>VMRM01000021.1:5760714-6426785 GCA_010277075.1 Poeciliopsis retropinna
AACTGCATCTCAACATTAAATCCAACACACTGATAAATATTCCTAATCAGATTTATGGTTTATTTTGATCCGTGTTTTTACAGGATGGTTCTGCCATCACCGTGTTTCACTAGGAGGGTAATGTTACCCTGAATATGTGGTTTTATCTTCGAGAAATCTGTTGTAGAGAGGATAATCTCTTCTGGAGTGGCAGCATCAGAACCTGGGGCTTAGAAGCCAAATAAGCTGATAAAGAAGACCGGTTCTGTTCTGGAATCTCTGGAGATGACGGTGGAAAGGAGATTTTTTTTTTCTTTTTACAAAATGAAAGACATTACAGAGAAATGTGTGTCTTCAGTCAGAGGCTTGTTCAGATACACTGTAGTACAGACTGCTACAGGAGATCCATCTTCAACGTCTTCTTAACTCTTTATTCAAACGTAGATAATGAGTTGACATTTCATTTTGAAAATGTTTTTGAATACTTTTCAAAATCTTTTCCACCCCACAGCATGATGCTTCCTCCACCATGTGTCAGCCATGATTCCATTTAAAGCTACCAGATTTACTGGGAATGAATGACCCTAGTTTGTGTTGGTCTGTTGTTCATTTTAAATCCCAGTAAAATGTGTTAATATTTGTAGATGTAATTTGGCATAATAACAAATTGAAGGCTTATGGCTTCTTGACATCAATTAGAGGAGAAATCAATAAATTACAATCAAAAATCAGATATATCTAAACACGTTGATATTTCTTAGTCTAAACAAGAAATATTGGATGTTTACAAATCTGTAGCTTATAGCTTTATACTTTCGGATGTTGTGTTCTGTTGCTGTCAGCTCAATCTGCGGAGACGCCGGCTACTGCAGTGAATCAGAGTCCAAACCCGAACAACCCGGCCGAGTACTGCTCCACCATCCCCCCCCTGCAGCAGGCGCAGGCCTCCGGGGTCCTCAGCTCGCCGCCTCCCACTGTCATGGTGCCCGTGGGAGTCCTGAAGCAATCCGGCAATGAAGGTACGTTCCTCATCAGCAAGAGAGTAAGAAGCTTTTATTTAGATCCTTTTGCGATGATATTCTATCCCAATAGATGGAAAAACCAACAAATGGGCCTGAAATGAATGTATCTTTATAGGGCTGAAACGATTAATCGCTTATTAAAATGATTTAGTAATTGGTTAATCAGCATCTGAACTTTAAATAATGGCATTTGCTGAAAGAATATAACCAGAGCAGTGATTAAGTCAAAACTGTACAAAAAAACAGATAGTTTTATTAAAGATAAAAAGAGAACCTTTGTTTGTAAATATGTTCTACTAAAAACTCCATAAATGTCATAATTTTATCTTCACTTGATTAAAATTACCATTAAAAAAAATCCTATTGGTCCCTTTTCTCTCCAATTATTAATTAGTTAATCAAAAATAAATTAATAAATTAATAAACAAATCAGCCCTACAATGTATTGATAAATGAAAGCAGAAATTACTGAGCTTTTTACATGTTCATGTTGGAAATATATATATTTGTATATATATATATTTAGCCTCCTTTTCTATAAATGAACAAGTATGTTATGTTATTGCATAAAATAGTTATTTTCTTATTTTAAAAACAAATGATTTGCAGTTGCTATATCTTACTAACAATGTATAAAAAAAGATGGTGAAATAAAAAATGTGGCAATTTTTTTCAACCAATTAATCGTCAGTGTAAGAACAATTGCTTTCTAAAATAATAATTGCAGCCCTAAAAAAGATTTTAATTTTAACCTACATAAATAGGCAAAAAAAACAAAAACAATTTTGATTAATCCCTAAAATAACTGATGGATTAATCACCCTTATATTTTTTTAAATTCTCTGTTTGTTTCCTGTTTAGGCTCCCTGTCGCGGGACCAGAGGAGGGTTTGGTTCGCTGACGGGGTTCTTCCAAACGGAGACGCAGCAGAGTCCTCCAAACCGCCGCCCTCCGGCTCGGCGTCCTCGCAGTCACGGGTCGCCCCCACCTGCTCCAACAAGTCCGCCACGCCGGAGGCCTCAGAGGTGAGAGCGGTACGAAGTGCGTGAAACCCTGATTAATGCTATTAGCTTAGCTCAAATGCTAAGCTAATAGCATTTGCTTAGCATGCTATTGTTTAAAAGAAAAACAATTTAATTACAGCACATAGTATTACATATAAGGCTCTTTTTGACCAGGCAAGGGGGGAAATGTTTTGATTTAACCAAGCAGTATAGCAAGTCTTAAGTTTGAACTTTAAGCTCTACATGAAAGCTATGAACGCTTTTTCATTTCTCTTGTTGATATATTAACCTTAAGGTTTATCCTACTGCAAAAGAGCCAGCATTCACCCTTTATTCACCCATTTATTCAAATGGGTGAATAAAGGGAGTCACAACACTGCAAAAACACAACATTTTATCAAGTTTTTTAGTCTAGATTCTAGTGCAAATATCTTTGAAATAAGACAAAACTAACTTAGAAGTAACTTTTCTGCAGTAAATAGGAGCAATAATTCCTTAGTATTGATTAAAATGTAGCATTTCCACTGGTGGATTATTTCACTGATAAGACATTTTCCCATGTTGTAAATGAAATAATCTGCCAGTGGAACAAGAACTTTATCAATTATTGACTTCAAACAAACACCTATATCTTGCTGAAGGTAAGAGGTTATTCTTTGGGTTAGTTTTCTTATTTCAAATGTATTATGATATTTGCACTAGAAACTAGACTAAAGATACTTGATAAAATTTGTGGTTTTTCAGTGAATGAGCTTTTTACTCAGGAAATCCTGCCTTCATAACTGACTGTAATATGTTAAACATGAAGAGAATTACAAATGCTATGGCATTAAAAAGCTTAATGTTGAGACATACTGTGTTTGGTTGGACCGTTAATGAGACTATGCTCATATAAAAAGTATTCCTACTGCAAAGCCTTTGTACTTGTTTGGAGTGAACAGCCGCTGTATGCCAGCTGTCCAAGTGAGTTTTGTTGCAGAAAGCAATAAATTTCATGTGGCTCAGCTGAGAGACGTTTCCTGCTCAAATTATCTCAAGTGACGTTGCATTAGGTAATCTAATTCTGGCCAATTTCTGGCAAACTGGCCATGTGGCGGTAGAAAGAAACTCAGTGGAGACTGGGGAATAAACAGAAGATGCCAATTAGGTTTGACACTAAATGTTTTTCTTCTACTAATCTGAACTTGGACCAAGATGCTGGGGAAAGTCTGGGCGTCTTAGGCTGCTGCCTCCGCGACCCGACCCCAGATTTAGGAAAAGATTAGGAATGGATTTATTATTAGGAGTCCGCCGATTTATCCAAGACGATTTTCTTAATTTTAGGAGGTTGGTGATAAACCGATACTTACATGTGAAGCAGGTTTGATCTACCTCAGCAAAGTGTTAAAATCACCCGCTGTCCTCTTCTGTGAGAGTGGCTTTGACCGACGGACCGGCCCACCGGGTCGTGTCTGCATGTCTGCGGTTAACAATAGTCACCCCACCCACTTTTAGCAATATTTCAGACAAAACAAATTGGTATCGGCCAAAATCAGAATTGGCAGGTCAGGCTTTATTTTTTTCTTTGTTTGTTTTTTTTTCTTGTTTTCTTTCTTTGTTTCTGTTTCTTTCTTCTTCTCTCTCTCTCTCTCCCAGCAACAAGGTATTTCAAAGTGCTTTACATCATAACAAACACACAAACACAAAGTGATGCAACATAGAATCAACAATCAAAACGTTACATTAAGTCAAGTTCCATCTTTAAATTTGTAATTGATTGTCGTTTCAAATCCAACTCTAAACTGGAGGGTTTTTAGTCAAGATTTAAAGGAAGTCAGTGTTTCAGCTGTTTTACAAGTTTCTGGAAGTTTGTTCCAGATTTTGGGTGCATAGAAGCTGAATGCTTTTTTTAAAGTAATCTGCAATCAACCAGAAAATTGCAATCGGTGCACCCCCTTCATCAGATACGTATTTATGACCCCGTGTCCAAGTAGCCTGGGTGCTCAGACTGTCATGAAATGATCACATAGAGGTTGCATTTGGGTCGTAGCCTAACTACCCCCTCCTCTCCACCCTGCAGGCGGCCCAGACCCCCACTGCGCCGGTGGGCAGCCCCGTGGGCAGCTCACTCAGCCTGATCCCGGAGGACGGGCTCCCTCCCATCCTCATCTCCACCGGAGTCAAAGGAGGTACGGGAGGCCACATCACAGGTGCTTGCCTTCATTCTCACCATTCTGCTGCCTCCTCATTGCTGCTGTGTTTGTGTCCGTTTAGTGTGCTCCTCATGGCCTTTTGTGTCACCCGCTCATGTTTTGCACCACTCATTGCCAACAGAGAGGGGAGAAGCTTTTTTTCATGGGAACGCTGAGGCGATGCTTAAACGATGTGGAAGCTGTTCTGTTGTTCTAATCAGAGACAGCAGGACTTCTTCTTTGAATCTCTGTCTCGCTCCGGCTGTTTTCTTCCTGTCGATCTGACTTTAGCGCTCTGAATCTCCCGCAGATTACGCAGTGGAGGAGAGGCCGTCAGAGATCGTCCTCATGCAGCAGTTGGAGGAGGGAGGCCCGGACCCCCTGGTGTTCGTGCTCAATGCTAACCTGCTAGCCATGGTCAAGCTGGTCAACTGTGAGTCATGTTTACACCCCTCTGCTGCACATTTATAAGTCTATCAAGTTTATTTGTGTAACACATTTCAGCAGCAGCAGTTCCAGGTGCTTTACGTCATAAAAACACAAATTCTTCACTTAATATACATACTTGTTTTTATATAAACTAAAACTAGTCCTATATATACACAACATTATAAATCAAACCAGTTCAAATAAAACTAAACTGGGCAACACTGAAAAATCGAGACGATTCGACTGGATTTCACTTCTGCAGAGGATTTGCTACATATTTTATTTCAGTTCAGTCCAAACGTTTTGCAAACGTTTTACTTGTTTCTTGGTATAACAACTTTTATTTTCATTTAACACCATACATGCTTGTTAACAGCTAGCTAGCTGGCTTCTTTGCATCTATATCTGTGGATAAAGGTCTTAAATTTCATTCAATGGTTTTAAAAAGTCTTATATTTAGGCTGGTGAAACCTGCAGAAAAACTACTGATGCTGGTATTAAGTTCATTGACTGACCAGGTTTTTTTTTCTCTTCAACTCTCAGACGTTAACAGGAAGTGCTGGTACGTGACGACTAAAGGCATGCACGCCGTCGGCCAGGCCGAGGTCGTGGTTCTGCTCCAGTGTCTACCCGACGAGAAAACCATCCCCAAAGACATCTTCACACACTTTGTGCAGCTCTATCAAGAAGCCCTAAGCGGTGAGAAATTCGCCGCGGCTCTCCAAGAGTTACAAAGAGTGGAGCTCACCTTGTTTTAGGAATTGATTATTGTCACGATTTACCGGCTGAAACAAATCATTTACCCACTTTAGCCTTTTTTCATAAGATTTTAGAACGGCATTAAGAAAGACAAATAAACAGTTCAGATATTGTTCTAGTCAAGAAAATAAACATCTCATTGCCTAAAATGCAACAACACATCATTCCTTTAGTGAAAGCTGCAGCTTAAAAAAATACTTTTAGCATCAACATGTGAAAAGCTGAGCTCTCTCTGCATATTAATATCAATATGGGTGATTTATTGATGATTTTTTGTTATCAATAATTGGATAGCAAAAGGTGTTTTTATTTGTTTATTTTTATTTGTTTATTTATTTATTTATTTTTACAGAATTTGAACCAGGTGAACATATTTGCATATTTACAGACACATAGAAGTCTTTCTTTCTTTTTTTATTAAATCTTAAATGCATAATATACTTTTTTAATTGTTTAATTACTGCTCTGAATATGTTGCCATTTCAGAAAGTAGTGTTTTTTTGTGATCAGTTAATCACAAAAAAATTAATCCGATTGTTTCCCTGTGACTACGTTCCCGCCAACTGCCCGTTTACCTCCAGCATCATTGTCCGGATGTCTCGTTTTTGTTTTTTACATCCATACGCTGCACAGCAAAAACTGCTAGCCTGAGCCGACTGTGACGGCTCTCTTTCCTCAGGCGGTTTCCTGATTCATATTTGCATCAGAGCTGTGTCAGCTGCTGGAAGGCAGTCATATTGTGTGCGTTGATCCTCATTAAGCCGCCGTCAGTCAGGCGGTTGGAAGAAGCGCTGGCTTCAGAGAGCTTCAGCCGCTCGCTGCGCTGTCTGCTGACTGACGGCTCTTCCTCCCTCTGGCCACCAGGCAACGTGCTGAGCCACCTGAGTCACTCGTTCTTCACCCAGAGCTTCCTGGGCAGCAAGGAGCACGGCGGCTTCCTCTACATCAGCCCGTCCTTCCAGTCGCTGCAGGACCTGCTGCTGCCCAACCCGCCCTACCTCTTCGGCATCCTCATCCAGAAGTGGGAGACGCCGTGGGCCAAGGTCTTCCCGATCCGCCTCATGCTGCGGCTGGGAGCAGAGTACCGATGTGAGTTTGGATCAGTCAATCAATCAAGTTTATATGTAGAAAACATTTCAGCAACAAGGAAATTCAAAGAGCTTTACATCATAAATACACTAAAATCAACAATAAAAACATGACATTTTGCAAACTACAATCATTACAAATCAAAATGCTGGTTAGTGTTTCTATTATTATTAGTGTTTCAAATATACTTGGTAAGATTTTGTGTTTTTGCGGTTAAATGATTGCAGAAACTAGAGCCTCTCTTGATGTTTTGTATCATTTTAAAGCAGGCAGCTATTATGCCTCCATTTTTCTCGTGAATCTGGAAAGCTGGTGTGCAGATCTGTCAGAGAGGCTCTTCTTCTCCTCAGAATCCTCTTTTCTCGCAGTCGGACCTGCCGGCTCAGAGCTCCACCGCGCTCTCTTAAGCCATTAGCCTGCATCCTGCAACTTCGGCTGGAATACATTAACAAAGACACGTTTTCAGCACAAACTGCTGGAGTCACCGAGAAATTAATCCGCAGCACAAACGCTGCTGTTGTCAACATGCTCGGTTCTGCAACCCATACAAGGCGTGTTGGCTCTAGGATTCTGCATACTGAGGCCAAAACTGCCTTTAGTGAGATCTTTTTCCAGCCGCTGGATGAGATGAAGTTGAAAATAGTAGTTTAAGAAGCTTAAGAAGAAGCAGGATTCTTCTTTTGAAAGTTAAGAGCCTTCTTTCTGAGATTTCTAATTAGGTCAGCTTCATGCAAAAATAGTCAGAAATCTGCGGGAAAATTAAGGCCTTAAATAACATTAAATTGTATTTTTAAAAAGTAAGTTTGCCTTTAATATGTTAATCACAGGTCTTAATTTTTGTCTTATAATCTTTTATATTCAATCTTTTTGTTTTTTCCTCCCTTTTCTATCAGACTTCCACTAACTCACTGCTAGCATACACTTGCTAGCTAGCAAGCTTTTTTTGTGCATCGTTTATGTGTAAGTGCAAATTTCTGTCAGTTGGCTGGATGAAGTTCATAAATTTGTCCCGTGATGTAGGTCTTAAATTCCATTCATAGTAGACTTTAAAAGTCTTAAGTAATTGTTAAAAAAAGTTTGTTCTTACTATATGAATCACAGGTCTTAATTTTTATTAATCTTGTATGTTGAATGTTTTCTGTTTTGTTTTTTTTCCTCGGGGAACTTTTCAGTCATACAAAAGTTTGAGTTGCTTCATTGCTTTCCAAGTTGACACACTGCTAACACACTTTTACCTGCTGGCTAGCTTTTTTATGTTATTTGTGTGTAAGTGCAAATTTATTGAGAGAATGCTGGACGAAGGTCGCAGATTTATGTTGTAATACAGTTATTTCATTCATAATGGTCTTAAAGTCCTAAATTCATTTAGAAAATAAGTTTTCCTTCCATTTTTTGATCACACGTCTTTAGTTTCATTAATCTTGTATTATATCCAATGTATTTTACTCTATTTTTTTGTCACAAAACTTACACGCTTCATTACATTCTGTCAGCCAAGGCGGTTCAGGCTACTGCTAACTCATTGCTAACATACCTTTGCTAGCTAGCTAGCTAGTTTTTTTGCATTTATCTATAAATGCAAATTTATCGCCAATTGCCTGGACGAAGTATGTACAGTTGTGTCATAATACAGGTCTTGTATTCAATTCATAATGGTCTTAAATTGTAGTTGGTGTCACAATTGTCATGTGTCACAATAAGAAATAGTTTTCTTAACGAGCCTGTTGCTTTTTGCTCTGGAAAGTGATACAATAATTACATAACTGCTAAATCGGCTGTAATGGAGTGCATTGGAGTTTTAACTTGGTGTTATTTATTTGCTCTTGCAGTTTATCCGTGTCCGCTGTTCAGCGTCCGCTTCAGGAAACCTCTATTTGGAGAGACCGGGCACACCATCATGAATCTGCTAGCAGTATGTGGCTTTCCCACTTTTTTTTTCTCTGTTATTTAAGCAAACTACCTGAAAAGACTATTTAAAATGAACCTGTTTGTATATGCTGATAAAATAAAATAATATGCTTGCCTTTTTTACAGGATTTCCGTAACTACCAGTACACTCTGCCGGTGGTGAAAGGTCTGGTTGTGGACATGGAGGTGAGGAAGACGAGCATCAAGATCCCCAGCAATCGATACAATGAGGTGAGTCTCTAAATGTTTCCCTTCAGGAACCTTTTCCAGTTGGATCAAACTGGAAGCTTTTGGAACATCTTGTTAAATGTGCGGCGTATCGGAGACGGCTGTTAAACGCATGATGCTAGGTGCATTTTGTGCAAAAAAGCTTGACTCTTCTACTATATGGAAGGTGCATTTCTGCCACGATAAAGGTCTTAAATTTAATTCATAATAGTCTTTAAAAAGTCTTAATTTTGAGTTGGTGAAGAATGCAGCTTCGTTTTCACATAAAGCCTGGTTAACTTTCTTCTAATAAGCCAAGTTATCATTTTAAAACTGCAGTTTTCTTTATCTGATAGCTTGTTCAGTCTGAAACTTTCTGTACTTTTAGGGACTATTTTTAAATTTAAACTTGGCAGCGTCACACTCACCATTGGTTTGCACTAATAAATTTAGCAAACCTCCATGCTGCAACAGATAAAAATACATTTATTTACCCTTCGCTATAACAATACCAATTTGAGGTTATATTGCCCATCAAAAACATTTAACATCCTCTTCATAAATCCAGAAATTGATGCTAAAAATGACGATACAATTGGGGGGTTTTTGTCGTTTTTTTTTACTCAGCTGGTCGGTTACATCGTTTAAATGTATAATTCAGGCAGAAGCAGAAAAACAAAACAACAAGCCGTGTATCTTGACACAGTTTTTCGAGCTGACTAGACTCTGTCATTCATTTTTAATAAGATGTTGCAGCATGAAGCAGGGCTCAGGCACAGAAGGTCCCCGGTCACGATTGGACACGTTGCTATGGTTACCAAACGAGCTGGCGGTTTCCTGCTCCACGGATAAGGAGCGTCTCAAGGACGGTGTGTACTTTGAGAGTTATGTGTCTTCATACCACACGCCCTCGCTGTGGCTCCAAAAATGGCGTCAAATGTTCTCAGGTGCGACTAAAGATGGAAAAAAATGTTAAGATTCCCAAACTATTCAGTATCACATCTCCTTTACAGGGAAAAATTGGTTTTCTAAAAATTAAGGACTGAAATCACTGCAAGTCATCCACAAAACTGGATAGTGTACATATGCAGGTTGAGTTGAACGCCAGCGATTAATCACGAGTAATCCGATTAATCGTTTCAGTCCTTGATGGTCAATCTCTCACACCAAAGATTAAACTCAATATTTACAGCCAGCAGATTTTTGTCAGGCTGAAAACACCAGTGTGTGTTTTATCCACACACAGCTCTGTGTTTAGGTGAAGCATGCAAACCTGCGCGGTTCCCCTGCAGCTGAGCATCGGGCCTCTAAGCTGCCCACGTGCGATAAAGTGTCGCCTGCGGGGCGCGAGTGAGCGTCAGCGTTGGAGTTTGGCTGCCGCCGCGCTGACAGATGGGAAGTCAGCAAAGCGAAGAGCGAACTGCCGCTCTGCAGCGTTTAACGCAGCGAGCGGTTAATGCCCTGCAGATTTTCAGTTTTATTTCTGATTGGCAAACAGACGCAGGATTAATACAAGGAACCGAAATCCAGCTCCGTCTCTGAGTTTTTCTGCGATCTGTCATCGGCGTTCCTCCCGTTCAACCGAAATCTGCACCAGAAGTAATTAGGGGTAACCAGAAAGTCGCTCTTTACCCAGTTGGTCACGCTGTGTGTTGTGTCCTTGCAGCTGATGAAGGCCATGAATAAGTCCAACGAGCACGTTCTGGCCATGGGGGCGTGTTTCAACGAACGGGCCGACTCCCATCTGGTGTGCGTCCAGAACGACGACGGGAACTACCAGACGCAGGCCATCAGCATCCATCATCAGCCACGCAAAGGTGCAAAAACACAACATCTAACCAGGGAGTTTGTCGAGATCCTACTGTAAACATCGTATTGAAATTAGACTAAACTAACTCATAAGTAACTTTCCAGCAAAGGTGGTTTTAAGAAAAAATACTTTCTGTGGCAGATTATCTCAGTTATAACATGGAAAATGTTTTGTTTTAGTAAAATAATTAGGCCTGTTGCAAGAAGCAATTAATCAATCATATGGTTAATTGCATGATTTATCATTTTTCTCTCTTTCTACCAAAAACTGGGTGATAAAAGTCTTTAATCTGGTGTTTTGGTCTCAACCAGCTGTTTTTTTAAGGTCAGTTTTGTTTACAGAGACTTCATAATATTTTTTTTTATTGTTTCTTAGTTTGGATATTTAAAATGTTTTCCAGTTCCAGTGTTAAATTTTGAATTTAAAGTTTATTGATCTTTGCATTATTTTTATTAGCATTATATTCCTTAAAATTTGTATCAAAACAACAATATTATGATTTATCTCAATAACTTTGCAATAATTTATTGTCCACAAAATTTGTTACCTGGAAATAATCTGCCAGTGAAACAAATACTTTTTAATTAACGTCGAGGAATTATTGACTTAAGAAGCGCCTACATCTTGCTGAAAAGCTGCGATTGAATTAGTTTTGTTTTATTTTAAGTGCAAATATATTTTCACTCAAACTACCTGATGATATTTTGTTTTTGCAGCGTTTGTCCCTCATCTCTTTCCGTTTGTCTTAAAGACGCCACATTCACTTGCCTGTGAAATCATTCTCCTTTCTGCTCTCAGTTTAACATCTCCTAGTTTTTTAGTGGATCTGAACTGATCTTGTTTGTTTATTTCTTCTATTTTTTTCTCTGTTTCTTCAGTTACTGGATCCTGTTTCTTTGTCTTCAGTGGTGCGTTGAAAGCCTCGTCCGGCTTCTTGGCTAAGACCAGCATAGTAGAAGGTGAGAAAAAATGTGAATAAAAATACCTGATGGCTTAAAGGAAAACATAAAGACACTCACATATCCTCTTATAGTCAGATTTATTGAGATGTCGCTTTAAACTTTGTTTTTCTGAGTAGCATTTTACCGGCTTGTCTTATTCACAGCGAAGCTATGAATCTTATAATTTCATTTTCTTCAGCTTGGAAGGGAATTGGAATAGTTTTCTTGCCTAACATGTTTAGCGCTTAATAACATAAAGAGTTTTAGGGTTTGATTATTAAACAATAACTAATATAAGCTGACAAAGTTTTCTTCAACATTAATGCGAAGTAAACAGAAAGTATTAAAGCTCATGCAAGTTTCAAATGTAAGTTCTCGTCTTAAAATTTACAGAAAGTTTGACAAGCGTACCAAAGAGCAGTGGACCCAGTACGGAGCCCTGTGGGACTCCAGTTTAGACGTAATAAACTGGATTTACACCACAGGAACAAGACAAAAAGATGAGATGAAAAAAAAAAACAAAAAAAAACTGGAGCACATATTGTAATTTTTTGGTCAGGTGTTTCCTTCTTGCCCAATTTCTACAAACTTGAAGCTTAAAAGTGCATGAAATCTTGCTATTTCTGGTTTATTTCATATTATCAATGAATCCGGCACCAAGTATAGTTAATACTACCTTTTTTTTGCTCACTTAATTGCTTTTTTATTGACTCTCTGAGGACAAATAAACCACAAAATCTGTAAAATCCTGAGCTGTTAAAACAAAACTGTTCCTTTCAACATCATTGTTACTAATTAATTTTATTTCTGCTTAAGATGGTGTGATGATCCAGATCACAGCAGAGACCATGGACTCTCTACGGCAAGCCCTGAGGGACATGAAGGACTTCACCATAACCTGCGGGAAGGCGGAGAACCCGGAGGAGAACCCGGAGCTCGTCCACATCCTGTGGACTGAAGACGACCAGAACTTCAACAAAGGGTGAGATGAGGAGAGAAAATGGATTTTAGTCATTCGGATTATTAAGATTCACAGTTTCTGCTGTAAAAACTCAAATAACAATTAAATTCAGATAATAAGTGAACGGTTTTACCGACATCTAATTGAAGCAGCAAACCAATTTAAATACTGGAGTTGGGTTGTGAATAGTTACTTCAGTAACTTTTTTGGAAAAATTTACTTTTAGGAGTATTTTTACTACACTGTGCTTTTTATTTTTACTTGAGTAATCTTATTATGAAGTATTTCTACTCTTACTTGAGTAAAAGTTCCGGATTTTCTACCCACTAAATGATAAACAAACATTCACCAGATTCAGACACACCTGCAGTTTTTGTTAGTTAAGTTTTTTTATTGAAAGAAACCGATTTGGAAACATTTTATTTTGCCTGATTTTGTTATTTTTTGTTACTGATATAAATTATTGTCATTTTTATCTTTTAAAATACCAAAATTTTCACTCAACTTTATATTTTGGTCCATTTTATTACGTACTTTTTAACTGTTAAATGATTGCTAGTTTGATCAGTTACTCAGTAACTTTTTACCAAATACTTTTTTTGCTCTTACTTGAGTAATTTCTTGGACTTGTGACTTTTTACTTGAGTAAATATTTTGGGTTCTCTGTTTCTGTGAAAGACACACATTTATTTCCTAATAAATGTGTTTTTGAGCAGATGCAGCATCACCTAACCAGTGGAATATCTTATTCATTAATGCTTCGGCGCTCCATGGAAAAAAAAGCCTGGCTGATTTTGAGCTCATAAAAGCTCCACAGGAGCGGCTGCCTTGCCCAACGGCACTCTGGAGATGAATTGTGTTAAAGTGCGTCTCCCCTGGAGCCCGAATGGTTTAATTATCTTTGTAAACAAACAGTTTCTTTCTCCTCTCAGCGTCATCAGCCCGATCGACGGGAAATCCATGGAGTCCATCACCAGCGTGAAGATCTTCCACGGCTCCGAGTTCAAAGCCAACGGCAAAGTCATCCGCTGGACCGAGGTACAACACAAATACACACCGACACACACACGCGCTGTCCAGTTCACTGCAGAAAATCCAGGCCAGCAGGACTGAAAACTCAGAAAGTTCACATTTTACAAATGAAGGAAATTTGAAAGAAAAATACAAAGTTTTAAAACTTTTTCTAAAATAAAATTCAAGCACTTTCAATGTAAGTCATCAAACTTTTCCAGCTTCACGCATTTAGAGATAAAAACAATAGAAATGTACTAATAAAATACACTTTCAGTTCACTATTATATATGTATATTTTTTACCGTTACTAATAATGTCTTATAGCATTCTGTGTAAGCTAAAATATAACAAAATGTTTTGAAATGTTTCTCTCACATCCTAAACACCTGACTGGTCCAATAACGAAACACTAATTTAACACACAAAAATAATCTGCCAATTTCAGAAACGCTATTTAACTTAACAAAACTATAACCCAACCTTTATTTAAGTCACTGAGCCAATAGGAATATTAAATATCCATTACATTGAAATGTGCTCAAATTAAATGCTTAAGAAAAAAATCTAAAAAATGTTCTTGTTAAGTTTTCTGGCATTTAGCAAATAGAAATAATTTTACTGACCTAAAACTATAGAAAATAGTCTGATTTAAAATGCCTGTTTACAACTGTACATAATGTTTTCCTAATTTAAATTTTAAACTTTTCTTTTGTATCTTTAAACAGTTACAGTGGAGAAGTATCAATATGTTTACATCCTCATGTTATTGTTCATTACTAATGTCTAGTTGGATTGTTCTTTATTATAAAATGTTAATAAATATCGAGCACTTTCCAAACACATCAATGAAATGCAAGGATTTTAAGAAAATAAAGAGAAAATGTTAATTTAAAGCCCTGAGAGCTAAAGCTAATCTCTGCGGTGCGTTGAAGGTGTGCTTGTTTTCCTCAGGTGTTCTTCCTGCAGAGCGAGGACCAGCCCAGCGGGCTCAGCGACCCGGCCGATCACAGCCGGCTGGCGGAGAACGTGGCGCGGGCGTTCTGCATGGCGCTGTGTCCGCACCTCAAGCTTCTGAAGGAGGACGGCATGGCCAAGCTCGGCCTGAGGGTCACGCTCGACTCCGACCAGGTAGGACGCCGCCACAGCCGCGTTGTCATCCTCAGCGAGCCGTTTGGATTGTTTTATACGACTGCTGGAGAACGACAGAAGCTGTTGCTATTTTTAAAGTCCAAACCTTTTCTCACAAATAAAAAAAATTGTAATTTTTTTTAACAAAACAAAACAAATCCAGTGCTACCTAAAGGTAAAAAAAAACAAAAAAACACATGAATAAGAGAAGAAGTGAAATTTGTTTCCTCACCTCACAACCACTCTGAGACAAAATGCAGGCACCAAATAAATAAAATAAAATAAAATGGTTAAAAAAAAAACCTTTAACATTATTTTTAAAAACTAAAATCACCAAAAATGTTTTTTCAACAATAAATTTACCAACTTTTTTTAATTAAACAAATAAACAAATCAATTTTTTGTGTGGATGAACAATGAACTTCTGATGTTTTGTAAGTTTTCCTGAAAAACATCCAGTTTTCTTATTATTGAAGAAAACAGATTTCATCTGTTCTCATCAATAAAAAAAAAGAATTTGGTCAAATTTCATTTGAAAACATTTTATGTTTTTAGTCAAGTTTTAATTCGGAAATTAAAACCAGATTTCGGTTTCTGATGTTCCTCCCTCTCTCTCTGCAGGTGGGTTACCTGGCAGGAAGTAACGGCCAGCCCCTCCTCCCTCAGTACCTGAGTGACCTGGACAGCGCCCTGATCCCCGTCATCCACAGCGGGGCGTGTCAGCTGAGCGAAGGCCCCGTCGTCATGGAGCTCGTCTTCTACATCCTGGAGATCATCTCCTAGGAGAACGAGTGTTCTTCTTTCTTTCTTTCTGTTTTTAGCACCATCTCACAGCCTGGTCCTCCTCCTATCTCCCTCCAACCATTCGCACCTCAAAAAGAACCAGAAAACTGTGTCGGTCCGGTCCGGCCTGCTCCGGTCCGGGTAGCATTCCTCCAGTCCAGCCTATGCATCCTCCGCCGTCTGCTTCCATCCAGAGGTGAAGCTCAGAGCAGAGAGTCTGTCCTGACGCCACGCTTTGGCCTCCGAAGGGTTAAAGTTCGCCCCGCCGCCGCCTTCAAATCTAAACAAGTTGGTGTCAAACTTTTGTGCTGCAAAACTTTTCATTGGTGCCGCTATCAATTTAGAGATTTTGATAAATGCTTCCAGAGGTCATGAAAGGTCAACCGGTCACGTCCTTCGAGTCAGACTAAATCTGATGCCAAACAACTCCGGCTGGATGAGTGCAGCAAAAATGTAACGTTTGTGCTGCATTTGGTATCTAAACGTTGATTAATATCTTCACAGCAAACGGTCAACGAGCCCCCTCACGTTATCCAGATCCAACAGAGTAGGTGCCAAACGTTTGTGCTGCGTTTGTGCTGCAAAGATTTTCATTTGTGAGGCTATCATTTTAAAGATGATAAATGTTTCAAGAGGTCGTAAAAGGTCAACCAGCTCCACTCCACCGACTTCCTCAGATGATGTCGATCATCTTGTGCAGCAAAAATTAATTTGTGCTGCTTTTGCGTTGAAGATATCAATAGAAGTTTAAAGGTCAAGCAGACTCATCACTTTACCCAGACACATAACTGGTGTCAAATGTTTGTGCTGCAAATGTTTAAATTTGTGCCACTATCATTTCAAAGATATTTCCAAAGGTCGCGCAAGGTCAAACCATCTTCCTCCAATCTGACAAAAAAATCACTGTAAAATTTTTCATTTTTCACGCAGGTTTGCAGAGGTCATCAGAGGTCAACCAGCCTCTCGCTCACATTCACAAACTCTAACAAATTTGGTGTCGATCAACTTTGGATTTGCAGATATTGATGATGACCCCTGACGACCTCTGGAACTTATTTTTCTACATTTTTAAAATGATAGCGGCACAAACAAAAACATTTGAGACCCGTTCTGTTGGATCTGGAGACGACGGTGGGCGAACTTCACTCAGGTTTAACAAACTGATTCGTCGGTTTTATTAAAAGACAAAGATTGAACTGAGGTCAATTAAATGCTCGTTAATGTCGTTAGGCTCCAAATAATTAACTTTACTAATCCAAATAAAAAACGCGCTTTAAAATTTTTTTAAATCAGATGCTAAATTTTATTATTTCTCATTAAATCTAAATTTATTTTGTAGTAATTTATATAAAAATACACAGTGCGTTGCCAAAGTTTCCAGCTTCACCACAACACAAACATAAACTAATTTATGTTTTATTAGGCTTTTATGTGATGGACAAAAACAAAGTAGAGCATAATTTCATCAACTTCATTTTTTGGCAACAGTAATTTTAAAAAATTAGAAATTTATAGAAAATTGATGATTTAGAAGTGAAATCTGCCGGATTTAATCTTTTAATCACCAACTCAGCCTCTGGATGTTTTATAGAGCCGTAATGCTGCAGATATTTTGGACACAAACACAGATTTCATATCTGCACATCAATTTGAGTCAGATTCAGAATCTGACTTTGACTAGGCCGTTTCGCCACAATGTTTTAGCATTGGAGTGTTTTTAGGTTCCCGGTTAAAGGTTCGATGTCACTGCAAAAACAGAATCCGACCAATTATCTGTCAGTTTCCACTGCGAACATCTTTTGAAACAAGATGGAAACTAATTTACAAGTAACTTTTCAGCAACATATACAAGTCAAATAATCTCCCAGTGGAACTTTAAAATAATTAATATTGAAGAATTATTGACTTAAATCAAGCTCCTATTTCTTGCTGAAACATTTAAGCTACTCTATCCAGAAAATAGGTTTAAAAAACCCAAACTTTTGCAGTGTATGTTTGCGTAATTAATTTTAATATTCCACTTTTTCCACATGAAATAGCACTAAAACACATGAAAGTCTGTGTTTATATAAAGATTAAATGTGCAAAAAGTAATAGTTGATTACCTGCAGGGAAGCTAGGGTGTCAAACTCGAGGCCTGGGGGCCAAATCTGGCCCCCGCAAAACTCTCGCAAGACATAAGAAAAAAATAATTGTGTGCTTAAATATTGTTTTACCAATGCAGTTTTTATCATCAATCGGTTCTAATTTTTCATGGAAAAATCAACAAATCCCCACATTTTTTCGCGCTAATGCATAATTGTGAGGTTATTGCAAATTTTCAGAAAAAAAAAAAAAAGGGTTTAAGTGACAACTCTCACCAGCAGGTGTCAGTATTGTGTTTCTTTACTTGATGTCCAGTTCCAGTAATAAAGTAATATTTAGTATAAGTGCAAATATTTCAAAATTAGCATAAAAAATTGTGCATTTTGATGTCATAAAAAAAAATCACAAAACTCTGGAAGCAAATAAACTTAATAGATGTGTGATGACATCATTCAGCAGCAGTTTGAGGTTTTCAGTGTGGCTTTCCGGACAGACCCGACGGCTCCTCTGCTTCTTATCGGGCGTTTGCTCCGATGTCACTGTGTCAGCCAGCTGAAGCGATGCATTCTGGATGAAAACCTGCCTCTGTGTAGCACGGATGCTGCTGAAGGAATCGCTGGAGGTGGAGGATGGTGCGTTCCAGAGGAGAAGCGTTTGCTTTTTTTCGCACCATGGTGCTCAGTGCCTGCAGCAGAGCGTCATCAAGGGAAGAAGATTCGTCAGCTTAACTTTAAGCTTTACTCATCGTCACCAAATTCTGCATAGACTTGTATATATTTTTTTAAAGAGCAGCCATTTCTTCCCTGCGCTATCGTCTATGTCCAAAACTTCTAAAAGTACTTTCCGTTTCTTCAGCTGCATCCCATTTAGTCTTTTCAAATCATGCGAACAACTGTTAAAAATGTATAAATATATACAGTATATATATATATATAAAGAGATATAAAAACTAATTGCAGAAGCAGTGCACTGGAGTCTAAGCCATTTAAGTTGAGCGCCGAGTTCTGGGAGGAAAAGGTAATTTCAGAAATTCACTGACTGATCCGAGGCTGAATGTATCTCCGCTCCGCGTTCTGCTTCCTTCCAAACGTCCCAAAATCAAAAACCCCGCAGCTCCGGAGACGCTTCAGCCGTTCGCAGTGCAGCTACCAAGAGAACGGGTCCGTCCAGCGGCGGCTCGGACCTGCGGATGAAATCTACGAATGTATTCTTCCCCGTTTCCCCACCAACAGAGAAAATAATAAAAATAAAGAGTCTGTACAGTAATCCTTCTGTGTGACATTGTCCATCGAATCATGAGGTTCTTATCTGTTGAATCAAAACGTTAGACAATCTGTTGAAAATCTGCAGAAGAGCCAACATTTCCCATTAGAAACGGATCATTTCTTGCCTTCAGGTGTTTTAGGAGGTTCGTAATCGTGATTAAAAAGGTGAAACAATCGTCACTTCCTGGTTGACTTCCTGTGATCGTCATTCGGTTTCATGCTGCCCCAAAACGGACCGATTATTTTTCCCCAAGTCTTCGTTTACAGTGACGTCTTCAGATATGTGCAATATGTCAGAAATCCCCGACGCTAAAGGTGCAATTTGACCAGAAAAGTAGCATTTTGTGTCTGTTGTAAAAATAAAAAATGTTTCTGTCCAAAACTCTAAAAACACTGCATGCAAAACGGAGACAAAAATCAGCTTTTTTTTTTTTTTTGCATTTTAACAGTAAATAAAACCTGAAAAATTCACTTGTTCAGTTGTTTACTGGTCTTTGTTGTTTTTAAATTATCGGTTTGGGAAAGCCAAAACTCTTGTACTTTATTTTTCTTTTACAAATGTCATGAGGTGGTTATTTGAAGAAAAAAAAAAAAGAAAGAAAAAAAAGCAGCATATGTAAAATAAACCTTAGAAAAAATGAAACTGTCTCTTTTTTTTTTTAAGGAAAACTTTCATGCAGCAGAATTAAGTTAACAGTAAAATCATTGGTTTTGATGTTACACTGAATCATAATCAGAATATTAATTTCTAATACAGTTTTAGATTATCTCAGACTCACATTACGATGCAGCTTCACAGGAACCTCGACAGATTATCTTATGAACCTGCAGTCGGTTAAACGCCAGAAAACAAAATGGCGACCAAATATATATTAGTTATATTTTCTGCACAGAATAAAGACAAAATCTGAAATGCAGCGACCAAACGTCACTTGGCTCAGCAGGTTTTATGGCTTCATTTGGTGCTGAACAGCCGGGAGGCTTAAAGGGCCAGTACGTAAATTTAACAGCTTCTCCGCTCTCAGTCGGAGGCTTTTCAGAAAACAAAAATCTGTTACCAACTGATTTAGTTTCTGTCGATGCAAACTCCCGGGGTCAAACTAATATTTATTTTACTGCAGCAGCATAAACTCACACTGAGAATTTGAGAAAAATTACTTCCTTTCTTTTAATTATATTTATTCCGAGGTTAAACAAAAAATTTACATAAAATTAGAGAAGTGTCCGTCTGTAAAATTATTCTGAGGGCCACAAATGGCCCACCAACCTTACGTTGGACACCAATGTGCCAACAGCTGTATGCAAACATCAAAACGTTATTTGAACTATGACCTTTGGAGAGTTATTTATTTTTTGCCTGCAGTCTCATTGTGGAGAGATGGGCGACTGTGTCACATCTTATTACCTCCCCATAGAAACAAAGTCACAGATTAGAAGTTCCTAGAAACTGATCGGCTTTAAAAGTGAAAGTTTATTTATTTCAGAAATTATTCAGTTAAATTTACTTTAAATTTGCTTAGGGGACAAATGGGTTTTGGATTTTAATATTAATGTGTTAAAATAATTTTATCTGCTGAATAGATTTCTCTCAAATGTTCAGTGAAAGTTTATGCTTCTGCAAAAATGACAATTTTATTATTTTTTAAGACATCTAAAAGTTTCACATATGAGACTTGGTGACAAGGATTATTTCAAATTTTCAGATGACTTTAAGTTGTTTTGCTTTACTGTAACTGGCCCTTTAAAAAACAACCAGAAAGCTGAAATGTCAACAATGACTTTAAAATAATTCAAAATTATTGTTGTTATATTATTATTTTGCTTAATTGACATCATCCAACAGTTTTCAGTTGAAGATAAACAGTTTCCAGCCACAGAGGGAATCATTTCTCCTTTTAAATTGTGATGTAAAGCAGAAAACTAATCATTTAGCTACATTAAATAAAGAAAACTACTTTAGATAAGTTACTCAGTGACCTCTGACCCCTCCCTTTATCTTCATATAAAGTTTCCTGTGGTTTTGTGCTTCTCTCTGTAAACAAAACACATGTAAATCTTCCAGGGAGTGCTGAGAGCGAGTTGTCTCCAAAATAAAGTTGCACCTCGAGTTGCTTCGTAACTTCTTGGCTTAATGATTTCAGACAGTGAAAATTAAAGGTGCGAACACGTCGGCCATGTTGCATAAATGTCAGTACAAACGTCTGCGGCAGATTTGGCAACTAAAGGTGATTTCAAATGTGCAGGATTTTACAGCAACTCTGATTACTTTGGTATTAGTGCATAGTGAAGTTCTCGATCCCAGACTCGTATAAACATGAGGAATATGGACACATTATTGGCTGCAGGATATGACATGAATTTCAGTTTGCCGGCAGGATGAGAGCAGCTCCTCCGCATCAGCAGGAGACGCGCAGCTGATTCGTGAAAACCGGCGCCCGAGTCTGAGCTGTCGCGTCGCTTCACGCCTCGACGACACCAAACGTCTCCTGTGCAAAAAGACGCTGCCGCGCGGCGCTAATGTGCTGAAGTTTAAAGACGTCCAAGGTCAGTGAAGGTCGCAGTCCCGTGTGAATCGGTGACCGTCCTCAGCAGAGACCCCGAACCTCATCTTTGTCATCCCAAGCGTTTCTGATAAGAGAAATAAATAAAAAAAATGTATTTCCAGGACAATTCCAAGACCTTTTAAGACAATTAAATACTTTTTTGCACAATTTAAGATGATTTCAAACTTTTTAAGAGAAATCAAAATAATTTATGTATTTCTAGAACAATGTAAGACCTTTTAATACAATTTAATACATTTTAAGACAATTTCAGACTTTTAGAGACAATTTAAGATTTAAGAAAATTTTATGCTTTTTAAGACAAATATTATAGAAATTCAGAAAAAAAATCTTATATTTTCTTTCTACACTGTAAAAACTAAATTTTACCAAGTATTTGCGCCTAGTTTTTAGTGCATCTTTATTAGTGGCCACCATAAAAACAAATAAATCTGATATTCCTGGCACTGATGAGTGACTGTAAGATCGAGAAAGTGGAAATGAATAAGTAGTTTTATGTTTTTTTTAACCACATACTATATACACACATTATTTATTCACCAAAAAACAAGTATAAAAAACATACCTTCAAGTGAAACTCCTTCGAATTGGATAAAAAATCTAAAGACCCTAAAAAACGGAGAAAGTTAGAAAATATTTCAAAAACATGTTAAAGTTTACATTTAAAAAAATAAAAACAACTAAAAGACATTTTGCGACGGTTAGTTTACCTTTGAGGAGTCGATGACCAGCCAGCGCTCGGTACTCGTCTGAACATCCTGGCCGCTCAGAGGCTCCCGCAGACGAACTTTGACCTCGATTCGACCTCCTGTGTGTTTACGGCCGTCCATCACCTGCCAGGACAAAAACAAATAAAAAAAAATTATTTATTATTAGTTTAGCTCTTTGACCTATATATTGAGTTTAGTATTCACAAGTGACCAAGTTAAGTTTATTCAAGTAAATTTATTACAAACTTAATTTGATTAAACGTGATGAATTTTTTTTTTAAGTTGGAGCTACGTTCTCTTTTTTTAGTGTGTAAAGTTCAGATTTGCGTCTGGTGAAACACACATGGTGTTTACATTAAATTATTTAAAAATGTAAATCCTACAAGTTACAGTTTCGCTGTTAGATCAGAAATTGTGCAGAGAAAAGACCAGAAAACTTCAGTCTTTTATAAAACATACTTAATGTCTTTAACAATATTTTTCAAATTAACTTTATTTTTGGTAAATTGACAACATCACAAAAAGAAAACAAAATAAAATACTATTTTACAAGCCAATAATTTACCAAAAAACAAACATGCTGAACATTTCTGCAGAGTTTCTCCTTTTTCTTACCTCTACGATTTCCCTGATTTCGCTCTGCGACTCCAGTTTGTCCAGCTTTATGAGCGCCGACCCAACGGGCTTGTCGCTCCGCAGGAAACCCCTGAGACGAAAGAAAGGAACGTCTCTCTGTCTGTCGGTAAATAGGAATGATTTTTAAATGAGAATGAGACAGAGCTTCACCCTTTGTGCAGCAGCTCCAGTTTGAGACCTTTTGACGCCACGACTCTCCTGAAGCCGCGGTGGTTCCGGTTGATCGACAGCGTGAAGCTCTGGTTATATTCTGGGAAGGAGGAAAACACAGAAACACAACATGAGCGGCCGAATCTGGGGAACAAAAACCACAATCGCTTCAGGAACCAACAGGAAAGAAACAGCAACAACACTATTTAATCAATGAATTGCGTCTAGAAATGGCTTCAGTAAAAGTTCAGTGTTGGAATAATTTATTATTGTTTTAAGGTTTGGAGAAATTAAATTTATATGTAGAGATTTCACTTGACAACATTCCAAAATATTCATAAAAAGCAGTGAAAGCGTCTCAACATCAGATTCATGATTTACCTGGTGAGTTAGTGTTTTTGATGACGTTTGTTTTGTGTCTCTGCGGCTGCTCCTGCAGGACAGGAAGCAGAAAACAGATTTTAATAAAGAAGAAAACAGATTTTAATGAAGCACAAAACAGATTTTAGGGCCACTGAAAAACAATTATCACTGTTTTTGTTTTTTTACTTCAATCCTCTGAGAAAAAAAGTCAAAATTCTGAGGAAAAAAAGGAAAAAAGTCAAAATTGACAAAAAAAAAAAAAAGTCAATTAAAAGGAAAAAAAAAAGACAAAATTCTGACAAAAAAAGTAAGTTGTTGTTTTAGTGTCCCTAATCCTCTTCCTAGTTATATGTCCTAAATAATTCAACATTAATTTAAACAAACTTACTGCGCTGGGGTAGGGAAAATCAAACTTCACATAAGCATCCAGATCATTTGGTTGAATTCCTATGGAATAAAGAATATTACAGTTTTTTCTTCAAAACACAATATTTAGTAATAAATGCAAACATAAAAATGTCACGTTGAATCTGACTTTTCAGGAAACGTTTAGCTGAACACTTTGGTTTATCCGATTCTCCACTGTGTCTCTGGCACAGAAAATGTTTTTACCGCTGGGAGCAGGAAGGTTCATCCCTTTCACGATGACAACCACCATGTCTGTGCTGCTCAGCTCTGGAAATATTCTAGAAAAAGAGAGAAACTGTAAACACGCTGGGGGTAAATGAGGATCAACTCCTGGTCTGGACCAGATGAGCAGCGCTCCCACCTCACAGTGCGGAAGGATTTCTCCTCGAAGTGATGCTGAGGGGGAGGAAGGCCTCTGGACTGAGCCAGCTTCAGGACGTCCAGGCTCTTCTTGCAGCTTTCTGCCATTTTCTCAAACCTCAAACACACAAACACGTCACATCAGTGTCATCCTCCTGGAAATCAGGTCATTTAATCACAATCCTGAGCTCCCAAACCAAATTAGTGCAGTGGTTAAACTTCAGGAAGCAACAGAGGAGGCTCACTTTGTAGTTTCAGAGACGTTCCCCAGGTGAGTGAACTGCTTGGAGTACGTCAGACATTTCTGG
The DNA here is from genome assembly GCA_010277075.1 of Poeciliopsis retropinna. Classification (NCBI taxonomy): domain Eukaryota; kingdom Metazoa; phylum Chordata; class Actinopteri; order Cyprinodontiformes; family Poeciliidae; genus Poeciliopsis; species Poeciliopsis retropinna. Next base: position 5,784,769 of record VMRM01000021.1, read on the forward strand.
AAGGATAAATGGAAATCGCAGTGGTTGGAGAAAGAAAGATGACGAAACCAGAGTTCGGGTTTGATTCTCAGAGTTTCACCTCCTGCTGCTCCTTCAGGATGTTGGACAGTTGTGTGTAAACCGGGCCAGCTTTCTCCGAAACCTGAACGTCGCTGTGGTGAACCAGGATGAAGTCGTCCTCCTCGTCACCAGGGGGCGACGGCAGCTTCAACAGAACAACAAACATCTGTTACAATTTGCTGTTTGGGGGGGGAAACACATCGCTCAGGATTCATTCACATCAGCCCTGTTCAGTTCGCTTTAGTCAAACTAGTTCATTGGTCTGGAAGGTCCGGTTCATTTGGGGACGAGTGAAAACTAATCAGGCTCTGATATGAACTAAATAAACGGACTCTGGTTCGGTTGAAGTGAACGCTGACGCTTTTTGAACGCAGTGTGAATCCAAACAAACCAAGGAGCCCAATCCAAAAACAGGAAGTGGACTAAAGCGCAGGGCATTATGGTAAATATATGACTCTCTGCTCTGTGGCTTAGCGGAGGTCTTGTGTTGATTGCCACGGCAACGGGTCTGCGTGTCGAGTAAAGCCGACCCGGAGGTCGAGGAACAGCAGAATATAACTTGGTTTAAAGTGATTTTACACCTGTTGGCGATGTCTAAACTAATTCTTCAACCACTAAAATCTGATGCCAGCATATTTTTGTTTTCATTCTATGAAAAAGAAAGTTGAACTCAAGTCTTCTTCAATGGTTTTTGTGTCAATTCCTTCAGTAGTTATTGGTGCAGCAGTGCCGCCACAGGCCAGGAGGGGAACAGCTTTTAAATTAGTTTGGATCGTTTGTCTCAGTGCAGTGTGAATGCGAACCCCACCAGCTGAAAATATAACAAATGTTGTCTTTTGCTCCTCAGGCGAACAGCGTCTACTAGGTGTGAAAACGTCCTAAAGTTTGAGATGTTTCACAGAACACGTGTTTTCCTGCTCACCGTGCTGATGTCGACCGTTTTGCCGCTGCGCGCCGCTTCGATCATGGGGTCCAAGCCCTTCGCGGTGCGGAGGAAAACCTTTGCTTGCTCCATGTCGTTCTTCTGTTTGGCCTGCAGAGCCGCCTTCATGAACTGTTTCTTCCTGCTGTCCAAAAGCTCCAGCAGCTGAGTGGCTGGAGAGGACACAAAGAAACCAACTAAATCAGGAATAACACACACGAGTCACACACTTTTCCTACAAAATAATTCAAGCACTTTTCAAGATCAAACTTTTCCAGCAACACACTTTGGAAATAAAAATGAACTAAAGCAGACCATTACAGGGGTGTCCAAACTTTTTGTCAAATATTCTTGATGTCATTATATACTCATAAGTCTGGGAACTTTTTGGACATTAATCCAGCATCAGTAAACGATGCTGATTCAGAGACAAACCTGCCGGCGAGAGGTTTTCCTCTGGAGACTTTCTGTCAGGCGAAGCCGACGGCGACCTCTTCCTCTCTGGACCGGCTGAGGGGACGTCCAACTTCGGCTCCTTCGGCTTTTCTAAAACACCGACCTTTGACAGAGAGAGATTCGGTAAGGCAGGAGAAAAAAATATCTACTGTAAAAAAACAACAAAACCCCCCAGAAAGCTCACCTCTTCCTCCTTTTCATCGTCATCTTCATCTGCAGCATCAGCAACATTAGTGGAAGCGAGTTTGCTGGCCGCCTCCAGAGTGGCGGCAAACCCTTGTTCGTGGCCGGCCACCTTCTGGCCCGGGATCGGAGGAAAACCTGAAACATCGAGCCGACATTTAGCTTTTTATAATCAGGCTGAAAAATTCTGCTTCTTGTTTGAAAAAGCAGCAATTTACAGGTCAAAATGTGACATCTTCCGCACTGGGCGAAACGTTAGAAGGACAAAAGATTAAAAATTATTTGTGTATGAAGTTAAAACTTTTATTGCTGTGCCATAAAATCCATGACTTGTGACTTTTAACGGTCAACAAAAACCAAATCTTTTTCACAGGGAAGCAAAGGCAAGAAAAATAAAGACACGGTCCAGAGAACCAATCCAAAGGTTACACTAAACCTTTTCATTCTGACTCAGTGTCAAAAACAGTTATAATCTATTTTTAAAATAATCAGTGCAAAATTAGAATCTTAACAAAATATTTTGTCTAGTTTCTGGTGCAAATATCTTAATTTGAAATAAGACAAAACTAACTTAGAAGTAACTTATTGTCTTAAGTCAATAATTTATTAAAATTGATTTTTAAATAGTACAAGTTCCACCAGCAGATTATTTTATTTTTAACAAGACGATTATTACATTTATGTTGTATAAATGTAATAATCTGCCAGTGGAACTTGTACTTCTGCTCTTGTTTCTTGCTGAAACGGTTGTTGAGAGTTAGCTTTGTCTTTTTGATTAGATTTTGTTTTCACAGAGTTAAAATGACAGACAGCCTTCAGATTGTTCGATCACCATCTTCAAAATAAACATGAAAAATACTCAGCTAACGAGACTCCTGCTCTAATCTTACCATCTATTTATAGATATATGATACCTAGACGCTGACACAAATCCAACAGCAGTGACACACTCCTCTAGTTTACCAGCTCATACTTTGGGACCAGGACTGGTTCTGCTTGATAAATGGACCACGGATTAATTTATTGCTGACAGAATGTTTCACCATAAAGACTCTCCTCCTTTTTGTTGCTCAGCCTCTCCAACCGGGACATAAATCCATAAAATGAGATAAAATCAGCAACATGGTACCAACCAGGTGGAACTGGGAGCTCTTCGAAGTCGACTGGTTTCCCGGCTTTGTGAGCCCGGATGGCGCTCTGATATTGCTGCAGGACAGATATTAAAACGGTTTTAGTTACAATAAGTTGCGATTTACAAAGAGAATAAATAGATTTTCTATCGAACTTCCTGCAATCACACAAGCTCCGTTTAAGTAATTTCTTGATACTGATGGTAAACTGACCGTTAGCGAAATTAAACTAAACTTTCCACATAATTTACGAGCTAAATTAGGGAGGAAATTACTCTGTCTTGTATTTACTCAGCCCATTTTGGTTTTACAATAAAATCTGTGAATATCTGAAATGTGGAAAAATAAATAAATAAATAAATTGTAAATGGTAACACAAAATCACTTGACTTGCAATAAGCCAAAATGTACTTAGAAATAACTTTTCAGGAAGATGCATGAGCTTGTTTTAAGTAAATAAATCCTTGATATTAATGCGAAAGCGCCATTTATGACAGATTATTTTATTTATGACAAGACATTATTCCATGTTATAAGTGAACAAGTATTTTTTCATCAACACTAAGAAAGTATTGTCTTAAAACAAGCTTCTGTATATCGCTGAAAAGTTACTTGTAAGTAAGTTTTGATTTATTTCAAGATAATAAAGATATTTGCATAGAAAGTAGACCGAAATACATTTTGTGTTTTTGCAGTGTTTTTACGGCACTGATAAAGAAGTGAAAAATAATCCATCTGCTATGTGAAAGCATTGAAAACCTGCTGTCTAGTTGCTGTACTGACATTAAAAGGCGTTCCCTCGTACCTTAGCAATGCGGTCGTGCATCCGGGCCTTGCGGTCGTCTCCGCTGGCTTTGGCCTGATTCGATGCTTCCACATATTTCACTCGTCTTTGCTCCAGAGCCTCCAGAACGTCTTTGGGAGCCGAAGGGCCAGCAGGGCCTGAAACAGTTTTATTTCTTCAATTTCTACCTCATAACAAAGAGATTGAAGACTCTTGGTAGTATATGTTAATAGTAACTAAAGGTTCTTGCGTGTTTTTTAGGCTTAAAGTCTGTTTTCCAAAGCCAAACATAAAGAGTCTTTTCTTTTATCGCTAGCTCCTTAAAGATAAATACCATATGTAAGTACAGCTGTAGGTCAAAAATGTCAGTGAGGAATATGATCGGATGGACGGATATACAGAAGAAAGACACCTGGATCGATAGATAAACACAAGTATGGATTGATTATAGTTGAATAAATCAATGGATAAATGAAGATTTGCTTGGACAGATGGACGAGCGTACAAATAAATGGATGGACTGATGGGTGGAAGGACAAACTTTTTGACAAAAAGATGTAAAATAAAGTGTGGGGATACCATATATTTGCACAGAAATGCATAGAAAACCTTTCCCATACAGTTTAGAAACTGAGTTTATCACCTAAGCCCTCTAAATCAGTGAATTCAGGCGTTACTATCACTTTCATTCCCACCGTTAATTAAAATCCAACCTCTAGACATGCAGACTGCCTCTCCAAGTATTTGAGAAAGAAATGTTTTTAAGTTTAAAGTAACTTTTACAACAGTTTTTGGTTCCCTCCCAGATTCACTGGAGCCTTATTAATGTTTTGTCCTTCTTTAAAGTCACTTTTCATGAGATAAATAAAACATCTCAAAGAGAAGTTAACTGGAAAGAGAACGACAGGAACATGGTAACAACACGACAAAAACCAAACTGGAAATTAAATATTTAATTGATAACTACCAGATGCTGCAGCAGCAGTTTGGGAGGCCTGCGCGTTTTGCTCAGATGAAGGTTTGCTCCCTGCAGCAGAGATTCCTGCTGCACCTGAAACACAAGAGGTGAATATTTAATCCCAGGCACAGAAACACAGATTACACATTTTTGATTTGGTGTAATTTTCCACACCAAAATCATTTAGTCGTTTAGTTTCAATGTTATTTCACAACAATACAAATCGTTTCTATCCAGTTAGTTATAATCCTGAGTCCACGTAAAGCCAGTTTTGATATAATAAACCTTGTGAAAAGTTGCCTTAATAAGGAAATCAGTGTTGATTGAACATTTAGTTTCAAACAACTTCAGTCCAACTAAATGGAAAGTTCAGGTTTTTGGGAGTATTAAAACACAATTCTTGAACCATTTTAGAGAGACAAGTAACACTTGTTTCTTAATTATAGGCAAGTTTAAGTCTTGGCTTCGGCCAATGCACCTCGCTGCAGCGTCGTCACACCTCCATCTTCCTGATGGAGGGCAAAAAGCTGCTAGCTGTCCATAACTGGCATTGGTTTTAGCAATTAAATTATCAATACAACATGCTAACTCTTAAATGTACGCCCGATATATAAAAGAAAGAAGGGACGCAGTGATTTGCTACTAACTGTCAACCAGATTATAAGGCCAGGAAAAAGTTTTAATTAAGAAAAAGGTTAGCGAGGGAGGAAAGTAGTTCGGTTAGCTTGACTTTCACAACCGCAACATGTAGATGTGATGTCTAATTTGGCGTGTTTGGTTCAGTAAAAAGAAAAATGTTAAAAAAGGCAACATAAACAAACACAACACCTAAACACCAACAGATCCTCAGTAGAGCAGGGGTTTAATCTATTCTACCACAGTGATCACTTTTAACTCGTTATTCAAAGACTTTTCTGCGTTATTTTTCCCAAGCTGTGGCACACTGCAATAAATTAATAATACCTACATCTCCTGGTTTCACTTAGTTAACGAAGTTGTTTTATTGTTGCAGCGCGGCGACAGAGGGCCTGTAAAGGAATCATCTTTGTGCCCTCCAGCGTAACATGCGAGGGATTCCTTTCCTTTTTTGGTAAATTATTGGTTTGCAAAGTAATATTTTGTTTTGTTTTCTTTTTTGTAATGTTAATTTAGAAACATAAAGTGAATCTAAATATGAGTTTAGTCTGCTAAGGACATGATTGGAGGAAAGATCAACTGGGGCAAGACACCATTTGAAACAAATTTATCACATTTACATGTGCATCACGTTTCTCCAATATAATTATCACATTATAAGGTGTTTATTATTTGTCCTCCATGACAGCAGTTTGCTTCCATAGGATTCAGATCTTCTTCCCTAGTAAAACCTGATTAATTTCCAGCATTCCTGACCTTTTCCAGGCGGTGCAGGAAGGCCACTGAGGTCGACTGCTTGTCCTTTCTCCAACGCCTCGATCACTGCATCGAAGTTCTGCACACAAAAAACAAATAATAATGCTCTTGTGTCAGGTCTGGCATAGTTGGCATATTTCATTTCACATTCCTCTGAGGGAAATCTGGCAGAGGGAATGTGCAGCAACCCGCTCCGACAAGCAGGACAAACTGCAAACATCTAAAACATCCGATTGAGGAAAACAGTTTTATGAAGTAGCGAAACTTTACAGTGTTTCTCCTCACATTATATTATTTTTGACTAATTGGTTACAGCATAAGGTCACTCTTCCTACAGAACAGATCTATACATTGTATTCCAATAAAATGAATTACAGTTTATATATTTTATTTATGTGATCTAAATCTACATTTCTGTCTATTTCGTTTGCTTTGCTTTCTGTTTTGGTGTCTGAATTTGTTACACAAGGTAATCACACACACTAGGCATGAACTGGTTCCAGTTTCAGGGTTTAGAACAAGTTATGGTTTCATACCACTACAATTTATGCAATACTACAGTTTAAAGTAAACCTTAAATAAGATGCCAGAGTGTTGGCGCTATGGCAAACCATTTTCACATCTAATAGGCTTTTCTTTTCTTTTTTAAATCAATAAATCTTTTCTTCCTCATAAAAAAATGGCATTTCTGATTTATAGAGTGACATGCTTCCTGCATTACAGACAAACCAACCCTAGATAACATTTGACATAAATAAAATGGAAAAAAATAACAGCTTTTCTTAAAGATCAGTGGTGGTAGTTGTGTAGATTGTGAAACTCAGAAGAACTGATTTTATTTTTAGCATCCAAACTTGATAAAATCTCTCTGATGATCCACTTTCTTATAGTAGGCACAGTTTATTACTTAATATTGCTTTAGTTTGGGTACTTTTATTTATTTCTTTGTATTTATTTTACATTATTCTATTTTGATATTAGGAGTATAAATAGGATTTTTAAAAATTACATTCTTCCCATCAACAGTAAACATTTCTAGAACGCTATTCTTCAAACTGATGTTTTAGTTGTGATTCTAGATCTCTAACAGTGAATTTCTAACACAAATCATAACTATTAATACCCTGAGTTTGAATTTTTAATACTAAGAGTGTTATTTTGACCAGAACAGAAAACGATTTTGTGTTTGATAATGGGAGTTGGAGATATGCGTGCTTTCAAATGAAATGTTAAAATGTTTTGCTTACTGAACCTGTCCAGTGAGTTTTGAGTGGTGATAAAATGCAAAATGAAAGCAGCTTCTTGATCTTCCAGAGTCCGTCCAACGTTGCTCACCAGACTCAAGGAGCAGCAAACAACATGCTCAGGCTTTTGCACAACAACATAACGTGTACTTAAATCACTGGTAGCTTTGAACAGCCTGCATGAGGTAAAGGCTGTGAGCGTAAACACAGTTTTTGGTAACGTGTGAAAAACAGGACAGAAAAAACAGATAAAATGCTGAGCAGCAACCACATTAAAAAGGAAACACCTCTGAATCTGGTGGATTCAGGGGGTTTCGATTCTGAATTTCTGGTTTAATTTTCCACCACAATGTTCATCCTTTTAATAAACGCCCAACTGTAACAGCAGAAAGGATAAAAATGAAATTTTATGTTTGATTTCCCTAAATATTTTTACCTAACTTTAAAAAAACATTTACAAATCATTGTCATGACTATAAAAACACAATAAACAAATCTCCAAGTCCTTAATAAACCATAATAATCAATATATTATGTGATTTTAGCAGGAGCAACATTTAACAGTTAATGTTTAAGGGGAATCACTGAACTGATACAAGAAGAAAATAAGGACAAAAACATCATGAATTGTTGCGAAATCATTTTCTGCCATAAATGGGAGATAACATCTGCAGATGCAACACAGGAGTTAAAAAATATATTTTAAAAAAACTGTATTTGCTGTTTTTCTTGGGATTTGTCCACCAAAAAGTTAACTGTTTTTAAAAAAAAAAAAAAAAAAAAAACTTCACTTGGATAACAGAGGATGATGTTTTACACAGAAGATATTTAAAAATGTTTGTCAGGGTGATTGAACTGACCTTGCTGGTCCTGAAGTAAAGCTTCGCCTGCTCCATGTCTCCTTCCTTCTTCGCTCTCAGAGCTGCCAGCTTGTATTCTCTCTGCCTCTCCAAAAGCATCGCCTTCGTCGCCTCATTCGCGGCTGCAACGGAGGAGGAAACAATTACCAGAGAGAAAGGCCTCATTCAGGCAACAAGTCAGCTATTCCACTCAGACCAATGAGAGGCACGAGTCTCTGACACAAAATTAATAGCTCAACTAGAATAAACTTATAAATAAACAATTATATTAATAAACTTTCTGTATTGAACGATATAGGCCTGCCATGATGACAAATTCTGCTGGGTGATAAATTATCCCAGAAATTATTGCAATAAACTATAATATTGTTACAATAATATTGTTAATATTGTTATTAATTTTCAACTAATATAATGCAACGACACATTCTCAAAAATAAACTTTAAATTCTAATGAACATTTAAATATAAAAAACAAACCAACAGAAACAACAAATAAAACAAACAATAAAGTCTCTGCAAAAAAAAATAAAAAAAATATCCTTAAAAAACGTCTAGTTGAGAGCAATGAAGACTTTTGCCATATATTTTTTGTAGAAAGAGAGAAAAGAGAAAAACAATAAATCATGCAAATGGAAATTATTGATCTTGTGTTAATTTATCATGTAAATAAGCTAGTTTAAATTTAAACACATTGGTGCCAGCAAGATGATAAAAAGAGATGGCAGGAGGATTGGCCAACAAGATAAAAATAATTTTTTGGCTCTTGTTTATTAAAACTTAACTTCTTTCTATATTAAAATATGTGATTAACTGTAAAACTTACAATCTGTCGGTCGGGGCTTTGACAGCTTAGCAGGAGTCTCCTCAGGCGATGGAAAGTCGTTCAGCGTCGGTACGCTAGAAGAAGAAGACTGCTCTTCTTCACTGCTGGGTGTGATGGCATCGGGCGAGGCAGTCGGCAGCGTGGCCGTCTCCGTCTTCCCCTCAGGACGTGACGGGACAGGGGGAGCGGGTCTGGAAGGGGCAGCGGGTCGAGACGCGGCGGTTGGGGCTCCGGTAGCTACAGGCGGCGGGATCTCAGATTCGTTTACAGGCTCTCCTTTTTTCACAGCGGCTATCAGCGACTCCAGAGTCTGTCAAGAGGAAAGCAGCATTATTACAGAATAAAACATGTTTTTAATCACTTAATAAACTTCTTCTACTCTTGCCGATCTCTGCTTTGAACACAAAATGAAAAGGAGGCTCTTTACTGTTGAGATAAATATGTATTAATTCAGATCAGGTGTCATCAACTTCTAGAACAAACAAAGGATATTTTAATTTGAAATCTCACTTCTTTCCAACAGGCAGAAAAAAGTCATACATAAATCTTTCACAAAAGTACATGTCTGTTTTAATTTTAGATATTTCCTCTTTAAGTGAGCCTTTAAATAAGCTGCATCTTCATCATTATGGTGCATTTTTAACCAACCTTCAGACCCCGATCATATCTTCTGGCTTTAGATGTCTCTCCTGCAGACTTTGCATTCTTTATTGCCGTTTTGTACATTTCTGCTCGCTCTTCCAGAGTATGCTGGAGGCTACCGGGCGCTGCTTTGGAGACCTTTACTTCCTGGTTCCGCCACATGCAAAAAATACACAAGCAGGTAACGTAAACAAACCTAGAAAAGAGCTGGAGTTGAATAAGTTAGTCAGTTTGCAAACTGTGAGCTGCGAACCTCTGCTGTTTGCACAGGAGCCACAATCCAAGGACATACACACCAAAATAATGATTGTTTAGAATTTGAATAACACAAATCATTTAAAATATTAAAGTCAAGCAAGGAAATTAAAACTGCTGTCCAGACCAAACTACTACCGGCTGGACTGTTTCCAAAATAAGTCATCACGCTTGCATTACAGGAAATTAGGACAGAAATTCCTTCCTTCTAGTTTCAACAAGTAAAAACAGAAAAAGTCTATTTGACATGTTTGTTTCGTACCTGTGCAGTTGGAGGCTCGACTGTTTCAACTTGAGAAGACTGAGCAGAGGCAGAGGAAGTGGAGGAAGGAGTTGATGCATCCCCGACTTCCTCGTCACCCACCACTTCCTGGAGCTCAGCCTGATGGAGAAAGAAAGCGCCCACTGATTAACAACCAGGCGTGACTTATAGATGAATGGAAAGTTTTCCACCTCACCTGCGCAGTGACATGTAAGGTCATTTTAGATCTCAGATTGACTCAAATGATCATTTAACACTGCTAAATTAATGTTTACTATTACTAACCTATAGAAAGTTCTCCTCCTCTTCTATAGGGTGAACTACTTGTAGCTTTTGGTTAAAAAGAAAATAACTTTTCTGGTTCAATGGAATAATAGGGCCACAGTAAGAAGATAAAAGAAATAAAATTACAAGAATACAGTTATGATATTATTCTGATAATATTTCAATGTCATTCTCGTACGACTATTCTTGCAAAGTAACTTTATTCTGGTGATACTGTTACTTTATTCTCATAGTATTTTGACCTTACTGTTTATTTTTATGGCCCTAATACTCATAGAGCTCTGGAAAAATTAAGAGTCCACTGCAAAAATGATCAGTTTCTCTGACATGAGTGTGTAATATGTTCAGCACCAACCAATAGATCTTCATCATCTTCAATATCGTCATCGTCGTCATCCTCATCCACGTCTCGCATGCACTCGTCAGCCATTTTTGCGATGTCTTCCATGGGCAGAGGGCCTACAACACACAAACATGCAGTCAGGTTTAAACAACAGGAATCATAATTAATGTTGTTATAATTTCAGAAAACTTCTTTATAAATATGTCCTAACCAAAACGCCTCATAGTTGTAGCTTCACCACTTGAATGGTTAAGCAAAAAATGTGCAGAATGTGCTCATTTTTAATCAAATTAATCTCCAGAATAACAGATTACTAGACGAATCGTTAGTTGCAAAATCTCAGTCAGACTCAAGGCAATCTTTAAACAGTTCAACAATAAAAACACTGAATAAAAACACAGATTTCCTTTGACCAAAACAGTTCAGAATAGCCATCATATTTGATCAATTCAGGTCCAACTTAAAAGGGACCCAGAACACCTCGATGTTTTTTTTTTGTTTTGTTTTTTTACCAATATCAGGAGGTCTTTTTTATTTTTTTACCAATATCAGGAGGGGACACATTAGTAAAAGAAATGGGATTATTATTATTATTATAAAACCTGGGAAGATCAAAGTACAGACTACTAAGCAAATATCCCACCTGTTTGAAGGTCATAAAACTGAAAGTGATATCACTGTATTGTTTTCCAGTGATGTAAAACACTGCATGCTTTCAGGAAGCAAACCTTGTCTGTTTACTAAGTTGCGTTTAAAGCTTTGATCAGACATATCATTAACATCCATCCTGGATGATATGATCCTGCATGGCCGGCGATAAATACAAACAAATGGAAGGTGTCTTCTTCCAAATCACCTTTAGTGATCGCTAGTTTAGCAGCCTGATCACAAACTGATCAAGAGAAACACAAAGGAACTAAAAACTGAACAAATGTGATGCCGAAAAGGCCGTGAAACAACAAATAAAAGTTATTAAAATTCACCATGGCTGCAGGGTCATTTAGCTGAAAGTGGAAATTGTGTGAAGAGGGAAATGCAAAGAACCGGTGCAACAGACCAGGAGTGGGAGAGAAGTAGGCAAATGATCCAGAGTGGCAGCCATTAAACAGAGAAGAAGAAGAATGGATAGAGATGGTCATGCTTGTTTACTATCATGTATATAAGCCTACACAGTTGAACCCTTAAAGGTTTTGCATCATAAAAAAATCTGTATACATATTTTGTCTGAACTATTACGAATATAAAATAACAAAAATATTGGATTTGTTGGGAAAATATATTAATCTCACCTGACATCATCACTCCACTACTCAATAATAATATCTCACTCAGACTCTTCTAATATTAAGATGTCCTAATGTGAACTTTGTTAGCTAAAGTCACTTCTTGTAGTAGTGATTACACAAGATCTCAACATGCGCAAACAAATCAGTCAGTAAACATAATCAGACCGTCAACAAGCTGCCAGAAATTCAAAGCTCAAGTGTTTCTCCAATCAGACATTCATAAGCTTTATGAAGTTGGAAGTGTTTAATGAAGGTAGAGTCAATTTCGGTATCAGTCAGATGTTAAAAATTAGGTTAGAGGAAACCGGAAGGTGAAAGAAACTACTGGAAAGGAAACTGTTTCCTACAACATGTCTGTGGCTCACTGTGGCTGCAAAGACGCTTTAGATAGCAAGATATCATGAACAAATGAACATTTACAGCAAAGCAGTTGCTCAGTTCTCAGTGTCGATCTGTTATGGATTTAGAAACGTCAAGCTTGTGGAAATCAGTTAAGGTAAGGATCCACATTCTCTGAAGGGGCTCTGACTTCAATAATCACTAATATAAGATGCGACAGACGGCTTGAAAATGTGACCTCCATATTCATGTCGTTTTAAAACAGTAAAACCGTGCTTTACAGTGACTGTTCTCGCATGCACACAGTGTGAAGTCGCCTCTATTCTTAGCATAATCACCTTCTTATTTTATAGTTTCTTCAGAGGGATCAGAATCAGCTCAAGCAAATCAAAACAATACTAAAACCTAATATTCGATGGTTGGAATAGCTAAAAAAGTTTTTTTTTTGTATCAGAATCAGTCGGGACAAAAGTTAATGTCAGGTCTGATCAGTGCCTGAATAAACTTATCGCAACTAGACCTGTCACAATAAGCAACAAATCACTTAATCACATGATAAATTAAAACAGGTTCAATCATTTTTCTCTTCCTGCCAAAAACTGAATGATAAATGTCTTCAGTCTGGTGCTTTGGTCTCAACTAGCCCTTTTTTTGAAGGATAATTTTGTTTACAAAGACTTTATAATTAATTTTATTTGTTGTTTCTGCTGTTTTGTTTATTTATTTTGTATATTTAAAATGTCTTCCAGTTGCAGTGTTAAATGATCATTAGAATTTAAAAGTTAATTGATCTTTGAGAATGTGTTCTTGCATTATATTAGTTGAAAATGGTCTCAAAACAGCAATATTACCATTTAACACAATAACTTCTTGGACAATTTATCATCCACCTAAATTTGTAATCGTGACATGCCTAGAAAAATGTGCAAAAATATACAGAAGTTTACAAAACTCCAACTATGAAGCTCTGAACTCACTTTTCCCCTTTGGCTTGGCTTTTCCTCTAGCAGCTGCTTTATTCCCAGTAATAGCAGCGAGTTCAGCCTCCAGATCCGGGTCGTCCAAGTTTTCCTCCGCACCCATCATCATCTCCTCTGGGCTCAAGTCCACAAATAACCCCATCTAAAAACAAAACCCCACACGTTTCAGGTTTAACATTTAAACCTTAACGTAATTTCAGCTTTAAAGCAGTTGTTGTTGTTGTTACCTGTTTGGCCGCAGCAGCGCCCTGTCCTTTGGGCATCGGTGCCTTCTTCTTTTTGCCAAACATGTTGGCTTTTTTTCTTTTTAGGCTTTTTGTTGTTTAACAAACCCTCCAGCGACAACCGTCTGATCCGAGCTAGCCCTACAAATCAAAACACATTAAAAAATAAAACAAAACCCTGATTCCTGCAGTCTTTATTCCGGCTGCAGTAGTTGAAATCATGTGAGCGGTTGTCAGGTGGCTCCCAACCGTCGCTGTGTGACAACGATCTGCCAACTGACCAGAGCTAAAGCTGTTAGCCAAACATGCTACTTTTTACCAACTCTAAAAGTTCATTTAACACCCAGATTCCATTTGCTGCCTTCACCGCCAGTTGTTAACTTAAATATTACAATATAAACTCGGCGTAGAGTGTCTGTTTACCTGTCCATTCACCAGTTCATGAGGTAGTTATCACACGAACAGCTTTACTTCTGCGGTTTGACATCGCTTGTTTGAATACGCATGCGCAATGCGAAAGGGCGTCTAGGTGAAAGTCCGGCCCTGAGTCAAGTCTGACAGGCAGACAACGCTGAACGCATCTATACATAAATTAAACACTTTACATAGATTTAGGCAGTTAGATTACATTCATCTGTTATTGGAAAATTTTATTAAGACTTAAAATATATAATTTAGAATATTAGGCAATATTTGGGAACTTGAATCAAAAGTAAGACTCATTACGCATAACTACAGATATTTCTGTCGTTTCGTGTTAATTTGGATAATCATAGATTACAGTTAACCAAAAAAATTACTTTGTGAATGCCACCACACAAGACTAATTTTAAAAAAGGATTTAACAGAAATATACCACAGTTGTCCAGCAGACAGGCATTGCTGCCACTATTGCCACCCTCAATAAAGCCACTAAATGTTATTTCCAACAAAAAAAAGTTGGAAAACACAGAGAAAAATAAGAAAAAGGTGCGCAGTGTCAAAAGTGAAAGGTATCAGAATGCGTGGCATTTCCATATAGTTTATAATAACCATGTTGCACCCTTTTTTTTGTTCCATTAAGATGACATTGTTTAAGAGTAAAGCCAATTTTTCAAAAGTATAAAACTGAAGAGACCACATCTACCATGTTCTTCAAAATCCATTAGGTGGGTATTTAAAAAGAAAAATAAATATTTCAATAAAGCAAAACACAAAAAAGTGCTTCAGAGTCAGAGGTATCAAAACAAAACAAAAAAAGGTTTATTCAATAAAAATACACTGTCAGCTTTTACTAGTAAACAAGCAGATTACATTATTTTCTAAAATACTGCAGAGGAAATTAACCGCTAGGAAACTGCAGATGAAAGTCATAATCTCTTTGCAAACATTAGTATTTTTCAAACCTTTCTGGCTTAAAGATCCTTAAAAGTTGAGTACAAATAAGAGAAATAGCAAATACACATCCTATAACAGGTGGCAGCATATGACACAAATATGATTACTACATTTAATCCTTCATTTTCAGTCAATGTCTGGTTAAGAGATGTTTAAGGCGTGGGTTTTAGTGAACATAAAACAACCTGCTCCATGTTTGTTTTACGGTTAGAGTGTAATAAAGCAGAATTTCTTTATGGCTGTAACATTACAAATCCCTGTTGTTGCTGCTGAGCAGTTTGGGGTAGGACGTGCCGATGGAGCGGCCGTGCCGGCAGACCATCAGCTCCAGCACATACTCGTCCACCTTCACCACCACTGACGTCGTCTTCTCAGTCGACATGAGGAAGATGATGGTGAACAGAGCGACCTCAAACTCTGGGCTGACGCCGATGAAGGAGCCGCCGATCGGCTTCACCAAACCTTTCCAGCTGAACTGCAAGTTCAGGACATGGTCATCCTCATCAGGCTGAAAAAAAATCAGAATATGGTTTAATGGAGCTTAAAGGTGACCACTAAATAATGTTCATTTGCAAAAATCCATTCTTAGATAGTGAGATTTTAGTCTAATCAGTTCTGCCTATTAATTGTTTTAATAGGGCCTCTGTCACTTTAAATCCAAGCTGCTGCTGGCCACACCCCCAAACTCAATCTTTACTCTCTCATTGTGGAAATAGCTGCAAACAGATGCACAATTACACAACCATATATATTTGAAAAGCAGAACTGGAGCCTCCTGCACAACCAACAAGAATGCAGCAAGTGGTTTCTAAATGGTAAGTCAACAACAAAACACTTGTCTTTTTCAGCAGCCATTGTACAGCGCATCAGCAGTAACACCAGCTGATCAAACATGCTGGAGCTCAGCTTGGTTTGCTAGGTAATGGGACTGGGCTCGCCTGAGTTGCTAGGAAACGACACATGTGACTTTATGGGGAAGTTTTTGAAACAGCTCATTTTCCAAACACCAGAAGATATTAACTTATTGCCCAAAAACAGCTGGGTGTCTTTTTAAGGTCTTGGACTGTTTGAAGCAACAGAAAACTCAAATGAAAACATAAAAATGTCCAAAATGTGATTTTTGCCTGATGGTTCCCTTTAGAACGAGTCTAGATGTTTTATTCTGACCAAGTTGAGCACATTGTCTGCAACCACAATTTGGTCCTTTTTGGATCAATTTCTTTCCAAGCATGAATACAAAAGTTTACTATGAATTTACTGTCAAAAATGCCACCAGTCTATCCGACAATGGTACAGGGAATGATGTCTGGAGATACAAACATGGTGACCCACACACTTGTTTCCATATTTATCCAGATTGATTGATTAAATCAAATTCCATTCTTTTCCTAACTGAATAGGAAACCTGCATGATGTTCTTACCGTGTCTTTGTTGTCTCTTGCTTTGTAGCCTTTGTAGTCCACATGGCCGTGCTTCTCCTGCAGGTAGAACTGCACCCAGTTGTGCAGACCCATGATCTCATGGCCATATTTGGTCTCTCCAACAAACACGTGTTCAAAGCCACAAGAATCCTCTCTGAAACAATAAGAAGGGCATTTGTTTCTTCACTAATTAAATTATATTTTTAAAACATTTCAAGAGTTATTTCCCCTTAACAGGTTTGGGTAACACTTTATTTGATGGGATGTGAATAAGACTGTCATGATGCCTTCATAAACATGTAATAACACCTGTCATGAACATAGTAAGTCTTCATAAATATTTATGTCTGTTGTCATAAAGTGTCATTCGGTAAATCATAATACTTTTAATTCAAAGTTGGCATTATTCAAAATGTCTTTGTTATGACAACTTGACATTAACCAAGAAATCATGATCTGACATAAATTTGTTATAAAAGTATTATTGGTTAAACTTTAGATTTATGCTATTAAAGCTAAAGTTTAATCAATAATACTTTTATAACAAATTACAGTTATAAATCAGACTGTTATTCAGACTAAATCAGTTAATCAGACTGTTAACAACAGTCTGATTAAACTTTTAAATTTATGTAGATTTATGTTATTAAAGCTAAAGTTTAATCAGTAATAAGTTTATAACAAATTTATATCAGATCATGATTTCTTGGTTAATGTCAAGGTGTCATAAGAAAGACATTTTGAATAATGTCAACTTTGTATTAAAAGGGTCACGATTTACCGAATGACACTTTATGACAACAGTCATAAATATTCATGAAGATTTGCTCATGTTCATGACAGGTGTTATTACATGTTTATGACGGCGTCACGACAACCTTATTCTTATTAACAACCCATCAAATAAAGTGTTACCCAAGTTTGCACTGTCGAGTAACAGAAGCACCACGTACAATATATTTGTCAGCTTCCAAATCAGTAAACTAAACAACCTCTATACAGTACTGTGTAGCTAATGCTAATGCGCTAATAGCGGAGATATTTTTTTGTTTAGCGGCTTTGTTAACTTTTGAAAACTTTTAGCGCACTTAGCTTCCCCTAAATTTCTTTTTCTGGATAAATTCTAAAGCGCCAATTTACTTGGCTGTTTGGTAAGCTTTCAGTCTTACCAAAAATATATATTACAAAAAAAATATATTTTTTTAATATCAAATATATTCCCCTGCTGTCAGAGCAACACTCACCCTCCACTCCTGTCTCTGTGGTAGAGGCGAAACCAGATGTCATACAGCTGTCTCTTGAACTGTCCGCGGTCCGCAGGCGATTGGCCTTTCTTTACCAGATAGTTGTGAGCATACTACGAGTTGAAAAACAAAATTCATCATAATTATTTTTCAAAAATGTGTGAAAACTACCATCAAATTTCCACTGTTTGAAAATATTCTCCAGTTACAGAATATGTACATTTGATTCCTATCAATTTATTTGTTGCTGCATCTAAGTAAGAACAATACTTCACACTTTGCAATGCGATAAAAAGTGAAAAATTCCAACTGTTTTGAATATTTTACATCTAACAGTACAGTCTCACATTAATAATCTGCATTTATGGTCTGATCATTAGCTGGCCTTTACAGCATAACATCCATCTGAACAGTGTTTGACATAAGACAGAACAATATTTATGTGTTTTGGTAATGAGAGCTTGTACCAAGTAACAAGTCAGCTCTAAAGCTTTTTTACCTTCATGAGCTCAGTCTCCATGATGGCGTCAATAAAGAGCCGATTCTCTTGAAGCTCCTCTGAAGTGACAGTCTCTGACACGCCTGTAGACACCTCATAGTTGTCCAGCAAGTTGATAAAGTCTGAAGTTACAAGCATAAACATCAGATGTGGTAAAAGCAAGGTTCTAGAAAACCAAAATGACGTTAAGCCGATACTTACGAGCAAATGTCTCAATGTTTTTCAGTTTTCCCTCATCGACGTAGGCAAAGAGAGCAGCGTGGGCCCGATCTCTGGCATAGTTACTGCCCTGAGCCACATAACCCGCTCTGCCCTGAAGACAGAAAGAATCACAATACAGGTAAACAAACAGAGTTCATCATTGCACACAATTAGAGCTGAAACGATTAATCGTGATTAATTGACGTTGAAATAATCGTCAACTAATTTAGTAGACTAGATTACAGGGTCAAATAAGGTCATTTGCTGAAAGAACAACATATTCAGAGCAGGAATTAAGCCAAGAAATATATACATTTTGCATTTAAAATAAAAGAAAAATATCCTTTCTCTGTAAATAAGTTATATTAAGAACTCTCCAAATCGCAGGTTTAGCTTCACCTGGTTCAAATTCTGTTTATAATACATTTTTTGCTATTCAATTATTTAGTTAATCCAAATAAATACTTATTGACTGATGTTAAGTCAAGCAGAAAGGACTGAGCTTTTCAGGTGTTGATGTTAGAAGTTAATCTAAGTTCTCTTCCAGGTAGGTTTGCATCTATTGCAACATGCAGGACTGACCTGAAGGGAGATTTTGTAGTCAGTTCCCGGCTTCAGACGGTTTGTGTCCAGTTGCCAGAGTTTGTTCAGCACCTCAGTCAGCTCCCGGTTAGCCTGTCGACTGTTGGGGGGCGGGAAAAGCAAAGACAACAGATGAGTCACGAGTTGTAGAAGCAGGAAAGATCAATAAGACAAACATATGTCAAGAGCTAATTTCTGTTAAAAATTAGAGAGAAGATCCAGCTTCTTCATGTGTTGGAGAGAGAAACTATATAAACAAACACAACATATGAGTTAACATAATTTTTTTCAAATTAATATTTTAATTGTCAAATAAGATATGGAATTCCACACAGTGTGAGGACAGACATTATGCAGTACTGTGTGTTGGTCTGTCACATAAAATCCACAATAAAATACACAGATTTTTGTGGCTGTAACCTAAGAAACCTTCAAGCGCTATAAAGATGAAGTTTCAGCTTTCAAGTTGCGTATCACAACAGGTGAGCAGGTGGGGCTCACCTTTAGTGATAATGGTGAGCGGGAAAATAGTGGGAGAAAAAAAGAAAAGTTGCATGAACATATCAGCCTCTGTAGCTTTTATGGTAATAAAGATAGATGTGTTGTAACCTTGGAGCCATTAGTGATAAAGAGGAAGTCTGTTTTGGCTTTGTTTTCATAGATACAGAGATTTGGTTTTAGGTAACCCCCTTTTCTTTCAAAACTCTGTTTCAGACTTTGCAGACACCTGGTGTAATAAACTTTCATTTAATCTTCATTTAAACTTTGCAGAAAATCCCGTCTGTTTCTAAGAACTTCCTGTTGTTACTTTCTTCTTGGAAAACTATAATGACAGAGTGGAAAACAAACAGGTGTGCCGTATGGGAAAACCTTCTGCAGGCTTTCTGGGGCTTTTTTTTCTTTCTTAGAAACAGTAGGTGAAAACTAAAAACCTGTGTATTAAAACCACACCCTCACTGTCGTGCAGGATCTGCACATGGTGAGTAAGAACCAAATGACAGGAAGGGGCACAGAAACTCCTCTGTTCTTTCTTTAGATCTGAAAATATCAGCAGAAACTATAAAATCAACCGCGTCCTGTTTGCTGTGTTGTATAATTTCACCCACTAATCAGTAGCAGACCCTGCAGCAGCCACATCCACAACAATCCTCATTCCTGCATAAAATCTCCACATATTTAAAGCTTTAAAACTACACATTGTGCTTCGAGCAGCTTTTAGTCGTGCAAAGAAAGATGCATTTGGACTTGAGAGGAAAATGTGCGTATAGAAACAAGAAAAGGTGTCATCTTACAGCGTTATTATTACATGTCTACATTAAACACTTTTGAAAGTATAAGCTTTTATACCCGGAAGTGTATCAAAATGTTTTAGAAAACTAACATTTAGCAGAAACTAAAGGAAAACAAAGCGAAAAACAAAAATGAACATTTGGAGTCAGTCCTTACCCGCTGGCCATGGTTACTTTAAGTGAAAAAAAAAATCCCCTGACTTCTTCTGACAGCCTCTTATTAAACTACAGGGAACAGTTATCTGAGGCGTCAATCTTGACGTTTCCAAACACAGTAGCCAATCATAATGCGCCTCCCATTCTCTACGTCATCAGATGGGCGGGTCTTTTTCTGACTCAGAGGTGAAGTTAGGAGAGAGAGAAGTGGGGGGTTTTCACGTTTTTGGTGCTCTTTTGTAACAGTTGCGAATCTTTTTTAGTAAGCTAACAAGACTATACTTTGAACTTATGTAATGGCATCAAGTTTAAATGTAAAATAGCAAAAGGAAATTAATTGTATTAATAAAGCAAATGTATTTGTGCTAGACAAATGGGTTCTTTATTTATACTTTTCCACATCTTGTCAGGGTAGAAACACGGCAATTGTACTTCATTTATCCCGGACTTTCCAGCATTAAATTATTTTAGAAATTAGAATAACACTCAAATAGATTTCACATAGTTTACACTTCAAAATTCATTAAAAGCTGATCTTTTCTTTTCAATAAATCAATTCAGGCTTGCTAAAGTAATCCACAGTAATTATTAACCGTCAGCCGTTATTGTGCAGTTTAAATAAACTTTTAAGTACGTTTTTTGTATAAATGTGCAAACTTTTATTTTGAAAACCGCCACGAAGCGGAAGGAATCACGCTCAGCGCATGCGCGTTTTCGCCACACGTTGTTTTGTAGTCACAGGCGTGTGTAGCTTAAAAAATAGTCACGCATGCCATTTTTTAGTGGGTTAAACTTGATTCTTGTTGAGTTGTTGTTCCTCCTGTACTTAATGTAGGTGTCACTGTGGAATTTAACGAGTTGTCACTTGAATTTGGTGGCATATATCTGAGTCGAGAACGTTATAGAGACGGGATTAGCTTGCTAGCTCATTCCTCAGCAGCAGTATGGCAACAGTGCTGGGGCTCATTGCTGGCAGTTATGAGCAAATTACTTTCGGATACCGAGTAAAAACAGGGGAAAACGTGAGTAGACTTGTGATTTCATGACTGCAGGGAAATGTTACTATTCTGCTTTTAAATTTGCACTGTATGATCTCTTTGTAGTATTATAATTTCCTTAAAATATATACTTTTGTTACATTTATCCTTATTTATTTCAAACGTGGAAATAAAATTCAAGTCTTAAGTTTATGACTTCTCTAAACGTTTATGTTCAGAGACGTCAAAGCTAGGCTTTAAAACCTAGAGAGACTACACCAACTGTTAGACATGGTAATAGCAGTGTCATGCTGTGGGATCAAATCAGCTGTGTTGAGTAGAGAAATTGTAAACTGGTCACCCATGCTGTGATCCATGTTTTCAGACAGTAAAATAATAAATCTAAGTTTGTTAATAACACTCATTGTAAGCATGTCTGGAAGAAGTGAGAGTTTTTAAGAACACTCTCCCATATAGTAATGGTAGCATAATGCTGTGGGACTGAGTTGTTGCTACTGGTAATTTATGAAACATTCTGGAAGGAAAAATTATTTAATTTAACCTCAAATCAACAATTCAATATTTTAAGATTTCACAAAGTGATATTTTCCTTATTTGTTGGTTTGTTTGTTTGAATGCAGGACTGGACAGCCAAACCTGACTTTACACATCACGCTCACACAGCTTCAGTATCAGCTGTGGCTGCCAGCGAGAGGTTTGTGGTTACGGGAAGCAAAGATGAAACTATACAGTTATACGACATGAAGAAGAGAACAGAACATGGTGCTCTGCTGCATCATGAAGGTATGAACACCTTATTTTAGATTGACTTTAGTTTTATTTTGCATGAAATTAATTTTTTTTGTTATGTCACCTTTGCTCCACAGGTACCATCACCTGCCTGGAGTTCTATGGTTCGTCCCACTTGCTGAGTGGAGGGGAAGACGGGCTCCTGTGTGTGTGGAGCACAAAGAAGTGGGAGTGCATGACGACCATCAAAGCTCATAAGTGAGTGCGACCCTCCCACAATTTGGCTGCAGTTGTCTGTTGTGAATGAAGATCCTGATTCGTCTCATTTTCCTCAGAGGTCACGTCACTTCGCTCTCCGTCCATCCGTCGGGTAAACTGGCGCTGTCGGTCGGGACGGACAAAACTCTGAGGTAAAATTCACAGCTCGCCTGAGTTTTTACTTTCAGCTTCCCGACACGGGCTGGAAAATGTTGACAATTTTCTTTGGTTCAGAATAGTTGAGTATTTTTGAGAAGGAAATATTTTCCAAACTGCCCTATTGTTTTAAATACTTTGCCATTTGTTTATCCATCCATCCTTCTGTTACTTGATTAGTTACCTCTGTCAATCGATCTATAAGCAATAAATCAATTAATCACATGATAAGTTAGAACAAACCCAATAATTTACGTCTGCTTGATTTATAATTTTTTTCGTTCTGGTTCTTTGGTATCATCTAGACCATTTTTGGAAGGACAATTTTGTTTACAGAGACTTTGTAATTCATTTTATTTGTTGCCTATGTTGCTTTATTTATTTTGGAGAAATAAAATGTCTTCCAGTTTCAGTGTTAAATGTTCATGAGAACTTAAAGTTAATTGATCTTTGAGAATGTGTCGTTACATTATTAGGATATTCCTACTATATTACTTGTCAAGGGTCTCAGAACAACAATATTATCATTTATCACAATAACTTCTTGAACAATTTATCATCCAGCTAAATTTGTTACTGTGACAAGTCTAAATCCAACGTCCTTTTATCTACTCACTCACCTATATAATTTTATTGAATTTAATTTTAAAGCCTGACCTCTGCAGAAAAATTGATTGTGAACATTTGTAGTTTAACAGTAACAAAAAAAGTGAGCTGAGAACTGGAAATTTGAGAGTGGAAGAGTATTTAGAAAATGTGTACTAACACTTCACTTAGCCTCTTTATTTAAAGAAAAAGAAAAAACAAGTGTGTCCTTTTTATCTTTAAAGAACCTGGAATCTCATCAATGGCAGGTCGGCTTTTATCAAAAACATCAAACAGAGTGAGTATAACGTTCATTTAGATGAAAATAAAAACAGCTTTGGATTTCTCTTGCGATGCAGGGATGATATTAAGCTTTTTGTTTCTGTATTTTTTCTCAGATGCACACATTGTCAGATGGTCTCCAGATGGCGACAGATATGTGGTGGTGGTGAACGACAAAATTGATATCTACAAGCTGGAGACGGCGTCTGTAACGGGAACGATCGCAAACCCGAAGAGGATCTCATCTGTGAAATTCTTAAATGTGAGTTTTCATGCCAAGACTCTGTATTATGAATGAATGAAAGGAACCAAACGCTAAGGAGGAGCTATGTTTTTTTGTTTTCTTTTCTTTTTAGTTCTTCTTTGGATCGTGGCTGATTTTTCACACGTTTTCAGTCTGGTTTGTTATAGGATATTGTTCAGCATATTCTTTTGAAAAATAAAAAAAAATATTCTCTTTCTTCTGACCTGACAGGGGATTGAAACACTCTCCTGATGTAAAAATAATACGGGAAAAAATAGTAAAAACACTGTTCAATTAAAGTATTTATTATGGCTGGACAATATGGCTGAAAGAGTTATCACAATATAAGGGTTTCATATCAGTCTATCAATAGTTATTGATTAGTTATTTGTTTAAATATCTGAAATAATGATAAACAAGTCACATTACCTTTCCTGTTTTATCCACAGTTTTCACTCTATGCTGTTGTTTTTTATTTTTAAGCAGTTATGAGGCACAGTGGCAGAATCTACTGCTGTTAGCTACTCAGCAGGTTGTTGCTAGGTAACGGAAGAGTGAATGAGTTGCTAGGTAACCAACGAGTGAGTGAGTTAGTTGATTCCACCAACTTTGTTGTGAGTGGTTGACCAGCTAACTTTTCTCCTCTGCCTAAATCCCCCAGAATGCTGTGCGGCTCCCTGAAATGATTGAATATTTCCTAATGATATTGATTACATGTCGATGGTGATATATATATATATATTGTTATTGATTTATTCCCCAGCTCTGGCTCTGAACCTTGTTTGTCTTTCAGAACTCCATCCTGGCCGTCGCAGGAGATGATGAAACTGTGAGGTTCTGTGATGTGGAAAAAGCTAAATGGGTTTGTGAGTTCAAGGCTCATGAAACGAGGTAAATTTCTTGAGAATCTGCTGAAATAATTGATCAGCAGTGCATGAATAAATCATACACTGTGACCTGCTTCATTAGCAGGTTTATTGTTATTGTGAGTTTGCTCAGCGCAGCAGGATTGTCCTGATGGTTATATGGTACATCTCCCCTAATATGTTCATCATAATATGAATTGATTTAGATTTAAAAATAGTTGCATTCATACAAGATAATTATTTTTTACTTGAAAATATCTTTCAGAAGGTAATAAAACAATGTCAGATTTATTTTTTACATTAAAATTTTATTGAAACATGTTTAAGATATTTATAACTTTCTGTATTATTAATTGATATAAGTCTTTATTGGCATTATCGCAATTATAACCTTCACTAATTTTCTGTCAGATCCAAGTGAGAGCTTAGTTTGGTCAGCTCAGTTTGAAGAAAAACATTGGCAAAATTAGAAGATAATGCTAAACTTTAAATCTGCCAGGGTTATAAATACCTTTAGGCTAAGTTGTTCTGACTGAAGAACAAGTGCTCTCAGTTATTGTTGTATCTCTTTGTGGTTTCAGAGTAAAAGCAGTCGACAGTTTGATTGTGGATGATTATGTCGTGCTTTTAACGGCTTCAAATGATGGCTACATCAAAATGTGGAAAATCCATCTGAAAGAGGTACGTCTGTGTCATTTTGACACCATAAATCAAAATCTGTGGTTAATAACACTATTGGGCAGTTGTTACTGAATTCACTGTTACGTGTGGATGGGATGGGTGAAAATTTTTTAAATAAGTTGGATCTTTTAACATTATTTCACGCTATTTTTTGGAAATCGCAACCATTATTTTTGGTAAATTTATTTGATTACATTAATCTGATTTTCTAAAACTTGTAGTTATTACTCTTAAGACTTCTTGTTTCACTTGGTACAAATATAATGACCTACTAATAATATTTATTCAAGTATTTTATTACTCTAACCCATTTCTTTTAGTTCTACAAAGTAGTAAAGAGAGAAAAACATGCCATTCATGTAAGGTAGATGTTTTAATTTTCATAAATCGAGAAAAGATTACAAGAAAATGACTTCCCAACTTAAGATTTCTACATTGTCTAATGGCCTTGGGAATGTTGTTAATGTAGAAACCATCATAAACATTGATTTAGTTTGAAATACCACAACATTTATGGTAGACTTTACCATAAAACTAAAAATTGGTCAACTTCAGATCTCTTAATAGAAAAAAAATCATAGTTACAGTTCACCAAATATAGGTCCAACCATCTTCCACTAGGCCTAAGACCTATAGAAAAACTGGGGTGAGCTACAGAAAACAGTGCAGGAAGTCTCTCTATGTGTTTCAACTTTGTGAAATTTTATATTATTGGTGTCTTATTGGTAAAAGTGGGTCTGACAAGGTATTAAAGACAGGAATGCTAATGTAAACGATTTGATAAATGTATTTTATATGACTATTTCTGGTGGTGTTCAGGAGCTGGAGCCTCCTGTTCTCCTGGGGGAAGTGAACACAACAGCTAGACTGACGTGCCTCGCCGTGTGGAGGCCAGTGCAGCCGATATCTGATGGTCCGTCTAAAGCAGCAACATCTGAAGGTGGAGTCCAGCTTTCATCTCACTTTATGGACTACTTGTTGTTAACACTTAAACATGATGGCATGGGTTAATTAAATTGATTAAATAATTTTTTTTTTCTCTATCACTGTTCTCAGAACTTGCGCAGGAACTTGCCAAGAAGAAGAGAGTCCGAGAGATAACAGAAAAAGTAATTGTAGAGGATGAGAGCAAACCCAAAAAGAAGAAGAAGAAAAATGGCGGAAAAAAGACTGTCAAACAATAAAAAATATTCTTAACCCATTCATGCTTTTATGTCAACTTACTGTGCCATACAAATATTTGCATTTTGAAGTTGCCAGATTTGGTTAGATTTCATGTGAATATTTCATTCTTTTTTGGTTTTAATTTCTGTGCTTTAAAGTTATACCTATTTAACTTTAAATAGGTATGAAGCTAAATATACTTTATACCTATATAACCACCACCTTTCTTTATAAATATAAACACCTTTTGTAGCAATATATTTTAATTATAGTATTAGACTTTATGCAGGATTAGTTTCTAAATGAGAGCAAATTGTGAGATAATTTATTTTGAAAATCGCTTCCATTGAGGTGGAAGTGCTTGCCAAATATTCAGTTTATGAATGTTTTCTCGTAATTATAGTTTCTACGAGGTTTTACATTGCTGATTCTAAACTTACTTCAGTTTGTTAACTTTAATAAATCAAAATTTATGCTTACGTTTAACTGAGTTAATTTCTCATCTTTTATTTTGAAAGCGCCCGGCTTCCTTTGAGGATGAAGTGTTTCATAAGCTCTGGACGGTTTGCTTAAAATATCTTACATCAATATTAATTTATTTGGTTTTTAATTTAATATTTTATAAAATCCGAGTTTTAAACGAAGTTTACAGCTACGGGATTAGTTCAATCTGTCAGCTTTTATTTCGAAACGGAAACGGAAGTTGTATAGCGACCAACTTCCGTTTAGGGGGAAGTGTTTTGAAACTGAACTAGTGAAGAGTTTAGTTTAATAGTACGTGTTCTAAGCGTTTTTACGTATTTTGTTTAAAACTAAGGACAGTTTGCGAATAAACAAGATTAGTTTATACAAGATTATCACAAACCTAGTGAGGTTTTGTTTCTCGTTTCGGGATTAGCTGCGTAAAAAGCTGGATTCATGGACTGGATTGGCTTCGGCTATTCTCTGTTTGTGTTAGCAGGAGGAGTCATAGGTTATGTTAAAGCAGGTATGCTTTTTTAAAATATCTATATTTACAGACTTTTAAACTCAGATTTTGTTGGTAGGAGAAATAAGTTCATAAATACTGCTGGCTTTTGAAACGGTCTAAACTTGTGAAAATAAACTAGTTTAAACTTCAAGATTAACGAGGAAGTCATCAAAACTCAACAAAATCTTGTTTTCCCTTTTAATCTGTAAAAGTGGTTATGATTAATAGTTCTACAGTCTTACAAGAACAGGAAAACAAAATCCAAAGTTTTAAATCCATGCCTAATGTCTTATTTCCCCTCCAAATGTCATATTTTTTGTAGTATTTTGAAGTGATCTTTGTCAAGAATTTCAGACTTTCTGAAAGTCTCTCAAAGTATTTATGTGGAGTTTGGTCGCTTTTACTTCTGGCTTTTTTTCATATGCAAATTAAATATTTGCAGCGAATTCTGATTTCATTTATGAAGGGAGAAAAACTATTCCACTACTGTGTGAAAAAGTAAAACGTTTGAGATTTGAAACTCAGAAATGTCCATGTTTTTTCTAGAAAATGTAATAGATTAATCTCAAAATTTCCTTGATTTTTCTAGAAATGTTTGTATTTATTTTATTTAAATTTTTTTTGCAGAAACGTACTCCTTTTTTCCCTTTACAACGACCCTAATACGCCATTGTAGGATCTTCTCAGTAGTCCCAAAACTGCTCCATGAGAATAAAACATGTAAAACCTTTGCAGAGCATTCTGAATTATTATTTTAATCCACAATAGAAAGGAACAACAAAAATGTAACAAAATTACTTTATATGTTTCTGCTTTCTCTTAATTTTAACTTGTGTAAATCTGAGTCAATGCTTGATCACAGAAAAATGACTTGTTGGAGACATTTTACTGCACCATCCTTTTTACTTCTATTCAAGTCAATCCAGTTCAGCTTATATCGCGTCAGTTCTCAATACGTCAACCCAAATATGATGATTTATTTTATTTAAAACAGGGACAATCTACAGTATACATTAATCATAAGAGGAGAAATGCACTGTATGCAGTTATAAGTGCAAATCTCCACTTGTAGTTCTTGACCCAGTTGATTCAATATTTTAAAAGAAAAAATACATAAAATTAGCTGGATGCTGTTCAATATCTATATCTATATATATATATATATATATATATATATAAACAACCACCCCTACAGGCAGCTTCACCTCTCTGGTCGCCGGTATCGTCTTCGGCTTGGCGGCTGCAGTTGGAGTTTATCTGACGTCTCAGAATCCCAGGAATGTTTGGCTTTCATTGGGTGAGTTTTCTCTCTCTTTTCAGCAAAAGGTAATGCTGTGGTGACAGCAGCTTTCATCTCCTCATCATGTTTGTCTGTACATGCAGGCACAGCGGGAACTTTGGCTGTAGTGATGGGACTGAGATTTGTAAACTCCTGGAAGTTCATGCCGGCTGGTTTGATGACTTTAGCAAGGTAACGTACTCTACTGAAGGACACAGACCAACATTTGTCAAAATGATGTGAACATTTGAATGTGTGTTTTCAGCCTGCTGATGCTGACGAAGATCATCTTTGGAATGCTGAAGTCGAGGCAACACAAATCTTGAACTTGGATTTAAATTTTGATTATGGATTGTGAAACATTTCCAGCTGTATAGTTTAGTTTTACAGTCTGCTGTAAAAAGTGACTTGGAATGTGATGTTTGTTTTGCTTAAAACTTTTATATTCTATGATTTTTGGTGTATAACTAAAAGAAATTCACTCAAAATGCGTAAAAACAAACTGAATTTACATGTTTAGAATATTTAAACCTGCGATTTTATGTAGAGTCATAATAATCCTGCCTTTACCAAATTATAAAGTGATTTTAATCTAATCTCAAGTGAACAAAAACAGCATTTTTACTTAAGAAAAATGATGGCAAAATAGAAAAGCTAGTAAAGAAAAACTAAGTAGATGCAAATGTTTCTATACATTTAAATGGTAAAACTTCCAGCTTTCCCAGACTTCAATTAATAGACATCCAGGTTTTTTTTTTTTTTACATTTATTTTAAAATGTAGATTTAAAGGCAAAATATCTTGACACACATTCAGTATATAACATACACCTGGGCAGAAAAATAAAAAGATAAATAAAAGCCACCACATGTGGACTCAATAGAGCTGGTTTTGAGTCTAATTTTATCCTTTAGTTAGTTTTCTCATTTTATTCCCACATGTGCCTTATTTTCTTCATGTGCACTGTTTTTATTTTGCTAAATAAATAAAAAAAAAGATTAATAATAATAATAACAGAAGAAAACAAAAAGAACAAAACTCAAACTATGTTAATAAAGTGTGTAATGACTAGTCACTAGCTGGAGTTTTTATTTTAACATTTAAAGAATCTGCTGGTAATTAAATATTTTGTCTTTCTAATTCCATTATTTTCACAAATTAAATCAGATTAAACAGTACGAATCAAGTAATGAGTTGCATTTTCAGCAACTATTTTTCTACGACTGCTTTTGAGTAAAAATATATTGAAGCATTGTTTACCCACTTGCACTTGAAAGTTTGTTTGCTTTTAATATCTGTTTGTGTTTCTAATGAATGTTAAATTATGTTTTAAAAAGGCAACTTCCATTTAAAAAAATTTTTTTTTTACAAATATCTACCATAAAAACTTAAATTTTTAAAATTGTATTTTTAGGTTTTCTTAAATTGAATAAAAATATTATTCTCTGGTATATTTTGATATTTGTGGAATAAAAATGTAAAGACAGATTACTGGTACTTTTAGTGTCATTCATTCCCAGAAATTAAATTAGATTATTTCTTGGAAAAAACTGCTAAACCTTCATTTATTATTATTTATACTTGAAATAGTTAGATTATCATTTATAGTCAAAGTTAATGAGACTGATTTATTATGGTCCATATATGAGTACTTTTTATATTATCTTAATTACATTTGTCATGGTTTTATTCAGCTCAGTTGGAAGTGTTTTAACTCAAATGCATTTCACAAAATCTTATTAAATTAGCATTTCTCTATACAAGTTCTCCATCTAGTGGTTTCCTGTGACGCCTGCATGTGTTCCGTTATGTTATAACGTTTTATCTACTTTATAACCCGCTAAAAGACAAACATCCAGGATATTCGGACTAAAATTCTTTTTAGTTTAGTTTGTATTAACTAAAATCTAGTCATAGTTTGTATATTGCTTGTGTAGCTTTTCTTTAAATGCACTTTTAGGAGTATTTTTACAATGTTGTACTTTTATTGTGACGTTTCTGGATTTTCTGAGTATCTTCACTGAATGAAGAACAAACATGTTTTCACCAAAAAAAATCACCAGACAGACACACACCTGCAGTTTTCGTTAAAGTTTCATAAGTTTTTATTGAAAGAAAGTGATTAGAATTTTTTTTGTGTGTGTGTGTGTTGCATATATAAATTATTGTTAGTTTCGATTTAAAAAACCAAAATCTCAACTATTTTGGTCCTTCTGATAAAAATATTAAATAACTGATCATTTAAGCAGTTAGTCAGTACTTTAGTAGAATTTTTACAAAATATTTTTAAACTTTTACTTTAGTAATTTCTTGGAATGCTACTTTTTACTTAGAAATGTTTTGACGTAATTCTATTTGAGTATAATTGGCCAATCTGGAATTTAAATCATAATTTGTCTGACCGAAATATTCGCTGGAATTTCTATAAAAGAGATAAATCTGGTGTTTTAGGAAAAATACTTATATTTTTCTGTCACATGAAATGTGAGGAATTAAAGTCATTTAGCGGCGTTCTGGAAGCGGCCATACTGTAGTAACATGACGTACCGTCTTCTCTTGCATTACACCTAATAGCTGCGCAGTCAGAATTTGGGCTGCGTGCGCGCACTCGGACAGCAGCGGCGTTCCTCCCAGGCTGCGCCCTCTCGGCTACTTACGGTAAGGTGGACCCGCAGTGTCCACTGAAGGATCAGGTGATCCACTATCTACGAAGCGAAGGCTGACTGGGGGAAAATGCAAGATGACATATAGCAAATGTCGGAGCATAATTCATTCACATTTTCGCCTCAGATTCGGATTTAGACCGCGCCGCTGGAGCTCCAACGTGACGATGGCTCGTTAGGTGCTTGGTGGCGCATCTGCGGTTTTCTTTAATCCCCGCCCGATATTTTGATTTATGAAAAATCACATTCACAGACAAATATTGGTTTCAACATGGGGCTGTGCTACAGTTTGCGTCCCCGGCTCTTCGGGGACCTGAGCGGCTCTATCTCCAACGCTACCTCGGACTCGGACCAGCCTCCGGACGCCGCCGCCGCTGCCGCGGTGCCGAGCCGCGGCGGGGCGGCTCGCCAGGAGGACACCGGCGGATGCGTGGAGGCTTCATTGCTACGCGGCGGCGAAGGCCCGGTTCGCCCCGGGGACCCGGCTAGGGAGCACCGCCGCGGGGACACCGGGACGGACGGGGTGCTTATACAAAACGGGGGCGGCGGAGGTGGAGGCGGCGGCGGCGGAGGAGGAGGAGGCGGCAGCAGCGGCTTCAAGAGCTCCGGAAAGGAGCGCAGCCGCCGCTTGCAGCTGCTGCCAAAAACAAGCACCCAAAAGCAGAAACATTGGGACAAACTGCTGGCGGATGAGAAGGAGGCCGAGAAGGAGGCGAAGAGAGTCAGTAAAAACATTGACAGGGCGCTGAGGGAACTCAAGCGGGAGTATAAACAGACGCATCGGCTGCTGCTGCTCGGTAGGTTGTTCCGTCTCTGTTGTTGTTGGACTGGGAAGGTGTTTTATTAATAGAAACCAAAACGCGCTGGCCTGTCTAGAAATTATGTCACAGCTCCGCTCCAGTGAGGCCTGTTGTTGCCACATCTGATGGCCATCACTGGAGATCAGAACCTCGTTTCAGGACGGCGTGAAAAGGTCCAAAATGCACTATAAAAAACGAATTCCGGCAGATGTAACAAATAACCAGTTAGATAAGAGAAGGAACGGCAAAAAAATGATCTACATATTAAAATATGTACGTAGAATATATATATATATATATAAGAAAATATTGGTGAATTTAATTTGTGGCAATAATAAAAATTTAAAAATATCCATTCATTTTGATTCAATTTCATTTAAATGGCAACAAACTCATATCCAGTCATTTTATAACTAAATCAATCCAACATATTAATTGTTGCATAATGTCACCTTCCTAAAATATTGCTCTAGTTATTATTATTATTATTTTTTTAAAATCTAAATCAGATTTTGGCAATTAAAGTAATAAAGGGGGTGATTTATTTATTTATTGCTCAAATCAATAAAAAATTACTTAGGCTTTTATTTTAGGAAGGTGGCGATATTAAAATTCAGGTTTACAGAATCCAATTTGAACCTATTTTTATTACACATAAAAAATGTTTTCATATGAGTTTGGTTCAACAGACAAGGCTAATGTGTGTGTATGTGAGATGTGCTATGAATGAATGTGCGTTTAGTCTTGCATAATATTATTAAATAAGGTAAATAAATCACTCTTAATTAAGCTTTTTTATCCACTTTGCAAATTATAACTTCATTTATTATCAATTTTTTACATGTAAATGAGTATAAATTATTGAAATTTTAAAAATAAGCTTGAATTTCTGTGTGATTTAGTTAAGCTTTTTAATAATATCTGTATTTCTCTCTCTGGTCTCAGTTGAATCTTGAATTAGGACAAAAACTTCCTTATTACCTATGTAAGTTATATAACGCCATTTTGCAGTAGACTGGGCAGAATCAAGGAAATGGCTCTGAAAATTCTGCTTTTGCAGGTTCAAAACCATCCAGGCGTGTATGGATTAACAAGTCCAAAACAATCCAGAATTTCATACCTAAAAAAGAAACCAAAGATTCAGAGGTTCAAAATAGTAAAGAGGTGAAATGGTCACTCTGACCTCTAACATCCCTAATTATGTTTTCTTTATTATTAGTAAGTGAGAGACATTCGACTGACAGGGAACATTTTGTTCTCAAAGTTGGCATGTTATAAGCTGGAAAAAGATTAATTTGCGATCAAAAGTGAGAAGCGGTGATAAACCAGTGACCGGGTTCTGGAAGAAGAAGGTGGGCTGGTCTGATGAATCACATTTTCTGTCACATCGTTTGGATGGACAGGTGTGTGTTGCTTATTTGGGAATGACGCAGCAACAGAACGCTCTACATGAAGACACATTTCACCTGTCTATCCGTTGGAGCAGATCATAATCAGCCTTTTATGTTGTATTTCATGATTACTTTAACGTCTTTTAGCAGGATATTGTGCCCTTCCTCAAACCAAAATTGGTTCAAGAATTGATTGAGGAGTCCCACAATGACTTTGAGTTGATTAGCTTTCTTGAAAGAAACAATTTTTGACTCTGAGGAAGTCATCTTGGCTCTGGTTTAAACCTTGTTTGAATTTTAAAGGTTTATTCGCTACTATGCTTAACTAATTAAGCAATAGCGCTATCGCTAAGTTTAAACTTTTTGAAAAGCTGCGCCTTTTAACCTTGAGGTAGCCATTGCCGGAGAATAAATACATCACAGCTGTTGTCAAGGTTTTAAAGTTTGCTTCCAACTTAAGCTAGTTTAGTAACAATGCTAAGGCTAATGTAATGACTTGCTAGCCAGATTAGCCTCCAAAGCCTATTGCAGACATAGCTAACAATGGTAGCCTACTTCATATATGTTGCTGTCAAGGAAACATTTTACTTTCCACATTGTTAGAACTTATTTAAAAACACTGTTTTCACCTTAAGCTAGCTTGGTGACATCGCAAAGGTCAGACTAGCTTGCTAGCTTAGCCTCTTAAGGCTGATGCAGATATAGCTAATGATGCTACATTGTATCCGTTGTTGTCAAGGAAATGGTTTTCATTTCACCTTATTAAAACTGACTTAAAAAGTTTGTTTCCACCTTAAACATGTTTAGTAACAGTACAAATGCTACTGTCAGACTTGCTTGCTAGGTTAGCCTCTTAAGCCAGATGCAGATACAGCTAATGATGCTACATTGTATTTGTTCTCAAGGAAATAGTTTACATTCCATCTTGTGAGAACTGATTTAAACAAATTGTTTTCACCTTAAACTAGTAACAGTAACAGTCCTAATGCTAATGTCAGATTTGCTAGCCATCTTAGAGGCTGAAACCTGATGCAGATGGCCTTTAGCTAAAAATGGTATATTGTATCTGTACAATGGTTTACATTCCACCTTGTTAGAATTGATTTAAAACAGTTGTTTTTAAGTCATACTAGCTTAGAAACAGCAATAATGCTGATGTCAGATTAGCTACCTAGCTTAGCCTCTGAACTCTAATACAGACATAGGTAACTTTGGTACATCATATCTGTTATGAAGAAAACTGTTCATATTCTACATTGTCAAAACTGATTTAAAAAGGTTGTTTTCGTGTGAAACTAGCTTTGTAACAGTGCTAATGCGAATGTCAGACTAGCTAGACAAGCTTCGCCTATTAATTCAAATGCAGATGTAACTTTTGTACATCATATCTGTTGTTTTTAAGGAAACTGTTTATATTCCACATTGGTAGAACTAATTTAAAAAGATTGTTTTCATGTTAAGCCAACTTAGTAACAGCACTATTGCTAATGTCAGACTTGCTAGATACTTTACCTTTTTAATCATGATTTAGTCGTTGTTAATGACTTGAACTAGTCAATCTTCTGCTGTCAAGGAAACTAACACATGCAACCTTGTTAGAACTGATTAGCTTAAAGTGGTTTAGCAACAGCGTTAATGCTAACGTTAAACTTGTTAGCAAGATTATATGTCTTTATCGTGAATGACTTCATACTTTTGCTGGGTAGAAGGAGGTTAAGCATAGGATAAGGATCTATTCTTCTAATAGTTATGATTTAACTAAATTGACATAATTTGAAATGCACCCAAATTTAATGTATTCAAATTGATGGATCCATTTTAATCGTGAAACTCTAACAATTGGTTTTTTATCAGTGTGGTTGGAGAAGATATGCTGTGAGGAATGGACCAAATGCACAACCTCTGTAAATACAAAAACAGACCTCATAGCTGGAGGCCATGTTTACCTTAAAACCAGTGTAGTAGTATTATATAAGGGCGTGACATCTGTTCTGGGAAAACTGGGGAGAAAAAGAAACTGAAAAATATGGGAACACGTGTTCAAATATAGATTTAGCTAAAATGTTTAACCCTCGTCTGTTTGTTTTTGTCCTTCTTTACTATAAATAAACTCAACTCATCACAGAAAGGAGTCATGTATTACAGTACTCAGTGTTCTTTACAGACTCAACAGGCAGGAAGACTGAACTTTTTGTTCCTGCTGTGATGAAAGAGTGCACACATAATCATTATGCTCTTTTGAAAAACAATTGTAATTGACTCAAATATAGGCATCATACTTTAAAACCACATAATGCAACCAAAAAAATAGGTTATTTTACTTGTAGTGTAGTTTGCGTTAGCTACAGATATCGTATCATTTCCCGCCTTTTGCAGTTCAAGGTGGGAAATGTTAGAGAACAAACTCTATATATTGTTGTTAAAATATGCTGCAGAAGTTTGCCCTCAGGCTTCAGCAAAAATAAATAAAAGCCTTTGATCTTACTTTTAAAAGTTTAAAGTAATAATTTAAGATAACTTGTAATAACGGGTTGGAGCAAAGCGAAGGTCAGGAGGCTCTTCATTGTCACATCTGCTCTGATATTTGTTAAATTAGAGAGGAGACATTGGGCAGGTACCTGTACACTGCAAAAAAACACACAATTAGACCAAATAGTTTTCTCGTTTAAATGTCTTAGCACACTTGAATTAAAATAAACTAACTTAAAAGTAACTTATCAGTAAGATATAGAAGCTTGTTTTAAGTAAATAATTTATTGATATTGATGAAAAAGTGCTAGTTCCATTAGCAGATTATTTTACTTATAACACAGGGAAATTGTCTCGTTATAAGTAGATCTATTTAGCACTTTTTCATCAGTATTAAGCAATTATTTACTTAAAACAAGTTTCTATATCTTGCTGAAAAGTTACCTGTAAGTTAGTTTGTCTTATTTCAAGTGCAAAACTATATTTGCAACCAAACATACTTGTTAAGTTGTTGGGTTTTGCAGTGTAGGAATGTATACCAAAGTTTAAAAAATGTTGAGTAATGTAGCAAAGCCCCCACTTATTGCTGCGCTTTGTCAGTCAGCTGGCTTAAAGAAGTGTATTTCACCATTGTTGTAATTTTAAAGTCAATTTCTGCCTCTCTGAGTAGGATATCTGTTAAGCAGCCATTTTTTCCTATATTTATGGTTTAATGAAAGCAGATAATATTATGCAGTTTTAGCATAACTGGGCTATTTTCACTCAAGAATATTGTATCGGAAGACAGTTTTACTAGAATATATCTGTTAGAGATTAATTTATTAAACCCCAAAATAATCAACAGATTTCCAAATTCACAGTTGAAAACCTTCAGTCATAATTTAAAGTTAATGTAATAATAATTTAATTAACATTTCATGGATATGGTAATTGTTTATCAGTAAGTCACTGAGAATGTGGTGAACCCCACTGCTGCGCTTAAATTTCTAAATCTTTCTTACTATTTTAACTAACAGCCTAAATTGTTTCTTTTAAATTTAGTAATAAAATAAGTGTTTATATCCTTTTCTACTGTAATGTAACATGACAAGTTTTATCATATAAATGCATTTAGGTGATGCATAAAATATGATAAAATAGTTACTTCAGTGTACTTTAATGTGTTTAGCATTGGTTCCTATTAGCACAGTAGATCTAGATTGTAGATTTATGCCATATTTTATTTATTTTAAATACATATGCAGTTTTATTGAAGAATGTGTTGCATTTTAAAGGGAAAATGTTCATCTTGGTGCTTTCTTTGGCTAATATGGATTCTAACGCTCCACCGCTTCTTTTATTAGTGAAAAATTAGATTTATTTTGTAGATATTCAGTATTGATTTTCTAAATATCAAAACCTTTGCTGTTATACACTACCTCTTTTTTTTACTATTCAATGGTTTCTCAGTGTTGTTTTGGATAGAGATGTTAAGATCGTTTGTCTACAGTCTAACTGCTTTGGGAAACATTTTTTACAGATCTTTAAAAAATTGTAAAACCTTAAATAAATATTTTTGAAACACTTAAAAGCTGCAGTATGTAGCATTTACAAAAAATGTTTTTTTTTTTTTTTTTTTTTTACATATTTGTAGAAACTGTCACTATGGTGTGATATTATGATATTATGCTATGAGACTGATAATCTGTGAAAAAGCTCTACTGCCTTCTCCCAGTGTTCCCAGTGCTAATTAGAAGCAACCAGTCAGAGCCAGGAGGCGGTTTTTAGCAATGCTGCAGCTAGCATAGCATGTTGTGAATGCTCAGGCTAGGTAGCATGGCCACCATGATGGCAGATAAACGATTTTCCTGTAATGACATGTTGTTTCTCAGTTTTTCTGTAACATAAGTTATTTCTCTGCCATTATTACATTTAGGAGTGAGTACATGAGGTTGATTGACAGCGCCAAGACTGGCCTCTTGGCTCTGATTGGTTGTTTTTAGTCTGCATTTTTTCAGATGGCAACAGTAGCTCAGGTGGAAGAGATCAATGTTTTCACAGATTATCTGTCTCATAATGTAACTTCTGGAAAAAAATTACCATTGGGGAGTATTTTTACTACGCTGTACTTTTTACTTTTACTTGAGTAACTTTACTATGAAGTATTGTTATTGTTACATTCTGTATTTTGAGTGAAAAACAAACATGTCTTAACCAAAACTTCACCAGACACAGACACACACCTGCAGTTTTTGTTGAAGTTTCATACGTTTTTTTAATGAAAGAAACTGATTTTGAAAAAAAATTTGTTGCCTGATTTTGTTATTTTGTAATTAGTTTAATTTTGAGCTATAAAATACCAAAATCTCCACATAATTGTATGTTTTATTCTGTCTGATGATGTAATTTTTAAGCATTAAATGATTGATGTTTTGATCAGTTACTGAGCACTTGAGTAAACGTTTTAGCAAATACTTTTTGTACGCAAGTAATTTTTTTGGATGGCTACTTTAGACCTTCATTTGACTAAAAATAAGTTGCAGTAGTGACTACTCTTATTTGAGTACATTTTGTACATACTGACAGTTTTAACAAATATGTATAAAACAAAGGTAACATACTGCAGCTTTAAATTAAAATCAGATCCTGCTTTTCCTCTCTCCAAGAAATGCGGTGCATCTTTCCTCTCTGCACTAAATGGCCACCAGTGTAATTTCCTGAATAAACAACTGTTGCTAATTGCACACAGGAAGGAATGGTTTATCTTATTGAAGTCGCACAGGGAGCTGTCATGCATTCTTTCATGAGCTGCTGCTGAAAGCCGTCGTGTTGTTTTTGGCGGCTGTCCCTCTCCACCTCCGTGGGTGTCACGCTTACTCTGGTGCACGCGGCAGCCCGCGACACGAGCCACTTCTGGCTTTTGTCAGGAGGCCGTCGGGACTTTTATGCCCCGCAGGTCTCCAACGGGACTCCTGTTGCACGGCGGAGAAGTGAGGTGGTTTGTGTTCCTCTGAAAGTAGACACCTTTCAAATCGTCTTACATTTCAAGGCGACATGTGGCTCAACAATCCGGGTCGCTTTATCTCTTTGTGTTTGCTGCAGGTATTTAGGTGAATTATCGCTGTTATTGGGTAAACGTTTTCTTGTTTTTTCTGGAACTGACTGTTAAATTAAAAATATTTACTGAGGTAACATGTGATATTAGGACATCCTAAACAGTGTTGTTAAAGTTACTTTTATAAAAAATTTAAATTGTCACCATGTTGTGACAGTACGTTATGAGCAGA
This sequence comes from Poeciliopsis retropinna, assembly GCA_010277075.1. NCBI lineage: Eukaryota > Metazoa > Chordata > Actinopteri > Cyprinodontiformes > Poeciliidae > Poeciliopsis > Poeciliopsis retropinna. The sequence continues at coordinate 5,823,770 of VMRM01000021.1, forward strand.
GTTGGTTAATAACTACTTACATTTACTCAATTACCTTTACTTGAATAACAGTTTTGGAAAAAATTACTTTTAGGAGTATGTTTACTTCGCTGTACTTTTTTACTTTTACTTGAGTATTTTTATTATGAAGTATTTCTACTCTTGAGTTAAATTTCTGGATTTTTTACCCACTGAATGAAGAACAAACAAGTTTTAACCAAAAATTCTACAAACAGACACAAAGCGTCACAATTTTAAAGGCTTGCAGCTGCCTTGCTTTCTTTGGTTCAATACTGATAACTAGCACAATATTTACTGCTCATGAATTTTACATCCAACAGCCCACATACAGTATGCAAGTAGGTTGCTTAAATGTTTTCTATTAGTTTTAGATTACTGAAATGTCTCTCTCCAGCAACAGTCAAAAGCAACATGCAAAATATACATGCACCAATCCAGACTTTTCAAAAAATACCATGTAGTTGCATTCAAGCTGCAGTACATAACTTTAATAAAAAATATGTTATCTCCATATTTGTTAAACAACAATCACCATGTCGTGACAGTTTGTTCCGAGACAAATAATCTGTGAAAACAATCAATCTCCTCCACCTCCTCCCTGGACTACTATTACTGGCTAAAGTAATGCAACGTTCAGGCCAAAACATCCAATCAGAACCAGGAAGAGGGTCTTAGCGCTGTCAATCAATCTCATTCACTCACTGCTAAATGTGCTAATGGTGGAGAAACAACATGTCATTACAGGAAAATCGTTTATCTGCCATCACTGGTAGCTATGCTAGCTAGACTGAACATTCACAACAGGCTATGCTAGCTGCAGCATAGCACAGAGTGAGGTCAAGGAGGATGAGCAGCACCACATGAGATGGTGATTGACAGCACTAAAACTCTCCTGTCTCTGACTGGTTGTTTCTAGATAGCACTGGGAGAAGGCAGAGGAAATAGATTTTTAACAGATTATCTCTCATACCTCACAGTTTTAACAAATATGTGAATATTTTTTTTATTTTAATAAAAGTTACATACTGCAGCTTTAAGTTCACTCAGGAGAGGACGGGTCAGCAGGACCCTGGGATAGAGCTGCTGCTGACCGACTCATCTGTTGTTAAGTGGTAAAAAGTACAGAGACAAGTTAAATATATGAATATCTTGGTCTTTTTTTTTCATAATTCATTAGATGCTAGTGAAATGGAGGCAAACTGTAGCTAAGCTAACTATGCTAAATGGTTGATAATCTCACACAGTTTACCCACCTCTCTTGGAGAAAAACTGGGTTATAAATTGACACTCTTGCCCTCTTTTCTCTCTCAATCTTTATATATATATACACTGCTCAAAAAAAAAAAAGGGAACACTTAAACAACACAATATAACTCCAAGTAAATCAAACTTCTGTGAAATCAAACTGTCTATCTAGGATGTGTTATTTGAGTGTTCCCTTTATTTTTTTGAGCAGTGTATATTTTAAACCTGACTTTATTTTTTTGTTTTTTAGCAGCATAGTAACAACCACAGTCATTCTTGTTTTCTACTGATTGCTGCAGAACATGAAGCCTCCAAGCAGGAATGAACCATTTCGTGCAGATCCAGGGGGTTCAGGGCAAATATGGATGTGTGTGTTTTGGTCTGGGAGGGACAACATAAGATACTTACTGCTAAGAACAATCTTCAAAAACACTGATTAATTTTGTAATTGACAGAGCCCCAATCTTTTATTTTTTTATTTCTATGAACAAAATAAATAAATTGTGAAGGGCCTCTGTTGGTCAGGGGCCCTTAGATTTGTCATAACTCCCCCTGTGTTTGACTGCTAATCCGCTAAACTCTGACATGTTATGTTAAGGTCAGAAATGTAAGCTCAGCTGTGGGTGTGCCATGTTTCTGCACACAGATGGAAAAAAAAATCTAACTTCACACAACAAAGTGACACGTAACTGATTAGACTGATTAGATATATCCCAGATAAACCTGTCAAAGTGCAGAGCTGATAATGTCGTTTTGTAAGTTTGCAAACCTGTTCACTCTCATACAACTATGACGAAGCAGTTTGTTCTTATTAAAATGAGAACAATTGCAGTATTGAACATCTCAAGTTACATGGAGCTAACTTAGTTCAGCTTTCCAAGCTGCATTTTCCTTTGAATATTTCAGATAATAAAAAAACAAATCAGCAAATAGGCGGATTTTCCTTGAATATTTTGTATTATATTCCACAAATAGGGAAATCGGTGGGAACTGAACTGCAAATAAACAGGAATCCACCGTGATCACATAGACTTCTGCTATTTGAAAAATACTTAAAAAGAGATGTAGCATTTATTTATTGGTGCAATTATCCTTCTGCTACAATAAATCAATAACAGCATGAATCAGGATAGACATAATCAATATCAGTAGGTAATACGTCTGATAGCATAATCAATTTTCAACATTATTCACTGAACTCAGATCCAGAACCGCACAGCATTCTGGGAGAGGAAAGACCTTAGCTACTCAACCTCACAGTCAGCTTAGCAAGGTTGGTTGAGGCTTTGGTTACCTAGCAACTCTCTCACTCTCTGGTTGCCTAGCAACAACTTGTTGAGTAACAGTAGCAGTTTAAGGTTTCCCCACTGTACCTCACAACTGCTTAAAAATAAAAAAAACGGCGTGGAGTGAAAACTTTGGCTAAAACAAGAAAGGCCATGACACTGTTTTGGGAGTATTCCAGATACTTAAAACATAAAACTTATTAATAATTATCAATATTGACAATTATTGATATCAGCTGATGAAACAGTTATAGTGTGATATGTTTTTCAGCCATATTGTCCAGCCCTTCCAACTGCCCTAAAGATGAATATGTTTTTTTTTTTTTTTTTGATAACTCTTTACCAGGAAGGCCAAAAAACCCCGTCTAATTAAAATTAAAACGGGTTTCAAAACATCTAGTTAAAGATTCAAAGTCTTGTTTGTATTTAAAGACCCATTACATTTTAATAAGTTCTTCAAACAATAAAAGAAACAATAAAATCTGTTTTAAAAAAAGTTCAGATGCTGAAAAATCAACAGGGATTTCTGCGTTAGCATTAGCACTAGCATAGGATGTGCGGCATAGCATCTTAGCTAAACAGATTTACTTTATGGTCAAAAAGTAAAACAGTCGCAGATAACATTTTATTTCTTTCATAGGAGAAGAACTTAACAAAGTATTAATTTGCTCTGTAACGTTGGAGGGAATGAATAACACCACTAGAGCCTACAGTTTTGTTGAAGCTAGCACTTTAGCATTACTATGAGGCCTCTGTTAATTAAGCAAACACTTATGGAGTTTTTGTAGGTGGCAAATATGGATATGGTGAAGTTAGTGTCATAATTGACTATTATTACTATTAGTATTACAATTATTGTTCCCCCTACAATGACAAAATACACAGGCTTCAAAACACTACCTTTAAAACTCCACAGTATCATGATTTCTTATGAAATTTCAGTCATAATTTCCAAATTTTGACAAAATACATAATTCATATTAAAATGTCCCGACCCCACTTGGGACAAGGCTGTTAGAAAATGGATGGATAAATGGAAATGTTATGATCTGAAAGGAACAAATGTCATTTAAAACTACCCAAAATGGGGAATAGAACCACAGTCGATGAAAATATGGCGTAACTTATACAGCCGACCACAAGTGTGCATAAAAACACAAAAAATACAAAGCTATAGAAAACAAAATGAAACGTTCAAATACGTAGGAATTACATTGTTTATTCAAAGGTATGACATCGTTTGAAAGGCTTACGTAGAGCCTGAAAGAACCAAAGAACAATAGGAATAGAGCTTAGACTGATTAATTAACAAACTAAGATACACTCAGATTCCACTTTATTAGGTAAACCTGTTCCATTGTCGACAATTTACAGATTTAGCATCAGAGTGACATAGAAAAGGGAATTAAGTGACTTGAAATGCAGAGATTTTCATACACAACTATATCTCAGATTTTCAGAGAATGGTCCGAAAAAAATAACCTAAATATCCTGTGAATTACATCTTTAATACACATTTTACTGTCAAAAGTTTCAGAGTTATTTGTAAACCATATCCGGTATGTTTTAAATTTGAATATTTTCCTTCAAATCTGTACTTCTATCACATTCATCAACGTCTCAAGCTTTTCGAACGAGAACATTTGAAGCATTCGGCAAAGCTTCTGTGATCGGATCATTTATTAACTTATCGTTTTGAATCTTTGCCAGTTGCGATGAATGTTTCAACTTCTTTCCACAAGTTAAAAGTCAAACTAAACTAAATATCGGTCAATGATTTGCAGAGCTGAAATAATAATTTGCTTCATTTTATAACTGCTTATATAAGAGTTCAGTGTGATGGTTGTTAACAGTATAATTGCTTCGGTTTTACAATCTTACTGGAAAAGTCAGGGTAGTTAAGATTCCTTTGAAATTCAAAGTCTAACTTTGAGTTTCAGATTGGAGAAACCTGAAACCGTTGTATAATTGTTGTAAAATCCATATAGTTCAGAGATTTAGGATGTGGACTTCTACGAATACAATTAAAAGTCACTGTCTGCCATCACATCAGACCAAATCTTTAATGTTTTTTGGTAGCTAAAATAATATTTCTGTTTGATTAAATATCAGAATAATGACGGTGGGAGATCATAAGCATTTATTTAGGATTTTGTAGAGTTTTGTTTTCATAAGAGACTTTAAACTTCAACAGATTGCTTGAATATTGGATTATAAATCATACATTTTCTGTAGACGTTGCAATGGCAACCACATAATTTGGACTTTGTATGTAATGTGATGAAAATCTCAGGGTTATTTTTGTGCCTAAGCTTCAACTTCCTGTAATTTAATGTTCCTTAAACATTAAATATTTTATGATGTCATGTGGTTTCTTTTATGTATCAAACTATTTTGCAGAAAAACAACCACAGATGATGATGCTGCCACCATCGTACTTTGCAACTGGGATGATGCTTTATCATCCCAGTTCCAACCAGGAGGCCGCTCAGCAACCAGGAGGTTGCTGAGCGGCCTGTCGGCTCATTCACCAGCTTTTACAAGGTCTTCTGCTTTTTATCTGTGGTTGATATTCTCAAAAGCATTTTATATCAATTGATATTGATAGTTATTGATTAGTTTTTGGTTTAAAATATCTGAAATACTGCCAAACTGGTGGCGTGGCTTTTCCTTATACTGTTGTTTTTATTTTTTAGTAGTTATGAGGCACAGTGGCCAAATCTTAAACTGCTGCTGCATGTCAGTCAACAGGTTGTTGCTAGGTAACCACAAGCTGCTCTGCAAGTTGTTTCTAGGTAACCGAAGAGCGAGAGAGTTAGCTGATTCCACCAAACTTCGCTTAACTTTGCGGTTCTGGACCGGAGTTCAGAGAATATTCTTTAAATTGAATTTTCTATCAACATATTATCTGTTGATATTGAATATATTCTTTTTCTGACATCTTGGCTGATTTATTTTTATTTTTTCAAAACCCTTAACTTGACCCTTATATTCCTTCATATAGTTGATCTAAACTCAAAATCTGAATAAATAGAATCTAAAAAGCACATTTGTCAAAGAAAACGGTGGCTTTGGCCCACTGACGTCACTCAACTATGAAAAACCAAGAGGGGAAAAAAATCCAGATTTTCAAAAAATTAAATCTTCAAAACCTCAAAATTTGATAAAAACAACAATATTGATTTATCGCCTTCTTTATGTATTCCTAGAGAAGTGACTTGTGCTGTTTTAGATTGGTTTCTGTGCTTTTGACAGATAATATCTGATGCAGCGTTCCTAGATTTCGTCAACTCTTATCTTTCATAAATCAGTTTCATCACCATCGTTGCGTTGTCACACTGGCTGCTTGTTGGACTGGAATTACTGAAAACACACAGCGGACGAATATCCGCCATGCAGCTTTTGTCTGATTTGTTTGCTGTTTTCAAGCCGCTGTCCCCCGGGTGGGAAGCCGCGTTTTTGGAAAAATCTTCCTCATGTACAGAAACGTGCAGCAGAGGCCTTTGGAGCCAAGTGAACTTTGCTTGTGTTTAAGTGAGTTTTATCATTGACCACAGCTGAACTTTGCCACTCAGCGAGTTCCCAGTTACTGTCACCACTGGGAGGAGGTACTGAAACATGAGTTATTGTCATATTTATGATGCCGATAGCAGGGAGTGCAATGTGAATTGTCCTATCAGCTCAATCGGAGGGGAACCACACCACGTTCGAAGGACATCGGACCAAGCCTGTTCTCCCGAGTTTGCTTAATGTATAATTTATGATTTTCTTTCTTCTTCTTTTTCTTTTTCAAGAGCCTCTGTTCCTGCAGGGAGTGCTTCCAGCAGAAAAAAATTAAACAATGCTAAATTTAGCTCAGTATCGTTTGGACTGGTGCCTCGTTTATTCAATGCATGCTTTAGTCTCAGTCTGGGCCACAAAATAAGTGTAAAATTAAATTTGGTGTTTGGAGCTTGTGTGTTTTCATGTGAATTTTACCATACCTTCCTTTTACAATATCATTAAAGCGCACATTTACACAGCTAAAAAGCGTTTAGCAGCTATTTTTAAGGTTCTTAAAAGCCGACATGTTGATAATTAACCGCAGTGACTGGAGTTAATGAAGTAAGCTGATTTCTTTTAATATAGCGCCTTTCAAGATAACAAATTTACAAAGTGTTTTTACAGCACCATAACATAAACTATATGATAATAAAATATTTATGGAAAGATATGCATTATTATTTATCTTAAGATATATGTTAGCAAAGATTTTAACCATTTTTTTAATGCTTTTATGTTCTTTGGTCTGTATTGGAATTAATTTCTAAATAAATACATAAATGATACAGGAAGATAAATTTAAAATGTACGCTAATAATTCCTTTATTAAATAAGATTTTTAATTTTTTTATGTACATTTTTACTTTTTGGCATACTTTTATACTGCTGCATACTTGTCTTTGTTCTGCCCTGATCTGAATTATCTAAATAAGCCAAAACTAGCTAGAGCTAGAGTTTGGATATAAATCACCAAGTAAAAATAGATAAAATATAAATAAACATCTAAACTATCCTTCTTTTAATGGACAATGATTTATTTATCATTCAAATAGTCACAACACAGATGCAATGCTGCCTCTGACCACTAGAGGGAAGTGTAGATCAGTTACTGGTTTTGACCTTGCTTTTTTTTTTTCAAGGCGGGGAAATTGAATCTATTTTCTTTTTACATTAAAGTTGCAAATCATTAATAGTGGTTTTGTAATCAACCCTCTACAGGTGAATGAGGGTTTTGGGGTAAATTTGCATGCTGGAAAACGTCACTACAAACAAGTATCATTGTGACAATCACAACATCTGCTTGTTTATGTTGCTAAATCTGAATGCATATGTACTGCATAGTTCGTAAGACTTGACTGCAACAGTTTCGATGTTAATTTCTACAGCACGGGTTGAGTTTATCATGCTTTATTTTTTAAAAGAATAAAAGAAACGACAACAATGACAAATAAGTCAGAGGTTGTCTCAGTGTAGAAAGAAGTGATGGCAAATGAACAAACCACACCACATCTGGTGTCAGAGGAAACCACAGTGAGCTGAACGTGACACCCTCGCACACCTTTCATGTCGACTTCACTAAAAAGGGACTTTCACTGCAACGGTGCAGCTAAGCTCCGTTCTAGATCTGAAACTTAAAGAAGTAGGACTGCAACTAACGATTATTCTAGTAACTGACAATCAGTCGATCAATCGGATGAAAATATTTGCCACATTCTAACAGATTTTTCATCTACACAATATTGGAAATGCAAATAAATAATTGATTTTATTTTTTAAATAAGAAAATTTACATTTTATTTCCTAAAATTAAATAAAATAAATTAAATAACACTAAAGGTGTTCCTTTAGTTGATTTGAACTGAGTGAAACTAAAATTATCCCACTTAAGGAGTTTTGGATAAAACATATTTATAGAAAAATATGTTTTTTTAATCTTAAATGCAAATTGAATATACATTTTATTACGTTTTGGCTTAATTACTGCTTTGAGTATGTTGTTCTTTCAGCAAAAGCCTTTTTCGAATCCCTATACTCCAGTTAATGATTAATCAATTACTAAATTATTTGACAATTATTTCAACTAATCTGACTAAATAAAAACAAATATTGGTCAAAACAGAGATTATTTGCTTGTCCTTTCAGGAAGTGGTATTAAAAGTTACAAGTAAGACATGCTATCTAATCTGCAAGTAGTAAAAAAAAAAGAAAAAAATGTAACTTTACAATAACAAACTGTTTTTTAGCTAAATCTCTTGTGCCAAACATTTGGAGGTGAGCAGTTCTTGTGTTTGAAGTTTTCCTATAAAGTTAGTGAAGGATGGAAATTGATTTCAATATTGCTGGAAATACATTAGGAAGGTTGGAAAAGTGTTTGTATTTCCAAACTGTTCTTTTCTCTAAATGTTGTGTCCTTCTTTTTTTGGCATCTTTCCTTTCTTACTTCTGCCCTTCCTTCCTTTATGTCCATCATTCTATATTTTTTTCCCCTTCCTTGTGTCTGACCATCCTTCCTGCCATCCGTTATGATCGTCCTTCCTTCCTGATTAGATTGTTCCATCTTTCCTTAGTTCCTTTCCTTCTTTCCTTGTATTATTTTACTTTATAAATATGGAGTTGTTTATAGTTTTTTAATATATTTTCTATTAAATTGGATATGTTTTGTTACTATTTTGTTGCTTTCCTTCCTTCTCTCTCTGTGCTCTTTCTTCTTTCCTTGTTTTCTTTTTTGTCTCCTTCCTTGTAACTTTTCTTCTTACTACTTTGTGTCCTTTATTTCCTCTGTCTGTTTATCCCTTCCTTTATTTTTCATTTGTATTTTTTATTCTTCTTTATCCATTGTGTCGTTCTTTCCTTACTCCCTCTGTCTATTCCTTTATACTCTTCTTTCATTTCTCCTTCTTTCTTTCCTTCTTCATGACCTTTCTTCTTACTACTTTGTGTCCTTTATCCCTCCATCTATCCCTTCTTTCCTTCCTTGTATCCTTTGTATTCTTCCTCTCCTTCTTTGTTGTATCCTATATACTCTTCCTTCTTTCCTTCTATTTTATTTGTTCTTTCTTTCTGCTTTGTGTCCTTTTTCTCTCTATCTCTACTTCCTTTCCTTCTTTCTTTCCTTCTTTTTGCCCTTCCTTTCTTACTTTATCTCCTTCTTTCCATCCTTTGTGCCATCCACCTCACTCATGTCTTTCCTCTCATTTTTTTAATTGTTTTTCAGATTATCTTTGTCTGGTTTTAAACTTAGTTTAATTAAACATTTAAATCAAACAAAAATGTTTCCTCAGTATTTATTTTACAGAAAGTTTCCTGTAAATGTTGCAGCAGTAATTCTGTGAAAAGAAAAAAAAAATCTCTCATAAACATTGGAGTTAAAAAATAAAATTTCTTACCCATATATTGGCTGCGTTTTTCCATTTCTACATTTTCCAACGTGAGATTATTCTTATGCAGTTAAAACATGAAACTATTATTGAGCTTCAGACATTTTCCAGAGGGAAATATATAATAACTTCTGTAAATGAGTTCTGTATTTTATGAATCGGCTCCCTGACAAAAATAAAAATCCCTATTTTATGTGTTCGGCTGATCTATTTGTTAATGCAGGTAAATATGTCTGAAGAAAGCAAATAAAACTGTTGGCCTGAGCAAGTATTTATTCGGATGATCTCTTCGTATTTGCTAAGGTGGGGCCTATGCTGCGCCAGCCAGGCAGGTGTGTTAACTGTCTCTGGGTTTGGAGTAAATTTATGAGGCTGTTTTGTGTCTCGCTGCCTCAGGCTTTGTTAGCATGCTGCCGCGCTCGGTGGACTTTGGATTTCATGGTGGGGTTGATTGCTGCTTTGCTGTGACGTAACACATCTAACATTTCCAGCCGTCCACGATGTGTCGCTCTTTGTGTGTGTGTGTGTGTTTTATGATTCAACCTTTAGTGTCTTTTATATTTATTAGGTTTTTCGCATTGTATGTATATATATATATATATATATATATATATATATATATATATATATATATATATATATATATCCACAAACACTGTCACCCCTACAAGGTATTTAGTAAAAATAAAAAAAATTAAATTAAGACCTACAAAAACAATGTCAACATTTATGGAACCACTGCTCTGCCAAAATTTCAAGGGTTTGCTACTCCTAGACCTTTGTTGAGGCTTTATTGAAAAAAAAAAATTAAAAAATTAAATAAAAAAAATAATAAAAAAAAAAAATATAAATATATAATAATAATATATATATATATATATATATATATATATATATATATATATATATATATATATAATATATATATATATATATATATATATATACATATATACACAAACAAATTTCCAGGTTTTATGAATATGACTCAATTTTTATGTTTTTTTTTAAAAAAAGATTTGATTGGGATAATACTTCATTATTCTCAAGGGGAAAGAATGTTTCAAATTTTAGTTAATTTATTAAAGGTATAGTTGAAACAGGTATAACTTTGGTTCAAACTACTGGCAGGCCACAAAATTCACTACATTTAAACCACATAAATTAGTCTTTTTCTTTCGTTCTAACTGCTTAATGATAAACAAAATTGTTATGAAATTTGTAAATTGTTAAAGGGGATCTATTACGCACTTTCCTTGGAGTCTGAGCTCATCTAAAAACAACCCCAGTGCTTAAGAACAACAACAAAAAAACTTGCAGTTGTTTTAAATTAGCATGTTAAAATCCCCTGAATTTTACTGGAAATGCTTTGGCATTTCAGTATTTCTAACGAAATAGAATACCTTTGCTGCAAACTTTTGTTGAGTTGCGGGAGATTTAACATACTCTTAAGCAGGTGTAGGATAAATTTTTAACCAGGTTCAGCATAAATCTGAATTGAAATCTCTTTGAAATGTATTTATTTTGGCCTTTTGCGATAAAAAACAAACAATAAATAGATAAGAAAAGAAAGATAATGCTTTGTTATAAAAATAAGCATGTAAAGGAGGGAGATAAACAGCCAGACAGACAGACTCCAACGTCTCTCTGCTCAGCTTTATAACCATACGACCAGACAGAGACTTAAAAAGGAGTGGCAAAAGCAAATGAGGTGGATTAGCATTGCTTGCTAACAACTTATGGTGTCATTCAAGAAATGTTACTGTGGAATATAGTTTCTGGTTTTCCCCATAAAACTTGCTAAGCCCGGTGCTCAGGGCCTTTCGACAGTCAACGCCGTGATTTTGAGTCAGAAAATGTTTAAAGTTGACAGGAAATTTTAAAATAGCGTTTGATAATTATGCCTTTTTGGAAGACTGGAAGATTAATACCTTCCAAATGTAAAGTCTTAAAAAAGGCAAAAATATAAAGAAAAACTAATAAATTAACAACACTAAGACCTGGTGGGGACACAAGTAAAGCCTGGTGGCCCGCCAGGCTTATAATACACAGAGGGAAACCCTGAGATCAGTCATGATGAGATTGTTATTCGACAACAGTCTTCAGTCTGATTTTCAGATTAATTATAAGACTGACTGCTACCTACCTGCCCATAGCATCACCATCGACTATTTGAAGTTTCTTATATAATACAAGTTATGTCAAAAAAAATTTTCCCTTTGAGATAAGAATCTTTTGAGATAAGATCTTTTAAAATGCTTTGTGAAATGAAATGAAAAAGGTATTTCTGTTGAGGTCACCCCCTCGTCTTCTCCATCCTAAAATGACAAGAGGATGATGAGAGTATCACTTCTCAGCATTTTTGAAGGAGAATTGCATGTTTCTACATCTGGCAAACGATTTAAGGAGGTCGGTGTTCATTTGAAATCAGCCATTTCACTGTAGTCCACAAGAGGAGGACATTGTAAACAATTGCAAACATGCCCAGGTCTGAATGTCAATGCAAGTTCACCTTGAAAGCAGACCGCAAGATGCTAAAAGAAGTCTCCAAAAACCAGTAAGATGACATCATGGGAAAGAGTCTGAACAATCAGGAAGACTGTACCAGCTTAACTTTCATGGGAAAGAGCGTGAAGAAACCACAGAGACTAAAACTGCATCATTTGGACACCAGAAAAGAGGACATCTGGTATCTAATGCAGCATTCCATAACGAAGTCTTAATAAAGAATGAAGTATTCAATGTTTGTCCTCATTTTTTACATGGTTTTTATAAATTTGCTTTTCTGTGCATTTGTTCTTGGTTGTAAACCAAACTCGTCTTCAGTGTTTGTTGCCTAAAAGCGCAATCTTAGTTCTGTCTAATCAAAGCCCACAGTTTGAGTTAAAGTACCAGCAACATCAAGAACCTGTAGATAATTATGGCTGTTGGACAAAAAAATAACAATGTCCCATCATCCATCCATCCATCCATTTGTTCATCCATCCATCCATCCATTTGTTCATCCAGTCATTGGTTCATCCATCCATCCATCCATCCATCCATCCATCCATCCATCCATTTGTTCTTCTAGTCATTGATCCATCCATCCATCCATCCATCCATCCATCCATCCATCCATCCATCCATCCATCCATCCATCAAGCCATCCATCCATCATCATCAATCACAAGCAAATCACACATGATCCAACATCTATCATCTATCTATCTATCTATCTATCTATCTATCTATCTATCTATCTATCTATCTATCTATCTATCTATCTATCTATCTATCTATCTATCTATCTATCTATCTATCTATCTAAAAATGTTTTAAATGTCTAATAACGTGATTTAAAATGTTTTGAATGTATAATAAAGTGTACAATCATAGCCCAGTTAACCCCAGTTCTTACAGGAACTATGTCAACTGGTTACCAGTGTGGGTCAGGGCCATCTCACCAGCAGACAGAGACCCAGCCCCTCTTTGTAAACAGGCGTCTGGCCTTCCACCCACGCTACCGTTTTATTTCCTTACTTTTTATTATTACTATCATCATATCGGGACTAAATCTGTAACGGCTCGCCGGTTCCAACTTCACCCAGTTATAAAACGCCGCCGTCACCGGGCCGGTCGTGAACGTTACAGTTTAACGGAGGTTGGTCCGCGGCTACTTCCTGGTGCCACAGAGAGAGGCAGTGCTGAGTTAAAGAGACAGAAACACTGGTGGAAATTCAGACAGAAAAAAAAAGCCACTGAGAGAGGAGAGGGGCTGGAGACGTGATAGGAACAGTTGACCGGATTCCCAGAAATTGAAATCCCCCTCTCTCTCTCTCTCTGTCTCTCTCCCTCTCTCTCTTTTTCTTTCTGTTCTTATTTATGTATATATTTTAAACATTTCCTCGGTGAATCGAGCGGTTGTCGTTCCTCGGCGCGGATGACGGTCTGCTGCGGCTGAAGCGGGATTGTAACGGGGGAACATATTCCTCCCTCCGACGGACGGACGGACGGAGAGAAGCCTCGCAGAGATTTATTATCATCACCATTATCATTATTTTTCACGGCACACTCCTCGTTGTCGGTGCGGCTACTATTATTTTTTAAACCCCGTCCTCCTCGGCTGCCATTTTTGTTCCTTCTCTTTAGAACGATATTATTTTTAACGGCTCCGCTAGGAAGGGTTGAGGGTGACGGAAGATGGGTTGTTTGGGCAACAGCAAGACTGAAGACCAACGCATCGACGAAAAGGCACAACGAGAAGCTAATAAAAAGATAGAAAAGCAGCTACAGAAGGAGAGGCAGGCGTATAAAGCGACACACAGGCTCTTACTGCTGGGTAAGCGGTGGTTGGTGTTTAAAATGTGGACTAATCCGTTTCGTTTACCGAACACGTAGCCGTATTTCTTTGACAGCAGCAATAATATGTCATGGGGGTGGATGTTGATGGAAGCTCCACAGCCTTATAATTGTTAATAATAACAATTTACCCCCGCCTTTGAGCATATTTACCCCCTAATGTGTGGGCAGGATGTGCTAAATCTGTTGTTTTTATATATATATTTATATTTTTTCTGTCGAAGGTGCGGGAGAGTCCGGAAAAAGCACCATTGTGAAGCAGATGAGGATTCTACACGTCAACGGCTTCAACGCTGAGTGAGTGCTGCGCATTTAAAAACTGCACAGAAAATAACATGTAATGCTGTCCCTTTATGGCTACTCTGCTAATGAATAACGCCGCCGAGGCCAGCACACAGCCTGCTGCCACTGCAGCGCCTGTTGGGGCCCTGCAACCACCATGCAAACCTGCTAATATCTGCCTGTTCCCCCACTTATTTCTGCTCTGTTTAAAAAAAAAAGAAGAAAAAAAGGTACACTTATAAATGTGAGTGTATCACTAAGCCTGTCAGTGAAAAAAAAACAAAACAAAAAAAAACTGTTTCCTGTTTCATGTATGGGGGAAAGAAAGGTTGTGATCGACATAGGCCTATTGATGATTTGTTTTGCTGCAAGGCCTTGCATGGCATTGATCTTAACTGTGGTCTGTTTTAAACAGGCCTGCAACATGTCAGAGTCTTTTAACTGCAGGAAAATCCTCTGCATGTGTATTGAAATTAAAGACAGGCTGCGAGGTTTAACCAAGATTTGAAAATTATAGTGATGGGGTTAATAATTTCAGCATTGTTTTTGATAATGATCAAATTATTACACATAAATTTAACCCCAAATGGTTTTTGGTCTATTTTGCTGCTTAAACATTTGTAAACTCTAAGACTGAACCCTGTTCTCTTTTATTGTCTGAATTCATTTGAACTAATGTCTGTTTAAAAAAAAAGGCTTACAATGTTTATCTATCAATTAATTACATATATTTACCTAAGCAAGCCAGTATTTGTTATTGACATTCAAATCATAAATAGCCTACTATTCTTTTTAGATCATAATTGAATCGTAACTTATGGCAATAAGCCAACTGTCTAATTCCTAGGAAGCATTTATTTAATATAGTTATACTGAGGAGAGACAGCCTTAGTATTGAGATTTAACTGCAAAAATAATGCCATTATCACTGAGTTTTACCTGCTTATAAGTTAAATCATAGCTTGTGCTTTAATCACACAAGACTATAAGCTTAAACTATGTTGGAATAAAATTTTAGGTCTGGGTTTTCTTCTTGAAGACCTTTAACCTCTTAGCATGAATCCCATTTTACCTCTTGCCCCTTTCTGTCTCGATTGATTTCAACTCAGACCTGCAAGACGTCAGAGTATTTTAACTGCAGGAAAATCCCCCGTATGAATGTAGGAATTAAAATGTGTTTTTTCAAGAGGAGTCAGGATTTTACAATATAATCAATTTGAATGCAATACTAAGAATACCTTTTTATTGCAGATTTATACCTATCTGGGCTTAATTATATTTGCACTTGCAGATTACAGTTAAATTAAGTGATACTGCAACAAGAAAAGTTGATCCTGTTTTAAATTTACTCAAAATCTTACCTAAACACCTGTAATCTAAATTAAACTGTCATTTAGCTTGTATGTTAAGGTGACGGAAGATGTGAACGATTGATTACTGATTGTTGTTCAGGGCTTGATCAACTCAGTTGCCCCAACTAATATTATATAATCAACTGAGTATGATTTTTAATGGCTGTCAGTACCAATAGTTATTGCAGCTTAATAAAATGTAACATGGCGTACTAACGTTTAGAAAGACAATGCAATCTTTCAAAATGACATTGTGGTAAGTGAGAGTTCCTCCAACAGACTGAATATTTTATTGCCAAGCACAGTGTGAAATATTTAAATGACAACAAACAGTTCAAACTGCTGTGCTATTAATGTATTTCCACTTACTTAGAAGTGAGTGTATCGATAAAACCTGTGCATATTGTGTCAGTTTCTTTTTCTAGCATGAGCTGACACTGGTGCACACACAGTGGTGCTAACGTAGCTTAGCGGCAGTGGTTAGCCTAAAAATAAATGCCAGATTTTCAAAATAGAAGCAGGGTAATCTGATTTGTGTGCATGAATAAGAACGTTAGCATTTTTAAAGCCCTTTAAAAACGGCTTGTTTTTTACAGAGGTGGCTAAAGTGTACAGGTAATTTACCTACAAGTCTGCTTACAAATGTAGCTGTTTTCCTATTTTACGTATTTGTACAACACAATCTCTCCTGTAATGTTTGTTTCTTTAAATAATGCATGCTAATGTCAGCTACAGGATGGATAAAATATTAATATGCCATATGTTCACATACTACTACTGTAGCTCATGATTGTTTTAGCAATAGATTATTCTGATGATTAATCGGATAGGAAAAAAACGGACACATTGTTCAGATTTTTCATTTAATCATTTAAGCTGTCTTCATACAATGTTAGGAAAACATTAAAATATAAAAATAAATAAATAATTTAATTCCAATCAGAATTTAAACTTTTATTGCCTAAAAAGCAATAATATGGCTTTCCTTTAGTGGATTTGAACCAGACGAAGCTAAAATTGCTGATCGAAGACTTTTGGCTGAAACATGTTTACAGACAAAGGTGTTTTTTTTTTTTTTTTTCTTATCTTAAATGCAAAATATTTTCTTAGTTATTACTCTGACTGTGTTGTCCATTCAGAAAATGTTATTTTTTACAGTCTGTATAAGGATTAATCTATTACTGAGTTAGTTGACAATTAATGCGATTAATCATGATTAATCCGATTAATCTTTTCAGCCCTACTACATTCAATAAATCATAGATAAATCAGCTTCGGTTTCCTACTCCTATTAGAGGAGTATTTTAAGAGCGACATGGCAAAGGATACAGTGAGGGGTAAAGGTACGAAGAACCTGTGAAACGAGATTCTTCCTAAAAATAAAAATCACTTTTTAATAGATGTAAATTTTGCAAAATATTCAACATGGATCCAAATGGAGTTTTCACCTTAAATCAATGGCTCATTATCTACACAGAAATCCTGACAACCCACCAAAGAGTATTTGTACTTTTAGACTTAAAAATCTGGGAAGAATTATTTTTTAATATATCCTGCTTCTAATGAAATGGTGGAAAAGCGAAACGTTGACGCATCAGTGATTATTCAAGCTGGTCATTCTGGTAGTTTTACACATAATAATCCATTAATTCAGCAGGTCTTGAAAGTGAAGTTACTTCCGGTTTAGGCTCTAATCATGTAATATACATGTAAATTTTATTCCGAGACGTACAAGGAAGTAAACTTTAAGTTAACCTTTAATAAATGGTTTGTGTTTGTGCGTGGCTTGCCAAAGTATTTTTAACCAAAGACAGACACTCAGATAGACATTTCTGGTCATGGATTATATGATTTATTTGTCTTTCTTTTATTAGAACGTATAATACCAACATATTTGTAACAGTTTTTTGTGTTTTTAAGCTGCTTATAGAGTCCGGTATCATTTTTGGGAGCAGCATATGCCTGACCTGTGTAGTTTTGGGCTAAAATAGGAACATTGTTGGCCATTTTTACCATAATTTTGAAATTAACCAGAAGGTCTGCGGCCCAACTGTGGGTGGCTGTCCAAAATCTGAATGCACTGAGCGAAAGAAGCGCAGAATAAAAAGACTGAAAACTATCCTCTAAAACCACTTCCTGGTTTTAGAGGAAATGTTCGGTCCATAAACCTTCCATCTTGATGTATGTCCTTCCTGTTTCTCTTTCTTCTGTGTGTCTTTGCTTCTCGTATTTTTCCTTCCTTGTGTCCTCACTTCCTTTGTTCCTTGTGTCTTTCCTTTCCTTACATTTAATCCTTTCTGGTGTCCTTCTGTACTTCCTTTCTTCACTATCCTTACTTTCTTTCATCTTTCTTTTAATTGTCTTCCTTCCTTCCTTCCTTCCTTCCTTCCTTCCTTCCTTCCTTCCTTCCTTCCTTCCTTCCTTCCTTCCTTCCTTCCTTCCTTCCTTCCTTCCTTCCTTCCTCCTTCCTTCCTTCCTTCCTTCCTTCCTTCCTTCCTTCCTTCCTTCCTTCCTTCCTTCCTTCCTTCCTTCCTTCCTTCCTTCCTTCCTTCCTTCCTTCCTTCCTTCCTTCCTGTCTGAAACCATCTGGATAAATTTATTAGCTACATTTAGCATTTACATTTAAATCAAGGTGATAAACTGAATTTCAGTCTGAATGTCTGAAGTTCACAGACTTTATAAAAAGTGTGTGTTGGATTTGTGTGTATTTTATTTTTTTATTTATTTATTTTATTGTTTTGGTCTTCACTTCCTCATCAGTGTGTCTTGTCTCCATGCAGAGAAAAGAAACAGAAAATACAGGACATTCGGAAAAACGTGAAGGATGCCATAGTGGTGAGTTTTCCTCTGAGTGTTTGTTGTTGCATCCCATTTTACTGATTATTATACCGGCTTTTTAGCATCCCCCCCTCTCCTCCTCCTCCTGTATTCATCCTGCTTAGTGCCTTTTCTGTTTTTTTGTCTCCCATTTCTGGTTTATAGACTATAGTGTCTGCGATGAGCACTTTAATACCCCCAGTCCCAATAGCCAACCCAGAGAACCAGTTTAGGATCGAATACATCAAAAGCATAGCACCACTCTCAGACTTTGACTATCCACAGGTAAGTGCCTTCTCTTTTTAAAACTTCCTGTGGATGTGTTTTTGCTTGTGTGCTGAGTATGCGTGTGTTTTTAATCTCCCCCCACCCCACAACGTGTGCTTACGTGGGCGTTAGATGGCATGTGATATAATGGGTTTGGTGTTTCAGCGGCGAGGTATGTCGGACAGCGGCGATGCGGGAGATAAAACTCAGGGCGCTTTTAGCTGGAAATTTGCTGCTTCCTTCATCCCTTCACACATTTCTACAGAAGCTGTTTACCTTAAAGCGGATGAGAACGGGAACCTGTCGGGCGGCTCGGTTCCCTGTTAACCGTGTGGATTTGAATGCACACGGGATTCTTCTGTGTGTGTGATCAGCCATTCAATAGCACGAGGTCATGTGTTGGAAATGTAGATAATGTTTTACATAATTCTGAAAGTGTTCCTTGTTTGACACTGGCCGCACAGCGCCACAGAGCAGGAATGACGAATTGATAAAGAGCTATAGATAGATTTTTACTGTAACCGAACGGAAGTGTGAACGGTTAATCTGTAGTCCGCCTGTTGGTCTGCGCTCCGGAGAGCCGGCTCTATAGTTCACAAACATAAAATCTCACCAAGTGTTTTTGTTCTAGATAGTAGTGAAAATATCTTAGTTAATTTTAAATACGACAAAAATGACTTAGAAGTAACATTTAAGTAAGATATAGGATAGGGGTGTCCAAAGTGCGGCCAGGGGGCCATTTCTGGCCCGTGGGTGAATTTTGTGTGACAAATCCAGACTGGCACAAACATAGCCTTCCAACAAAATTTTTTAAATTATGTCTTCTTAAACTGAAAATGTTAAGGAAAACACATATAATTTTTCTTTAGTTACTCTTTTTTTAATCTAATAAAAACACGTAGCGAGTTTTTTTTTGTTGTTGTTTTTTTTTTTTTTTTACTCAAAAACAGACATGACATTT
This sequence comes from Poeciliopsis retropinna, assembly GCA_010277075.1. Lineage (NCBI taxonomy): Eukaryota > Metazoa > Chordata > Actinopteri > Cyprinodontiformes > Poeciliidae > Poeciliopsis > Poeciliopsis retropinna. The sequence continues at coordinate 5,843,241 of VMRM01000021.1, forward strand.
GGCAATAAAAGAGAGGAAAGTTTGTAGAAGAAAATTCTTATTTTTGTAACTGGGAATAAACTACAAACATTTCATGGCCTTCATGTTGAGCCCAAATGACCGTAAACATTCAACATTACATGTTTTATTTCTTGATGTGCAGGTGAAAGAGAAGGAATTTACAATATTTTGGGTTGTTAATTGGGGGGTCAAAAAGAAAATGTTGGCTCCTGAAAACTTCATGCAGAAAGTTTGGACACCCCTGATGCTTTAAGTCAGTATTTACGTAATATTGATGAAAAACTACCAGTTCCATTGGCAGATAATTTCACTTATAACAAGACATTTTCCCCATATTATGCAAACATATTATTATACTTAGAAACTAAGTAAAAAATACTTAAGATTTAGTGTTTTTGCAATGTGTCTGTTTGCTTTCATTTGTTTTATGAGTTGAATAAAAACAAATAAATAAAGTCACTGTCAAAATGTATATTCTAAGAAAATTAAAAGACCAGTGTAAGGGAAAATAAATTAATTTCCAACCTTTGGCAAAATTCAGAAGGAATTTGATATATTTTTTCCTGATTATGTCGCTACAGATCAGTTATATTTAAACTGTGCACATTTTTTTAGGTGCCTTTTAGCAGAAATAAAATTAATTTTTATTAGTCAGAGAGCTCAGAGGTTTGAATTGGCTCAGCTCTGATTGGTAAAGATTAGGATGCATTGATTTACCAGCGGGCCGATTTCCTTAATTTTGGGAGATCAGTGATTGGCCGATACTTATATGTGAAGTTGATCTTATCCACTGATCTTATTTACCTCAGCAAAGGTCTAAAAATCAGCCACTGTCCTCTTCTGCTCTCCTGTGACAGAGATCTGACTGGCAGACCGGCCCACCAGGTCATGTCTGTTAATAATCAGCTCACTGATTATTAACAGACAGAAACTTTCTTGCTACATTTAACAACATTTCAGTCAAAATCAAAATCGGCAGGTCAGGCCTTTTAAAGATGGGTAATCTGTGTTTGGCCAGAAAGCTGCACCAGGAAAAGTAGGATAAATGTGTGCGTTTCTGTGAAAAGTATCTGCACCCTTCTTTTTTTTCTTTTGCTTATCAGAGCGGATGAACTGAGTAAATGCAAAAAATTATTTCACAGGAAAATAATGTTATTCAAGCAATCTGTGAAAAAGTTTTTGTCCCCTAACTTTTATAACGTTTGCTGAAACTGCTAGTGAGGTTTTTGTTTTGACGCAGCCGTATTGGGAAGTTTTTAGTTTGAATTCCCTTGAGTGGACTTGGACTAGGCCACTCCACCTTTTTTTTTTTTTTTTTTTGTTTCAACTCCTCTAAAACTGACAGTTGTACATTTTCCTTTAGAGTTTTCTCAGAGACAGTTTAATTCATGGACTTCAAGTCTTCCAGGTTCATAAACAGCGAAGCAGCTCCAGAACGTCATACTAGATATTTTTATGTTAGACTTACCAGGATGCATACATTTTCAAATAGTTTTCTTTTATCTGTGCCATTCGCAGAATATTATGTTTGTTTCTGTAAGTGTGACTTACCTTTATTTTCCCTTCTTGCTCGGCACTGGTTTTAACCTTGAAACGCTCACTGATGCCATTTTTGCCCAGTCTCCATGTCGTTGAATCATGAACTCTGACCTGAACTGATGCATGTTGGTCCTTTAGTGCGTCAGATGTTGTTCTGGGTTCTTCTGTGACCTTCTGAATGAGGTGTCGTCTCGCTTTTGGAGTAAATTTGGTAGATTGGCTGCACCTGAGAAGGTTCTTTACTGCTCTGTGCATCTCATGGCTTCATAACTGTTTCCAGACTGATATTTTCTTTTGCTATACTTTAATTTTTTAAAAATCTGATGAAAGCTAGCAACATCTGCTTTGATTCAAAAATGGAGATTATCTTGTAATTAAATTATTTTCTGATGCATTTAAAACTATTAAAACTGTTCTGGATTTCCTATAGAAGTGTGCCATATTACATATTTTGGTGTCAGTCCAAAACCAAGTAAATACAGGGCCAATATTGCCAGTACTGATACTAATACTTGTTATTTAAGTATGAAATGTCATCTAACTTATGAACTTTTGGAGTTTTCTGTGGTTTTTTTCTTTGAAATATTTGATTAAAATGTAGGACATGATTTTAAAAAAAAATAGATGACTAAAAAATAATTTGAAAACACGATAAGCGGATGAAGTATAAAAACAAAACAAATTTATGTGCATTGTTTTCTTAAGCAAAGTATAAAATATTTCAATTTGAGAACAAATCAAAGCAAAACTGTTCTTATGGTGGAGTTGATAAACTATAATAAAACAAATGCATTTCAAGATGAGATCTGAAACTAAAATATTATCATGTTAGTATCAATTAGGGCTGGACAATAAATCAGCAACAAAATATATTGTGATCGATAATACGTCTGATGGAATATTCAGTATTAAATACATAGAATATTCGCTGAACTCTGATTCAGAACCCCACTGCATTCTGGGAGATGAAGGCAGAGGAAAGAGGTTAGCCACTCAATCTCTCTCGGCCAGCTTAGCAAGATTGGTGGAACCAACTGACTCACTCACTCTTTGGTTACCTAGCAACCACTCGCTCGCTCTCTGGTTACCTAGCAACAACCTGCTGAGTAACTGGCATAGCAGCAGTTTGAGGCTTTGCCCTCATGCCTCATAGCTGCTTAAAAAACAACAACGGGGTGGAGTAAAAATTGTGGGTAAAATAGGAAAGGTCACGCCACCAGTTTGGCACTACTTTAAATATTTAAAACAAAAAACTAACCAATAATTATAGATAATTGTATATAAAATGCTTATATTGTCATAAGTTTTTCAGCCATAGTTTTCAGCCCTAGTATTGATCCGATACTTCTACCGACTAGTATCTATTATCGATATTTTGGACCCACCTCGAAACTAGATGTAAATTGCATATAGTAAGTGCTGTGCTCTCCCTCCCCCACCTGTTGCTGTGTTACTCACTCCATGTCCAACAGTTCTTTTTATTTTAAATGATATTGTTTCCGCGTACCTTCCTCACACGTTAACCACAACGTTTCACCTTCGAGCAGCTTTATTTAACGTTGCATCTTAAAAACCAGTTGGGTGTCAGGTTGTGTGAGGGGCCCCGGGGCCACAGGAAAGGCAGCGTTGGGTTCCCATTCCGAAAGCGAACAACATGGTTCTGTTTGGAGCGCCTGAACTTGTCATCAGTCTCGGGCTTCACTTGTGCCATCAGTGTCGCCACCACATTGTCGCTCAGCGCCAGCAGGCATGATATCCGGTGTCCCGGCCCGGCCAATCGGAGAACTGGGGCTTTCATCTGGTGGCGCCGTTTTGAAACGTGGAAGCGCGTCTTGGTGGGAAAATACTGCACGGGTGATGTCATGTTTTGTGATAAGAAAGAGAAGAAGAAGACAATAACTTGGGTGTCACTGAAATGAAATGTGCCTTTTTGCCAAACAACCAAGTAGTTAGAACTAAATGTAGTTTTATGATGAATATAAAAAGGATTCACTTTATTTGTTGGAGGAACTGCAGCTTGTGAATATTTTATTTAGTTTGCTTTTTAGATACACAATGGAGTTACAATTGTGTGAATTCTTATGTCTAATGTGTGTAAATGGATTGAAATGGTTGACCAATGTTGGTGTAATCAGTTTTATCTCATTCTAATCAAATATCCATTTTCTTAAGATTTTATATTTTTTACATTTCCTTCATGTTTAAAGGCGAATAGCTTGAAGTATAAATTTGTCATAATGGATGGTAGGATCACCCAACTGGATCCATTATGGCTTGGTGGTAGACCGATTTGATCAATTAATTGGATTTTCTGTTTTTGAATATTTAATTTTTGGAAAATCTGTATTTTTTCTCCAATGCCCCATTTTGGCGACCCAAGAACTGCCATCTTGCTTTGCAAACGTGCTTCGCAGGTTCTTTTTTATGTCTTTGAATTCAAGTTGACTCAGAGAGGAAATTATTTTTTAAGTTTTAAGATATTTTCTGTAATTTGTATTTTTAAGACAAAGATATTATACATTGAATTTAGTACAAACAAAGATTGTTTTTAAGCCATTCTGCCCACTACTCCCATCCATCCAACTAGTTATTTTCCAAAAATGCATTACACTATTCACAGTTTCAAAATATTTGTTTTTCTATTTTTTATTGTAAAAGGTGAAAAAAGTAGCAAAACAAAAATATTTTGAGGAACATTTGTGGTTAAAATTGAATTGGATCTTTGTGTTGGAAGCAAATGTTGTGATTGGTTTTATGGGCAGGTCTGTTGCTAGTTCATAACCATTATTTATGACCCACTCACTGCTATTTGTTTGTTTCCATTTGTGTTATTTTTATAACTTCAGTTTGTCTCACATTAGATGGGTTATTTACTTGGTTACTTATTTCACATTCCTCTTTGTAACTTTCCAATTCTAGTTTTAGAAATGGCTCTGAGGGTATTTATAGTACCATCCAATCCAAAGAACAAACCAATTGGCAAAAAAACTTTTATTTTTATTTATTCTAATTTGCAAGTATGACCTTACTTTGTGGTAACTCCCGGCTGGTGCACGTTGAGCCCACATATAGAGGATATAAGTAGGCCTGTCGCGATAAACGATAAATCAATTAATCGAACGATAAATTAAAACTATCGACTTCATTTCAATTATCGGCTTTATCGTTTCTTCCGGCCATTTTCTCTTTCTGTTGGTGACACTGAATGAAAAAAGGCTCAACTCCTTTTTTGAGTCATGCTTCCACTGACTCTCCCTTCCTCAGTTCCTTAGTGTAAGTCCCAGCGCAAGTACACAATCTGTCCGCCCATTTTCAAAACTTGAGAAAACCACACATTAGCCGACAGAAATCCTAGGTATAACGGTTATATCGGGTTCTATTGTGCCGTGTGGTTGTGACGGTGCGGTGAGAGGTTGGAGAAGGAGTTAGCAATGGCGGTTAGCCACTCTAACCCCAAACAGCAGGACGCGCTGTTGAAACTTTCACTTTATTTCGCTTCGAACGTTTAAAGCCAGATCTCCACGGTACTAAGATTATAGCCTCATACACAAGAAAAGTAACGATAGTTTACCGCTCCGCACCTCATCATCACCGATGATCTCCTCTACAACAAGAGTTCTCACTCCGCACAATAATACAACTAAGGGAAAAGGGAATAGGCGCCCCCTTGTGGTGATACCTACTCATCTCTAGGAACCAAGCTGTATACTGACTGTTACATAGTGTCCAACAATGGGCGCAAAATAATGGCTACAAGTCCAGTTAACTAATTTTAAAAACAGGCATTAATCAATGCTTTCCTACAATCTACCTGCAATGCATGTGGCTAGTGTCAGTCCTGACTGAATGAAAATCATTATAACCTGTTTATGTCACGTTAACGAAGAACAGCTGAAAAGTTACCAGGTTTACGGGGCAATATAGTGTAGAGACTTCATAATCTGCACTCTTTTGGTTGACTGCGGTATTTATTTCCACTTTGGCTTTATGTTGTTTAGTTTTTATCCAAGTACATTTTTAGTTAGAAACTGAGAATCCATTTTATTTTTGGTTGTTTTGTTTATCAGTTGCAGTGTTAAGAGTTCTTTTGAAAATAAAGTGTATCTACCTTTGGCATGCATTATTACATCATTTCCATTAAATCAGTGTAAAAAGGTCTTCAAACAATATCGTTTATCGCAATAATTTTTGAGACAATTAATCGCTCAGCAAAATTTGGTATCGTGACAGGCCTAGATATAAGGATCAGCGAAACGTCGCCCTCTCGGATGTAAATTCACCATTGGTTGGTACAAAATGCGACACAATTTGCTAAAACTGCAAGAGGGCGAAGCGGCCCTCACCCACAGCATTTAGTTGAACAGAAAGGTCGAGCCAGTTTATCTGTGGAAACACTCTGGACTCTGAAAACCATAATGTGCAGAATTTGCTACTCAATTTGCTACTTTGAATTGATGAACCGAAGTACATATATATGTGAACTTTCAGTAAGATATTCAAATTCAAAAAAACTTTATTAATCCCAAAGGGAAATTAAATGGAATATATGGAAAAATTGGTTGCTCAAAATTTCCCAGTTTGGAACACATTTACAGATTGTTTTTGTCTGTTTTTTAATATACGAATATACGATACATTTGAATAAACACTTTCCTACGCTTTATTATAGGGAGAAATGCTCAGGTTTCAAGATAACTTATCATTCTTTGAAAGCATTTAAATGAACTACTTTTCCAAACTCAATAAATAAATGTTTTAAATGATCACAATTACATTTTCCATTAATAAACCAGCCCCAGTTTTAAAAGCAGTGGTGCTTCTCCTTTAGTTTCCCAACCCGCCATCTTTGTAAAGGTGTAAAGTGTAGGAGGGGCTGGCAGTGAGCAGCAAAAGGTGGGGGATGGGAGCACATTGCTACTGTGTTCATACAAAAATGTAACAATACTTTTAAGACGTAACAATGCAGTGTTGGGCTGATCTGTCGATTATATTTTGGATTACTGATTTTCAATTGTCTTGCTAAATAGGAGTTTTTTTTATGTGAACCAGGCGAATAAGCTGTTTTTTTTTTTTTAATCTTAAAAGCAAGTGTAAATATTTTTGTTTAATTTTAGCTTAATTACTACTCTGAGTGTTGGTCCTTCATCAATATGCCATTTTTGAGTTTGCATACTCCAGGTAATTAATTGATTACTAAATTACTTGACAATTATTCCAATAATCGATTCGTTAATATGATTAATCGTTTCATCCCTAATATGATGCAACATTTTAGTTGTTTTTAAATAATGACTCTTTTACATTTGGGTATTCTGATGCAACTTGACTTCTTTTTAAACTTTAAACAACCTGAACGATATAATTGTTTTGTTATATTTTCTAGAGGCCATTTATTTAGTGTTTCAGGCAGGAAAGGGGCAGTGAAAGGGAAGGGGTAAACCATGCAGCAAAGTTCATGAGGTCAGGAGTCAAACTGCTTGCTTTACCACTATGCCGCGCGTCACCCATGACATTAAACTTTAACAGTCTTAAAATTGTTACTTTTAAAATCTACAGAAACATTTTCTGTAACCTACTTATATTCTGCTGTAGTCATGAATTGTCATAGGGGGTACAAAATGTCCCATGTCGAATAATTCCTGTTCATACTCTTAAAAATGTTTTTTTTAATATTTTGGATGTTGGCTTTTAAAGTAACCCAAAATGTCATTTAATTCTTTTTTTGACATTTTGCTTGTTTAATCGTAGAAAGATCAGAAAAAAAGCTGCATTTATTTAACAGCTTTGGAGTTAAAGGTTTGGTACTGACTGAGGACCTTAAGTTTTTCCGTCTCCTCTATCTTTAGCATAACACGAAACAGAAAGCACAGATGCAAACGGTCGTCTATGCAAATGGAAACAAATGCCTCTGCTGTAGCAACATTAGCCACTCGACAGTGTCTTTCAAATGAACTGGAGCAAATTCAAATGAGCCTTGGCCTCTGATTTGCACTGTGTTGTTTTCCTGTTTCACACTTGTTGACTAGCATCAATGTTTCTGTTTAAAACAGGTGTGGCTCTATAACTGAAAATGGTTCAAAAACGGGTAATCTAAGTAACTACTTAAGCCACGATTAGCCACATAGTACATTTTCTTCCTAAAAGTTGAGTCAAGATTGTTGGATTTTTGGTAAGCATCATTATTTTTGTGTCCAGAAAGTTTTTCTCTCTTGTTAAACACTTGGCACATATTTAAAACCTCGTATTAAAAGATAAAAACCCTTTTACAGTCCTGGGTCTCCTTGTAAGATAGCCCAGGAAAGCCAGGTCTTTTTGCATACGTTGATCATGATCTGACACGGATCTACTACAAAATCTTGTTACTCGTGATATTACAAATCAACAATATTTCTTTGGCAAGGTGTTTCGAAAACTGCGACCTACTTGCTGGCAGCACGTGACTGTCTGGGGGAAGTAAATTTAAGCAATAATAAATAAGGTTCCTGAATTTGTAGGTGTGTACACCAAGGCTTTAATTGTCATTATTTTAAAGTTTGTTTAGTGAGATTACAGAAAAGTCCTGGATTTCATTTAGTTGTATATTCAAAAAGAATGCTGCTAAACTTGTTCCTGGCTTGCAGGAAAGACAAATGGGATGTTTGGAAATATTTCTGTTCACAGAAAGAAGTTGATAGTTATGGTATGCAAATTAAAGGAGTGTCCCACATCTTTTCTATAAAGAAACTACATTTGCCAAGCTAAACCAACTGGTGGTTTTCAGATAGCCTCACTAATTATGCTGTTAATATAAGGGCAAAAATGTTATAGCCCTGGCTTGTATTTGGTTTGGTTTGGTTTACTTTATTGAACGTAGTATAAAAAAAGAGTAAAAAAAAACAAACATTTAAAATAAAAGCAAACAAAAGAAAAATAGTAAAGTATATTTATGCGTTCATAGGAGGTGGGTACATCTATGAACTTATTTTTACACTTACATTTGTAGCATAATCTGATAAATTACTATTCACGTTAACGTGATTTTAGCATTCTTTCTTATTATTTTCTCTATCCATATCTACAACTAGTACAGTGCATTCATAATTGCATGCAATATATAATCAAAATACGAGTCAAAACGGCTTTTCAAACGGTTTATTACGAACCATTTAAGTCATTTGAGTTTTGCCTGAACTTGTACTTCACTGCAAAAACACAAAATCTCACCGGGTGTTTTTGTCCTAGATTCTAGTAAACAAGTAAGCAAGAAATGAAAGCTTGTTTTAAGTCAGTAGTTTCTTAATATTAATTGCCAGATAATTTCACGTATAATAAGACATTTTTCCCATCTTATAAGTGAAATAATATGCCAATAGGACTAGTACTTTTTAAATCAATATTAAGAAAGTTTTGACTTATTTCAAGTGTACGAAGATATTTGTATTAGAAACTAGAACAAACACACTTTGTGTTTTTGCAGTGCTGGGTTGTATTTGTTCGTCTCTGCCGTTCAAGCCCAGTAAATGGTGGCGAGCGTATGTCATTTTTAAAAAAAAAGAGTCGTTGACTTTTGCTGAATGCAGAAAGTAAGGTGAAAGAATGCTTGATTTCCCCGTTCGGACTGTTTTGATAAGTCAAATGAGATGTAGGCCATTTTGTCCTGTCTCAGCCCTGACCTATATGATTCAGTTGACATTACATCACGGACCGTACTTGATTAAACTCAGTCTGAGCAGAGAGTCTGTTCCCGTGGAATGGAGGCAGATTGGGAAGATGTGAAACAGTTAAAGAAACAAAAAAAACTTGGGTTAAAGCAGCAAATTCCCTCCTGGTCTCTTTCTGTGTTATCAGTTCCTCTGTAGGGCAGAGCACACACTGCATTTATTGAAAAGCCCAGTGTCACACGCTTCTGTGGAAAAGAGCCCTAAGGATCACACCCCCCCACCCTCCTCATCCTCACTCCATCAAACCCAAAACGTCCTAGGACTTTGAGCCCCTGTAAGAAAAAAAATCCTAATCTCAAGTTTAGCTAATATTAGTAGAAGTGGTTTGAAGATTGATTGAGTGCAGAAAACCCAGCTTCACACTCTTCACACCCGGAGAGCGAGGGTTACTTGAGCTTATTGTGCGACACTGTACGAGATCAGTGGAGTTTCTCCACGTTGAACTTAATCACCGGATCCGCCGAGAGGAGATCTCCCGGAGCATGTGATCATTTATCAAGCTGCTCCTCTCCGCTCCTCTCTCTGGTTCGCGGCTACTCCCCCTCCCCTGTAGGCGTGTAGAGCCAGTGCTGAGTGCAGAGAGTCATGTGGCAGTGCCAGGGTAGAGGAGGAGCCCATCCAGTCTGAAAGACATGTTCACAGGAGCCGGTAAAGGCTGAGCGCCCAATGGTCCCTGCACAGGGCAAACAGAGAGTCCTGGGAAATTTCTTAGAGTCATGGATGGGATGAGAGCCCCCCTCCCCTTCCCCATAATGCTCCTCTTTGTCCAGGCACAGGAAATGAGCTGGAGAAGGCATCATTCTGATAGATGCCTTCTTAATGTAAAGAATAGGTTACTATATGTATATTTTAAATTACATTAGGCCACAGAAATGTTTGAATCTCCACGCTTTCTTCCACCTGAAACAAGTTTTATCGTAATAAAAGTTATTACGATTATTTTGTACTACTATACTTTGTAATAGTTCTCATGTGATGTCACACTGCCATGAACTTTGTAACTGACAGCTACAAAGTTGCTATGGAGTTGCTATGACAACAACAAACAAGCCACAAGCTTGAAACTAGCTCTCGCCTTGTTCCTATCGAATGGTGCGTTCACACCAAAAGCGTTGCGTGCGTCCAAAACGCGTCCCAAGCTTCAAGTTCAAAGCGTGTGCACCTTGAATGTAGACGCTTGACCTTTTGCTCTTCACCTAGCATTTCCCGCATCTGGTTTCCGTTCAAAGTCAGTGGAAGTGTGTCAAACGTGTCATCGCTAGCCGTTGTTCTCCGTTGGACGCTTCAAATTCTCCAAACAGTTAAAATTTTGCTGTGCTAGTTGCTCAAAACACGCCTCCACGGCCCTCTGCGCGCCTCCACATAGACTTGAAATGTAAACCAGACGTGCCTGACACTCAAAATGTGTTTGGTGTGAACACACAACTACTATAAACAGAGTAAGTTCATAAAACATATTACTCGATTACAGTTTTTATGTACTCTACTTACCTCTGTGTAATACTAAGATAAGTATCAGTGCAGTCATATGTGCTGTAGTACTTACTGCCAAACTAGTAAAATTAGCCTGGTAGCTAAGACGGACATGTAGCCTAGGTTTTTGTTACTACATGTACTCACTCTGCTGGTCACCAGAACCTTGTTATTCCTGTGAAGAGTGTGTACGTCCTTTACAAATTAATTGAAACTAAAATTTAAATTAAAAATTAAATTAAATTTACGCAATCTACCTGTTGACTAGTTAATGCTATCTTAGTATAAGATCGGCGGCAGTTTGTCCACATCGTCTGACATATTTTCCATCTCCATCTCATACGGACCGATCACGACAGCAGCCATTTTGTTCATGTATCTTTCTCTTGCACATTGGTCAAGAGTGTTTACATATTTAGTTATTGTTGGTCTGGAAGCCATGGGTCCGCCATGCTTTGTGCTGCACTTGCCTGCTAAGATGGCGGCGATCACTTCTGGTTCAGACTTGTGGGAACTATGCACTGAGATAAAGGTATAAATGATGATAAATAACTATTTATTACTTCTTCTTTAGGTACAGCTATGACTGCACGACACAGCATTCACAGCGCCACAGGCACAAATGCTGTTCTTGAAAAACATACCAGGTTGAAATAGTCCTAAAGACGTGTGATTTAAACTACGCATAGTAACTGTAGTTGACCATATTGTTTGAATATACTGATGGTTATTAATTATATCATGGAACAAACTGTGGAGAAAATAGTAAAAATATAAATGATAAACGATGCAATGAACACGCAGTGTGCGAATGTAGTGTTAAGCTTTGGAGTCTCTGGACTTGAAAAAGCATTATACAATTACAGGCCACCCCTACCAGAGGCCATTAGTGGCCCTTGGACTTATTTTGTGTGGCCCCCAACTGCAATTCAAGAATGATGCAAAGTTAGCCCATCCAGTACAGGTGGTTGATGCAGATGGAGACTTTTTATTTGTTTTCAGGGTCAAATTAAGGTAAATGTGAAGTACAACACAAAATATTTGTGTTTTTATAACCAAGCGTGTATAATTATTTTTTAATGCTTATTTTTATGTAGATGTGTATTGTAGGTTGACACTCTCCTGTTGAACTTTGGAGAAAGGTTGATGCCCACTGGATGCGACTTTATGTTTGGTGGTTGATTTTTGTTGATGGATTTAAAAGACATACTTTGTTCAGCCTTTCTTTTGAAGTCTTGCACTCTCTCCCTCTCTCGCAGCCAGAATAAAGATTTCTTTAAATTGAAAAAATCCATGGACACATGATTTAAATGAATGGGTCAGTAGTGTCCTTCTTCACAAAATGTATATAGGGATGTCCAAACTTTTACACAAAGGGCCAAAATCCCCAAGTTGAACGTATTCAGGGGCCAACATTTTGTTGTTTTTTTTCGCAATTAAAAACTCCAAAATATTGTAAATTGTTTTTGTTTTACCTGCTCAACAATAAAGTGTTCTCATTATTTTCCATTTTAGTTTATTCCCAGTAACAAAAATAAGAATTTTCTTCTACAAATTTCTCTTTTTGTTTTGTAGCCAAATGGCATGCTTGTCTGTTTTTGAGTAAAAAAAAAAAACTCTGAATGTTTTTATCAGATAAAAAAGGGTAACTAAGAAAAAAATCTTTGTGTTGTACTTAACATTTTCAGTTAAAAAAGATACAAATTTGCCATTATTAAAAAAAAATTACAAAATATGTTGGAAGGTCACATTTGTCTTGAATTGCAGTCAGGAGCCACTCAGAATTCATGCAAAGGCCACAAATGGCCCCAGGGCCGCACTTTGAACACCCCCGCTCTAGAACATGTGCCATCCTCTGGTATAGATGATGGATGTTGGTTAGAACTGGCAACGCATCCCTGCGATGTGACCAATAAAGCTGCATATTAGTGCCACTGCCTGCAGGGACTCCAGATCAATCAGGCCCTTCACCAGTTTGTTCACCACTTTTGTAGCCACTCATTGTCATCGTCTTCCGTAGCATCTTTCCTTTTCATACCCACAAATAAACTAAAACCATCACACATCCGTTTGGTATTTTAATAAAAGATTCTATAGGTAAATATGAATAGAAATGGCCAAATCAGTCATATCATTTGATTTAATTACTGTATTTTCCGGATTATAGAGCGCACCATAGCATAAGCTGCACTTACAAATTTAAAAAAAAAAAAACTGGAAACATACATATAAGCTGCACCGGGCCACAAGCCGCTGATATTTCCGCCGCTCTCGGTTTTCCACAAGGACCCAGCAGAGGGCAGCATCCTAATAAATCTGCTGGATTTATTAAAGACGCAGTCCTCCGTCTTCAACGCCGAACCATGGTTTCGTTCACGCCGAGCTTACGTACAGCGGCTCTATTTCCCTCCTGTACTGCCAGATCAATACTCCTCAGCTTAAAAGCTGCATCACATGAGTTTGAAAACATTTCTCCGTCGTGCCTGCTGCTAGCATGTGCTTGTTCCAAATAAAAATTAGCACTTTCTTTGATTTCTAATTTTGACTTCCAATGATTCACTTCCTGCTGAAGAGCCCCTTGGTGGTTGCAGGAAAATCCACAGAAAAGCCGCACCGGGCTACAAGCCGCATGGTTCAAAGCGTGAGGAAAAAAGTAGCGGCTTACAGGACTTTATTTTCTAAAACTTGAACCGTATTCTTGCCATTTGGGCCGGTTGATGATGAAGCATGACGGATTATGATGGATGAGCGAGACAAAATGACACCGAGAACAAGACTGAACATTATTTATGAAAACATGTTTGTATCATCGGCTTTAAAATGCTGCAGGGTGCGAAATGTCCCGTGAAAGATGTACCTGGAAAAACTTGAGCGACCATCATGAACTGACTTAGGAACAGTTTGTGCTGCAAGGACCTGCTGTGAGCAACACATGCATGTTTACTGATGTAGCTGCGCTTCTGTTAACATAGATATCAAATTAATTTTGTATTTGTATTTTTTGTATTTAGTTTAAAAAACATTAAACTAAATATCCTAATTGTAGTTTTTGACTCACCAAACTCTATTTTTAGCGTTTGGTGAGTCTACTTTTCCTATTTAACAAGGATAACATGGTACAATAACAAAATGGAGAGACAGTCAAGGGTAGCATGGAATATAAATGTGCCATTAACAAACATTTTGCTGTAAACAATTGTGTTGGTGCCAGGAAAAGTTACTAAATAGGAATAAAAATTGAGCATAGCTTCTTAAATCCTTGAAGATCCAAAAAATACAATAAATTTATGAACAACGGTTAGAAAATAAATAAATGCAGAAGAACAAAACCAAAATCTACATTTAATTTGAAAAACTAAATTAAAACAATGTAATTTAAAAAAAATTTAAAAGTACACAAATAAAAGTAAGAAAGAGAAAATGTAAAATGCATGCTTTATTTGAGCAGGTGATATAAATAAATACAATAAAAATTAAAAACAAACTGAAATATACATTTAACTTAAACTGCTAGTATAAAATAAAATATAAAAAATGTATTATAAATTAAAAAGTAGAAAAAATAAATGAAATGGAAGTAAACTAAAATCTGCCTCAAGAGTCCAATATAATTAAATAAGTTAGGTTAAAAAAAAACAAACAAGAAATGATTCAATAAACAAATACTAGTAAATTCATACATTTAAATCAAATGATTGCCATAGAAGTATTAGAAACTAAAATTGACATTTAATTCAGACAACTAGTATGAATTAAGTACATAAAAAACAAATAAAATAGAAGTAAAGTAAAATCCGATTTAATTAGATAAACTAGTTTATAAACAGCAGTATAATAAACTAAAATCTACATTAAATTCAAACAACTTGTATAAACAACAGGCAGTAAATAATTGTTGTTTGTATACTTTATTTTGTTTCTAAAAGTCATCTGGAAATATGTGTTATTAGTTCCCTTTGTAACATTTTTGGTCTTTTGAGCTCTAGCTGACCTTAACAGAGTTAAGGATTTTTAAATGTTATACAGACATGATAAAATGGAGTATTTCTCTTAAAAACTTTCCTCTTTGTTTTTCTTTTTTCTGCAGGAGTTCTTCGATCACGCAAAGAAGCTGTGGGATGACGAAGGAGTGAAGGCATGCTTTGAGAGATCCAACGAATACCAGCTCATCGACTGCGCACAATAGTAAGAGTCCAGCAAACGCACCGTCGTTATAAGAGCCAGAAGCAGGTTCAGGTTCAGCCTGCTGGGTTTGGGTTATCTAGTTTTGGTTGTGTGTTTCTGGAGCTGGAAGCCGGCATTCTGGTGTCGGGTCATAACGTGAACACGGCTGAGATATGTTTGCTCTGGGTGTGGCGAGCCCAGCCGCGATTGTAGTCAGCCTTTGGAAAATCATACATATATCTCCTCACGTCAGTGTGTTTGACATGTCTCCATGGCGATATGCAAAGCTGGGTCTGACCTGCGGTGAAATGTGGCCAGTGTTGGACCTCTTTGGAGCCATTGTATTGATTCAACAGCAGGCTCAGAAGCAATGCGGGTCGGGGTTTCACTTGGAGCAGCGGGCTTTCCTTCACACAGGACGCTTGTGCTTTAGATACTGCTGTTGGGAAATGCTGGGAGCTGCAAGGTGCAGCTACTGGTGAGTCTTTCCATGGTGCCCCGGATTGTTTGGAAGGCTCATTCAGTACCTTGGACACAGCAGAGGGCCTCCTCTGTTGCCTGTAAAAGGAAGTTTGGACATGCAAAGCGACTCGCCGATTACAGTACTCTCCTTCTGCTTCCCCTCTTGGTTCACATGTAAATAACAGTAGGTTTACGGTGGCGACTACATGCAATGACACCCGTGTGGTAAATGAATTAATCTTTTATTGCAGGGCTTTAATTTCCCTCTGAAACTGGTAGAAAAGTTCTCTATCGTACATTTATTCAGTGTGGGAAAATGTATTTGAACTGAAAATGTAAATGTACTATCTAAGTGGACTGACATTAATAGGAACTAGTCATGTAAATGACATTTCTATCAGCAATAGAAGAGATTCAGTTTGATCTTTATAAATTAGAAAATATTTACTGTCTAAATCAGGTTGTCAAACTCATTTTCGTTTTGGATCAAATCAAGATCATGAATGCTCTTAAAGGCCCAGTTGTGCCAGAATCTATTGATAAAACCTGTTCAAAAACTGTTAAAATATCAATCAATTCTTAAAGTTAAATAATATTATTGAACATATTTCCAGTCCCTCCAGAATTTTGTGTTTGTGGTGCTAATTTGAAAATATTTGCGCTTATTTATGATGGTAAATGTGACTTCTTGTTACTTGCTGTTTAGATCATGGACAATAATCTGACATCAATTAAGGCCAAGGCAGCTGTTTAGTACAAGTAAGAAAGTTTTGAGAAAAATCTGCAATAAAGTTATGTATTAGTGCAGAAATTTGCTGATTTTGCGTGAATTTCCATGATAATTCTCAAGAAACTGGAGGGACTGACTAATATAATTTGACAGTAAACAGATAAAAACCACATTGATTTGATTGATAACATAATATTTAAGCACACCTGATATTTAGTCAAGAATCTTGACGGCCACATTGAAAATTACGGCGGGCCGGATTTGGCTTTCGGGCCTGGAGTTTGATATATGTGATCTACATCTTATAGTCAGTGCAATAACTGCGAGACGTTAAAAAAAAATTAAAAAAAAAACCTCACTGTTGCAGCGATGTCCGTGTGTCCTGAAGAAGTCTTAATGTATTTAAAATCAAAGCATTAAAAAGTCTAAATTTTTTAAAAAGCCAAGCTGGTCTTTAATATGTTATTACTTGGTCTTCTTTTTAGTCTTGACAGGACCATTGAATCTCATATATTTTCTGTTGGGCTAAAGTTTGAATCGCACTCTGACCTCTTCATTGCATTCCTGTGACTCAAGATAGGTTAGGCTACAGCTAACTAGTTGCTAATATAACCTTGCTAGTTAGCTTACTTTCTTTATTGCATTTATCATTTAGCAG
This sequence comes from Poeciliopsis retropinna, assembly GCA_010277075.1. Taxonomy (NCBI): domain Eukaryota; kingdom Metazoa; phylum Chordata; class Actinopteri; order Cyprinodontiformes; family Poeciliidae; genus Poeciliopsis; species Poeciliopsis retropinna. The sequence continues at coordinate 5,859,967 of VMRM01000021.1, forward strand.
AACAAAATCTGTGAATTTCTGTGTAGATACAGGTCTTAAATTAAATTCATTGTGGTCTTGAAAAGTCTTAAATATGAGTTGGTGAACCCTGGTTGGGTCACACAAAGTCTTGGTTGACATTTTTGGTCCTGCAATCAAAAACGTAAACAAGTGAAGTTTTGAAAACAGTTCTGTAGCTAATAATGAGCTTTTTAGCAACAAACACAACATGTGGGTCCATGAAACAATTGATAGGGATATTCTGATACAACTGCTTTAGTTCCAATATAATGGCAATATTGCATCGACTGATACCGATATTGACACAATGCGATATAAGCATAAATCATATGCTTTTATTACTTATTTTAGTGGGAAATGTTAGAGATATTACTCAGAGAACAATAGTCCACAACAAAAGGTATGAGAACAACTGACCCATTTGTTATTAACCAATGGATCTGGTGCGGGATTCAAATACTGGAGTGAACTAAATGCTGGAGTGAACTAAATACTGGAGTGAACTAAATGCTGGAGTGAACTAAATACTGGAGTGAACTAAATACTGGAGTGAACTAAATGCTGGAGCGGAGTGTTCCTAACGGTGTGCTAGCATTGGAAATTTTAGATGCATTCTAGTTTGACTCATTTTTTGGCTGATATCGGACTTATTTCCGACAATATCGGATCGGGACAACGTTAACAATTGATGAATATATGGAAAATCACCTTTATGGTGGAGGATTTATGATACTGTGGGCCTGTTTCTGTTTCAAATATACAGATCACAGCTGGCACAAGTATCTGAATCCCATTAATACTTATGAGTCCTTGTAAAAACATATAACTTCCTAATTTAATTGATATACACCTTAGTATTCATTAATATGTAGAGTGTAAACTGTCTTAGCACTACTACAAAAGTTAATATCTGCAGTTTCTCTATCGCTGCTCCTGAGGAGATAAAGATTGCAGCCAATCAGCGGAAACTCCTGGATTTGCTGCTGTGCCAATAGCGTGTCAAGTAGCATTGCACTCAGATATTCAAGCTGCATTTTCTTCGGAATATTTAAAAAAATCTTAAAAATCCACAAATAACCTAATGCTATATTCCACAGAAAAATACGCAAATATTTTTGAACTGTGAATACCAGCATGTTTTTTCCCCCTCGTGGAAGAAATGTCTTGAAATTAAAGGTTGGATTTATCTAAAGATAATTCTGATGCAATAAAACAATGGATTTATTTTTAGCTGCTTTTCGCATCTTTATCAGGTGCCGTCTGAAGGAGCGCTGCCCGTTGGAAGTTGTCCCCTCTTATCTTTAAAGTTGGCTCCTCTTTATCTCAAAGGGTTTGGCCAAAGGCACTTCTGTTAGCCTGTGTTTTAACAGTCCTGTTGCATACATCTCGGTCTCTCTGACATATTTTTATATTTTTAACTTCACATCGGTGCTTTTCCTTCCCGTGGAACAGGTGAGTGGAAGTCAGGTGATGCTTGGAAAGTCACATGAATCTGTAAGGTGGAGTTGAAACAATCCCCAGCCTGTGTTTGTCTTCGCCGCTCCGAGTCAGTGCCGCAACCGGATAAATATAAAACCAACCGAACAAAATATACTTTTTAAAAAAGAGCAGGTTGGGCGTATTTAAGTCCGAATCCTCAAAGTGACATCATGTAAAAATCCTGGCGTCGTAAACATTTCAGGTCTTTTATTACTTCCTTTTTACAGCCTTGTAAACACTGCGCTCTTCTGAGTGTTGAAATCCTGAAGAGTGTGCTGTATTGTAAGTAAAATCAGTATTATCAGTGCAGGCTAAAGCGCTGATAACAGCTGTCCTGTGACATGAGCAAACATTAACAGAGGGGAATGAAGACAAAAGTGTGGATTATATAAACTGAGCAGCTTGATGTGTGTTTTTAATAAGCCCACCTAAACATAGACATAGTATTTTTTCTGTATTTCTGCTACATTTCTGTCCATATTTTCTTCTGTTGGCAATAGATTTCCACTAGGCATGATCCAGTTATCAGTACCAGACTTTTAAAAGGTTCTACTGGGGCAGCTTTCCTGCCCCTCCGGAAGAAAAGTGTTTCAAATCTAAAATTTTTAATCATTTTGCTATGGCTTCAAGTCATTTCAGTGCGATTCAAGAGAAAGTGTTGGAGTGAGCATAGTTTTCTCCAGGTGTGTGAAGCATAGATTAACACATTGCTAAGCACTGCTGGTCAACTGGCTTAAAGAGTTCTGCTAAAGTTTCAGGGTTTCCCCCAGAAAACTTGCTAAGCCTAGTTCTCGGGGCGCTAGAGGTGCTAAGGTAGACGGTCGCTATGTTTTTGAGTTAAAAAAATGTTTAAAGTTGACGGGAAATTTGAAAATATCACCTGATAGCTTTTTGTTATTGGAAGACTAGAATAATAATATCTTTACACCAATTATAAACTCTTAAAAAAAAGGCAATAATTAAAAAAACCTAAAATAAATAAACAATGCTAAGCCAGGTGGGGGCACAAGTAAAGCCTGGTGGACCGCCAGGCTTATATTGCACTGTGGGAAACTCTGAGTTTATTATAGTAGTTGTGAGTTTTTGATTACTTAACATTAGCTCAAATTAGAACAGTACTCCTTATACTTGTCTTTAACCATGGGCTACAAAATTTACAGCCAAAAACTTTCAGTTTGATCTTAGTTCTTTATGTTTCCCAGAAATGTAGTAGCTTTCATTCAGCCAGCTGACCAGCAGTACACAGCAAATGGTGAAGCACTGAAAGATCTTACCAAGTATTTTTAGTCTCATTTCCAGTGCATATATTTTAATATACAAGTAGCTTTTCAGCAAGAGAAAGAAGCTTGTTTTATGTAAATAATTTCTTAATATTAATAAAAAATTACTAATTCTGTTGGCAGATTATTTAACTGATAACAAAACAAAAAGTGAAATAATGGAACTGGTACTTTTTCATCAATATTAAGGAATTATTTACTTAAAACAAGCTTCTATATCTTGCTGATTAGTTATTTTTAATTAATTGTGTCTTAATTCAACTGTGCTAATAAACTACACAAAAATACTTAGTAAGGCTTTGTGTTTTTGTAGTTTTGTAGAAATTTTGTAAAATATTTTTAACTTTTAAAACCATAATCAGGTGATCGGCCCATAAAAACTTCAGATTCTGATTAAAACTGATTAATTAGGTTAAATGTAGTAAATAATTACATGTTTTTATTACCTTGTTGCCAAGAAACGAACACAGCTTCTGTCTAAGGCTTTCTATAAAAATAGGTGTAATTTTATTAATATTATGAATTTATAAACTGCAACATGTAAAATAATAAAATAAAATTACAAACATAAAATCGATTAATCATGATGAATCATTTATCGTCATTTAATCATTAGATTTTGAACAACACAGTCAGAGCAGTAATTTCAGTCAGAACTTTTATTAAAAAAAAGTATATACAGTTTGTATTTAAGATTTTAAAAAAATACTTTTGTCAGTAGTGATAATGAGAGGATGATCAGTAAATCATCCTCGTAACTTTCTCGTTTCTGCTCAAAGATTGTAAAGTGAACCTTTTGTTCAGTATCATTTATAGTATTCTATTGATCATCTGTGCATTTTCTTGCTAATCAGACTTTATCGTGGTTAAAAAAAACGCCGCACAGACCAAAAACCTGCTGTTGGAAGAGAAAACGTTGAGACCTGGAGTCTGGAAATTGTCAGAGTAACGAGGCCTCTTGCTTGCTTCCTCTTTCTGGTTTTAACCTGTGAGTCGGCTCTCTGCGCGCAGGGCCCAGACACTCTGTCCTACCTGGCACCGGCGCGGCCCGTGTGTGTAAAAGCTTCACACACATGCGCGTTGACAACCGTTGTTAAGTCCACTCACTGGAAATGCTGGCAGACGGGTTCTGCTGCCAAACGGGTTAAAAGGAAGAGAGCAAAGTTCAGTACGTTCAGACCTGGTTGCTTTACTTTTATTTAGTGCAGTAGCACTGCTGCTGTTGGGTTCATACAATCCACAGTTTTGTTTTATTGTGCGTTTATTTGTGTCATTTGTGCTGTCTTAGATCATAAACGTGATAAGGCTGCTTTCAGTCGCAGAGTAAATTAAAGAGGAAGTTGGCCCACATGAAGGCTTATGGAGGAGGGACAGATTGCTTTGCATACCAACAGTCAAATATGTTTCGTCGCAAAACCGCAAAAAGCAATCGAGCTTAGCTGGATGCACGTCCTGTTTTAGATTTTATATAAAAGCAGACGTTCCACCTCTGCCGTTGTCCTTCACAGACCTTGCTCCACTCACTGCAGATATTTTTTCCAGCAGGCCTAATGCTGGCCGGCCCATCGGACACAGGCACAGGAAATAAAGTACAGGCCGATGGCGAGAGCTTGTTATGCCAAAGAGCATGTCCGTATCGACGCTTTCGGAATCCTGTCACCCATCGATCCGCTCCTCTGCATTGCACATTTATACGTTTTAAGAGCACAGATATGTGTCTGCCAGCTGATTGATTATGAGCTATTTTCAGCTGCGGCGGGCCAGTTCCATTGCAGTGCCTTGGATGTGTCAACGGCAAAATCAAACACGCGAATCTGACCTCCCCTGAGCCTGATCCCGGGAAGCTCCTGCATGTACATGTGTTTGTGAAACGGGTGCCGTGTTGATGCCGTGTTGATGCCGTGTTGATGCGCTACGGCGGCGCGGCGAGGACAGAAAGCGAGCCGCTCCGGGTGCCACCGCCCGGCGGCTTTACTACTCAAACCTCAGGAACACTAGCTCACACAAGTTGTGTAAAATGTTTAACCTGAAATAGCTGATTTTGTTTAAAAACAGAAAAAAAACTGCAATTAATCAAACTGCTGTTAAAAATTTTAAATATTATAGTTAAAGTAATGGCTAACGTTTTTTTTTTTTTTTTTTGCAAAAACACTCCATTACCAAAAGGGAAATTAAATGTTGTTGTAACTCACGTCGGCAACATATTTTCAGTCAACTTAGATGTTGATGCCCTTGGCTGCAAGGATCTCCAGTAGCAGTCGGTCTTACAACGAGCCTGAAAAGGCCTCTGACTGAAGACTGTAGCTGGATGGCAGTCTCATGACGTTATGTCATGCTAACCACATAGAGACAATATATCCCACTGTAACATGTCTTGACTGACTATCTGTTGTTGGCAAGCGCTGCTATTCCACTTCATTTGCTTTTGCTGCTCCTCTTTAAATCAGTCTGCCCGTATGGTCAGAAAGCCATGTAGAGACGTTGGAGTAGGGGACTTAATCCTCGCCTTCATTGTATGACTTCATTTTGACGGTTTCTGGTTTGGGATTTTCCTACCATCTTTATTTCTGTGTCAACTGGCTTCACTTGTGGATGACCAGCGTCGCCCTCTTCTGGATGGTGGCGAAACAACACCACCAGCAGAGGGATTAACTGATTTCATTAATCAAGTGGAACTAATTTTAATTTAATAAGCCGTGAATCAACTCTTAGTAGTAAGTGGATAATTTGTTAATTATGTGCAGAAGTGGGCAGGGTACCCAAAAGTTGTACTCAAGAAAGAGTACGTCAACATATTTTTACAAAAGTAAAAGTAAAGAGTAGCTGTCCAAGAAATCACTAAGAGTAAAAAAGTAATTGGTAAAAAGTCTACTCGAGTACTGAGTACTGATCAAATTATTAATCATCTAATATTTAAAAATTGCACACTCAGACGAACCAAAATATAAAGTTAAGTGGAAATTTTGGGTATTTTAAGGACATAAATGACAATCATTTTCATAAGTAACAAAAAATAACAAAATCAGGCAAAATAAAATATTTTCCAAATCAGTTTCTTTCAATAAAAAACTTATGAAACTTTAACAAAAACTGCAGGTCTGAGTCTGGTGAATTTTTGGTTAAAATATGTTTGTTTTTCATTCAGTGCATAGAAAATCCAGAAATTTCACTCAAGTAAGAGTAGAAATACTTCATAATAAAATTTCTCCAGTGAAAGTAAAAAGAACAGCATAGTAAAAATACTCCTAAAATAATTTTTTTTTTTTCAGAAAAGTAACAGAGTAAATGTAACTAATTACTACCCAACTCTGATTATGTGTCAGTTCTGGTCTGTGGACGATTTCTCTTTGTCATTATGACCAAATTTGTGATTAGGCCTCAAAGGTCGATCAGTTATTTCACAAATCTTTAAGCCAATAATCAGGGTCTTCCACTGTAACCTCCACAACATTAGAGCTCCTTAAAAGTATTTATCATCCTGTCATGTAGCGATGTCGCCGGTTCAAAGGACACATCTGGTATGAGTTTATAATGAACCATCGGCCGGCGTGTCGCCTCCGGTCCTCTGACTCCAGGCCCGGTGGTTTAGTGCGTCGCTGTGAACTTGGCCCAGGTTTGAGACGGGCCGCCGACAGATGCACAAACGTACCTGGAGCTGGCTGTAGTTCTCGGCTTCAGCCAGGGTTTTATGCTGGTCACGGGACCCCGTCACCAGCCTGGGGGCCGCTGACACAGTCGTCTTGAACAGTAAAGTGTTAAGAATGGCGGCCATTGTCGGCCGTTCCCGGCCCTCGGAGCGCTCCGCAGAAACAGAGAGGCTACGCTTCGCAAACTGCTGCTTCTGTTCATGGAGGAGAACATGAGAGCCGTATTTACACACCCACTGGGTGTCCCCCCCGTTGTTTTGTCACCAACAAAAAACATTTTCCAAGTGATCCTGATGGCTTCACTTGTATTTGAATGTATTTATTTAATTTGATTTATCTTAACATTTTTTACTTAGAAGGCAAAATGTTTCCGGGTTAATTTAGGTCATAAGGTAGCAAAAATCCACAATTTTGTTTAAGATTTAGGAAACTAGAAGAAGATTCAGGTTTTTTCATATGTATGTAAAACAAAATACAATAAACAAGTAGTTGAATATGAAAGAATTAGAATAAGAATCAAGATGATTTTAAAACAAATCTTTAAAGAAAAAGTTGAACATTTTTGTCCTTAAAGGATTGCTGAGCAAATTTGTAGGCGGAAACTAAAAGATTCATTATTTTAGCTTCAGATCTCACAAATAGAAAATACATAAATAATAATAAGTAATAATAATAAATATAATAATTGAACCAAATGTGTCAAGTGCTACTACAAATAATAATAGTGATTATAATAATAATTGTACATAATAATAAAAAAGAAAGAAATAATAATAATGAAACTAAATGTTTAAATTGCCATTTAAAATAATAGCAATATCAATATTATTCCTAAATTTGTTATATTTTGTAATAGAAGTAAATATGTAAATTGCTGCTACTAATTATAATGTGTACTAACTGTAATATTAATGGTAAAAATTCATAAGAATAATTAGTAGTAGTAGTAGCAACAATAGTGTTATGGCCAATTGAACAAAAAAATTAAAATAATTATACTTTTATCTGTTTTCCCCTTTACAGAAACAGCTAGTTTGACCACAGTGCTTTACAATGGGTAAAATAAAACATTTAAAACACAAGGAATAAAACAATGATAGGACAAAAGCACAAAAATAAAAATATTTAATATATTTATTTTATGTAATGGGATAATAAACTCTACTGACACATTCAGAACTTAATTGGAGCCAATAATGAAAACTCGATTCTTTCCTCCTAAAAGGATTCATAAAAGGCCTTAATCCAGATTAACAGAAACATTGGTGTCACTTGTTTTAATCAGATGACCGTCCTGTCAGCTGACTGCAGAATAATCAAAGACAGCTCTGTGTGTGTGTGTGTGTGTGTGGGTGGGTGGGTGGGTGGGTGTTTTGTTACATGATTTCTGAGTAAAGCGGAGCGGTTTTTGATGTGAGCAGTGGAAGCTCAGAGGGACTCGATGCTGCTGCTGTCCTGGAGGTTGTTGTTTCCCCCCGTGGGACTCTGGTTCCACCGGCCCTCTTGATGTCTCTGGTCGTCTCTCTCTGGAGGCCGGAAAGCGATAGAGAAGATGTTACAGAGCACATGTCTTTTCCAAACAGGCAAATGTGTGTGTTCGTGTTTGTAAACTCTTTCCAACCTGAGCATCACTCAGCATCTGCTTTGTTCCCGACGTGAGGCGTTCCTCCACCTGCGAACCGTTCCTAAGTGCGTTAGGTGGAGATCTGAAGCCTGTCGTAGATATCGCACATGAAAATCTCTCCGCCTGCTCAGGAGAGCGGCTATAAGAGCCTAAAGCTGCCCCGCGTTGCATGCTACATGTCACAAGATTCGTTGTGCTGCCAGTGTGTTTTTATTTTGTTTCTAAAGACCAGAGGCTCAGACAGCCTCTGCTTACTTTTAATAGCCATGTTTCCATGTCATTGTCAAGCTGAACAGAAAACTCCACAAAGAAGCAGCTACTTTGAGGTCAATATAAAGCTTAGTGCTCATGAGTTTCTCAAAAATCATTAAAATTGCATAAAAATTAAACTTCATTCTCCTTTAATAAAAGTAGAAACTCAGATATTTGGCTTAGACTGACTTTCTGCTCTCTCTGTAGTTTAGCATCTTTTTATTTTGCCTGATTCTGAACAGTTTGAGTTTAGCTTCTCCAATTTAGCCGTTTTACAGGATTTGCCGAGACAATCGGCCTGGAAAGACTGATCTTTAGAGAAAACATTTCAACGATCAGAAAATTATTTTATTCTTCTTTCTTCTACAGCCTTGACAGGCTAAAGCTGAAGCAACTCATGAAGAAATATTAGCAATTGTTTGCTGAAAGGCTTTTGACATACATGGTGTCTGTGCATCCTTAAAAAGTCTTACATTTTAATGCATCTACAATTAAGGCCTTAAAATGTTGTGAATTTATTGGGAAAAACAAGTTTGCCTTAAATACGTTAATAAAAGGACTTACGTTTTGTTGTGGCTGGATTATTTAATCTCATATATTCTAGGTAGTTTTCTTTTTTTTCTAACAGTAGCATTCTGTAAATGCTACAGCTAATACGTCCACTATTATTTAGGGCAAATTTATCATCAGTTGGCTGGACGATCTTTGTCTTAGCCACTTCTTCTGCCAACCCATACAGTTTATTTATTTGTGATTTATTCTCTTTTGTACATTTCTGTCATGATAAAGGTCTTATTTCCCATTTCTAATGGTCTTAAAAAGTCTTGATTTAGTGAAACCTGCAGAAACCCTGATTTATAAAACATTATTTTTCTCGTAAAATTAAAAATGTAGAACCTCTGCTTGGATATTCAGATGCAGAAACGTTTCAAGCAGCCATGTTTTGTCTCTTGCAGAATTTGAATGTTGATTGTATAGCTCTTATATTTTATAACTTAATCAACGGCCAACTGGATCTGAAACTATAAACTGGTCAGTTTGGCTTGGTAAAGCAGGCTCCTTTTCAACTGGCAGCTTGTATTTGTTTATTTCCTTTGGTAGTACAATTTCTTTCAATGAAAATGGAGACAAATATTGAGAAAAATGTTCCATTTTAACACCTAATCTAATTTAATTGTATATTATTATCTGGAAGCGTTATCTGAAACGGTTTTTCCAATCTGATCCCTGCTTGGACCAGACAACTCTTATGAAATATGACAGATTAAGATCCATGACCAAACCAAAATAATGCTCAGCCACTTTGTGCTGGTAGGTAATATTTACTGTATTCACGAAGCCATGCGTCCAAACAGTAGAACTGCTTTAAATCATCAGGTGTTAATGCAGGGATGAAACATCCACACATGGAGTTGGCATGGAGTTAGCATTGAATTAGCATGTCCTCACAAAATTATGACTGTTGGGTTAATTGGTGTTTCTAAACTGGCCCTAGATATGTGTGTGTGTGTGTGTTTTCTGTGACCTCTACCCGTCTCTCACCCAATGAGAGACGGTGAAAAAGATGAAAAGTTCAGGATTCACTGAACATATAATTGTTGAAGACTGTGAGTGATTTGTTTTCTCTAAAAAAACAAAATTTCTAAGTTCAGTATCAGGAGTTTTGTCACGTTGGTCCAAACATTTTATAATTAATGCATGGGATACAATGGGCCACTAAATACCTCATGGAATTTATCATATCGTTTATCATTTATTGTGATAAATTTCTTATCATAAGAATTTTGATTTATCATTTTTACAGTAAATTTCAATTAATGTTGTTTAAAAACATGTAACACTGCCTGTATTGAATTATTTTTTACTATCTTTTCCACTCAATAAAAGTATCAATAAATATCATTACATTTAAAAAACGATTAAATGCAGTGATTCTATGTCTTTCAAGAGCAATATTTGTGTTTGTGAGGCTATGATTGTTGTGTCATGCAATAAGATAGCTAGTAGTTGTTATTGTCACTAGTATGACTAAATATTGTGCTCCTCCATGTCGCTCACCTTTATATCCAAGCAGCACGTTGTGATTTTGATGTCGTATGTTAATGTTACTTTGAAGTTTGTGATTTAAACCTTACACACTGATTTGTCCTCAATTTCCAGACTGTAACCTCCTACATTCGATTAGATTCTGCACTTGTTCTGCTTTCTTTGTTTGTTTTTAATTTAATTAAGATGATATTTTCCCTTAAAAAATGATTACAGCTCTGGTCGGAAATAAATGTTTAAGATGTACCAAAAGGTTCTGGTTTCACAACTGCTAAGATTTTCAAAGGTTTTCTGCAGCATGCACTGCTGGCCCTCCCCCACCTGTTGCTGTACACTGCTTTTCCGCTCACTAATAGAATTTAATTCCACTTTTTTCTCACTTTTAAAGGCAAATTTGCATTTTGGAAATATATATTTGAAAGATGAGGTGTTGCTGTTTTAATTTTTTGTTTGTTTGTTGGGTTTTGTTTTTTTTTGTTGGGTATTTTTTGTTTTTTAAATCGCCAGTTAGTAGCAAGTATTAAAGGTTACTAGGGCTGTAGCGATTAATTGTGATGAATCGATTATTGAAATGCTACACTATTTCCGTTTTAGATAATAAAATGTATGTTTTCTTAATTATAAAAGGAATTTAATTGTTTATTTGCATCTTCTAATGCGTTTCGAATATTGTATAAAATAAGCTTAAGTGGTTAGATAAGATATCTGCAGAACGTGTTATTGTTTTAGCTGATTAATCGCTAGAAAATAATCTTTAGCTGCAGCCCTAAACGTTACTTGAGAAGCAGGAGGAATAATTTTCTTGAAAATGAGAATTTCTTACTGACTACAAATATATTTAAATTTACAATTTCACAAAATATAGTTTACATTCTCGCAACTTGCACCATTTTTTGTCCTAAAAAGACAAAAGCATCAGCACTCGTCTGTCTTAAAGCGATCTCAATCAACCTTTTTTCCTGTCATCTTCTCTAAGAGAGCCGTTTTGGTAAACGTGTGCAAACGGCATGAATTTGCCTGCTTTTGTTTGCTACAAGTGGGGTTGGTTGGAGGTAAAAAAAAAAAAAAAAAAAAAAAAAAAAAGAGAGAAAGAGAGAGAGAGTTTCTGTTCCACTTAAAGGAGCGGAGCTATAAATACACGTCTTTATTTTTGGGTTAAAATGTGCGTCCATTTTAAGGGCCAGACAAAGAGCAGGGCTGGTGAATGGCGGATATCTCTGAGTGTTTTACTGTGCGCTGACAACATGCGCACACGCACACACACGCAGACACACACACGCATAGACGTGTATATATACCTCAGCCTCCTGTTGTCCAGGAGTGTACAGGCAGTCTGCGGAGGACAGCGGTGACGCTGCAGCTCCCCTGCTCAGAGACTGTGGAATGGTCGACCATGCACCCCTCCTCATGTCTCCTCCCCTCCTTCCTCTACTGCTCTCTCTCTTCACTGAGACTCCCCTCCTCCTCCTCGCTAACCCCCCTCTCTGTCGCTCTCTTCTCTCCCCCCCTTAGAGCTTATGTAAACTAGCTGTGGAGCCAGGGCAAGCTGAGGCTATTTTTAGCAGCAGCACTGCAGAGCAGAAACTGGCTGAGGTCACGTGTGCGCAGCCGAATCAAAGGGAGTATCCCGGCAATGCGCTGTAAACAAAAGGGAAGGTCAGCGGCAGAAGGTGAGACACAGAGCGCCTGTGTGCGCCGGTTTTGTCGTCCCGCCGCTGCTTTCTTTCTTTCTTTATTTCTTTCTTTCTTCCTTTCTCACGTTTTGGCGCCCGGACGTGAAAGCAGTCACTCTGCGAAAGGCGCTCTGACTCCCCCTACCCTGCACACACGCAAGCTCCACCAAAGGCAGCGTTTGGACGTGCAAGCAGAGGTTTTGCCGTCTAATCATGACATTGGCTCCTTGTTGCATCTGACCCCTCTGGGCATGCTCAGTGGGGTCCTGAAGGCTTCCCAGCCTGGCAGCGAGGCCCCAGGGTGGCGTTGTCCAGCCACACCCAGGCAGAAACGTCTCCCCCCGCCTCAGCTACTAGTCAAACAAGCTTCAACTTTCACCTCCTGAGGAATGTGGTCAGAGGGGGACACAGGGCTATTTTTAGAAACCTTATATTCTTGTCAGTGGGGTTTGTTGACAGTTTGTGCTGCAGGATTGTTTCATCTGGCTGGGCCGACCGAGTTAGCTTCGAGGATAAATTGAGTAAACATTCGGCGGCTAGCTCCAGTTTATCTATTACTGACCTCAACTAGAACTGATTTGCTGAAAGCTGCAACAGGTTAAATGAAGGCTGAATGTTTTATAAAGCAGCGCTGTGGACTCGATTTACAAAAAAAGATGAATTTGTGCATTTTGTCATGCATTTTATCGTTCATTGTGATAAATTTCTTTGTATTTTCAAAATATGTTCCAATTAACAGTTTAAAACCTCCCAAAACTATACAAATTTATATTTTCTCCACATTTTTTTCAATTAAAGTATCAATAGATTTGAAAATATGTGTGCAGTTCACACACATCCTCATTTGAGTTTTGCATATGTGAAGGTTTTTTATTTTAAACTACTTGTGTTTGTGGAGATACAGTCACAGTTACCTAAAATAATAAAAAATTCTTATTGTCACCTTTATTGTTATCACAGTAGCACCGCAAAATATGATGATAAATTTTTATCATGATAAAAACACACAGCTTTGTTAGGTGGAAGGAAAATTAAAATTTGCTTTCAGTTTCTTTTTTAAGAAAAATGAAACATATAAACCATGTGGCATCCTAGCAGCTTTGAAGGTTCCCATTGTTCTTTGCAAAATATTTCAAGCTATTTCTGACCTAGAAGGGGGCCTCTAAACATATTAACTTTTTTTTAGGATTTTACTTTGACTGGACCACTCTGACACATGAATACACTTTGACACAAACCAGTGGTGTCCAAACATTTTCAATAATGACCAAAATCTTTTTTTTTTTATCTCCTCAATAAAATATTAAACAGTCAATATTTTAATAAAGCAAAGTTGAAAAGGAATCTGTAAATTATTGACAATTTATTAAAAAATATTTTTCAAAACTTTTTTGGAGCTTATTATTCTAGATTCGTATATATATATACTTTTCTCAACAAAGGTTGAACAGCAATTCCTGGTTTAAAAATGATGTAGCTTTATGTTATTAAAGCTAAAGTTTAATCAGTAATACTTTTACAACAAATTTATGTCAGATCATAATTTCTTGGTTAATGTCAAGTTGTCATAATACAGACATTTTGAATAATGTCAACTTTGTATTAAAAGTGTCACTATTTTTAATACATGTCACTTTATGACATTTGGTAAATGTCATAAAGTGTCATTTACCACAAATGACAGTTATAAATATTCATGAAGACTTGCTCATGTTCATGACAGGTGTTATTACATGTTTATGATGGCGTCACGACAGTCTTATTCACAACCCATCAAATAAAGTGTTTCCAAATTCGCTCCATTCTTGAATTGTGGACTGAGGGGCCAAACTAAATTACCAAGCGGGCTGTAAATGTGCCCCAACCCGCACTTTGGACACCCTGATCTGTATCGATAGACCAGAAATCTGCAACTTTTATAATTGAAAAAGCCATTTTGCCCTCAGTTCAGCCAAATAAAACTTGTTAGAACAATACATTTTTCCTGTTTTAAGTTAAACTAATACTTTTTTACATCTATATTCAAGAATTATTGACTTAAAACTAGCTTATACATCTGGCTGCAAGGTTTTAAATTGTTTTTGTATTGATTCAAAAGTACTAAAACTTTTTAATCAAAGTTTTTTAAAGCTTAAAAACTAGACAAAAATTGTAGGTAAGATTTTGTGTTTTTCAGTGTAGAATTGGTCTTCCTAATGCTGCTTGTTCATTAATGTTTTCTAACAGACTTCTAAAGGATTCACCGACATCTGGGTTTATAGATCTATAGATTAACAGATTAAATTACACACAGGTGATCTCTACTTACTAATTAGGTAACTTCAGTCGCTAACTGGGGATTTTATTTAGGTGGCGCAGACTAAAGAGGCTGAATATAAGTACGTATTCCACATTTTATTTGATTTTTATTCATAATTATGCAGTACTTTGTGTTGGTAAGTCACATAAAATCCCATACATTTTGAAGGTTGCATATTTTTGCAAATTGCTATAGTTTGGGTGAATCCTGCTGAACTTCCTTTAGAAAAATAAAACACTGGAGTTAATTTAAATTAAACACTGAAAGGTTTTCATGTTGCAGTGAAACCTGCTGTTACATCTGGTTTCTTCTTGTGTTTTATTTTCCTAAAGATCAATGAACATTAAATTCTAATCAACATTTAACACTGAAACTGGAAGATATTTTAAATATCCAAAATAAATAAAACAACAGAAACAACAAATAAATTGAATTCTGAAGTCTCTGTAAACAAAATTGTCCTTTAGAAAAAAGTTTAGTTGAGACCAAAATAACATCTTGAAGACTTTTGTCATCTGGTTTTTGATAAACTATTGAGCTTGTTTTAATTTATCTTTAATTTGTTGCTTATGTCCTAATGCAGACTTACAGAAAGTCAGAGTTTTCAAAAGATCAAAGCGCTGAGTGTTTATCCAGTCTTACTTAAGGTACCTGCTCTGTGACTTTCAGCACCTTTTTGTTCATTCTCCAAAGCGACGGCGGCGGTGTGTCACTCAGGTTGGGGGAGTTGTATTCAGAAACTCTTTTTCCTGACCCCCTCCGTAATCATCTCGTCTGCCGCTGGCCTCACTCGAACGCGCCGGCTCGGTGCTGATGTATGGGAGAGTCTGGGAACGGAGGGAGAGACGGAGCGGAGGCAGGAGGCGGGGGGGTGCTGTGGACCGACAGTGGTTGCCATGGGAACCAAGCTGCTGAAACCAGGCAGGGTCATTGTGGAGGAAAGGAGCGCAGGGATGCCCCCGACAGGCCGAGTGGGGAGCTGCGCAAACAGGCCTGCCTGTTGAAAATCTGTTCCCTACTTATTCATCCCATTTAACAATCAGTCGCCGGGTTATTGATTTTTGATTGGAGGAAGAGAGGACAACCCCGTTTTCCATAGGTCATCGGTTTGCTTCCAATTGCGACGACTAATTTGACCTATATCCAGGGCCGGTCCAAACTCTTCTGGGGCCCTAAGGAGATTTTAATTTGGGCAACTCCAGGTGCTGCATCATTCCTAGGCTGCAAGATGTGGGCAAAGTACCAAAGCCTGTCACAATGACGATAAATTATCATAGATGTTATTGCGATAAACGATAATGTTTTCAGATCATTGTCAAGTAATATAATGGTAATAATGGCACAATAATGCAAGAACACATTCTCACAGCTCAATAAACTTCTATTGAATATTAACACTTTTACTGGAAGACATTTAAAATACCCAAAATTAAACAACAGAAACAACAAATAAAGTGAATTATGAAGAAGTCTCTGTAAATAAAAAAGGTCCTGTTGGGACCAAAGTTTCAGACTGAAAAATTTTATCATCCAGTTTTTGGTAGAAAGATAGAAAAAGCGAAAAACTCTAAATTATGTAAATGGAAATTACTGACCTCATTTTGATTTATTATGCAATTAATTGATTTATTGCTTATTGCAACAGGCCGAAACAAGGCTACTGTCATTACCGTCATTTATACTCAGCTTATGTCTTGCCGGTGTTATTTAGGGACGCACCGATCCACTTCCAATATCGATATCTGAGGATCATCCGATATCTGAGGATATAGAAAAGCACGTACTTGATTTTAAAACTCTTGTTAAACACAGACATAACTATACTGAACTCCAAATTTATTTGGTAACTGCAGCAGTACAGCTAACTTACCTAACAAGCTCGATCAAACGTGTAAAAACAACTCTAATTTGTTCATTCAGTGGAATTAGGAGTATAAAAGCAAATGTAGAATAAATAACCGACAAAAAAGCTCTATTAAATTAACATTTTGAAGAGTGTGAGTTTGGGCATTTATGGTATCGTTCACCGTGAAAAATTTCTTATGAGAGTTTTGATTTATTGTTATAATTTTCAATTATTGATGGAAAGTGAAAAAAACAAAACAAAATATTACAGGAAATGTTTTTTGTTTCTATTTTCTCCACTGTTTGTTCCACGTCCACATCAGTAAATATTAGTAAATATAAAAATATTATTAAATGCCATTACTTTGTGCAGTTTAGTGATATAGGTGGCGTATTAATAATGAATTTACAGTAAACAAGTAAGTTTTATGTCCTGCTTTTTAAATTTTTAAAGAAATGTGTCAAATGTGCAATTTATTTACATTCTCATCATCTTCTTACATAAAAATAAACATTAAACTGTTGTCCGATTAACTGGCAGCTGTTATTTCTCACGAGAAGGACTAAAATCTATTTTTACTACGTTTTCTATTTTTGGTATAATTCAAGTATCGACGTTTGCGCTTCTGTATTAATTAGAGAAAGCCGTCTGTCAATTTCACAGAGAGAAAGAACCGCATGTGGACTGGCGAGCGATTCTGTTTCCAATGGCGTAACGGCGCACGTAGACACTGAGCAGACACGAGAGGACATTACTGTGTATTTTACATTTTTATATACAACACCCTTCAAGCCCGTGATTTGATGGGGTCCTGGAAGGCCAATCGACCGCCGCTGAGATAAAGCAGGCGCTTCTGTTTACACAAGATTCGGTTTGACTTTCAGGAGCATCTCCGTCCCCCGCTCCTATATTTAGGAAGTACCCATTGAGACCCGCTTGATGGATCCGCCTGGTTCCATCTCCCAATCTGCAGAGCGTTTCTTGTTTGGATGGATGAGCTGAACCCCGAGGTGCAAATGTTTCCACCAGGTGACCAGGATGCTTCACCACGTCGCTCTGGGTTATGCAAGGAGTAGATCAGTGGTTCTGCTGGGTCCCGGGTCCTTTCTAGTGAGTGAAGACGGACATCTTGGATTATATTTGTGGATGATATATACTATTTTCAAAGTCCCTTTGCAGCCTAGAAAAGTATGATAGTAGTTTCTAGATGTGGTGAAAAATAAAGGGGATCTATTATGCAAAATTTATATTTTGCCCGTTTTCGTTCCTCCATTTGGGTCTCGACTGCTTCTGAAAACACCCAAACCTCTTGACAAAAACATCCAGTCAATAAGTCAGACTGTGTTGTCACCTAGCAACCCAAGACCAGCCCGTCACCTAGCAACCCGAACAGAACTCCAGCACATTTTGTCAGCTGATTTTATCACTGTATAATGGCCGCTGGAAAAGATAGGTGGGTTGTTGTTGACTTAATGTTCAGAAATTACTTTATCCATCCATCCAGTCATCCATCCATCTATCCAACTATTGAACCAGTCATCCAACCACCCATCCATCCTGAGATTCACAATTTGTTCTTTAAAGGTTAACTGGCAAGTACTTTGAAGCTTTTGTATCAGAAAAAATTTGAAATTTTGATTTGAAAACTGTTTGAAAGATTAATTTTACAGAAAGCGCCTTAAAAATTATTAAAGTACAGTTGAGTAATGACTCAGCTCATTTGGAGTTCATATTAAGAATAAAGTTTTTAGATATATACCTTACTTTCTACACGTCTATTGTCAGAATATAGAGTTCAAATATCTGTGCTAAATGACATCTAAATACCAGGTTTTAGATTTTTTTATTTTATTTTAGAAGCAGCATATATTTCAGCTGAAATATATGGTAAAACGTGTGAGCTGAAAACATTTTAGTCAAACGTTCCAGCTGTGAAACTCGGTGCCGTGGTGCAGCTGAGTTTCACAGCGCTGTCACTAGTCAGTCGGACCCTAAAGTGAAAATCCATTATGCTGGCCTAAGCGGCTCAAAATATGGAAACTATTGATCCGATCCTCTGCACTTCTAATTAAAGAATGTCTGCTATTTGTAAAAAGTCAACCCAATTATCAGATGAGCACATGAGGCCGGGTGCTGTTTGTTGGTGCGAACGTTTTAGCGCTTTAGCACCGCCTGCAGTTCAGAAGGTTTTTTTTTTTTACCACAAATTTAAAACAAATTCTTGCAGTTTGGTTTAATCTTCCTGCAGAGATCCCCCTCTGCCTGTTCAGTGGCCAGAAAACGCCTCACAGGTTTCCTCTGTTCTGTGTTTTAGATCATCAAATAGAGTTGAACATCAGAGAGAAACAGTTTTTAAATTATATCTATTAAGGACAAAGATCTGCCTGATCCTATTAGAAAAGTAATAGCACCTCAAAGCTAATCTATCGCTCCGTCGTTATGATCTGCTCTTCTTTGCAGAGTTGTTTTAATTCAGCCACATTTGATGGTTTTTCTGCTGGAGAGCAGGGTTTACTTTTCCATCAGTTATGGCAGGTAATTCAGGCCCAGACCACTACACTCCCACCACCATGTTTGATTGTGGGCTTGATCTCAGAGGAGAGCCTTCTGATTTTGGCAGGAACATTACCAAAAGTCTTAAGGATCATCACAATGGGGTTTTATTCAGCAGTTGGTTTCACTTTGAAACTCTCCAACGGACGACATTTCTGCACAAACTCTCTGTTACTGTTGAATGATGAACTCTGACCTTTCTTGTCCAGAAGACTCTTTTTGATTGGATCCAAAATTGCAATATTTATCATATTTTCATCTGCTGGGTGTCTTTTTCACAAAAAAACCCTTTGAAAAACCTGTTCCCCTCCTCACCTGTGGTGGCGCTGCACCAAGAACCACTGAAGGAAACGACAGAAAAACCTCTGAAGAAGACACTGAACGCAACTTCCTTCTTCACAAAATGTTAAAAAAAAAGGAGTTGCATCAGATTTTAGCAATTTTAGGATTTTTCTTTTGTCTTTTGATAAAAACCACGACCCATTTCTCCCGCTAGACCCATGCTAGCGTGTTTGTTTTGGTTGTATTTACCCAGAATGCCCTGCGCTGGAGCCCTCTTGCTAAATATATATTGGTTCAGTTTTGGTTTAATTGCTGCTTAGTGTGTTGTTCTCTCAGCAGTTGTCCTTTTTTGAGTCTGGAGTCTGGAGTTTTCTTTATAACTTTGCAATTTTGTGTTTTTAATATATAAAGCACCTTGAACTGCCTGCTGAAATGTGCTACACAAATAAACTTGATTAATTGATTGATCATGATTTAACTCACGATTAAGCATAGGAGCCAGTACTATTTTCACTCATCGTTTGGTCGGTTTGGTTAACTTTCATCCTTACTGAAATTGAAAACGTAATTTTCTTTATTAAAAGTTTAGCTTGGTTTCATAAAAACGTGCCAGTAGGAACGGTTGTTGTTGAATTTACTTTAAGCTCCATAAAACAAACACTAAAGCATAAATAGGCGAGCTGATGAATTAGACTCCATTCATAGTCGGTAGTTTTAGTGGCACCACCTTCCCTTCGCCCCGTTTCTGTTCAATGGGCAGCAGCAGGTAACCTGCCCCAACTGGCTCTCAACATGTCGCCTTGCGTGTGTGTGTGGGGCTACGCTGTCTGTGTTTTATGTAAAGATTAGGCAAACAACACAGAAAGACCAGAACAAGTCAGGTGATTCTGTCCATAACAGAGCTTCTGCATAGCAACAGAGCCTGCAGGACCGGTACGCCGTGTTTGAGCTCAACACACACTGCAAAAACACAAACCCTGACCAAGTGTGTTTGGTCTAATTTCTAGTGCACTAGAAATAAGACAAAACTAACTTATACGTAACTTTTCATCTTGTTTTGAGTAAATAATTTTACTTATAAGAATGCATTTTTCACGTGTTATTTAGCCGCGTTCACTTTATTTAGGCAACAGCAGGTCTAAAAACAGAATTTCTAGGTTTGTTTTGGTCTTAATCAGATTGAATCCTTACAGAAGACGTTTGTTAAAATAAAATTAAAAATAATAAATTTCTCTTGTTTGTGGATTGTTGGACTTTTCAGATGTAATCCAAGTGTTTGTAATCAGTTTTTTCCACAAATCTCATGCAAAAATACAAAATTTAACTGAGTGTTTTTGGTCTAGTTTCTAGTGCAGATATCTTTGTATGTTTGAAATAAAGGAAAACGAAATTACAAAACACATTTCAGCAAAAAATAGGAGCTCTTTTTAAGTAAATTATGCTTTAATAATGATGAAAATGTTGCAGTTCCTGGTAGATTAGTTAAGTAAAAATTCATTTTTATAAGTGAAATAATCTGCCTGTGGAACTAGAACTTCATCATCAATATTAATTAAGGAATTATTGACGTAAAACAAGCTCCTATATCTTGTTGAAGTTACTTGTAAGTTAGTTTTTGTCTCATTTTTAACCCTTTGATATCTAGGTTTCAAATCCCCGCCTGGATATTTTTGCTGATTTTAATTGTACACAGTTCTTTTAATGTCTTGTGATTAAATGTATTTGGCCATTTATCCAAAACAACTGAAACTCTTTATTTTTACAATGTATATTCTGTTAAAAGAGTGTCCGATCTGATTCGGAGTGAAATTACCGTAATAACTTTATATTGGCTGGAAAGCACAACGTCTCCCCTTCCAGAAACCATTGGCATTTCTTAGCTAGCACAAAGCCTGGTGGAGTTACGGTACTGCAAATTTGTCTGGATCGTCGCCGCTCCGTTCGGTCTGGAAAGGTTAAGTGCACCAAGGCATTTGCACTAGAAAGTAGACCAAAAATACTTGGTAAGATTTTGTGTTTTTGCAACGCAGAGTCAACGGCGGCGACCGTTGACACAAACTTATCTTCCAGCAAGGCTAGCAGAGCAGTGGCCTGACAGAGCACAACAGAGCAGTCATTAGCTTTACATCTAACTTGAAATTCAAAACAGATCTGTCTGTAAAACATCAGCACTTACAGGATGGACGAGAATTAACAGCTCATTTAGCAGCACGTCCTTCGTTGTTGTTGTGTGTGTGAGGGGTATAAATACTACAGCTGTGTGTGTGTGCTGTACACATTAAAACAAAGTGGGAAAAGCTGGTGGCCTGTTCTCCCTCAAACCACAGCTTTGACAAAGTGACCGCATCACACAGCGATCTGGGAATGCCAACGGTGAACCAGAGCTGGGAGGAAAACGGCAGGAACCTTAAAAAAGACGGACTCGGCTATTCCTGTCGTCCAACTGTCACTAAATAAAAGCTGCACCCTAACCTTTGGATAAGGAATTACATTCACCAACGCTAACTATTCTGCTTTTTGTTGATCTTTTTATGGATCTCTTGTTCCGTTTTCTTTCTTCTTTTTTTTTGGAGATTGTATTTGGATATCTAGTACTGCTGTCACATGGCAGTCACAAAGCAGTCTGTAATTATAACCCAGCTATGTTTCTGCAAGGAAGACTAAAAATACTAAACACATTTGTGCTGTTTTTTTTAGTCTGAATGTGTTTGGGCTTTTTTATTTTTGTTGGGAAGGAGGAGTTGGCTTGTGTGTACAATGCTACTTATGGGTACTAACTGGTAATCAGACGTAATACTATTATTATATACACGAATGAGTTAAAAAATTACCTGTTTGGGTTTTGTTTTCGTCATTTTCAACATAACTTAAGAGAGACTTATTTATTATTTTTTCAGTTTTGAAGCAGAAACTGAATTTGTAATCTGCCGGTCAGGTTTTTCACACTTATCCGTCTTGCATAATGACAGTCTGAATATCTGTTCTTTTACTGCACTTTCCACTGACTCCAACACTTTTGCCCTCAGAAACACAAACTTATCTTCCAGCAAGGCTAGCAGAGCAGTGGCCTAAGATTATCTCAGAAAATGTCCAAAAATACACAGTTGAAATTACTTTTAGAGCACTGCTCTGTCTGTCTCTTTATTGGGAAACGGAGCTTTCTTGATATGTTGTTTTTTTTTTAAATTAGAAATCCTAAATTAAGCCTTGTTTTACATAGTTTTAATACGTTTGCCTGCCTCTTTTCCTGTCAGTAACAAATTTGCTTGGATCAAATTTAAATCTGAAAGGGGATTAAATGAATTTGAAACCGTCAAGAAGCATGGCAGCATTATGCTGTGGGCCAGTTTTCCGGCCAGCCCGCCCATTATTCCCTCTATTGTGCTGGGTTGTAGTACAGGGATTATTTGAGCTTTTGAGATGCTAATTATTAGCTAAAGGTTTGCTTCCACCAAAAAAATTATGAAAAATCTACAAAAGGAACTAAAATGCTGCCACCATCAGTCTAGAAAAAAACAGGTTAATTTGATAAAAACAGGCTAACATTAGAGTTAGCATCTATTTAAAAGTTCATGGACGATTCTCCAAAGCTGAATCTATTCCAGGAAATCAACTACTTTAAATTAACTCCACCAAAACTCATAAAAAGAGGCTAAATATCCAACCAGTGTTTAAGGTGCAACTTAATAACATTTAACCTAATATGCATACATTTTGCCTTGTATGTATATAATGGTAGACTATTATAATTGCAGAAAAAACACAATAAAATTTGACTTTTGCTCCCAAGTCATTAAAAAGTTCAAAATAAAGACATTTATCCACATGGTGATTGTGTTTCGAACAGCTGATTAGTTTGACTTTCTCAGGTTTACTGGCTACTGAAATAATTCATAATTAAAATCAGACGGGTCGAAGTGTTTATATCCAGTTTAGAAAGAAGCTCAGTGAAGTTTTAGTTTAAGTTTTAAGACAATTCTTGGTAAGTCGGTCGCAAAGAGCAACTAATCGCATAATAAATAAAATTTTGCTCAATAATTTAAATTCTGATTAATTCATAATTTCATAATCCATTTTAATTGTGATTTCGCTTTTGTGTGTATTTTATTTAGTTTTTTTTATTTTGGATATTTAAAATCTTTCAGTTTCACTGTTAAAAATTCTTTACAAAAATAAAGTTGATCTTTGACAAGGCTAACTTGTATTGTTATGCAATTATTATTATTTTACAGCAAAACAAAAATATTATTGTTTATTGGAATAATTTCTCGGACAATTTATCGTCCAGTTATATTTGTTATCACAAAAGCTCTGTTTTAGATATAGTAATTAGTGTTTTATATTAAACTTTAGATGTAAACTCCCTGTTTGTTGCAAGTTGTAAATTACCCAACATGTTAGTTTTAACTGCTGTCGTCTTTTTTTCCGCCCTTTGTGCATCTTTTTTTTTTTTTTTTTTACAACTTTTAGTCATGCGGCAGTTTGTGTGAGAAAGTTTTGTTGCCCTTTCAGAAATAGCCCTACTTCTCCTTTCGTCTGCAGCAGAAATAGTCGGCGTGATGAAAACGTTGCTGTCAGAGCACATGAGCGGTGTCGCTGTTATCTAATGGCTCATAATGCACTATTCATTCTCGGTTATTTAATCCTCGCTGGGCATGTTGGTGCGCCGCTTTCAGGCGCCCGAAGTGAAAACGAAGGGACCTACAGAGGAGTGCGAACGCGCGCGTCAGGTTTCCTGTGTGCTGCAGCCGCGCCGTCTGGCTGGTGACATCCTGAAACTGCAGATGGGTTGGTTAGAAAATCAAAGATGGTGAGGAGATGACCCGGTTTGGTCCACATCTGGGTCAGTGCTGCTGAAGGAAGTCAGCGCCGTCAGCTGAATGCAGCTTCCTGTCTGAAACATTCTCCACCTCCTCTGACTTAATAGGAAGAAAAAATAGCTTTCGTTACTTTTTCCTTTTGTAGTTTAGCATATTTATTTTAAAAATATTCACAACTCAAACAAGATGATACAAAGCAGCTAAATAGAAGTATAAACTTATTTGCCCCACTTCTCTTATGTGTGTCATGCTACACATTATTTATAAAAAAAAAATTATATATATATATATATAATATATACTATATATATATATATATATATATATATATATATATATATATATATATATATATATATATATATATATATATATATATATATTATGATTTCTGCTTTTGGAGAAATCCAACACATCAAACTTGTTTACTATAATTTTATTCAGTAAACAAGGCTGTTACTTTAAAATAGTTAAAATAATATAGAACATTAAAAAAATCCAAATACGTTTTTCTAGTTTGTTGCTCATGTGAGGTTAAAATGGTCATAATATCCCTGCTATGATGCAAGCTAATTACAAGTGATGCTAATAACAGTTAGCGTAGGAATGATAAAGAATCTGGTGTTGATATGTTGGTCTGAGGGGACCCTAAATAAAAGTCAGCTTAGGGCCCCGAAAAGGTCTGGACCGGCCCTGATGGCTACTTTTAGGAGGTTTTAGCAAGAAAGACGATATGTAGGGTGTGAATACTTTTACGAGCCGAATGGAGCCCCCTGTTGGAAGTCATCGCTGGGTGATCCGGGCCATCCAGAGGCCCGACCCGGCTCCGGTTGTTCCGAGCCCGCCCGCTGCCGTCTCTTTCCCAACAGAGAGAGCGTGTGCAGCAGCAGCAAGCTGTCTAACCTCCACAATAACCACCTTATGCAATCACTCTGGCTAGAGACAGGCAAAAATAGCCCAGACTGCGCGCGGCCGCCCTCTAGTGGCATGCATCTCCAACAGCAGCGGCCTCCCCGGGCCTCTGCAGGGAGTCGGACATGGCGGCTGCCTCCGGATTGGACTGGTCCACTTGTTTCCTCCTGTTCGGTTCCCAGGGCTCATTCAGCTGCTTGAAATCCTTGAAAATCCTTGAACAGGTGTTTTAAATGTTTGGAAAGTGCTTGAAATGTGCAGTTTTGTAAAAAGGTTTAATCTAACTATTTGATTAAAAGCCTGAATTCGGAAAACGTCGTTTACAGTTGAAACTTGATGCTTTCATATGATTAATAAAAAGACACAAACACAAGTTTATCACAATCTGGAGTTAAAACACGCTTTTTTTAGATTAGATATTCTTTCCAAAATTATTTCTATTTCCGAAATGCCAGAAAACTTTACAAGAAGATTTTTGTTTTGTGTTTAACCATTAAATTTGAGCAGGAAGATTTGTGTGGATTGTTTCCATATTATAAATATTTATTATTCCTAATGCCTCTGTGACTTATTGATCATTTTATATTTCATACATTTCACAACTTTATTGAATTGTGGACTTTTTATTAAATAATGTTTTGTTCTTGAGAGAAACCTTTCAAAACATTACATTTTGTTCTATTTTAGTTCACTTTGTCCGTGATGTAGAATGTGGAATCCAAACACAAGGCATTATTAATATTAATAGTAATAAATGACACATAACAGTGAATTGTAACTGTCTTTTTGTAGAAAACCTACCTCAAAAATGCTTGAATTTTACCGTTGAATAAAGTGTATTTTACTGTTTCTGTGAATCTAAAGTTTAAAAATCTCTCTTTATTCTTTGTTTTTTGCAGTTTCTTGGACAGAATTGACTCAGTAAGACAGAGCGACTACACGCCCACAGACCAGGTCAGTCCTCCTGCTAATCTGCTCCACAGAGGCAGCTTGTTGTTTTTACTTTTATTTTTAAATCCTCCTTCATTTCTGTGCGCAGGATCTTCTACGCTGCCGAGTGTTAACTTCAGGGATTTTCGAGACGAGGTTCCAAGTAGACAAAGTCAACTTTCAGTAAGTCGGACCAAAGTGTGGCTCGCGGGCCACTTGCGGCCCTCGGAACAATGTTGTGCGGTCCTTGGTTTAAAAGAAACAAAACAACAATAATAGTCTAAAAACTGGTTTCCTGGTTCAGGTGGTTAAAATCTGTGTTGGTGAAAGTTTCACTAATGCCGTTAAACAAAAAACATTTTAAAATCTTAAAAACTTTACTAAACTTGGAAAAAACCAAAAGTGTTGCTGTCACTAAAAATGCTCAAAAATCCAGACACAGATGAAAAATTTTGGATATTGTTTGTTTTTAATCTGGCAAACCTGCAATTGCCTTTAATCTACAAAGAACTACAGAAATCTCTCTGCTTTGCTTATTTCATTAAAGTATGATATTTTTTGTTTATTTAGAAAGTAAAAATAAAGAAGTAGACAACTATAGTCTTAAAAGGGAAAGTTTGTACACCCCGCTCTAAAACTAGACAGAAATTCGAAAATGCCACCGGAAGCACATTTAGAAATTGTCATAATTTCGTTCTCCCAGGTTATTTTTGTCACTTTTATAATATTTTAGACTATTTTGCGGCTGCTAAAAAGGACGCATTGTTCCCGTTACGTCCACATCCGCTCTTACGTTGTGTGTTATGCAGCTGCTCTGCAGAACTCCGTCAGCCGGCTCCGAAAGCAGAGCCTCCAGAGGCGTTTTCCAGTAATTTTCTCCTTTTAGAAGCGTTTGACCCCGTCCCGTTTTGGCATCACCGTTAAGGAATAATGGCGGATCGGAATGCCCTCCTGGGCGTCGGTACTATATTTACCTTTTCCTCGTGATTCAGGGCCTGAAATGTCAGAAGTTTGTTCCCTCCAACATCAATGCCGCCTCAAAGGAGAAAAAACAAAACAACAAGAAGGAAACAGAGCCGAGGACGACTGGACTGAACTGAACAACTGAACTGAACTTAACGACTGATCTGAACTGGACTGAACTGAACTGAATCACTGACCTGAACATCTAAACTGAACTGAACAACTGAACTGAATGACTGAACTGAACGACTGAACTGAACTGAACTAGACTGAACTGATCGACTGAACTGAACTGAATCACTGACCTGAACATCTAAACTGAACTGAACGACTGAACTGAATCACTGACCTGAACATCTGAACTGAACGACTGAACTGAACAACTGAACTGAACGACTGGACTGAACTGAACAACTGAACTGAACATCTGGACTGAATCACTGACCTGAACATCTGAACTGAACTGAACGACTGAACTGAATCACTGACCTGAACATCTGAACTGAACTGAACGACTGGACTGAACGACTGAACTGAACGACTGAACTGAACGACTGGACTGAACTGAACAACTGAACTGAACGACTGGACTGAACGACTGGACTGAATCACTGACCTGAACATCTGAACTGAACTGAACGACTGGACTGAATCACTGACCTGAACATCTGAACTGAACTGAACGACTGAACTGAATCACTGACCTGAACATCTGAACTGAACTGAATGACTGAACTGAATCACTGACCTGAACATCTGAACTGAACAACTGAACTGAACAACTGAACTGAACGACTGGACTGAACGACTGGACTGAACTGAACAACTGAACTGAACCGAATCACTGGACTGAACTGAACAACTGAACTGAACAAAACATCTCAACTCAATGTCTGAAATGAAGTGACTCGTTAATTGACCTACTGAACACCCATCTGTCTGTCTGTCTGTCATTGTGTCGTTTACCATCTGTCGTTCTGCGTGTCAAAGCCGTTTTTAACCACCAGATGTCAGCAGCGAGTGCGTCGCTGTCTCTCTCTGACCCGCTGTTTGTTTCTGTCCCACAGCATGTTTGATGTCGGCGGTCAGAGAGATGAAAGGAGAAAATGGATCCAGTGCTTTAACGGTGAGACCTCCAGCAGTTTAATATCAATTATTAAACATTAGTTTAACATTAGTTAAACGTTGCTAATATCAATAAGAACAGAGATTAGATGTGCAGAAGCGGTCCTGACTCTGAGTGTGTGCTGTTCCTCCAGACGTCACTGCTATCATCTTCGTGGTGGCCAGCAGCAGCTACAACATGGTAATAAGGGAAGACAACAACACCAACAGGCTACGGGAAGCACTGGACCTTTTCCGCAGTATTTGGAATAACAGGTGAGACCCGACTCGGAGAACGCAGCTCCTTCCTCTGTCCTTAGCAGCACTCAGCCAATACTGATTATCGGTCTAATCAAACTCCAAAATGTGCTGCCATTTTGTTTATTTTATTTTATTTTTTATCTTTTGGGGTGATTCTCGTTTTTAATATCAGTTTTTCTTCCTCCATTTAAATAATAAAAATGGCAGAATGATGAGAAATGTAAAAAAAAAAAAAAAAAAAGTATTAACTTAAAACTGAAGGGAAGAACATGGAAAGAGGAAAATAAATCAGTGTGGTTTAAAAAATACAGTAAATAAAAAACAAAAGTGGAAGTCAGAGAAAATGATGAAATGTCACAATAAATAAACAGTATAACAAAATATTATACAATATGTATAGGATCGGGGGAAAATGAAATAATAGTAATAGTGTTACATTAATACTATTAACATTTATGAATATGTATTACTTTATGTCACTTTATAAATCAAGGAAGTTTGCACTTTTTTCTTTTGATGCTATATTTGCCACGATAATTACTTTGTCAATCCATTTATTTATTTTTATAGCTACTGGTAATTTTGGCAGGATGAACCTTCCATATGCTCAGTAGTTTAACCTTCACATGTCTGTGAATCTGTGCTTAAATTCAGAAAACATCCCTCATACTTGATGAATAATGTTTTACTGTTGGTATTTAATAAAGTTGTTATTTTGTGACCATTTTCAACTGATATAATGGTAATAATGGCATAATAATGCAAGGACACACAATGGAGCTAAAACTAAGGCACCAAACTGAAGACTTTTATCATCCAGTTTTTGGTAGATAGAGAGAAAAACAATAAATCATGCTAGGGGGAATCATTAATCTTGTTTTAATTGATTGATTGCTTAGGCCTGGATGCTGTTAAACAGTAAAATAAGCATGTTTAACATAAAAGCTGCTGCTGTTTGTTTTTCAGATGGTTACGCACTATATCCGTCATTTTATTCCTGAACAAGCAGGACATGCTGGCTGAGAAAGTATTAGCCGGAAAGTCCAAAATTGAGGACTATTTCCCAGAATACGCTCGCTACACCATACCAAATGAAGGTCAGTGGCTCGCCTCGCTTCGCCACCGCCACCGTGACGCTAACAAACACTTAGCCGCATTGGTTTTCTGTTGTTTTTAAAAGGAGACTCTGTTGTCCTTTCAGCAACTCCTGAACCAGGCGAAGACCCCAGAGTGACGCGAGCCAAATTCTTCATCCGAGACGAGTTCCTTGTAAGTACGACGCCTGAATTTAGTCGCCTGATTGTCGGGGTAACGACCCACAGGTGCGTTGACCCAACAGAAATAGGTTTTCTCTAAATAATGTAGATGTTGACAGAGTTTCCATGGCTGCAGCTAATCTCTGGGACCCGGATAGCATCATTATCTGGGTTGTTTTCTAAGAACCTTAGTGAGAATAGTGGACATTTCTTTATGAAAGAGCGGTTCTATTTTTGATGTTTGCTGAAGCAGGGTTTCCATTTTGTCCCTTTGTGGTTTGTTCAATGTCTCAGCGTGTTTCATATGAAAATAAGATGCTTATTGCAGCTTAATGATGACTAACGCTGGTCTAAAAATGCTTGTTTGGTCACTGCCTGACTCATATTACCTGCGTTCGTGGTGACTGTCGCTATATTTAGACATTGGCGGATCTAAAAACAGAATTTCTAGATTTGTTTTGGTCATAATGGGATTGAATCATCAGAGAAGAAGTTGATTAAATGAAAGAAAAATTATAAGTCTCTTAATTTCTGGGAAATGTTCTATTAACGGCACTTTGCAAATATTTCCCACGTTTTGTTACAACCGTGTAGTTAAATATTTGTATTTTGTATTTTATGTGATGCAAAATAAGACAAAACTAACACAAAGTTGGAAAATATTTTGGGATTAGAGACTGAAGTTTATACCCATTTTTCTTTGCAAAGCAGCATTACCTCAGACTGGAAGGAAAACTTTGACTAGACCGTTTTATCACATGAATATTCTCAGACTTTTTATAAGAAATAGCCACTTCAGTTTCATTTTTCAAGTTTTCATATTATTTCACTCATAACAAGACATTTTCTCCATTTTAAAAGCTAACTAATCTTCCAATGGAGCTAGTATTTTTTTCACGATTATTAAAGAATTATTGACTTAAAACATTTTCTATTTCTTGCTGAAACGGCACTTGTAAATTAATTTTGTCTTATTTCAAGTGTAATGTGGTATTTGCACTAGAAACCAGACAAATACTTGGTAAAACTGTGTGATTTTGCAGTGTAGGAACACAAGGAGTGGATTCGTTAGAAAAAAAAAATCCATATTTTCCAAAATTAAGTTCAAATTCAAAAATACTTCATTGATCCCAAAGGTAAATTAAATGTTGTTGTAGCTCATATTAATTCAAATTTTCAGAGTTACTGTAGACTGTGATGACTGTTGGTAGAAAAGATCTCCTGTAGCAGTCTGTATTACAGTGAATCTGAAGGAGTCTCTGACTGAAGACGCTCTGTCTCGTGAAGAGGACGGTCAGGGTTGTCCATAATTTCCTCGACTTCTCGATTCAGTCGTTTTTACCGCCCGGCACTTTGAGGGCTTTTATTCTGAAGCCCTGACGGTTTCCTGTGGTCTCCCCTGCAGCGGATCAGCACTGCGAGCGGCGACGGCAGACATTACTGCTACCCGCATTTCACCTGCGCCGTGGACACGGAGAACATCCGGCGGGTGTTCAACGACTGCCGGGACATCATCCAGAGAATGCACCTGCGGCAGTACGAACTGTTGTGATGGACGGCAGAGACGCGTCCCTTTCTTTCTCTCTCTCTCTCTGTTTCTGTCTCTCTCTCTGTTGGCCCCTCTGTGTTTCCTCTCTGCCACTCTGCATCCTTGACGAACCCTTTCTGTCCCCAGAGACCCTCAGATTCCCCCTCCTGTCGAGGAATATGAAGTACTACTGAAGTGTGTCAAATCCTCTTCATCTTTTCAGCTTTTTTGTACTTTTTTTCTTGATTTATCCCCTTTAATCCGATGATGTTATTGGAAGTTCGGGGAACAAAGTTGTCACGTGCTGCTTCTTGAATATTTTTCTTTGAATCCTTCTTTTTTTTTTTTTTTTTTTTTTAACTGCCTTCATTTTTGTCATTCCACTAAGCCTCGGGCTACCTCCTGATTTTATTTTATTTTTTTTATTTTTTGCCCCGATTATTGTTTTTTTTGGGACCTGCTTTGGTAAAGAGTGTGGAAATAAAAAAAAAAGAAAAGAAAAAAAACACACACACACACACCGACAGGACCTCAGTGTAGAGGCAGGAATGAACCGCCACCGTAACTTCGCCGCCGCCTCCTCTATCGTTTGACGGAGAGAGGAACCATTTCCTTTAAAAATTCTTCTTTTTCTTGTTGTTTATTTTATTTCTCCAGAGGAAACATACACACAATGTAGCATCATAATATTTATTACCCGCCCTGTCACGATGTTGGCTTGCCGAGAGACTTGTGGAGCGAGAGATGAGAGGGGAAAGAAGGGCAGGAAATAACGCGATGACGATTGAGCTCTCTGCACCTTAGCCCTGCTGCCTCCACGGACTCGAACCGGCGTCCTTTTTCTGGTTTTGTTTTATTGTTTTGTTTTATTGTTTTGTTTTTTTTTTCCACCCTTTTTAGCTTAGAGATACCCAAGGGGAGGAGGGCGGGAGGGGAAAAAAATGTATTTGTTGTTTTTTTTTTGTTAACTTGTACACTGTGCAAGGTCGAATTATCCTGTACAGACTGTAAAATGTAATATTATTTTGTACAACTTAATTGAAAGAAAAACAAATCTACTTGTAGATCTTTGTGCCTTGATTATGGCTGTACCTGTAAATGAGCTCAGATGTAAGTATGTTTTCGACTGCGCTGTACAGCTTGATGTCAAAAACTCTATCGGCAGCGAAGAGACTGCGGGTAGGGGACTTTCTCTGTAGAGTTTAGTTTTTTCTGGTTTATAAAAATAAAGGAAATGCTGTTTAGTAAAAAACGGGGGAGAAAAAGAAAAAGAAAAAAATACGGACAAAAAAAAAAAATCCTAAAAACCTGTATACATTATGCAAATTAACCACTTACCTGCAGTGAAGACCAGATGTTGCAGCGCCATGCCTTTTTTTTTTTTTCTTTTTTTCTCGTTGTTTTAGTTTTGCTTTTGTTTTTTCTCCTTATATATATAAATATATATAAATATATTTTTTGAATTTCACAGCTTTAAACAAACATTGGAAAATCCATTGAAAAGTGTCCAAATTGCAACCTGGTGTTGTTTTAATAGGAACCAACTTACTTCTTGTTTTTGTTTTTATTTTAGTTTTTTGAGATGAAGTGTGTGTGAGATCTGTGCTGATGTGCGTGCCTGTGCGCATGTGTACATAAGAGAAACATAGACTCACAGACACATCGTGTGCGTATGCGAGGCCGAGTGCGTGTCGTGCGTGTAAAATTTTATAAATGTATGTACATGTAAATTTATAGGTCTATATAAATATATATGTACAATTATACATGTTTAATTATGTGTGTGCCTAGGTGTACATACCTATGTATGTATACGGTAAATATGTATACATACACACATAGGAAAGCATGTTTAGGATGAAGATGAATAAATGAGAGCGTGCAATATTAGTAATTCTTTGGTCCTTTGGAGCCATACTTTAATGGCACAGGCACTATGAATGTGTGAGCAGCACCCAACAAGATGAGCTCTTTTCCTTGTACAAACAGCATCAGCCTTTTTTTCTTCTGCTACCGTACACGTCTATCCCCGAAAGAGAGTGAACTGACTGGAGGTGCGAAAAGCCTTGTTTGGGCCTTGGGAGGATGATTAAATGACGTTTTTATTTTCTTTAAATAAAGAGGCACATTAGAGGACTTTGCTTTATTTCCACCCTGGTGTCCAGCTGTGTCCGTTTTGTTTTTTCCTCTTCTTCTTTTTTATTTTTTAGTGTGTTTAAGGCAGCAGAAAGAGCAGAGAAAGGCTTGGTAACTTTGGTTTTTAAATCAGGAAATACTGCAACCAACTGTGTTTTTAACTATTTTAAAAGAGTTTTAGCCACGAGTTGGTCAACAGCAGTGGTGGGCACACTTATGCTAATTGCTAACTATAGCACAGATAGCTTCCTAAATTATAAAACACTAATTTATTTGGGTTTTTATCAATAAATCAATCAAATTTTATTTGTATAGCACATTTCAGCAGCAAGGCATTTCAAAGTGCTTCATAACAAACACAAAGTCATGCAACATAGAATCAACAATCAAAAACTACATTAAGTCAAATGCAATAACAATGCAAATAAAACATTTTTAATATTTAACCTACAAAACTCAGTTAAATGTAATATTTATTTTACTAAACGTTCAGTTGAATAAAGTGTGACGTTTTGGTTATCAATTGTTTAAAAATTCTTCAAGTTAAGATGTTTATATTCATGCTTTTATTTTGAAGTGTTTTTATATATATATATAAAATATTAAAAATATGTAAATTATTTCAACATTAAATTTGTGCTCAAGTGTTGTAGTTTTAGCCCCTTAGCATTAGCTTCGGCCAAATAGGCTCTGTTGGTGGTTAGCGTAACTAACCTTTTAGCTAGCTGTGCCCACCGCTGGTTAACGGTGTCAAAGTTCTGACTTCCGAGGTAACCTGAACGCATCACATGACTACAGGTTTTCTGAAGTAAATGTTAATGAAAAAAATAAACAATAGCATCTTTAGAACTTAAACCAAAAAGCTTCTGCAAAGACATAATTGCTGATAGACAATTTTCTTCGGCTTTTTTTCCACCATAAAACTTTATTAAGAACATCTCATCAGAAACTTGTCAACAATTTGGCACAGAAAGTCTTGATTAAATACATCCTGATACAGATCATAAAAAACAACGAGCAGCGGTGACGGATGGTCTGACATCAAGAACAGATTTTAAAATAAATAAAAAAGTTAATAAATTATGATTGGCACCTTCAACTCACAGCAGCGTTTATTTACACGTCCAGTCCGAAAAATGTCCGACTTTAAAAGCGATTATCATCATCAATGCCAGCACTGATTTACACATTTATGTAGATATAAATATACTTATGTCCTTCACATGATTCAACAAACAAACTGAGGCTGTGCGGACGGATTGGCAGCCGGGTATGTCACCAGGCGAGGTGCACTCTGGGTAACGTAGTTCACAGAGACTTGTGCTTCCCCAGCAGGCAGAGGCTGAGCTGCAGCAGCCCCTTCATCCACAGACAGTGCGCCAGGAGCAGCAGCAGCAGCCCGGCTCCGGCCGAGCAGTACACCCCGATCACCGTGCTCTCCTCCGGGAGGAAGCATTTGGACAGGGAGTGACCGCCGGGCGACACAGACGCCTGGGGAGGGAGAGAGACACGTTAGCCGTCCGTAAGTTCGCCACGTTCGCCACCGGAGGGCGCCCGGAAGCTAACAGCTGCAGCATTTTTGGTGAGAGAAAAAGAAGAAAAACTGACGTCGGCGCTTGTATTCTTGAACAAATAAGGAAAAAATTAGATTAGAAAATTAAACAGAAAAACGCAAACAAATTAAAAAACAAACAAATGATTTTTATACAAGGAAACGTCACAAAATTTCACAAAACAAACTAATTTAATTAGATTAGAATATTAAAACATGATTCGGAATTTTACAATAAAAAATGATTATTTATTCTCTTTTGTTTTGGCTGTGAAGTCATTCCTCATGGATACCTGTTGAACACACCTGCAAACGTTTGGTGACCTTTCACCTCAAATACCAATCAGGCATTTCGCAATAATTGATTATTCTATCGTTTATTCTGATGATTAATCAATCAATCAGATTTTTTTTAAATGGCACATTTATACAATATTAGAAATACATTAAAACACATATATTTAAAAAATAATTCCTTTTTAAATAAGAAAATAAACAAATTGTAACAGTAGCATTAGTTTTAACTACACCTGATCATTTGTAGCAAAGGATGCATCTGCAGCTAAAAATGAACGTCATCGATAAAACCCTTTAAACAACCGTTAAATAGTACTAAACATCCAATAAGTACTTCTTAACATTAAAAAACATTGAACATCTTTTCACTTTGATCAGTCCCACCAAGTTGCTTGACAGGTTTTGAGATTTTTGCAATAAAAACAGATTTTGTGCTAATGTAGAAATATTTGCAAAGAATTTTGCGCTTATTTCTGATGATAAGTGTAACTTTGTGTTTCTCGTCATGTCAATCAGAGACTATAACTGGACATCAAGTAAGGCTCAGGCAGCAGTGTCATAAAAATAAGAAATACTGCCATCTGCTGGTGGGAGTTAGCATCACCTAAACCCAATATTTCTGAACATTTATGTGAAAATGTTGCTATAAACTCAGTTATTTAACAGGAAGAAAACTAAAATAATTTAAGATTGTTTTCCTCTTTCTGCTGCCCTTCATTTGTTCTACTTGCATATTTTTCGATTGTATATAATTGTTCGTTTTTAAGAATATTTCCCAATTATAACGATGGGACTTGTTGATTTTGTGTGATATTTTGCAATCACACAATCTTAAAAAGCTGGAGGGACTGATTAATATAACTTGCTGTCTGGAGTCTAGAGGGCCACATTAAAAGATGTGGTGAGCCGGAGTTAAGAGTGGCCCAGTCAAAGTTCAATTGGGAATCTGTCAAAACTTTATAAATATGATTTCCACAGATGCTCTCAATCCAATCCGACTGATTTACAAGTATCTTTGGACACTTGAAATAAGACATAACTAACATAAGAGTAACTTTTCAGAGCTTATTTTAAGTAAATAACTAAAATAAAAGTGTTGAAAACTTAGAATAAATTCACCCAAATTTGTAATTTTTTTCCCACATCTGAGAGAAACTAAGAGGAAGTACTACTACTACCACTGCCAGATATATGCTTAAAAAATGACATTTTTCACAGGTTATAAGTTAAATAATCTGCCACTTTTAGACCAATATTAAGAAATTAATAAGTTAAAACCAGCTGCTATATCTTGGTGAAAAGTTACTGTTACCTTTTTGTTTTTTTTCCCAAGTGTACTAATTTAGTTCCACTAGAAACTGGAGAAAAATACCTGGAACAGATTTAGTAATTTTTCAGTTTTTTAATACAAGATCTTGCATAAAATCCCAATGAAACTCACTGAACTGAACAGTAAATAGAGCCGCATGTTCAGAGGCTGGACCAATCAAGTCATAAACGAGTAAAACGACATCAGGACTGGATTTGTTTTGTCATTACACTCTTCACTGAGTCGATTTTTACAAATGCCAGCACTTTTAGGTTTCGAAACTGCAAAGTTTAGTAAAAAAAAAAAAAACCTCTACTGTCACAAACTTAGGTGTGAAAACAGCTAAAAATGAAATAATCCGTCTCTCCGCAGAGCGTTTCTGTGCCGCCACTCACCAGGATGAAGCTGGGGTTATTCCTGTTCCTCCAGCTGAAGGACGGCACGCTGATTTCTGGGTACTTGTTGTCATGGAGAACCTCACATCCGCTGTGGGTGTGTCCGCTCAGGATGAGCCGCGGCTTAAACCACTGCAGCAGCTGAGGAGGGAGAAGAAGAAAAGACCCAAATCCACCTTGGAAGCTGCTTCCTTACATCACCGCTTTCGTCACCTCAACGCTAAAGCTGCAGAAGACTCACGCGCTGGGAGGCCTCCTTCGACAACACGTCGTACTTCTCTCTGAACAGCAGGTGGCGCTCTTCAGGCGGCGCGGCGTCCTGCCCGGTGCAGCTGGCATCGCTCACTCGGTACAGCGGGTAGTGCTGCAGGAGAAGCAGATGTCACAACATCTGGGTGTTAAATGTCGGATGAAAGTCTAAACCTGAAGCTGCAAAACTGAGACAGAAAAGCCTGATGCTGCTGCTGCATCAAGCTAAAAGTACAGCAATAAATATACATATTTAATATTAAATATACATATTTAATATTAGTTTATATATATATATATATATATATATATATATATATATATATATATATATATATATATATATGTGAGTATTTCAGTGTATCAAATCAGTTGATCAAAACAATCTGTCACATTACAACTACCCTTCTAGGGTTGAAACGATTAATTGAATTAATAGTGATTAATAAGATTATCCTCAACTAATTTAGTAATCGATTAATCAATAACTGGAGAGTACAGACTTAAAAAAGGTCAAACATGTTCAGAGCAATAATTAAACCCAAAAAAAAAATGTTTCTTTGACTGTAAATCTGTTCAACCCTCCAGCTTTACATTCAGATCCTGTAAGAAATCTACCATCAATCACCTTCAGTTATTAATCAATTTATTAAAAACTTTATCGCCAGATTAGTCATGTACTGTAGTAATATTTGGAGAATTTTTGACATTATTAAAAGTATTTTTTTCAGCTTCCTTTGTTACAAATAATCAAACGTACATGAAAGGAATGCTGTTGCATTTAAGCATGAAAAAGTTTTTCTTATTTGAATAAAATAAATGGAATTATTTGTGTCTTGTGTATTTTTCTCATCTTGTACAGAATGGGATAATTCACAGCAAAATCTGCAGGCATTTTTTAAATCTGATTAATCTGTTAATCTTGATAATAATTGTTATTTGCAGCCTTACACTCGTCCATAAAGGGTGGATTTATCCAACTATGCTATAATCTTTGTTGGCCACATAAAACTGATTTTAAAGTGTTGGAGAAGCTCCAGAGTTTAGCCCGGTTTACCTGCAGCATGATGGGAGCAGTGGGAGGATACTGGGAGCCCTCGCAGTTCTCTGTCTCTTCACCGTCAGACTGCGACTTCTGCAGGAGTAAAAACACACAGGGACTGTTTCACCTCCCATTAACTATGTTACTGGACAGAAAAAAGAAAAATGTTCAGAATAAAATATGTAAAACACTTAATTCCCAGTGAACAGATGTTCATCTAGTACCGTCTAGAAATGTTGAAGAAATGCTAAAACTTTGCTTGAAGACGTGCCAGTAGCTTCATGGCGTTAATAATGTTTAATTTCTATCTAAGGTGAAACATAAGGAGCTAAACGAGTGTTTATATTTCAGACTAGAACCGCATGAAGCACATTTTACATCCCAAACCGGACTCTGGTTCCCCGTTCTGCTATTAATATAACTGGTTTTGCACACATTTGTAAAGGAAAGGCAGCCAATGACCCAAAAACATAATTTTGTAACTGCGGTGTTTCTATTAAAAAAGAAACTCAGTTAAAATCACCTGTAAATAATTTGTTCAGGCAATAAGTCGTTAAACAACATGCAGCTCTGGGAGTGGAGGTAAGAGATGAACCCTGGCTCTCACGCTGCGATAGAGAATATTCACAAGTTTTCTGCCAATTCTGGACATCGTCTTATTTATTCACACAGGCTTCAGTACTGTAAGGTGAAGTTACATACAGATTTCCCCAACACATCCTCGCTATGCCACCAATACTGAAGAAACCACACTTCTACATTCTTACTCTTTATGTACAAAATTAACCCCGTTTTGGTCAAAGCGTTCTCAGATATGTTCCGTTCAGAGTTGAGGCTGGACCCGCTTCTGACTGTTCCTGCTCCCACCTGAAGCGAGCAGTTGAGGTCTCTGGAGAGTTTGATCAGGTCCTTTTCCACCGCCTGGCAGATGGGGCAGCCGTCGCCGTGCAGCGCCACGCTGTTCACCAGCAGGAAGCTGCAAACAGGACGGGAGCAGATTTATATTGCTAATTTACCTGCAGCTCGGGATTTCTAACTTCACGGGGAAAATGTTTTTCAGTCGTTTTTCTCTTGAGGTACGACAGATTTTAAGTAAAGTTTAGACTCATTATGGTAAATTATCACAGATACTTTGACTCAGTTCTTAGTTCTGTTTAAACAGGATGGATGGATGGATGGATGATGGATGGATGGATGGATGGATGGATGGATGGATGGATGGATGGATGATGGATGGATGGATGGATGGATGGATGGATGGATGATGGATGGATGGATGGATGGATGGATGGATGATGGATGGATGGATGGATGGATGATGGATGGATGGATGGATGGATGGATGATGGATGGATGGATGGATGGATGGATGGATGGATGGATGGATGATGGATGGATGGATGATGGATGATGGATGGATGGATGGATGGATGGATGGATGGATGGATGGATGGATGGATGGATGTGGATGGATGGATGGATGGATGGATGGATGGATGATGGATGGATGGATGGATGGATGGATGGATGGATGGATGGATGGATGGATGGATGGATGGATGATGGATGGATGGATGGATGGATGGATGGATGGATGGATGGATGGATGGATGGGATGGATGGATGGATGGATGGATGGATGGATGGATGGATGGATGGATGGATGATGGATGGATGGATGGAGATGGATGGATGGATGGATGGATGGATGGATGGATGGATGGATGGATGGATGGATGGATGGATGGATGGATGGATGGATGTGGATGGATGGATGGATGGATGGATGATGGATGGATGGATGGATGGATGGATGGATGGATGGATGGATGGATGATGGATGGATGGATGGATGGATGGATGGATGATGGATGGATGGATGGATGATGGATGGATGGATGGATGGATGGATGGATGGATGGATGGATGGATGGATGGGATGGATGGATGATGATGGATGGATGGATGGATGGATGGATGGATGGATGGATGGATGGATGGATGGATGGATGATGGATGGATGGATGGATGGATGGATGGATGGATGGATGGATGGATGGATGGAGTGGATGGATGGATGGATGGATGGATGGATGGATGGATGGATGGATGGATGATGGATGGATGGATGGATGGATGAATGAATGAATGAATGAATGATGAATGAATGAATGAATGAATGATGAATGAATGAATGAATGAATGAATGAATGAATGAATGAATGAATGGAACAACATGTAGTTGAGGGATTAGATTCTTTCATCACCACCATTTTTCTAATAATCTGTCGTTTCTAATCCAAACTTCTCCACGAACTTCATGGTTTTCCAGACTCTATTATTTTCCAGGACGGTGAACAGAAACAATCCTGTCAGAATAAATGACCCATTTTCTCCCCGACTCGTTCGTTCACACGCTGCCATTGTTGAGGAATCGCTGATTCCAGTTGCAGCAGCAACTCCATCTGTCTGGTGGGGAAACTTTACAACACAAACCTGAGAAGCTTTCCAACATAAAGTTAAGTTTGAATCGATGCACCTTCCTAATTTGTTCAAACAAATCTAAAAAGTTAACTCTGGGCAGCATTATAAACCTTTGACGACCCCAGAGGTGATGCAGCCTGCAGGGCGACGCCGGGCAACTCGGCAGCGTCTGCACTTTTAACGGGGATCAGGATTGCAAAATGCGCCGACGCAGCAGAAATGCAGCGGAGAGCAGGTGAGCCTGGCAGACGAAAACCCCACAGAGGGCGGAGGAGAGTGAAGTTTCTCTCCAGATCGGCTCAGCAACTCTTTATTCGAAGCATCAGATCCAGCAGGGAGAGATTTGGTTCTCCTCCACCGTCCGACCTTTCAGCTTTTATCGCTGAAGTCGGCTAAGACTCGACAGGATCAATCCTGGGAAGGCGCTAATTCCCGATAAGATCCCAGCACTGATGAACTGGCAGACGATGAAACGTCTCCAAATTACACCTGCAACTAAGATTCAAAAATACTGTATTAATTCAGATTTATTGCATATGGCAGGTAAGATTTCCTGTAGCAATCTGTATTCCAGCGAGTCTGAAGAAGCCTCTGACTGAAGATGCTCAATCGATTACTCTAACGATTAATCACATTTTTTAAAATCGCCACATTCTATAGATTTTTTTTATACAATATTAGAAATAAAAAAATGCAAATAAACGCATAATTCATTTCCTTTTCTGAAAAAGAAAATAAGTATTTCATTCTCTAAAACGCAAAAACGAGATTTCTGAAGGTAAAACGTTTCCAATTGAGGAGTTCTGCGTAAAATGTTTTCAAAAACAAAGATGTTTTTACCTTAAAGGTAAAATATCTACACATTTTATACAGTTTTGGCTTAATTACTGTTCTTAACATGCTGTTATTTTTCAGCAAACATAACATTTCTTGAGTGTGTACTCAGGTTATCGATTAATTGTTTACTAAATTAGTTGACGGTTATTTCACTCATTGATTAATACGATTTATAGTTTCGGTAACATGTGAGGTGTCTCCATTAATCAAATCTATATCAGAACATAATTAGATTTGAAACTAGATTTAAAAAATGTTAATCATGTTTATTGGATTGTCAGTAATTAATTATTCACAATTAATTGCATTTTAAAATATGTAATATATGCTGGACAAATATTTTTATCTATTTATCCGTCCTTCCTTTTCTCCATCCAATATTTGTCAATATTTTTGTCAAATATTGACAAAATAAGCTAAATGTTTTTATGCTAAATCATTGAATAAACAGGCATATGATCTTAACAAAGATATTTATTGTTTTTAATCAGTTATTTGTGTTCAACCAATAACATAAATAACGTCAACCAAGCATTTTATGCTTTTCTACTTCTTGTCACTCACTTGACTCCCCTTTTGGTAACAATCCTGGTGGAAGAGGCGTTGAAGACCTTTTCGAAGCGCTGCAGCTTGAACCAGTCCATCCTGCAGGGGAGACACAACGCGACAACGCAAACAGCGAGGGTTAAAAAGCTGCTGCTCGGCCCGACGCGCACTGTTACATAAGAGCTGTGCCAGTTCCAGTCCCTGCTGCACGGATTGAATCAAAGCCCGTAAGAGCAGCCGCATGTCGACATAATCCCACATCTCTGTGTCACTTTCCTTCTGGAAGAGCAATGAACGCAGCATCTCTGAAACGCAGCGCAAGCCTTAAACATTGTGTCAAAAATAAACTGGAACCACTAAGAGCTGCGGCGCTGCTGCTGTATAAAGCTTCCCACACAAATAAAAAATACTTCTTTTTTGTTGTTGTTGTTGTTTGCTGCCAGACTACAAACATTTCAGCTTAATTTGAAAACATTTTCATGGATTGATGATATTGCATAATTTTGAATCATTCCTCCACATTAAGCAACTCATAAGATAAAACAGTCTACAGATTAGCAACAAAAATATTAACTGACAAGTTTTGTTGTTTTTATGGTGATTTAATAATCAGGTTTTGCAGGGAAATGTTGTTGATACTAGCAAAAAATATATGTTTAAATATCTCAGGGCCGCCACAAGCTTTTTTTGGGGCCCTGGACAGATTTCTGTCTAGCGGGCCCCCCCCATACCAACATGTTCGTCATTGCTAAGCTACTCTATTTGTATAGCACACCTACTATCATTAGCCGCTTTTGTAGCTATTTCATGTCATAGCAGCGTTATTGATTTGAATTGTACAGGAGTAACAAACCGAAAAAATGCAGAATATTTTAAATATTTGAAAGTAACACCAGCTGATAAATACAAAATTTACAGTAAACAAGACAACGAGTTTGAGAGATTGTAATATAAGATATAATATATTTTAAGTAAATAGTTTATGTGTAATACCTTATATATATATATATGTAAATGTATATTAACGTAACGTAGTGTAACATGCTTTAAAAATCACATTGAGTTATATTATGAAAAACTGACTTTTAAATGTAAAATAAGAGTGAAATTCTTGAAATAAAGCTAGTCTGTAGAGGTGCAGAGCTGGTGGAGATGTTTCCCAAGGGACTTCAATTTGTAACTGAAGCAAAAAGTCATTTTTAGAAAGTATTAACTAAGAGCAGGCTGAATGTAAACTCTTGATATTTTGAAAATCACGTCTCATTTTCCTTCCGCGTCACAATTATGCATTACTGTTTGTGTATCCAATAAAATGTGGATCTGGACAGCCTGTGATAATATTCAACATTTATATATTTTTTCTAGGCCCTGTGTTACTTTAAAAAAAAAAAGCATCTGGGTGTCGTTCTAAAACGAGACTTTGCCAGTTTGCAGTGGTGCAATAATCCGTGTTTGGTTCACCTTTGTGCAGCAGGCAGGTGTGCAGAGAGCTGATGTTAAGGAAACCTCAGTCAATAAAATCTTTTGTGGTTTCCAAAGAGTGCAGACTGTGTGCACTGCAAAAACACAAAATCCAATGTAAGTATTTATTTTTCTAGTTCCCAGTGCAAATATCTTAATACATTTGAAATAAGACAAAACTAACTTATAGATATTTTTTAACAGATATAGGAGCTTGTTTTAAGTCAATAATTCCTTAATATTAATAAAAAGTTCTAGTTGTAACATGGGGAAATACCATAAGTGAAATAATCTGCCAGTGGAACTTGTACTTTTTAAAATTATTTCATTTATCTTGTTGAAATGTTCATAATAATGTAGTTCTGTCTCTTTTCAAGTCTCCTAAGATATTTGCACTAGAAACTAGACAAAAATACCAAGTTTCATTTTGTGATTTTGCAGTGTGTTCTCATTCCTGACAGCATTTACTGCACATAACTCTGCGTTATCTAACTCAACTCGTCCCGATTGGTTCACACCTCAAATGTTTCTGAAACATTTATGTAATGTGGACAAACTTGTCTCCTTTTGTTTTTCCTGCTCTGCAGCAGCAGAGAGACTTTCGTCTTCAAACGTCTTTCTGAGACCTCAGAGTATTTCTGGAAGCAGCACTGCAAAAACACAAAATGTATCCATCTATTTTGGTCTAGTTTCTAGTGAAAATATATTAGTACACCTAAAATAAGACAAAACTTACTTTATTGTAAC
Organism: Poeciliopsis retropinna; assembly: GCA_010277075.1. Classification (NCBI taxonomy): domain Eukaryota; kingdom Metazoa; phylum Chordata; class Actinopteri; order Cyprinodontiformes; family Poeciliidae; genus Poeciliopsis; species Poeciliopsis retropinna. Next base: position 5,903,777 of record VMRM01000021.1, read on the forward strand.
TTTTCAGCAAGAAATATGAGCTCGTTTTAGGCTAGTAATTCCTGAATATTGATACAAAGTACTAGTTCCACTGGCAGATTATTTCACTTATAATAAAACATTTTTCCCATATTAGAAGTTAAATAATCTGTACTTTTTATTAATGTATAGGAATTAGCAAGCTCCTAAAACATTTAATTCTGTTTATTTATTCAAAACAAATGTTATCTCAAATGTTTTCACAAAAATATTTGCATTAGAAACCAGACATGAAATATGTGGTAAGATTTTGTATTTAACAGTGACGGCAGTTAAAAAAAAAAAAAAAGCAATCTATATGCTCAGGGAGTGTGAGCTAATCTCAGTGTTTAATTTGTCAGGATTTTCGGCAGCATCCTGCCTCTGAAAGGTCAACCGTCGTTTTATTTTTTTAAACAAAAGGAGCAGAGTGAAAACACAGAGGCGTTGCTTGCTTACTCATAATGAAACCCGATGTCGTGATTGCCAACCAGTACGACCAGTTCTGTGTCCGAGGAGTGTCTGAACATCCTGTGGAAGCGCCGCACGTCGTCCTCCCAGTGCTGCAGAGAGAAACAGAGAGAGAAGGCTTCAGAAATCCACCTGAGCAGTTCAGGAGTCCTAATGGGATCTCCAAGGAAGGCCGAGGTGGCTGCGCCGAGTCGAGGCGCCTCGCCAGAGGCCGTTAATTACTTCTGGGGTTTAAAGTTTTCTGTGACGAGACTCTAATTGGCCCTCAGATGCTGCTTTTCTATTAGAGCTGAAACTATTAACATATGAGGAGATTTAGCAACTAAAGGATATTTATAACCCTGAAAAAAGAGTTATATCAAGTCAATCAGTTAAGTGAAGAGCACAAAGCACTTTACAGCATCATATAATAATACAAAGTCATAGAACACAGTCAGTGACTGAAACATTACATTTTGTCAAGTGCCGTCATTACACATCAAAATGTTGTTTAATGTTTGCTTTATTTTTAAGGGTGCACCAATTTATCAGTGCCGGTTTCCTTAGTTTTGGGAGATGGGTGATCGGCAGATTTTTACATGTGAAGCCGATCTTATCCACCATCCTGTCTAATTGGCAAAGGTCTAAGAATCAACCTCCATCTGCTCTCTGGTCAGAAAGGTTTGACTGACAGACCGGTCCTCCAAATTATGTCTGCATGTTTACAATTAACAATTGTAAACATACCCCACTGTTGCCAACTCAACAACATTCTTGCTATATTGACCAACATTTCAGACAAAAAAAAAAAAAAATGGTATCGACCAAAATCGGAATCGGCAGGTGAAGTTTTTTTTAAAAGATCGGTAATCTGTGATCGACCAGAAAACCGCAATCGGTGCACCCTTATTTGTTATGTTTCAAAAGCAAATGTAAACAGGAGGGTTTTAGTCTGGGTTTAAAGGAACTCCATGTTTCAGAAGTTTCAGAAAGTTTGTTCCAGATTTGTGGTGCATAGAAGGTGAAGGCTGCTTCTCCATGTTTGATGATCATGTCTGGTTACGCTGCGTTGCGTTATGTTACATTATGTTACATTATGTCACATTATGTTACATTATGTTACGAAATGTTATGTTACATTAGGTTATGTTACATTATGTTATGTTACATTATGTTACATTATGTTATGTTACATTATGTTACATTATGCTGTTATGCTATTTTACATTGTTATTTTATGGTCACCATAAAATACATGGTATACCAAGTATACATACGAAAAATAAGAACATAGCATAACCTATTTGTAATGCTATGTTCTTATTTTATGTTTGTCTTTATGTTATGTTACATTATGTTATGTTGTTACGTTACTTTATGTTACTTTATGTTACTTTATGTTACATTATGTTATGTTGTACTATGTTATTTTATATTGGGTTAGTTTATCCTGAGCTATCTCTGTAGTTTTTCTGGGATAGGCTCAGGCTGCTGGAGGTCAAACTGGCTACTTTTCCTCACGCTGCTTCTTCCTTCTTCTGCTACTCTCCAATTTACATTGTTTGCTATTAACTTTATATTTCCTTTGTATTTTTTTCTTCTCTTTATAGATGCAAACTTTCTTCTGGTATGCCACAAGTCAATGATTCAATGCAATCTCCTGGGTTTCCTTTTTATAATTTGAATAATTAACTTGGTTCCTGATATAATCTAAAGAATCATGAGATAGTCAGAACATTTATTTAGGATTCAACAAACACTGAAGAAGTAGAGCTGCAGCCGGGTCTAGAAATGACAATAGAAGCGATTATTGCACATATTTATATTTATGTTTCACAAATTGATCAAACTTGATGGTTATATTTCTTCATATTCTCATATTTTATGATTTTTACAGCATGAATGAAATAAATGAGGGGTGCTCCGATTTAGGCACCAGTCGATTTGTGGGCCAATCGGCGCCAATTTCCTCAATTTTGGGATCTCATCTACCTCAGCAAAGGTCTAAAAGTCACTCAGTCCTTTTCTGCTCTCCTGTGAGAGAGGTTTGACGGAGAGGCCGGCCGTTTGCAGTTAACCACAGTCACCTCCGTGTTGCCAACTCAGGGACTTTCTTGCCATATCTTGTAACATTTCAAACAAAAGAAAATTGGAAAAGGCCAAAATCAGAATCGGAGGGTCAGGATTTTTAAAGATCGGTAACCGTTGACCGGCCAAAATCGGTGCATCAGTGAAATAAATGGAGCATTGTGTGGAGAGATAGATGCAGGCTGCAGATGTTTACATCAGACTCTGCAGTCTGTGGGCCCAAACAGAATCAGAATCTGATCAGAACCCTCTAAATCCACAGCATGCACAGTTTATTTCCTCTCTCTATTATTATTATTACTATTATTTCCAAGCATTGTTAGGATAATCCTAAAGCAGTGCATCTGCACTAGGAGGGAAAACATGGAGCTCTGTTACCTTCTGGGAGCTCCACTTGCCTTCGTCGAAGATATCCCCCAGAATAAAGACTATTTCGGGCTTGAGCAGCCACAGCGCTGTCTGGAAAGCCCGCTCCATCTGCCATTCCCTGCGTTTGGAAACAACCCCGCTGTCATTTTTTTTTTTTTTTTTTGGCTTTTCTTTTTATTGCCTCACCTCACCTCACCTTGCTGGTGTTTAAAATGGATGGGCAAAATGGAGAGATTACCTCCTGAGCTTGTCGAACCAGTGTCCCCCCACCGCTCCGAGGAGGTGGGTGTCCGACAACACCATGGCGCGGACCGCTGCGTCCGCCGGCCGCCCGTCGGTGCCCTCCTCGCCCCGGGCACGGCTCAGCTTCGGCCAGGCGCACTTGAGGATGGTCGGGAAGTAGATGAGATACTCGCAGAAGAAGAAAGCGCCGAAAACCACCGCGATGAGCAGCGCGGCGACCACCGAGCTGCCGCTGAACTTCAGCATCTCTCCGCCAATCGGTGCTCGGGATGCCCAGACGAACCGAGCCGCCCGTCAGGCATCTCCTCCGCTCAGACCCGCAGACCCGGAGGGATTTATTATTATTATCAATATTATTATTACTTCAGATCTCCCACAGAGGGATGCTCAATTTAAAATGGCTGTGGAGGATCTGAGGAAAAAAAAAAAAAAAAAGAAGCGTTTTTTGGGGTTCGGTTCGGTGGACCCAGACGGAGATGTGAAAGTTCAGCTCGGCCTCGGCTCACTGAGGGAGACGGCAGCATCAGTCAGCCTCTGGTTGGCAGCGTTTCAGCGCCGTCAAGCTGGAAACGACACTTCCGGTTACAGATTTCTGCAAAATGAAGCAACGAAAAGCGAGCCGAACCGCGATTCTGCACAAATCTAGTCTTATTTTGAAGTTGCGTGCAAATTTATGGAGGACGGATACTGCCCAAATTGGTAATAACTATAGCGATAAATAAATGGTTTGATAAAGTGCCAGAAATCACTTCCAAATTAAATTAAAAACTTTTCCAACTCATTTGGTTACATATGAATCAAAACATGTTTTGTTTTTTTGGGGTTTTTTCAACATAATTAATTGAACATTATAAATATTATTTAATTTTTAATTTTATTTCAAATATTAGCTTCCTTGTTCTTTTTGTTTTCAGTTTTTATATTCTGTATTTATTTAACACACGTTGTATTTACTGTCATGTTTTTATTTGTAATTTTTCTCATTCTGTATTTTTATTTTATACCAACATTTTTATTTATATGTTTATTTTCTCCTCTAAGATTTCCACTTGGTATTTTCTCATCTTATATTTTCTCCTTTGTTCAATTTTTTACAGATCTATTTTTTATTTTCTTAATGTTCTCTTCTCTTTTCCCCTTTGATTCCTTGTAAAAGGAAAAAGGGCAAAAGTAGTATTATTTATTTTATATATAATTATTGCCTTATTACCTGACGATTTTGGCAGGATCTGCCCTCCATACTCGTTGCTACAATTGGTTGCAAAGTGTTTCTATTTTGTATTTTTATACAAGTTTAACAATATTATTATTATTATTATTATTATTGTTGTTGTTGTTGTACTCAACTGTCAAAATTTAGGGGCAAGATTACTGATAGTTTACTCTGCATCACAGCAACATGATGATGATGATGATAATAATAATAATAATAATAATAATAATAATAATAATAATAATAATAATTCATATGTTTTCCTAGAATTCTCAGACATTGTATATATTTTATTCTGTTTTTTGTGGATGAGAGGAACATTATTTTATCGCAAAATTTTAAATTTCATAATTAGTAAAAATTGTGTTTTTGGTCATCCTTTATTAGAGCATTACGTAACTTTATGTTTTTTCAAGTCTTGGCTGCAGTGGTTTACAATACCTGCATACATTTTTAAATAGACAGAAATATCTTAAAATTAATGCCTAGAAAACATTATTTTCATAATATTAATTTTCTTACAACTGAACAAATTTATTCCAACGTAATAATTTGAGTTCAAACACAGTTTTTTTTTTTTTGCATGTACATTTTACAGAATGTACATGCAAGTGAAAAATTATTGCTGAATAACATAAGTGAAATAAAAATGATAAAAAAAACAAACAACAAAAAAGTTTTGACAGCTAATATTGCATATGGAAAAATATTAGAGCTTACAAACGTTGGAAAAAGTTGGTATATGTCTTTTTTTTATCTTGAAATGCAATTATTACAAAAAATACCACACACACACACACACATATATATATATATATATATATATATATATATATATATATATATATATGTAGTTTGTGACTCTAGTGGGATCAAAATGACATTTGCTTCATGTTGAAGCTTTTACTTTGGAAGAACACAAAACTTCCGGTTCGGGCCACACTCAAACATGTGAGCTTGGCTGCGTGTTGGAGAGAAAACAGACGCTAAATGAAACGATTTGACGTTAAAAGTGGCGCTTTCAGAAACCGCTCAACGTGCGTCTGGCTGTAATGAAAATGTTTCTGTTGATAAACAATAATCTGATAAGGGAAACAGACAGATGGAGAGGAGACAACAGCGAAGGGACAAATGAGATTAAGTGATTTAGGGATGAAATCTAATCAGCAGCAGACTGTTTATGACTCTGATAGTAGTTGTGTCATCAGAGGGCAGTAACTGGACAAACTGGTTTGGGGAGTTTCTATGGAGAAGAGAAGCGATTTATTTAGATGCGTATTTGGCCCTTTTAACAATGAGGAAGATGAAAGAATGAGGAAGATGAAAAGAGAAGCAGCACCAGGGGAACCTGCGCGACTGGATGGAAACTTCCCATGACTGAATGACGGCGACAGTGGCGCAAAAATCTGACGCATCGGGGCGCCTCTAGAGGGGGCGCCAAATTACATTCTCTGAATTTAACAGCAGGGGGAATAGATAAAATGTGTCTTCATGCAGCAGCTGCACTCTGAATCCACCTTGCAGTTTAACATAGAAATGTTTAGGTGAAAGAAAATAAAAAGTATCCTGCTTCCAAACCTTTACACTTTAAACAGAACTTTAAAAAGTAAATATGTTTAATATCTCAGAGGTTCCTGGACTACAGACTTCAAACTGTACTTTACAAAAGTATTCACACTATTTCTCACTTCTACACACTTTGTTGCACAATAACTTAAAAATTTTATGTATTTTATTGGAACTTGATGTTCCAAAAGTAGTGAGTTATCTTATTAAAATGCAAAATCTGGAAGGTGTGAATAGAATTTAATATTTAACTTTTTTATTTTTAGTTGAGTAAAAATATATTGAAGTACTTTTACTATTACCAGATTTAATTTTTCTCCTTATCTGAACCTTTTTTTTTTCAAGGTTGAACTTGCATAAAATATATTTTATAATTAAATATAATTTTGGGGGTTTCTATTATACAAACAAAGTCAGAATTATGCATGCAGGCTCAAATGTATGCATACACTCCCACTAGTATTTTGGATAAATTTATGTTGCACCTGAGCCACGAACGACTGCCGATGTTTCAGTCATGGTTTCACATGTTACAGGTTTAATGAATCGAGACTCTGGTCTCGATTTATCATGAAAAACTGTAACGACAGTCAGGATACTCAGAAAACGAAGATGAGCTGCAGGAACCTTGAACAGCACACACCTGTCCTACTCTTGTGTTTTACAGAAAGCAATCGGGCCTGAATATCCGGTAGGCGACAATCATTTGACCGACTCATAAACAGGTCGTTTCCAGCGTCGCTAGGTGAACAAGTTTTATTGCTTTGCAAAACAAAAAACACAATAAAAAGTGAGGATATCTGAAAAAGTCAGATGCATTCTTGTTGATTGTGCAGGAGGCTCTACTTCTGCTTTTCAAAGATGTGTAGTTGTGGCCAGCAGTAGCTTATTTTGATTTAAAGAGAGAGAGAGCCTCAAAACGGGCAGAGCTGACCTAAACTAACCTGTTCAGGGAAGCATAAAAGGTAACTTTTAATGTTTACTTCAGGCTCATCAGGAGACATTTGGACTCATATTTTTGTTGTGACATCTCAACGTAAACTGCTGATGTTGAATTTAAATGCGAGAGCTTCGCCTCACTTTCTGTTTGGGGGAATAAATAGTTTCCTCGTGTGAAACGTGTGACTCTGCATCTTGAAATGAGGAAACTCCAGCTTCTGCAGCCTGAAACACTGCAGATGAATTTTCTCACTGTGTTAGCTTAAATCAGACCAAAATTATCTTGTTTTAGGTAAATTAGTGTTATCTAGACAATGTATATTTGCTAAATGTGACACAGATAATGAGAGAATATGTCAGATTTATTTATTAGTGTGTGCCATCTTGGTAGGAAAACGGAGCAAAAAGCAAAGATGAACCACGGCTTCAAAACAAAAATAAAGAAAATATGTGGACATTGTTGAAAAATATCGACCCATTTGAGACGGAGAATAAAAACAAGTCAGACTAAACAAGAGAAGTTTGCTCTGATTTTATGTCACAGTGAGAAAAACCCCCAAAACAAAACATTTGTCTTTTTTTATTCAGTTTATGTAAACGTCTGGTTTGAATTGTAGCTTTTAAATATTTATTTAGCAACATTTTTTTGGAGCGAACTCATTTTAAAAACAAATTAATTATGAATTTTCTCCAAAATTACTCATAAACGCTGAAATCCTCATTAATATTTGGATAATATTAATTATTTTGGATAACAGATAAACTGAATGTTGGTTTCTGGGAAACTGACCAGTGGAGCTCAGAGCTTCCCAGTATGATAGCTTTATTTATCAAAAACCAGTTTGAAACTGTGACTGGGATCATTGTCTAGTCGAAACACTAAACTGGTTCCAGGATTTAACCATCAAACTGTAGATTTTAAGGTCAAGTTAAGGAACTTGGAGACCCGCAGCATGATGCTGCCACCACCTGGCCGCAACAGTTACTGCAGGATCCTAAACTTTACAAGTTCAACCTCAACTCCAGCAAACAGAGAGAGCTTTGATTCTCTGGCAAATATTTATGCAATGGGAAAGTCTTAGAGATGGGAATCTAGAAAAACAAGAAAGGATACAAAGAAGGAAGGAAGGAAGGAGATAAGAAAGGAAGGAAAGCTAGGACAAGAAATCTTGGAATAAAGGACACAAGAAAATAATGATGGAAGGAAAGAGTCAAATTAGGAAGGATGCAAGGAAGGAAACAAGAAATGACGGCCACAAGGAAGGAACAATACAAAGGACACAAATAAGGCAGGAAGGAGACAAGGATAGAAGGATTTACATGAAAGAAAGGACAGAAGAAAGAAAACAGACAGAAGGAGTCAAGGAAGGATGGAAAGAAGGACACAAATAAGGAAAAATGAAAGGAAAGACACAAGAAAGGAGTGATACAAAGAAGGAAGGATAGAAGAAAGTACAAGAAATGATGGAAGAAAGGACACAAGGAAGGAGTGATGGAAGGAAAGAATCAAATAAGGCAGCATGCAATGAAGGAAACAAGAAATCAGACAAGAAAGGATAGAAGGAAGGATAGAGGCAAGGACACAAAGGAAATGGAAGGAAGGACACAAATAAGGAAGGATAGAAGGAAGAAATAAAACAGACAGAAGGAGACAAAGAATAAAGAAGGACTCAAGACACGATGGAAGGATGTAAGGAAGGTGACATGGATCCCAAATCCATCAAAACCAGGTTTGGACTTTATAAATCAGAACATTAACCTTTAACCTTTCAGAAAATTAGAAAAATATGTTTAAACACGACATCTGTGTCCTTTGGCTGACGGATTTAAATAAACTCTCTTAATTAATCCAAGAAGAGTGGATAAATATAAAATATCAAACTTATTTTTCTATTTTTACCTTTTGAGGATCAGAAAAAATCCACAAAAAAATAAAAACTTTGCAGCCAGCCGTGCCTAAAAGCCACTGAAGTTAAATTATGTTTTATTAGTTCTTCCTAAAAAAACACAAATAAACAGTTATTTCAACAATACTTTATTAATCCAAGAGGGAAATTAAATATTGTAATAATTCATACGATTTTCTTCAAGGGTCTCCTGTAGCAGTCAGTTACAGCGGTTTGTAGAAGCCTCTGACTGAACACACTCACTGTAACAGTCTCATGAAAAGGATTCTTCTCCAGATGTAAAGAATTTAAAATAATTCCTGCCGATAAGTGAATGTAAACCTTTGAGTTTTTATAAACAGTCCGTTGCATTCCTAAAATGTTTTTTTTTTTTTTTAATTCACAGATTCATTCTTTAAAAAGCTAAAAGTGACATTTTGAATTTTATGCAACAACCGGGTCTGCATATGCGCAGTTTTTCTCGATGCCGAGGTTAAACCAGTGTCCTTTCCCTCCTCTGTAGGAACTGGTGACGATTCTGGCCCAGCCGCGCTCTCCCTGAAACACAGACAACTTTTCATTCCACCAGCACAAGACTCGCCAAATAACTGCAAAAGTTCACATTTCAAAAATAAATCTGTTAAAAAAACTTGTTTTTAATAAAAGGTTTTTTTTAGCCGTATCAAAATTAGTTTATGTCACAAAGCTGCAACAAAAGCACTTTTTTCCACCTGAGGGAAGTTCGCTCCTCCATACTTCCAGACAGTATTTGTGCCACATTTGTGCCGCTGTCAATTGAAACATACTAATAATTGTTTCCAGAGGTCATGAAAGGTCAACCAACCCCACCACCTTCTTCAAACCAGACAGTATTGGTGTTATTCAACCGGCTACGTTCGTGCTGCATAGATTTTTGTTTGTGCTGCATTTGCTTTGAAGATAATCAAGTTTAAAGGTCAGAAGGTCAAGGAGCATCCGCAACATTACTGAAACCAAACAAAACTGGTGTCAAAAACTGGCTACATTTTGAGTAGCAAACATTTCTTCTTTGTGCCACTGTCATTTTAAAGATATTAATAAATGTCCACAGGTCGATTTGTGTGTGCTGCCATTGCTTCAAAGATATTAATTAAAGTTTACAGGTCAAAAGGTCAACCAGCCCCCTATATTACTAAAATCAAACAAAATTAATTCAGATGTTTGTGCTGCGATTGTGCACTAAGAGTTTTATTTTATGTTGCCATTTAAAAAAAAAATATATTAATATTAGAAAAGTTTCCAGAGGTCATCAGAGGTCAACCAGCCTCCTGCTCACATTTACACAAACAAATATGGTGTCAATCAACTCAGCTACATTTGTGCTGCAAAGTTTTTTTGCTTTTGCTTTCAAGATATTGATGATGACCTCTGGAAACTTCTTCATTAATATCTTTAAAGTGACACAAACGTCTGACGCCAGTTTAGTTAGATTTGAAGAAGCTGGGGAACGAACTTCAGTGGGATCAGGAAGTTGAAATAAACCGACCCAGAACTCCCCCCAGGAGTTCCTGACGATCCAGAACTCGCTGCCGTCTCCATCCACGCCCCAGCCGGCCACTGAGACGATGTGATTGGGCAGAGAGACGGGGTGAAACTCTGAGAAAACGCCTCCGGCGTATCCCTCCAATCCGCCAGTCGCCATCAGCGCACAACTGAGAGACAAGAATGAAACTCATTTTCTGCACGTCTGAAATGGAGTTTCACTGCAAAAACACAAAACCTTCCCAAGTATTTTTAGCCTAGTTCAGGGGTGGGCAATCCTGGTCCACGAGGGCCGGTGTCCTGCAACCCTTGGGTGTCTCCCTGGTCCAACACAGCTGATTCAAATAGCTGAATCACCTCCTAAATGCAGTCAAGTTCTCCAGAGTCCTGCTAATGATCTCATTATCTGACTCAGATGTGTTGAAGTAGAAACACATCTAGAAGTTGAAGAAGAAAGCAGGAGACTGGCTCTCGAGGCCTGGAATTGCCCATCCCTGGCCTAGTTTCTACTGCAAATATTTCAGAACAGTTGAAATAAAACAAAATTAACTTACAAGCAACTTTTCAGCAAAATATAAGGGCTTATTTCAGGTCAACAACTCAATATCTGGTATATTATTTCACTTGTAACACGGAAGAAAGGTCTAATAGTGAGAAAATATAAACTTCTCACCGAAATTGTGGTTTGAAAAGAAAGAAAACAGAGACAAAAAAAAGACAAAAAAAACAGAGACAAAAAAAAGACAAAAAAAGACAGAGGACATAGACAGAAAAGAGAAAGAGAGAAAGACTGGAAAGAGAGAGAAAATAAAGGAGCAAAGGGAAAGAAAGAAAGAAGGAAAGACTGAAAAAGAACAAAAAGTTAGAGGACATAAACAGGAAAAGAAAAAAGATCCATAGAGAAAGAAATAAACAAAGGAAAGAGAGAAAACAAAGGAGAAAAAGAAAAGGAAAGGAAAGGCAAAGAAAAAGACACTCAGAAAATGGACAAGAAAGACAGAGGACATCGACAGAAAAAAATAAAAAGAAAAGAGAGAAAATATAGGATAAAAGAAAGAAAGACAAAGAAAAAGACACAGGACATAGACAGGAAAAAGACAAAGACGGGAAAGAGATAGAAAATAAATCAGCAAATTAAAAAGGAAAGAAAGGAGAAAAGAGGCAAAGAAAAATGTAAAAAAAAAAAAAAAACAGATCAGAAAAGATAGACAAAAAGAAAGACAGTAAAAACAAGAAGAGAAAAAGGACAAAAAGACATAAATAAATGGGCATAAAGAAAGACGGATCCTGCGGTACCTGATGGGCCCATTGGTGTAAATTTCTGCTTTCATCTCGTCTCTTCCAGAAATTTCTCCATAATCTCCAACTTTCCAAACTGTGTAGTTCTTCACAACAGCGCAGGATTCGAAGAAGGAGCAGGTCCCACACTGATTGAACTGAACGCATTCTGAAACACACGAAGAATGGTTGATATCAGCGGACAAAACATCAACAACACATCAGTACACATGTAAACATCAGGTGTGTTTATTTACGGTTTCTATTCATTTGAAAATGAACAGAAAACCAGTCCAGATGCCACCCCTTCTGTATCAGGAGGTTTGGTGGCTCAAACACAGAGAAGTGATTTCTTACTTTGGTTGACAGCCTGGTAGTTGTTGCAGGTTTCATCAGGAATCCCGGTTTGATGAGCGAAGGCGTAGACTTTGAGGTGATCGCCTCCGAAACAGGAGCCCGCCCTCCCGCAGTCGATCACGTTCTGGACAGACAGGTAGGCGGACGGCCACGCTCCACCTCGCTTTATGTTGATACGATCTTAGAAAAACAACAAACACAGTCACCAGATAACCGTTTCCTGCGTCTCTTCTCCACGGTTACCTGGGCGATATGGGATTTAAAATGATTTCAAATTCAATCTACGATTATAATCAATTATATTCTTATTGCTTGCGTTCTTTTCTCATCCCTTGTACAAGAATACATTTTTGTTTAATTACCAGAATAAAGCAGAAAAAATATCTTAAAATTAAAAGAATTTAAAATTTTGTTTTTAAAGAAAAAAAAAGCTGTGATATATTTATGAAGATCTGATGCAAGCAGCTCAGTTTGTATAGTTCTTGTTTCAAAATAAACTTTGTTTTAAAGTTCTGTTACTGATAATTTAGTTGCTGATGTGTGAAAAGATAAAGTATTTATACTAAGCATTATTTGTGAAATTCATACCAACGTATAACATCAAAATATGATCAACATTTTTTTTTTTTTTGTGTGTTGGCGTTCTTGTAAAATCACTAGGTTATTCTGCTAATTTTACAACTTTATTTGGGTAAAAAATAAAAATCTTAGCCCTGATATTCAGTTGAATTCAAACTCCAAATAAAGAGAAGCTGGAATTTGGCATGCTGACATCAATCTGAACTATAAAAACCCAAACAGCACAAAAATCCAGATTTTCCAAAAATTAAATCTTCAAAAATTTGATTAATCAATAAAATCGATTATTGCTCGGTCCCAGCTACCTGCCAGTGCGCTGGTGGCTCCCATGGCCCAGCAGGAGCCGCAGTACTGGGGGATGTGCTGGTTCCTAGTGACGCTCACATAGTTTTTCCCGTTGATGTTCCTCCAGTCCCACGACGGAGGAAGGTCTGACGCTTTGATAAACTCATGTGGCCGCGCTGCAGTCCTTCAACAAAAACACAACAGAGAACCAGTTTCTTTAAAACTCTGACTCTATACAATTCAAGCTCCAACACAGGCCTTTAAATTCTGCTACAAAATGTTTGTCTGATTAGCATTTCATCACCAGTTATGACATATATATAATGATGCTGATGACTGAAAATGAAGCAGAAATAATGTAATTTTTATTAAATGAAACAAAATCCACACATTTTTTGTATATTATGTTGTAAACAGTAAATACAGTTTAAAGATGGGATTTTAAGCCATCTTTAAAGCCAATCATTTGAATTAATTTCTTTGACCGCAACCCACTTCCTCCATTATTATTATTAATTATTATTATTATTATTAATGTCTTTAAACAACTATTTATTGTTTTGTATTTACAGACAAAAGTTTGAAATAAAGATATTTCACATTAGAATTAAATGGAGTTTAAATAAAACAGCTTATTTTTAGTTATTTGACTAATTCTAACAACCTGCTTCTCTTTATTTTATTTATTTTTTTGATAATAAACGAAACATTAAAGTTTACTGAAATAATCCGCTGTTATTCTCCTAAATTACAGGAACAAATATTTTAAAAACATTTTTCAGCTGCTAACTTTCAATGATATTATGATAGAGACTGTAGACATTATTTTATAATAACTTTTACCTTAAATTGCTTTATCTGTTATTTTTCTCTCTATGTGAGCAGATTACTAATCACAGATTATTAACCAGATTCCGTACGTAAACGCTTCTGTTTTCCTTTTGTCATCAACAGAATATTTTACGTGTTACCCACCGAACTGAGTCCGGTCTGTCATCTTTAATGGGCTTGTAACAAGGTTCCGATAGATATTTAGCGGCGCTGGTTTCCACAGAAACCGATGCTAACCAAAGTAGCAGCGGGCAGATATTTACAGTCGCCATCTTGACTCCTCCCTCTTTTCCTCCCACCGCTCAGACACGAAGGATGCGGTTAAGGAGCGCCCTCTGCTGGCTGGATAAACCACTGCCAGGCCCTAGTCTCTGTTTACTGTAGAAGCGAAATGAAATAAGCTTCATAAATGACAGAAAACGTGAAAACTGACAGCTTTATTTATCAGTTATTGGCTTTAAATAGAATTTTAGTACTGATAATCCAAAAAAAATAAAGAAATTATCAATATATGTGTGAAAGAAATGAAGCACAACACTTGCTGAATTTGGCAATTACAGTTTTTAATACAAATTTATATAACTAACTAAATAAATAAAACAATTTCATACAAATAAAAAATATTTTAAATGCATTTTATACAAATGTCTAAATATTGAAATTGATTGAATATGTAATTTACTAAATTACACATTCAATGCATATTTGATTGATTAAATATTTATAAACAAATATTTATTTATTAAGTTAGGGACAATAATAATGATAGGGGCAGACACAATAACATCGAAAAACTGAATAAAACAGCAGTCTGGTGCCTGTATCATGGTACTAATAGAATTTGCAGCACTTGTTCCTTGATGGGCTTTTATAAACAGTATACCTAATATATAATTAAGAAATAGAATAGAAATAAGAAAATAAAATGATGAAAGGTGACATTGACCTGTAAAATATTCAGGACAGCATTAAATACCAAAAACCTAACAAATATTTTTCGTACTATTTTATAGTCTACAATAATTTCTAATCAAATAACATATTGGCAACATTTAATAACAAGTAATGACTACATTTTAAGAAAATGTCTTATTTTAATATTATGCATTACTGTATTTTAATTAAAATATTGTTTAGCAACACCTGTACAATATTAATTATTTAACTTTTTCAAAAGCCTATTTTTCTTATTAATTTATATCTTGACAGATCGATTCTCTATTTGGGGTGCAGACACAGAAAAACCGACAGGTGGAGCCAAAGAGCCAATTTGGCTCCACCAAATCAAATAAAAATGATTACAGTATCAATCAATGTCTTTCAGAAAAAAAAGACTTTCCACATAAAGCCTTGCTGCTTGCAAAATAAAGAAACATAATATTTATGAATCCTCAAAGAGGATTAAAGGCAAGCAAACACGATCAGGTTTTAATAATGTATATATTATATTACACAATGTGGTACTTGTTTAATCATTTTTCTTTTTTTGGTCCACAGTTATTTCAATCCTCAAAGGAAATAAGTGATAGAGAGCAGAAGTTTTGCATACTCAGCATGAATCCTTTAAATGACCGGCTGTTAAAATCGCATTATACTTAATGCAACATAAAGGACTGGGTGTGTTATTATAGAAAACAATCAGCTCTTAGCAGTGTTATCACATTACTAGAGGAGCCTGAACATTTCTGCATCCAGGGAAGCAAAAAATGCTGGTGATTTAAATGACTGAAGATTAAATCTGCATTAGCCCCCGAATAAAGCCTGGAGAGGGAAAGAAAAGAGAAACTACTTAAAGCAAATTGAGCTCCAAAAATAGATGGCGAGAACAAAAAGTTGGTTTAAAATTCACTTATTTCATGTGAAGCAAAGTTTACTCTAGATTTTATTTGTTGCTTTTACTATTTTGAGTAATTTCTGTTAGGAAATCTACATATTTATCTGTTCTCTGTTTCCTTTTGTTTAGTTCCTGTTTTACTTTTTCAGAAATCTTTTTATTTGGATTTTATCAGTTATTCATAATCAACAGTAAAATATGCATATTGCACCCGAATTACAAATTTAAAAAAATAATCTTAATGCAACAAAAAACAAGTCTTCAAAAAAGAAAGGGGATTATTCTGAGAGTGAATGACTCAACTTTCATTAGTGAACCAGTGATATATGGAATACTGATCTTGCCAACACTGACAATTAAACAAATAAATAAACGTGAGAATAAATAACTATTAAAATATCTATTTAAAAAAATACATGTATTTAAAAACTTTCTTTCCTCATACATTTAATTATTCTTCTATAATTTATTGTCAGTTTTGGAAGGACCAGTCCCCCATATGAGATGGTCGAGAGGTCTGGTTTGCTTTTAAGAGGACAAAAAGAGCTCTCTGGGAGAGGCCGAGATCGTTTACAACAGAGAAAACTTTTATTATTAAAGCAGTGAGTTTTTTGTATGGAGGAATTATATGTCAAAAGTAAAAATAAATGAATATGGAAATAAGTAATTAGAAGCATATACTTATTTATTTCCAAATATATATGTTTATAAACAATTTTATTTTTAATTTAATTATTCCTCCCTTTTTTATTTCTTGTCAATTTTGACAGGATCGGTCTTCCATATATGATGCCTTAATGCTCATTAGAATAAAAAGAGCTCTCTGAGGGAAGCAGAGGTTTTATTGACTTTATAAAAACATAAATAATCATTCACAGATGATTACATGTTTATTATTGGAGCAGGAAGATGTTTGTATGGAGGACTGATATGTCAAAAGTTAAAATACATGAATGTGGAAATAAATAATTTAAACATATACATAGTTATTACAGTTATAACAATTTTATTTCCCCATACATTTAATTATTCCTCCTTCATTTAGTTATTGTTAATTTTGACAAGATCAGCCTTCCATACAGACTCTCCAAGACACAAGATGCGTATTTGGCAGAATAAAAAGTGCTTTCTGAGGGCGGCCAAGGTTTTCTCAACTTTATAAAAACTTAAACAGTTATTCACAATAAAACAATCACTGAACAAAGACTCTGAGCATCAGAAAAGTATGACGCATGTGTAACTGAGAAGAGGGTGGCTGAGTGTTCCCAGAAGGAGTCACTGACCTCAAATTATTTACTTCCCGGCTTTTAAACCTGCAGTGAACTGAACTCCTGAGATATTTCACTCAAATCTTAAGCTGAAACGACCTCCAACCACGTATTGTGTTTTCTTTGAGGGCGGCTGTCCTGTCCTCAGAAGTGCAGTTAAGCTTTGACCTGCGGATGCCGTTAAGAGCTTCACTCCATCTTTGCTTTGGTGCTTCTTCAAAAGCAGAAACGATTCTCAATTATGCAGGCGAGAGGGTCAGCCGGTGAGGCTGTAAATATTTTAAGAACGTAATGCGCCGTTGCAAGCAATCCGTCAACATGCACGTTGTTTTTGATCAAACCAACATCCGTTATGTGAGCATCGGCATGAGCTTCTTCCTGCTTTCTGAAGAGGCGATAAAACCACGTCAGCCATCGTTTCAGGGGAAGCTTTACCCCGCAACACTGTGGAGGAATTAAACAGCTGAGAGACACAAACAAAGGCAACAGCAGTACAGCCGAGTTATTATGGAAAACCAAACAAATTAAATTCTGTGATTATCATTTCTTGACCCACATGCAGAAATCACTCAGACAAAACCAGATTTATTTACAGTTTCATGAGAGCAAATACATCTTAAAAAAGGCCAATATTTTTGTCAATTATTTAAGAAATTGAAACTTAAATATTAAATAGACTCACTGTACAGGTAGTGGAATATTTCCAGACTATATTTCTAGTAATTTAACTGGTTATGGCTCACAGAAAAAATAAAACTTGGAGTATTACGTAACTGTAAATAAGAAAGGATGTTTTAAACTCATTTGCTTTAAAAGGTATTTACTCCCAGGTAATTAAACTGGTTATACAGAATTAGAGCAGCAGAAACACATCTAAAAAAATGAAAATATCATAAAAAAAAGTTAAACATTTTATTTCTGAAAGTGAAACTTCTACTTTACATAGACTCACTACACACAGAGTGAAATAATTCAAGTCTATAATTTTAGTAATTGTGATGATGATAGCTTACAGATAATGAAAATATAAAATTAAATGTAGAATATTATGTAACTTCACTACAAAAGGATGTTTAAACGGGAACTTCAGGCCTCTGAGGTTCTGCAGTTGGAAAATTAAATCAGCATCTATTTACATCCTGTCAGCTAAACATGAAGGGCTTTAAAATTAGATTATTTACCACAAGGTGAATATTTTGGTAAATTCCTGGCAGATTATTTACAGTTGGAACAGTGCAAATGCATCTCAAGAGTTAATTTTTTTATTTCAGAAAGTGAAGCTGATATATTATAAAGTCTCACTGCACACAGTTTTGATTATTGTGGCTCACAGAAAACCTAAAATTGAGTCTCAGAAAATTAAACTATTACATTACGTCTTATTTTGACAGGTCAAAGGTCAGACAGCACAAATACAAGTGATTCAGTTTCACCCTGAGAGAAACGTTTTACAGTTATGAGGTTTTCATTTTCAAGCCAAATCAACTTAAAATGTTTTACAACATGAAAAACAACTTAAAGTACAGAACAAAAAATATGATTCAGCAAAGTTTGAGACAGAAATGTGGCTGGAACCATTCCCAACGTTAATCTCGTTGTTTTTGTGATGTTTCCTAAATTGAGCCACAGGTGGTTCTGGAGCAGCCCGACCCGAGGCTCCATTTGACCCAGAGATTCTGTCGATGCGCTCCCTCTCCAGGATCGGATGAATAATGAATCAAAGACAAGATGTTACTTAAGATCTGCTCAGCGGGCCTGGGCTTCAAACAGCGCCAGCCAATCGCCGGCTGACATGTTTTGGGGCAGCGTTATTGATCGCCTCCGGCTCCAGCTGCTCCCACATTGGCCTAAAAAAAAAGCCCAGCCGGTCTGGATCGCCGGGGAAAAGTGCAGGGCCGAGGTTTTCAGCTGTTTACTTTTCTTATTTTTGTAAAGCGAATCATCGTTGTGGTGATTCATCACGTCACGAGTTGGACCTTTGCTGCTGTGAGTTTCCTTTTTCAGAAGCGCAGGGAGGTTCGCTGGGATCGGTTTGGGTTTCTCCCATCACTGGCCTTCTCGTCTCCTCCTGCATGGCAGAGAAAAACAGCTTCCTCCTCAGAGAAATCAGGAGAAAGCTTACTTCTTCTTCTACAGATAAAAAAAATGTAATTAAAAGCTGAAAACCTATGTATTCATTTTTTTACACAAGAATCAAATAGACAAATAAAACACTTCACTGTCAGAAGAGGTTTGAAATGAAGAGGAAAGTTTGTCTAAAAATAATCTCCGGTAACCACCGAATGAGTCAGCACAAACTCTCCGAATACACTGGAGCTCTTTTAAACAACGTTAATTACATTTTTAATGTTGGAGTTTCTTAATAACGCAAACCTAGAAGAAAAACATCACTTGTTTAGATGCTTGTACATGTTTACTACTTAATCCCACTGTGTGTCATGTAATGAGGCGTGCTGCTGATGACAGGAAACACAGTGGGAAGCGGCGTCCTTTGTCGAAACGTTTCTGTCTTGATGAGGGTTTTTCATGGTGACAGCAGATGGGTCCGCAGGGAAAACGGCTCTCTGAATACAGTTAGAGGATGTGAGCAATGGGATGAAAAGTTCAGACAGGAAAACGACCGTCTTTTCCTTTTCCTGCTCCAGGATGTTTTAAGGTCGTGGGCTGCAGCTTCTGTAGCTCGATACTGATCACAAAAAGCTCTAAATGCATAACCAGACCTTTAAAAAGTCTCTTTCTAAGAGTAAACTTTGTGATCTTTTAAAATAGTTTTTTTCTGGTCATCCTCCAAGGCTTTTCTTTAGATTTTTACCACTTGTTGTTTTTTTTCTTTTACTAATTTTCGAATCCTGTTGATGTCATAGTAAGACCAGTGTACATAGAAAACAAGAGTAAATTTCCACCAAAAGATTCAGAAAATTTGAGATTGAGCTCAGAAATTTTCTGGCTAAAACAAGAAAAAATTTTATCCAGAAGATTTCTGAGTTTTAGCGAGAGAAAAACTCAGACATTTTTACATTGAGATCAGAAATTTTCCAGGAAAAAAAGATAATTTTTGAATTTGAAGTTAAAAATTTGCTATAAATCTTTTTAGATTAATCTCAGAAATATTCTAGAAAGAAACATGGAAATTTCTGAATTTCAAAATAAAAAAAATAAAAAAATCAACTTTGGAAATTCACAAATATCCAGTTTTGTTTTGGTTTTTTTTAGAAAATTTTTAAGATTAATCTAATTATTTCTGAGTTTTCTCTTGGAAATTGCAACTTTTCAAACCTAAATATGTTCTTATTTTATTGTCTGAAATTTTTCCAGAAAATTTGACGTTTGAAGCTCAGAAATTTTATTTTTTCTGTGAAATTTCTTAGATTATTCTTAGAATTTCAGATTTTTTGGCAGAAATTTGCTCCTCATTTTTTCCTACGTACCTTAGCTCTACTGCACCATTGTAAATAAGGTTTATGGGTTTTTCTTCATCTCTTTATGTCTTGATTACATTAAATAAGCAACAGTTTGCCTGATAAAGTTTTTCCCCTCCTTGTAGATGCAAGGTGGAGAAACCTAATATCGTTGATTTACTCATTTACCAAATCAAAGCCTGAGCCAACTAAGGCAACCTTAGAAGGTTGAGATGTTGTTATATTTTTGAAGGGAACTCCAGAACTGGAAATAAAACACCCTGTGAGCCCTGAGAGACAGAAAAAAGCATGTAAATAATTTTCTGCCTTGTGAAAGGAAACATCTGCATTCGCCACAAAACACATCCTCCCTGCAGGTCATAACTTGCATCACAGTGATGCAGTTTAGTTTGTATTCTTCCAGTTTACTGAGTGAATTAGTGGCCATAAAAAGACGAGAACAAAGGAACAGTTTAACTTATGAAAAGTGTCTGTTGCCAGGCCATAAACTGGGTGTGTTTTTGACTGATTCAACTGAGTCAGACTTACAGTTCCCTGAAAAAGTTTCAGACTCCTTGTGTTGATACTCTATGATACAGTTCCCTGCAAAAACATACATTTTAACCAAGTGTTTTTGGTCTTGTTTCTATTGCAAATATTTTTGTGCACTTGAAATAAGACAAAACTAACTTATAAGTAACATTTCAAAAAGATACAGGCGCTTGTTTTAAGCAAATAATTCTTTACTATTTATGAAAAAGTACTAGTTCTATTGGCAGATTATTTCACTTATAACAAGATTTGGCAACATTGATTACAGCAGCACTGTCTTCACAGGTTGGCCTACGCTGATCCAGAACGCTGCTGCTGGTGTCCTGACTAAAACCAGTTAGCTAGAGCACATCGCCCAGTTCTAAGGTCCTTCACTGCTGCTGGTGTCCTGATTAAAACCAGACAGATAGAGCCCATCACCCAGTTCCAAGGTTTTCACTGCTGCTGGTGTCCTGACTAAAACCAGTTAGCTAGAGCACATCACCCAGTTCAAAGGTTTTCACTGCTGCTGGTGTCCTGACTAAAACCAGACAGACAGAGCACATCACCCAGTTCAAAGGTTTTCATTGCTGCTGGTGTCCTGACTAAAACCAGACAGATTTAGCACATCGCCCAGTTCAAAGGTTTTCACTGCTGCTGGTGTCCTGACTAAAACCAGACAGACAGAGCACATCACCCAGTTCAAAGGTTTTCATTGCTGCTGGTGTCCTGACTAAAACCAGACAGATTTAGCACATCGCCAAGTTCTAAGGTTTTCACTGGCTCCCTGTAGCTCAGACAATAGCGTTTAAAATGCTGTTATTAGTTTATAAATCACTGAACGGTTTAGCACCACTATACATTAAAGATCGGCTGGAGTTGTATCAACCTTCCAGAACCTCTCAGGTCTTCTGGTTCTGGTTCTGCTCTGCATCCCCAGAACCAGAACCAAGCATAGAGAAGCAGCATTCAGCTTCTGTCCTCCTTTGACTTTGTTTCTACAACAAACTTCCAGAAAACTGAAAAACTGTCAAAACACTGAGTTCCTTTTAGTCAAGGCTGAAGAGTTTCTTAATAACCTGGAAATGGATAAAAATCAAAACTTCGCTCCCACATTTGATGTTGATTACTCTTTTTGATGATTGTGTTTATGTTTTAATTGTTTAAAGCCCGTTGAGCCGCCTTCTTGCTGACACGGGATACACAAATAAACTTGACTTGACTGATTAATATTCTCCTCCCCCGGCTGTTTGTTTACATAGACGGCCATATCCTGGCGGGTCAGGTGATGGATTGAACTCTGACCTGTCAGACGTCCAAAGCTTGGAATATTGTTTTTGAACCAAACTCCACTTTAAACCTCTCCACAACTTTAAACCTGACCGGCCTCAATGATGCAGTTTGTTCAATAATGTTCTCTAACAAACTACAGAACAGCTGCATTTATTTTATAATAACACTAATATTGTCTCTGTTAACCTAATATTTGACTTCGGGAGGCATTTAGTTACATGAGGTGTCAGAATAAAGGGAACCGAATACTTATTTATTACACATTTTTAAAATTATTTGTTAAATATGTTTTTGTTTTTTTGTTTTTTTTATAGTTTGTGGTTTAATACAAAAATGTGTGAAAAAAATCCCAATGTGCCGATAGTTTGTCTTTTGATGCTAAACACACTTTTATTTTATTTAACCAGGCAAGTTGATTGAGAAAAAACTCTAATTTTCAACAACAACCTGCTCAAAAAAACATTAAAAATGACACAATATCATAAAACAAACAAAAACAAATAAAACATATTCATGCTGACTAAATGTACTATGTTATTTATAATTAAATAGTTTTATAAATTAGGTAACTTAATGAATTAACAGTCAATTATAAGTAAACACTTTATGCATTTGGTAAATTAAAAAGTTGGATAATTCGATTATAACTACATATTTATGTTGAAATATTCAATCTTTCTCTGTGTTTTGCTGTTATTGTGCAGAAATTTTCCCATTATGAGACAATATAGGATCATTCTATTCAATTGTATTCTATTGTTTTATATTCTATTCTATTGTTTTATATTCTATTCTATTCTCTGTCCTGCTTTGTGAAATTTGGTTTTCCACCAGTAGACGTCGCTGTTTCTCTTTAAAAACGTAAAATTTAATGATAATCAACATCTCATGAAGTGAACGTTCTTATTCGATGTTTTTTGAATTAAAGAACTGGTATAACTATATAAAAGCATAACAAGAGTTATAAACCACAGATAACGTTATTGTTTCTCTGTTGCTGCCTTGACTTTTCTCATTTGGCTTTTTGCTCATGTTTTGGTCCCACCTCTTGGTTCCAATTATCTCAGGGGGCGGGGCATACCTCCAGGCGCTCACTTCTGATTGGCTGTCATGGCTGTCCCTCTCTGGCTCGTCCTGTATCCTCTAGTTGGACAACGGAGTCAACAGCAGAAGTCAGAAAGTCAAATCTGTATAAGTGAGAAGGTGGGGGGGACTCCAGACACAAATGTGGACTTATCCGCTGTTTCCCAGCCATCCAGAACCGGGGAGTGAAAACAACGCTGGTTGGTAGTTTCTGCGGCGTCTAGTTGAAGTTTTTTTGCGGTTCTAAAGGAGGTTAATTGGACTTGCGGACTTGTTGGTTCCTCTCTCCGGTTGTTTGGCGCGCCGTTGCAGCGCAGCTCGCCTGCGCACCTGAATCCGCCACCATGACCTCAGCGCATCTCCGCTTCTGAAAAACTACCATGCTGGCTTCGGTCAGGGGCGACACCCCCTGCTGTGGCGACCCACGGTGAGCGAGCTCGTTCCCCGCCTGTGGAATGGCCGGAGTCCAGGTGTCTGCAGCAGCGGAGAGCCGATGTGGCCGCCCGTAGGAGCCAGCCACATCTGAGAGAGCGCACCAGACTGGGATGCGAGGAGAGAGAGCCTGAGCACACAGGGACGAACTCCGGCTTGTTTCACCTGGACCTGGGCCGCCCGGAGCCATGGCCTCTCAGATGGTGTGCGGACTGATCTTTAGGCTGCTGCTGCCCATTTGTCTCGCAGCTGGTGAGTTTAACCTCTATTGCGTCACCAGAGGTGGCTGGAGTACCCAAAAGTTGTACTCAAGTTAGAGTGGCACTGCAAAAAAGTAGCCATCCAAAAAATACTCAAATAAGAGAGAAAAAACCGATTTGGTAACAAATCTGCTCAAGTACTGAGTAACTGATCAAATAATCAATCATTTAATGTTTAAAAATTACCTCTAAAGTGAAATTAAGAGGTGTTTTAAGGATGAAAATCACAATAATTAATATGAGTAACAGAAAATAACTAAATCAGGCAAAAGAAAATTTTCCAAATCAGTTTCTTTCAATAAAAAAAACTTAAGAAACTTTAACCAAAACTGCAGGTGTGAGTCTGTCTGGTGAATCTTTGGTTAAATCGTTTTTGTTTTTCATTCAGTGGGAAGAAAATCCAGAAATTTTACTCAACTAAGAGTGGAGATACTTCATAATAAAGTTACTGAAGTCAAAGTAAAAAGTACAGCGTAATAAAAATACTGCTAATGTAACTGAGTAAATTGTCCGATGTCATTAGAACTACGGATCGACTCAAGATGCTGATTATTGTGCTTTCATAGCAGCCGTGCTTTGTTATGAAAATTATTCTAATGCATAAATATGGTCGACTGGTGGAAAAGCAGTGAAATTTTCATATGGGTGTCCAGATATAGATGCATGTTTGAAGACATGCATCTATCTCTTCAAACAAGATATAAAACTGAATAAATGAATACAGAAATAATTTTAATTGCATTAAAATTATTCCTAAGTTTAATGCAATTAAAAATAAAAAATAAATGACAATTTATTTTTTATTTTTTATTTTTCTGTGACCTGAACATGGTTCTCTGTGGTGCCCAATATTTTTCCAGATGGGGCCATGGCCCTCCCATGCCATCCTCTTGGAGGCGCAACTGTGCAAAACAGAAAAAAGTTTAGGAGTAAAAGAGAAATATTGCGGCTTTTCAAAGAAATTTGTGTATTAAATCACCGGCTTCAAGTCTCAATGCAACAGGATCTTCCTCTGAAACCAAATAATCACTTAAAGTTGTAATAGAAAGTTTATTGGGCTGATGACGTCCTAGTTTGCAGCTTTTCCTAAATGTTGCATTTTCAAACAAAGCTGCCTTCACAATAACATTTAATCTGTAGTCTCTTTATTTTCTCAGCAGTTAAACTTGTCTGGAATTTTTTATAGTAGATTTTTAGGCACTTTATTGTTTAAGTCGCAACAATTTGTTGAAATTTGATCGGAAATTTTACAGGGCCGCTGAAAATATATCCTGGAGCGTTTGGTCCCAGTAAAGTGGCTCTGGCAACGCTGGTTATGAAACCTTTAAAGACAAAATAAACTGCCGTTAAACCAATGTGGCCACGTATTTTACGGTTTTCTCACTCGGTTCAGAGACTGGTTCAGTGTTTCACTGTCGACTTATGGGAGCCTCTGTGGGTTTTACCATTGAAAGCTTCAAGAAAATCAGCAAAAATACACAAAGCTAATGTTGAAACAAGGCTCCTGGACCGAACTTGTTTATTTTGTACATTCAAAAAAGAAGCTGCTTAATTTTGTACAAGATTAAGCAGCTTCAGTTGCTACAGTTTGAAACTAGTGATCTGACCCTTCAGAGACACATAAAGACGGTTACAAAATCGGCCTTTTATCACCTGAAGAACATCTCCAGGATTAGAGGACAAATGTCTCAACAAGATCTAGAGAAACTCATCCATGAGTTTATCTTCAATTGCATCAATTACAGCAACAGTGTCTTCCCAGGTGATGCAGAACGCTGCTGCTGGTGTTCGGTAAACACAGTCCGGTGGGTTTTCCTTACCAAACGGGCTTTTTAGTTGCTGTCCACTGCACTGAGTACATGAAATATCACACATTAATTCAGCATCTCGGTTGCATCTGTGAGGCATCACCGCGGGTCACTCTGGGTGTATGAGTGCAGTTAGGTCAGTTTTTAAGAGCGTTTTTTTTTTTTGTTTGACCTGGAGGGTCATCTGTCATAATCAGACTGTGCAGCCACAAAAACCAGCATGCAGACGCTCACTTCAACCTTCACCTGGAAGGAAGAAAAAGAAAAAAAAAACATGTGTCTGAGCGAAGATGGTTGCACAATCCTACAGAACTCGGCTAGAACCGCCTCAGGCTAAAATCACACTATCTTGTTTTGTCTCAATAGGTTTTGCACAAAGTTAATGACAGTTGTCAGATGCTGCTGACTTATTCTGCTGTTCTAAAAGCCAAAGTGATTTCTGTAATTTGTCAAAGTGGTTTTGTTGGTTAGCTTCTCATTGCTGTTGTTAGTAATTAAGTGTTTCTGTTATTAATTAACATTTACAAGACACTGACAGTGTTTTCACTGCTGCTTCACATTCCCCCGGTTTACTGTACAAGAGTCAGCTTTATTGTCTAATAAGTTTGTTACTGTTGCTACTATTGAAGCTTTCTGCCTGATTCACTCCTTTGCTATGCAGACGTGGACGATGATTCACTCTGGTTGCTGTTTTATTTTCCTGGCTTGTAGTTGTTCAAACAAGGATTTAAGGTTTATACAGAGACAACAAAATTGTTTCTAAAGATGTGTAAAACTCCTGTAAGGTTGCCAGGTTTTTGCTTGTAAAAAGATGTAAAGACACCTTAATCTTTTGTCTGAAATTGAGCATGTGGTTAATAAGTGAAAGTTGAAAAGACTTCTGTACAAAGATGCAAAGGTGGTAATGAATTTGGACGCTAAAACGCTAAATAAAGGCAAGAACTGGCACAGTTTAAACAGCCATTCAGAGGAACGGTTGGGCAATAAACAAGTAACAAAATATATGGTGATAGTGATCAGTACTATCTGATAGAATATTCAGTAATATCACTGAACTTCAATCCAGAACCGCACAGCATTCTGGGAGATGTAGGCAGAAGAAAAGGTTTAGCCGCTCAACCTTTCATAGCTAGCTAAGCAAGGTTGGTTGCATCAGTTGACTCACTCGCTCTTTGGTTACCTAGCAACTCACTCACTCTTTGGTTACCTAGCAACTCACTCACTCTTTGGTTACCTAGTAACTTACTCACTCTTTGGTTACCTAGCAACTCCATGTAGAGGAAGTGACACAGCAGCAGTTTAAAGTTTCTCCACTGTACCTCAAAAATAAAAAAACAACAGCATGGAGTGAAAACTGAGTCAAGGTCACGTCACCAGTTTGGCAACATTTCAGATATTTAAAACAAAAAAAAACTAATCAATAATTATTGATATTGACTGGTTAAAACCCTCGTATCGTTGCCCTGTTCAGAAGATGACCTTGAAGTGATTGGGTGGGACAGAGACGGACATAAAGGAAGGTTGATTTTGTTTGTTTTTTGAACATGTGTGAGCGTTACTATCTTTCAGCACCATTCTCAGCTGTGAACAAGTTGTTTTGAGAAATGCACCAGAGCAACTGAGAAAAAACTCCAGACCAACGCCTAACCTGATGCCTAACCCTAATTTTACCGCTAACTTAACCACAGCCTGCGATGATAAAACGTCAAATTATACATTTTCTGATCATAATGTACCCAGTTGTGAACCAAAACCAGACTTGGACAGGTTTCAGTTCAAAAATACCCCATTAACCTCAAAGGAAACTAAATGTTGCTGTAACTTGTATTCAGATGGCTGCTGGCAGGAAGGATCTCCAGTAGCAGTCTGTGTTACAGCGGCACTGCAGAAGCCTATAACTGATAACAGTGTTGCTGTAATGCGGTTTCATAAAGAGGCTGCTCAGGATTGTCCATAATTCTCTTTATTTTCAGTAAGAATTCTCTTGAATGACAGAAAATTCAAGAAATTGAATCGTGTCAATTTCTTGAACTGGAAATGTTTTTGGAAAGTCATGAAATTATGACAAATTTTTATATTTTTTAATGTTTGTTTAATAAATTTAATGTCTTCTTATGCAACCACTTTTATCGGCATTTCAGTGCAACATGTTTGATATCAACTTTGATGTAAATAAATTTGACACTGACATTGTCATACAAGTTAAAACTAGACTTGTCATTAGGCCTGTCACGATAACAAATTTTGCTGAGTAATTAATTGTCTCAAAAATTACTGCGATAAACAATAATATTGTTTGAAGGCCATTTTAAACTAATTTAATGGAAATGATGTAATAATGCACGCGATTTTCTGCCAAAACTAGATACACTTTATTTTCAAAAGAACACTTAACACTGGAACTGATCAACAAAATGAACAAAACAACCAAAAACAAAAATAAAATGGATTCTCAGTCTCCATTAACAAAAAATGTACTTGAATAAAAACTAAACAACATAAAGCCAAAGTGGAAATAAATACTGCATTCAACCAAAAGAGTGCAGATCATGAAGTCTGTTTACTATATTGCCCTTCAGATAATAATTAGATTTAAATAGAGAAGACGGGCACATCCCACTGCCTGATGCAATAGTTCATACTACACCATTTTTAGCCCCGATTTTCCCCTTACAACAATCTTAGAACATTGGACGTTCTAAGACTGTCGCTTGCGATTTCATAGCCGATCATCCTGTAGTGTGGGGTGTGTTACGGTAGATCGTCGTGGCCGCTCCGATCTAAATCAGGGGTTTTTCCTGACTGTTAACGCAGCCTGTTGAATGTGACAGCCAATCAGAAAGCGCGGATTCCCCTCCGTGCTTTCTGAAGGAAAATTACGGAGGGGAATCCCAAACAGCCGACAGGGCGCAACCCGAAGTCCAGCGGACATCGGAGATGATATGTGGAAACAACATTAATGTTTATTCAACATTTCGTGCAAAGAATATAGAAAAGACAAGGGGAGGAGTTGGAGCGGGATTGCTGTCGCAGTTGATAAACCCGGTAACTTTTCAGCTGTTCTTCGTTGACATAAATGGGTTATAATGATTTTCATTCAGTCAGGACTGACGCTAGCCGCTTGCATTACAGGTAGATTGTAGTAAAGCATTGATTCATGCCTGGTTTTAAAATTAGTTAGTCAGCAGCAAGAGAAAAATGCCGGAAGAAACGATAAAGCCGATAATTAAAATGAGGTCGATATTTCTAATTTATCGTGCGATTAATTGATTTATTGTTTATCGCGACAGGCCTACTTGTCATGAAAGCAAATTTTGCCGGACTATAAATTGCCCCCAAATTTTTGCGATAAACAATTATATTGTTGTTTCAAGCATTATATTGATAATGTTAAATTAGCACAAGTTCACTCTTTCAAATATCAATAAACTCAAAATTTGTAAAGAACACTTAACACTGGAAGACATTTAAAATTTTGAAAATAAAACAACCGAAATCAATAAATAGTGGAAATAATGAACAATTACTATAGAAATGGATTATGATAACCTTCAGAATGGAAATGATCAATCTTGCCTTCATTGATTAAGCCACTAATTGTTTATTGTGACCGGCTTGGCTATATTTGTTGCTGCTCACTTCACAAGTGGGCTTGAATTTAAAATTTTAAATGTAAAATACGTGATTCTGCTACTGCAGTAAATAAAAATATTACACGTTTTCTGCGGGTGCCAAGCCGTCGGTACGGTAGCTTCTGAATAAACTTAAATGCGGTTTACTTACTGCTGTAATCCTGCGGTCGGCCACATGTGAGGAATGATTAGCGCCGAACCGCCACTGAGGTTCCAGCGCGGTGTCTGTGCACCACACTTTTAAAGCTAACAGCATGCTTTCCATAGATAAGACCCACTCAGTGGAACCGTAATGCATCGTTTGACAGGCTGACGTGCCCTTTATTTCCAAAAGCAATTGTGGGTCCATGCGTCGTCTCCATTAATTCGTGGAAAGTCGTTTTAACAGTATGAATTAATAATGCGGTTGTTAGGGAGAGAAGAATTGCCTTTCCCTTTTATCGTAAACATACCTTTAATATTTTATGTTTTTTTGTTCTTCAAAGTGCCAATGAGGTTTGTCATGCTCTGCAGCTGTGAGCCGGCCACCGACAGGATGATGGAAATGTCATGAAAGAGCTGGAAGAGGAAGCGGATTAGGATTGAAATGAAAGCTTTTGCAAACACAAAACCTTACCAATTATTTTTGGTGAAGTTTATAGTGCAAGTATCATGGTACACTTGAATTAAAACTAACTCGCAAGAAACTTTGTATAAGCCAATAACTCCTTAATAATTAGAGAAAGTACTAGTTCCACTGGCAGATTATTTCACATATAACAAAACATTTTTCCCACATCATAAGTGAAATAATCTGCCAGTGGAACTACTTTTTCATCAATATTAAGGAATTATTGGCTTAAAATTAGATGCTTCCTGAAAAGACAAAACTGTGACTGACGATTATTTTAGTAACCAATTTTTCAGTAAAATATTCTGATGATTAATCGGATAAAAAATTGGCACATTCTACAGATTTTTCATTTAATTACTCAAACCTTTTTATACATGATTAGAAATACATTAAAAATATTTTTTCACAAAGAAAATATTTTTTTTGCCTAAAGTGCAATAATATAGCATTCCTTTTGCATGCTTGAAACGGGTGAAGCTAAATCTATGCCACTTGGGTTTAGAGTAAAACATGTTTATCAATAATTTATATATATCGTAATGTTTTGGCTTTCTTACTGCTCTGAATATGCTGGATTTTTAGCTTTTCTTGAGTCTGTAGCAGTTAATCGATTACTAAATTAGCTAACAATTATTTCAAAAATCGATTAATCGCGATTAATCATTTAAGCTCTCAGCTAGACCAAAATTACTTTTTGTGTTTTTGCAGTGAACTGTGTTGTCAAAATGACTTATTCTCCTTTCTGTGCTACATAAACAAACAAAAGAAAACTCCAGCAGCTGTTATGTGGGTCCAGACACCTTCATTAACGTCTCTGTGTATGTTGAATGTTGCAAACTGCTGCTTTTCAGCCGCTAGTGACTGAGCCGTCTGCTGACGTTACAGAGTCGGTGTTTCGTGTCGGCTGTCTGACAGCACCTCTATTGAAACTGCGCCGCTGTTGTGTACACAATCGCCTCTGCTAACACACACTCTGTCTCACAATTACAGTTTTCCCGATCAAACACGCTGCTGTTTATGTGTTTACCGGCAGAGTTCGGGAGTGCAAAGCGTAATTGTGAGCGTTAGCTTTCCCAAACGTCTCATCTGAGGCGGGACGTGTCTTCAAACGTTCAGGAGAAAACTCAACAAAGTGGATAAAGAGGATTGAGAAAGCGGTGATAGAGATGGAGATAAACAGAGGAAAAGGTGCTTGAGAAGAAGAAGTTTGTATTTAAGTCTTTTGAAACATCTTTAATTAAGCATTCACACAGAATTAATTTAATCATTATTGTTTTTCCAGCAAGGCACAGATTACGTTTTCATCATGCGATATTTTATTGCTTCCTGTAAATTTCAAAATTTGTAAATAGTAGGGTTTTCCAAATTATTTATATTTTTATGTAATAATCTGTATGGAAATGTCTGAGAACGTCTGGAAAAGTCCAGAATTTGGTTCCAGGATTTTCCAGGTCTGGATTTTTGTGGGAAAACCAAAATAAGAGTGTGAAAATATTCATATTTCCAGACTTTATTCACATCTTTCCTTCTTTCTGTCCTTCCTTACCTCCTTGTGTGTCACCTTCATTTAGGGCTGAAAAATTTATTAGCGTTTCATATTAGTTCATAACAATAATTAGGTTATTGCCATAAGACTATTAGACTCATTTTTTTTATTTTACGTATTTGTATTGATATTTTTTTATTAATGCTTATTAAATTCATTATTATTATTATTGGAGCGTTGCAGTGAAATTTTGCACAATATGTACATTTTTAGTGTACAATTGAATGCCAATAAGGTCGGTCCAAATCAGTCGATATTGACCATTTTTGATTAATTTTTATATTTCAATGTGTGACATACTGAAGCAGGGTGGCAAAAACTTAAACTGCTGCTGTTGTTAAGTCAACATGTCGTTGCTAGGCAACCAAAGAATGAGTGAGTTGCTAGGTAACCACAGAGCGAGTCGGTTAATTCCCCCAGAATGCAATTCTGTGAATATATGGAGTAATATTCTACCTGTATTACTACTTTATATTGATCATCTTTCTGTTGTGATACATATTGATGTTGTTTTATTGTCCAGCCGTACATTTATTACTTCCTTGTTTCCTTTCCTCCTCCTTTGGTTTCTTGACACCAAATGTTAGATGTTTTTCTTCTTTTGTTTCTTTTTCTTACATTACAAATGAAATTCTGGTGTTGGATTGGACCAAACTCTTTGAACTTGGCTTTAAAGAAAGTCACTGTCCGGTTTTACGTGCAGATGAAACATTTGGTGTGGAATGCTCTTTATTACTCGTAGATTCCTGCGTTATCTCCCCCGTACCCAGTTGGTACTGGCACTGAATCGCCTTATGAGCTCTTTTTTTCACGTATGTGGGCTTCTTCTCATAACAACACTTGATCCTGACTCTAAATGCAACTTTACTTTGGATTTTTATGTGTTTAGGTTTTGTGTTTCAGTAAGTATAGCTTCAACTCCAGTGGACAAAATTCAGAATTGAATGGGAATTTTTTTTTTTCTGTAATCTGATGTCTGAAAGAAACGATGGTTTATTTTCATACTCGGTGTAAAAAATCCTCAGATGTTGAGTCATAGCGCGAACGGCCAAATGGTCAGGAAGGCTGCGGTCAAGTGTCTGCAAGGCCTTTAAATACAGTCCTACCATCAGAAACAATAAACAGAATGGATGCAAACATCTTTAGATTTGTAACTACAAGCAGATGGGCAGCGATGACGTTGTGTTTAATACCACATTTATTAAAAACGTGCAGAATGGAGGACAGAAGGCTGTTGGACAAAAGAAAAAAGTGTTTCACTCCCTCTTCCAGCATTCCAGCTAGAAAATCGCGACTTCTTGCCTCTAAAAAGATACAAAAGGAATCTGATAAACAATAATCATTAAGTGGTTTCTCTGTTTGGCATATCATGCCGTCTTGCGCAGCTGAAACCGATCTGGGAGATAATCTGCAGATGTTTGCGACTAGCAAAAACATTGCACCCCTCCTCCTGCCATTTATCAAACTTTTGTTAGTTTTCCTTCGGCTTGTATCTGAGCGTGGAGAAAAGCAGGAGGTGCACTTAGTTCGGCACCAAGGGAAAAGCCGGAGCCAAGTCAAATGTCAATGAATGGCTCCATTGACTGCGCAAAGATAAATAAAAGCACCATTTTCAGCAGTTAAGTGTAATTTTTCAGTAGTTCGGCTCGACTTCGACGATAACTCGTACGGCCGACTCGGTTGTAAACTCCGAGCTTGTTGATATAACGGCAGAGACGAATTTCAGGAGGTCAGACTGAGTGTCCACATGCTACACAGAGTCGCTGTGTGCTGCCTTCCTCGCCGCCTGACCTAAAAAAACGTTCAAAGGCTTGTCGCTGTTTATGCCATATTTTCTGCTTGCTTTGAGGTTTAACCTGTAATTGAAACCATGATTTTGTGCCAGTGCACAGCTTGAGTCATTCAGGGACAAGAAAAAAAAAAAATGTTTGTGGTGTGGTAGATTCTGGAAGTGTTAATTGACACTCAGTGAGGAGATGTGAGCTGTTTAATCGGTAAAAAGCTGCAGTCAGCACAGATGGGAGCTGGACCCAGGAAATGAGGTGGATTGAGGATCAATACATCAATTAATGCGTTTTAGAAGCCATGTTTGCTCTAAGGTGTCTTAACTTTCATCACAGAGACGAAAAGATGTAGTTTATGCCTCTGTTTGCAGTGTAATGTGCAGGGGTCTCAATTTAATCCAGAGCCAACATGCAACATTTGCTTTCATGCACAATTTGTTTTTGTTTTAGAAGTCAGCGCAGCGTGGCGACACTGTAAACCATTTAATCGTCACACTGTTTTATGTAGCTATTAATCGAAACGCTTGGAGAGGAAATAATCTTCTGTCATTGCCTCGCTAAGCGTCTGACTCAAAAATGGGATTTTATGGGAATTAATAAAAATTTTCAGGTGTAAACTTGGAATCGGAAATGTTCCACTGCAAAAACACAAAATTTTTGGTGTAGTTTCTATTGCAAATATCTTAGTACACTTGGAATAAGGCAAAACTGACTTAAAAGTAAAGATATAGGATCTTGTTTTAAGTCAATAATTAATTAATATCGAAGTGAAAAGTACTATTTCACTTGTAACAAAACAATTTTCCTATTTTATGAATCTAATCCTTAAAATAAGTGATCGTTGTGTTTCAGAAAGTACATTTTGAATTCTGTGGAAGCAACCTCTATAGAAAGTCGCCTTTGAGTTGAAGAAAAAATTATCTGCATTGTAAAAACACAAAATCCTATCTAGTAATTTTGGTTTAGTTTCTAGCAGAAAGATCATTTAAAAATAACTTGCAAGTAGCTTTTCAGCAAGGTTATATGAGCCTGTTTTAAATAAATTATTTCTTAATATTGCTGTAAAGTACTAGATCCACTGGTAGATTATTTCACTATAACAAGTAATTTTCCCTTGCTATAAGTTAAATTATCTACCAGTAGAATTAAGCACCTTTTAAAATCAGTGTTAAGTAGTAATGTCGAAGTAATTTTCCCTTGCTATAAGTTAAATTATCTACCAGTAGAATTAAGCACCTTTTAAAATCAGTGTTAAGTATTTATTAATCTAAAACAAGCTCCTATATCTTGCTGAAAAGCTACTTGAAAGTTAGTTTAGTCTTATTCCAAGTGTGCTAAGATTTTCCTACTCGAAACTAAACCACAATTACTTGGTGGGATTTTGTGTTTTTGCAGTGTAAATATTGAGCCTTGAGAGATTTTCACTGTGGTTGAGGAAAATTTAAGCATTTGATTAATTTAGACAAAAAATAACCAGATTTCACTCAAGTAAACTTCAGTATATCTAAGCTGTTTCTCAGTCAGACTTGTCACTCTGCTTATTGCAGGTTATTAATGTTGTGTTCTCTTTAAACTGGGAAGCTGGATTTATTTTTTTTTTAGTTCCCAGTTGAAAACTAGAATAATCCCTAAAATTGGAATTCTGACTTGAAATGTCAAATCCTGTTTATTTTCCAAATGGCCAAAGGACAAAGACTGAAACTATTTATTAGCACTTCTGATGTTTTGTATTTTATTAATCTGATAGTGTTTAGATGTTTTTGTGTATAAATGCTTAAAATGGAGATGAATTTATTTAATTATATGTAGTTTTCCTAAACAAAGCAAATTTCTAAACCAGTCGTATTTGGTCTTGCCACCTGAACGCTCTCAGCTTGAGGGTAACTTTACGCCTAGCAATAAAAATATAAAAAAAGAACAAAATCATGAATTAAAGGTACTTTTGCCCCACAAATTGATCTTTAAAAAACTAATATTGCAAAATTCTCATTAATTCTCATCTCCGCTCTCTGGGATTTCTCCCATTTACTTGGATCGCATCAGGTAGAATTTCAGTCAGAGAATAGAAGGAGAAGTTGTGAACAACGTCGTTGATTTTCTGCATCGTTTTGGAACTGTAGACTGCCTGCAGCTTTAGCAATAACAGCGGAGTAAGAGAAAACCTTGGCGACTGGGTAAAATCCACGCCTCCTTGAAGCAATCGCTTGCGTTTGCTTTGGAAATTAAACACCTGCACAAGTCGAGTTATGCAAACGAGCCTGCAACAAATCACGTCATAGTTTCGGTTTGTTTGTTGAGGATGACAGTTGTTATGACCTGGAGCTACATAAATAAAAATAATTGACTTAAACTGGCTGCAGTGGGCACAGACTCCACCTAGCTTACCTGATGTGTAGCTTTAATGGTCAGGGATTTATTTTCCTACCTTGTTTCATTGGGGGGGAACCAAAACAAACTTTCTTAGATCATCTCCTTGGCTAATAAATATTTAAACCACATTTCCTTTTTCATCTAGTCGCCCCATACATATGGCTCTTCTCTTCAGTCCACTTCAGCCCTGATGTTTTTCTGTGTAGGTGTTTTTTGTATTTCTGAACCTAAATCACACTTGTTTCAGTTTATTTCTTACATTTTGTTTCTACCCATTCATCTTTGTTGTGCCTTTTTATTATTATTTTCCTCAAACATTGCTCTGAGTTTTTTTATTCTGACACTTTGACGTCGTTCTTAGTCCACCAGGATGCTTCCTGTTTGGTTTTGCTCCAAATTGTAGACTCAGCTGACTCGTTCTGCCACCCTTCATATTGACTGTAATAATCCTGTCCATCTCAGTGGCTCTCTGTTTCTGTCAAACTTCTAGGTCCAATGCACATTAAAATCTGAAAGCACTTTCTTTAACTAGGCCAATTTGCATATTTGTAAACTGATTATTTTAGAAAAACAAAGTGCAGAGTGATTTTATGTTTTCCCTCCACAGAATGATCAAACAAAGATGATATTTAATTACTTAAATATAATTCATTTTCCTTTTTTAGCCAATTATTTTACAATCCAGAATGTTTAGCTGTTAGATAATATAGTTGGTGATAAATTTCTTTTGTGTTTCTGCTGCAAACTGTATTGTGGATGAATCGAAGTGCATCCAAAATCCAACTGAATGCCAGCAACCTTTACTCGCTAATTTAAATATCATCTTTATATTTGCAGCACTGTGTACCACTATGTGAGTTAAAAAAAAACAACTCCACTTTTCGAAAAACGTGTCGATAAAAGACAAAGTATTCATATTTTTTATTGGAAATAGGTAACTGGTTAAAATCTTTGGCTTTTCCCGAAACCCCTGCATACAAAAAGCCTTGTTAAGCTTTAATTGGTGGTTTTTAATTCCTGTAGGTGTGTGTGTGTGTGTTTTGTCCTTTCACTGCTTTGACCTTTTACAACCTCATTGTTCTGGTGTAGAAAATGGGTGAGCAAATAAATGTAAAACTGTAACATCTCAGTTAGTAGAACTGAAGGTTGAATTTAAACGTTTCCATTAGCAAATTTCTTCTTTTTCAAACATGTTTTGACATTTTCTCCTTATAAGACAAATGTTTGATACATTGATATGCACAACAATTTAAATCCAAGTTACAAATGTGTATTTTAATCCACTTAGTAAATAATAAACCTTAATGTTGACAAATATCTATTTTTTTCTCCTATAGAGTTTTACATTCAACCTCACAAATGTGTTAATTTCTTCTAGGTGTTTAAATCATGACTGATCAGGTTTCATATAGCCGTGAATCCTGTGACATTTTCGCTCAAATGTTCCTTATCCTGCCTGAAACTCAACCACACTCTCTTGATTTCACTCCTGCCTTTAAATATTTGCCTTGTGGAAGCCATTTCATAAAATAACTCATGGTTACACATCTGTAAAACATAATCCTGTGCTTCTTTTGTTGATTTTTAAACTCATGAATGCAGTTTTTTTCCCCCCCTGCACAAACATAAATACAAGGTTTTAGATGAGTTGCTGATTGTGGTTGGCTTGTTTTTGTTTTCCTTCTGGGAGAATAATCGGTCCAGATGGGGCCACAGGCTCAGGCAATGACAGATCAAACAATAATTAGGTCAATTTGAATCTTTTATTGATACCACAATTCCTTTTTTTATTGAAAACAAACAGCTGCCTCAGTCCTGCCAGTCAGTTTTGTTGAGTTTATGTGATACATTTATTGCTTTTATTGGGATAAGCTCTCTGGATATTTCCAACTCAAACGCTCATTGTGGATGTATGCTAAACATTTCTACACACAAATACTTTACCAGCTTTTAAACTCTCCTGGTTTTAGCTACAGGATTTTGCTATTCCTGTTTTGACAGCGTTTTGTGCTCCCAGAAGCATGCTGCATTCAGGTACAACTGGGGCATTCGGCTGTTGAAACATCAAAACAACAACAAAATAATTCATAAGTTCTTTTTCACAAATATATACAGTTTTATTTAAAACATTTAAATATTAACATTGACTGTTTCCATGTGGTTGTTTTGTTGTACAATATATTTATGCCTGCTTAAACTTTAATTGGCTGAAAAACATCCAACCAAATCTCAGTTTTGGACTTTATTACATTTTAGTACATAATAAAAATAAATTTAATTTCAGAAATAAAAATGAAAAGTTTGTAAAAGTTTCTATTTATCTCAGAAACTTACAGAAATCATACCAAACTGTAATTTTGTGTGATGTTACACCTTGAATATTTACCAAAAAAAAAAATCACAAAATATATATAATAACAAACCTCAACCCACCTGAGACGTTTTGCCTCCTTACTGATTTTTAATTTTTTTGTTTTTAAGTTGAATCTTTGCAACCAAATTAATTTGAATATCAGAAAATAGTTTCTTCATATCGAAACTATTCTCTCTGAATTTACATCTGACCTGTCAGACATATTGAACTTATGAAATGTGCCATTTTTTCACTTGTCTGGTTTGTTTTTCTTTTTTTTTAATGCAACTGTATATAGAAGGTTGTGAATATAAAGTCAGAAATATTTAAATGTGATAATAACATGTAAAATTACTATTCTGGAGAGATTTTTCTGAATGTTTTCACATTTGAAGGAAATAATATGTAAAAGGGTAAGTTTCTGTCAAATGGGGGGATTAGCAAAAAATCTAAGATCATTTATTTGTTTTAGAAGAGGGGACAAGGCTTCAATACAGCACTATAAAGTTCAAATAAAGTCCGCAACAATAAAGACATAAAACCAGTGCAAATTTTGTCCAGCACTTTTACAGAATGCTACAGAAGAAAACAGGCTGACTTCAAATATATCCACACAAACATGCAGTAACTGCAGAGTAAAACATGGACGGGGTTTGTAGTTGTGTTGACAATAATCAAAATTTTGCTGGTTAATTGAACCGTGTCAGATTCTTTTAATTAAAAATATTCATGTCATACATAATAGGCCTGTCACAATAACAAATTTTGCTGAGTGATTAATTGTCTCAAAAACTACTGCGATAAACAATAATATTGTTTGAAGACCATTTTAAACTAATTTAATGGAAATGATGTAATAATGCATGCGATTTCCTGCCAAAACTAGATACACTTTATTTTCAAAAGAACACTTAACACTGGAACTGATCAACAAAATGAACAAAACAACCAAAAACAAAAATGAAATGGATTCTCAGTCTCCATTAACAAAAAATGTACTTGAATAAAATCTAAACAACATAAAGCCAAAGTGGAAATAAATACTGCATTCAACCAAAAGAGTGCAGATCATGAAGTCTGTTTACTACATTGCCCTTCAGGTAATAATTAGATTTAAATAGAGAAGACGGGCACATCCCACTGCCTGATGCAATAGTTCAAACTACACCATTTTTAGCCCCGATTTTCCCCTTACAACAATCTTAGAACTTTGGACGTTGGGACTTACAGTAAGGAAATGAGGACGGGAGGGTCAGTGGAAGCATCGGAGTTGAGCCTTTTTCCATTCAGCGACATCAACAGTAAGAGAAAAATGCCGGAAGAAACGATAAAGCTGATAATTAAAATGAGGTCGATGGTTTTAATTTATTGTGCGATTAATTGATTTATTGTCTATCGACATCCAGGAACTAATTGGAGATAATTTGGCTTCAAAAGCAAACATGAGGTCCTGAATTTTATGGCTTCTTGTCCTTTTTTATGTGATGAGATGAATAGCCTTGTGTGTGTTTGGAGTGGCCCACTCAAAGGTTCTTTTGTTTTATTACCACAGCCGACTTTATTCTGATCTAATTTTCTGCATTTATTTTGCAGCTTGCCTCTTCAGGTACAATGTCCTGTCCCTCGTCTACCTCATCTATCTCCTGCTTCTTCCGCTCTTCCCAGAGCCGACAAGCACAACAATGCAAGGTAAGAGCTGCTTTTCATTTCTGCTTCAGGCTTTGAGGTTTTCTCTGAGTTTTTAAAGATCACCTGTTACAGGTTAGGATGGATCTGTT
Source organism: Poeciliopsis retropinna (assembly GCA_010277075.1). NCBI lineage: Eukaryota > Metazoa > Chordata > Actinopteri > Cyprinodontiformes > Poeciliidae > Poeciliopsis > Poeciliopsis retropinna. The sequence continues at coordinate 5,943,362 of VMRM01000021.1, forward strand.
CAGCTTCTATGCATCACAAATCTGTAGCAAGCGCCAAGAAAACTGCAAAACGGCTCACTGGAACACTGATTAACGTATTTTATGTGTATTAGTGATTTTGATGATCGACAAAATATAGTGTTTGTTACTGGTTCCTTAATTGATGACTGTATGATGTTTCTATTACGTTTTATTTTTGTGTTTTTATGATATAAAGCTCTTTAATGTGCTATACAAACAAACTTCGCTTGACTTATAGTTGATACAAAACATTTTGGTTGCATTTGTTTTGCTCAAAATCATTCTTAGATAATGAGATTTAAGAATGGTCGGTTCTTTCCACTTGTTTGGGCCTTTTGTCGCTTTAAATCCAAATTATCTGCTGCTCCGCTTTGGTTGCTAGGTGACGGGGGAGTTCCGCTGGGGTTGCTAGGTAACGGCGCAGGGCCTCTTGAATGAGATTTAACAATCTGGAGGTTTTTCAAGTGGCTTATTTTCCCTGACACCAAGAAACATGAACTTGTTGCCAAAACCCAGATGTGTGGTGACTTTAAAAGTTTGGGTTGTTTTTTAGAAGCAGCTGAGACCCAAAATGGAAGTATAAAAACATGCAAAATTTGAATTTTGCATAATAGGTCCCCTTTAAATGTTTAGCTTTGGTTTGAATGTTGTCCTCTGTAACACGAACCAGCCCTTTGCTGCAGGAGACGTGAATTTCCCTGTGATGAGGTTGGATTTGGCACACAGTTTAGCCCCGTGAAACGTAATATCGGTGAGTCCAGGCACGAGGCCATCTGTAATAACAAACACGATCCGCTGTCAGGCAGATCTCAGATAAAACGCTTCGATCCATCAGTTCAAGATCTGAAGTCTGCTTGATAAAAACGGACACTTCAGGCTCTTTCCTTCTTCTGTTTAGTTTTATTTAGCAAATCCAATAAATGCGTACGTTTAAAGAGCACAATTAGTTCAGTCCATGTGAAGGTTTGATCCTAAACGTTTTGCTCTTTAAAGCTGCTACATCAACCTCTCAGGGCTATAGGTATTCATCGGCTGCAGAAGTATGAATCACAATGGACTTCTGCGGTTTTTGAGAAGTGACTGAGGTGACTGTTCTCCTCACAGATGATAAATGTGGGATTGCAGCCGCTGGCCCTCCACCGCAAAATACTAAACAGCACACATCCCAGACCTCCACAGCAATAACACAGGTTTCTGGAGGAGACCGCATGCAGTGTTTAATAATACATAAAACCATATTGGCGGAGGCGGAGGAAGCAGCATCCAGTCCGAGGTTCGTTCCGCGACTCCAGCTGAAATAACAGGCAGGAAGTAAAGAGAAACGAGAGAAAGTGGACCACTCACAACCTCATCAATAGTTAAAGAGAAAAGGCTTCTAGTAAAGCTGGATGCTCACCTGTCTAATAGCTGTTGACTTCAAGAGTAGCTGAACATAAACATCAGCAGCCATATAGTCAGTTTATAGTAATTTTGTTTTCTTTTTAGAAAACAAATTTTATTCTCCCACAATTGGGGGAAATTAAGATGTAACAGCAGGAAGGAATATAGGTTTACACAAAGATCAAAAACTGTTAAAAGTATATAAACGCACGCACTCACGCACGCACTCACGCACTCATGCACGCACGCACGCACGCACGCACGCACGCACGCACGCGTGCGTATATACATAAATATATATATAATATACGTCACCACGCCCAAGGCGGCCATTTTGTTTGGCAAGGATGTTTTGCAACTTATTCTATTTATTTGGGCTTCAAAATCCAGTAAATTCAGAATGTTAGCTTAAGATTTGTCTTTTATTTAGTAACAAGCCAAAAGTCGTACATCAATAAAATAATAATATCACTAGAATAAGGTTCTACTATTGGGAGAATTAAGGAATAATTTCAAATTCAATTCAAAAATGACAATTAAATGGTACAATTTTTTTATTATCATTCTCAATTAACCAAAAAACTATCTTTGCTTGATCAAAATTAAGACGTATTAAGATATTTACTCCTCAAAACTTCTCAACAGAAATCCCACTTCAAAGAAATCTGAACTGCCCCTTTAATGCCCTTTCAATTTATTTTGCTTTTCAGAGAAATCTTATTTAATGAGGTCTAAATCAGATCCAGAAATCCAAACCAAATAAACTGGTGTTTCTTTGTTTTCTTATAAAACTAAAATAGAAAAACTTAACTATTGACAGATTTGAATAAGGATGAATTTTGAAAACTAAAGCAGAGTTTTATCAAAAGCCACAAAGAAGAAGTCACTCAAAACATTGTTGGAAAACTAATACAAATACTCTGCGGTTCGTCTCATGTCATTCAAGAAAAACCTTCATCTTTTGTTTTCTATTCAACACGATTAGCCTGAGGAAGACTACATTTCCCCTTTATGTGTATTTTTGTTAGATGTATTTATTGTTGAAATGATCGACCTGCTCTGTCCAGATCACAAAAACAGCAGCAGTAAAACACCCACAGCGCCGGGAAGTGTGACACATTGACTGGGTTCAGCCGGTCCGGACTTGTATCCCATCTGTCTCTGGCTCAGCTGTCTGTCATCAGGGACAGCCCGCAGGATGACAGACGGCGCTGTGAGGAAGGTACAGCAAACAGGATCACAGTCGGGGATAAACTTCTGACTGGAAACGGCTGTGATGTCAGCCTTGCACAATAAACTCTGGATTTTAGCTAAATATTTATTTTTGAAAACAATAATCTCTTGTTATAATCACCACAGATTAAAGGCTTTTTTGTAGTATTGAAGCTACACATGGCTTATTTGTATCTTTTATTTCCGTGGAAATTATGGGTTTCTTCTCTGTCAGACCTCTATGGAACTAAATTGATGCCATAAAAGTGGGCTCGAAAAATGGTTGAACTTGGATAAAACCATTGAAACTATTGTTGAAACCACAAAAAAAAAAAAAAAAAACTAAAAAAATAAAGCTGAAAAATATTTATTTCTTCCATTTCCAATTTCAACTATCATTCACAGCTTTGAAAATATCCTAAAAGTATATGTTTCTTCTGTTTGCAGTAGACCTATGATGCAAAATTCACTTTTTACCTGTTTTTATACTTCCATTTCTACTGCCTGTATAAACAGTGTTTAAAAAATTATCATAAGTTTTTTTTTTTTTTTTGGCAATAAGTTAATGTATTTTGGTGTCTGGAAAATGAGCCATTTCAAGAACCTTCCAATTGTTAAGTCACACTGTGCTGTTATCCATCAACCCCAGCTGAGGCCATCCCGTTACCTAGCAACTCAAATGGAGCTCCAGCAAGTTTGTTCAGTTGGTTTTACCGCTGCATGTGCTGTACAATGGCTGCTGGAAAAGACTAGTGTTTAGTTGTTGACTTAACCATCCAGAACTCCCTTGCTGCATTCTTGCTGGTTGTGCGGGAGACTCTACTAATGCTTTTTAAAGATGTACAGTTGTATAATTGCGTACCTGTTTGTCACCATTTTCACGTGAGAGTGTAAATGTTGAATTGGCGGGCGTGTCCAGCAGCTTATTTGGATTTAAAGTGTCAGGAACCCTAAAACAGCTCATTCTGAAAAGAGTTCAAAATAGGCAGAACTAAAAAGACTGAAATATCATTATATAAGGAAATATCATTAACTAAGGATGATTTTATTTAACAGATGTAATGAACATGTTTTGTAAAGTTCATAGACCTAACCTGACCTGTTAATAGATCACCTTTAAACAAACTTTATGGCACCAATTTAGCTCCATAAATCCCACCAGAACAGAGAGAAGTCACAGGATCCCACTGCAATATTAGCTGAGATGTCAGGATTTGTAAACTCAGATCTTCTAGCTTTTTTCCAAAACCAATTGTGGTTTTCAAGGAGGGGCTGTTTGTTCAGACATTTAAATCCTGTGTGATTTTCGCTTCTCTCTACTGTTGATGTAGGCTCAGTATTTTAGATCTGGCATTTTAAAGACTAAAACAAACAAAAAAACCCATTATACAATAGCATGATTACAAAATAAATCAAGGCATAAGAAGAGACACATTTCTAAACATATGTATTTCAACATAAAATGTATGAAACTAATGTCACATAAAATATCATACATTACCTCAAATATCATATAAATTTCTTACAAATATTCCTAAATTAGCATCACTTTGCAAAACAAAAAACAACAAAAAAAAACAAAGAAAAAACAACACAAAAACAATCACAAACTCCAGGAGGAACAGCTATTTGTTAATATTTTAACAGCTTAAAGATTCTTATCAACAGATTCTGGCACAACCGGCCCTTTAAGAACATTCAGATTTTTGATATGGCCCAAAGTGAAAATGAGTTTGGCACCCCTAATATATAACACTTTTTTTTTTTTTTACTTTCAATCAATCGATCACATTGTGAGCCCATTTTAGCTACACAGCAGTTCCAAGTTGCTTTACATCATAAAAACACACAAAAAAAGAAACCCCTGGCGCAGAAGATGGAAAATAACGTTTAAAAGACAAAGCTTGTGTATCAACAAGAGGTCTCACTTCAACATAAATTGTAGGTGTGTTTCATACATTTTTGGTTAAAACTTGTTCGCTCTTCATTATGTGAAGTTACTGGCAGTGGGTAAAGTGTCTGGAAATGTTGCACAAGTAAGAGTAGCAATAGTTTATACTTCATAATAATATTACTCTAGTAAAAGTAAAAGGTACAGTGTAGTCAAACTATTCCTATTTTTCCACAAAAGTTGCTTCTAATTAGTTACTTTTTATTAGCTTTAAAATTCTTAGTATCAAAATTTACTGGATGTTGTTTTTGTTTTTCTATATTTTGGCTGTAACCAGCATGATAAAAAAAAAAAAAAAGTAAGAGATGAAGACACAGCCCACTCCGTTTCAATTATTTTGGGATTTAAGTGAATTTAATGCTGCGTTTTGATGGTCTGTTTCATTTCGCCTGCCGATCCTAAAGGACGAGCAGGAGTGAAATCTGTTGGGTTAATTTAAACCAAATGTTTGGCATGAATAATTTATTAAATGTAAAATTGTCCTTTAAAAAGCCACTACAGTGCAGTTTGCCCTCCAGGACGTGTCAGTTTCTGAGGCTTGAGAGACAACTTGTTTGGATATTAACTCCAGTTTTAACTGTGCTATTTGGCTTCAAGGTATTTAATTCTCATTGGAGAGGAACAAAATGTGAACTATTACTCTAATATACTGGGAACATTGTAAGAGACATCCTGTGCCTTGTTAAATGAACACCAACGTGACTGATTCAGCTTTCCTGGATATATTTTGATAAATATTTTATGTTTTTGTGGATTTATAGTGTTTATGCTTATCCCAGATTTGCGTTTTAAATCCCGTTCATGATACTTTTCTTACTTTAACAGCACTTTTTTCCTCCATTTTGTTAAGCCTGGCAGAGATTTTTAATTTGAGACAAATTGCATTAAAAACCCATTTATTTCCCTGAAGACTATGGAGTTATATTAGGATTGAGTGCTGTCAACGGTTCTCAGTGTGATGATGGCGAAGGAGCAGCTATAAAATCTGAACAATGGCTTCTGTTAGGAAGCTTATGAAACGTCTTCTCAGGGGAAACCGGAGCGCCGGACACAAGCTGCCTTCACAGGAGCAGAAACGAGCCCAGAGGCGCTGGAGCAGATTTAGAAATCAACCAAGACTCACAGAGTTCACATTTACAAGATTTGGTTTCACGGGTTTCACTGGTTTCATTAAATGTGATGGAAATCAGAAATAAAATGGGAAATTGGCATCCATCCGTCCGTCCGTCCGTCCGTCCGTCCATCCGTCTGTCCATCCATCCGTCCATCCGTTCACCCATCCATCCATCCATCCGTCCATCCGTTCACCCATCCGTCCATCTATTCACCCATCCGTCCATCCATCCGTCCATTCATCCATCCGTCCATCCGTCTATCCATCCAACTGTCCGTCTGTCCGTCCGTCCGTCCGTCCATCCATCCATCCATCCATCAGCACCTCTGAACTCTGTAAATGTGATTTTGGAAAGGGTTTCTGTGGGTTTGTAGGGTTTGGAGCGTTTCTGGAAGCTGTGTGCTCAGCGGTAGAGCCTCCATTTACTCAGGATATTGCACAGTAAAACTCCGCCATGCGGATGCTGTAAACTTAATGAGAAGAAAACTGTGCTACGTTATTAACCGCTGGATCGCTGAGAGCAGATATGTCCGATCATCTAATTGGGGTAAATCAACAACTCAAACAGAATCCTGAAACTTCTTTAGAATTATCAATAAATATTAACATAAATGAACATTTTATTTACCTTCAACGGCTTTCTGCTTGGGAATTATCCTGAAGTTATCCCAAATACCTGTAGGTGCACCATAAAGCAGCCATGTGTTGAGCAGCTGTGGCGGCTCCCTTCCCCCAGGTTCTGTACCTGCAGTAATCAGGGAAGAAACAAATTCATTCAACATATTTACATTACAGAAATACAGAGTCTTACCAAGTATTTTTGGTCTAGTTTCTCGTGGAAATATCTTGTTACACTTGAAATAGGGCAAAACTAACTTACAGGTAACTTTTCGGCAAGATATAAAAGCTTGTTTTAAGTCAACAAATGTTTAATATTGATGAAAAAAATACAAGTTCCTATGGCAGATTATTTCACTTACGTCTTGGGGAAAATGTCTTGTTAAAAGAGAAATTGTCTTCCAATGTAGTTGGTACTTTTTCCATCAATATTAAGGAATTATTTTTCTTTAAATAATGTCTTACAAGTTATTTGCAAGTTAGCTTTGACTCAATTCAAGTGTATTAAGATATTTGCACTAGAAACTAGACAAAAATGCTTGTTAAGTAACTTAGCAAGAAGAAATGAAGCTTGTTTTTAGTCAATAATTCATTAATATTGATTTAAAAAAGTTCTGGTTCCCATGTTATTTCACTCATAACATTGGGAAACCATCTTGTTATAAGTGAAATAATCTACCAGTGTAACTAGTACTTTTTAAACTAATATTAAGAAATTCTTGATTTAAAACAAGCTTTTATATCTTGCTGAAGTTACTTGACAGTTAGTTCAAGTGAACTAAGGTATTTGCATTAGAACCGACGCAATAAATGCTTATTTAAACGTCGTTTTTACAGTGTAGGTGTTTAAAAACAAAACCTCAAATGGTGACATCAGTCACCAAAACCAGAAGCCAAATCAGTGGTGAATAAAAGCCGGTTCTGCTTCTCTGACGATGAATCAGAGACGTAAAGGCCTTGCGGTCCAGCAGAATGTTTATTTAGGTTTCTCCCAGTCGTGCCAGCTTTTTTCCAGGATATGTTTTGTGATTATCTGTAAAAATCCCTCCCAGTTGCCGCCGTCTCAATGTAAAGCACATTATATCAATAGAAACCAGCTGTGCATTTTTAATGCATTCCTCAATAACTGCTGTCTCAAAATGGAGAAATACCAAGAACATTTTTTTAAAGGAAATTCTTGCATGAACGTGTTGAACTCACTGTGCTCCGTTTTCCTGTTTAGGCCACACAGGGCGTCTGCTGCAGTCCCTCTGCTTCACCAGTATGTCCTTCCTGCTGCTGCACATAATCTATCAGATTACCGTCAACAGCCTCCTGGCCGGGAACTCCATCTCCTCCAACTTCAGCTGTGAGTACACTGCAGCCTTTGTGGTCGAAGCTTTAAGGCAGAGCGCCGATGTGTGCAGAAGAACCGAAGCTCTTCGAATAATCTGAGAACGGACCTGAGAGATGCACTGCAAAAACACAAAATCTTACCAAGTATTTTTGGTCTAGTTTCAAGTGCAAATATCTTAGTTCACATGAATTAAGACAAAATTATCAGCAAGATATAGGCGCTTGTTATAAGTCAATAAATCCTTAATATTGATGAAAAAGTACCATTTCCTGTCCTGTTACATGTGAAATAAACTTCCAGCTAAACTGGTATTTTAAAAAAAAATCAATATCAAAACTGCAGAAGCACAAAATATTATTCCTTCACTACAAAAAAATAATTAAAAGTGTTTAATTTCCCTTTAGGATCAAAAACACAAAAATCTTACCCAGTATTCTTTTCCTATTTTTAGCGTAAATATCTTAGTACACTTGAATTAAGACAAAACTAACTTACAAGGAAGCTTGTTTTAAGTCAGTGGTTCCTTAACATTAATTTTAATAGACAGATTTTTTCCATTGTAATCAGACATTTTTTGAACTAACACTTTTTCACCAACATTAAGGAATTACTGACTAAAAACTTGCTGAAAGGTTCTTCATTTAGTTGAAGTGTGCTAAAATATTTACACTAAAAATTAGACAAAAATATTTGGTAAGATTTTGTGATCAGTTCACTTCTCAAAGGGAAATGAAGTGACTCTTTATTCAGTGAAGGAATTACTTTCTCTAAACAATCTTGCTGAAAAATTGCTTGCAAGTTAGTTGTGATTTATTTTAAGTGCAATAAGACATTTGCATTAGAAGCTGGACAAAAATACTTGGCAAGATTTTGTTTTTGCAGTCTGTCTGAAAGAGAGAAAACATCTTAGTTTGATAAAACTGCAGATCCGTCTGGTATTTACATTTTCCGAGAGCAACACAAAAGTATAGACGATGCTTTAATTCAGGCTGAACTGCCTCCAGATATCAGTGGTTTGTGTCTCTGAATGGTGGAAATCTGCAGCTTTGCCATGTGTTTCTTCATGTCAGACATATGTGTCCCATTACTCCTGCAGGCTGCTTTCCATTTGAACTCTGACCTCTGCAACTGAAGGTGGAGCTTTTTCACAAAAACAAACTTGTTAATATATATTTTTTTAAATATGCCCAATTCTTTCATATTTTTTGATTTTCTACAACTTTCTGTAGTTACAAAAGTGTTATTTACCACAACCTAAACCTGAAGTTTCTGTATTATGCAGGTTGATTTAAAAACATACAAGTAACTTGCTTTCTAAAATGTAACATTTTGAAACTGAGAACTGTTCCTGGAAAGTAACTGAGGTTATTGGCCATAACATCAATATTTACATTGGCTATTGATCGACCCAAATTTTCGCATTGGTGCATCCCTAATTTCTTTTGTTGGTTGTAAGTGTTTGCTTCTGTTTAATACAATTGCAGGATTTCTCGTTTGCATATATATATATATATTCCCTTCTCACCCACCGCGGGTGGTTCTTATCCTCTGAGCTCGGGTCCTCTACCAGAGGCCTGGGAGCTTGAGGGTTCTGTGCAGTATCATTGCTGTGCCTAGAACTGCACATTTCTGGACTGAGATGTCGGATGTTGTTCCTGGGATCTGTTGTAGCCACTGCTCCAGTTTGGGTGTGACTGCCCCGAGGGCCCCGATGACCACAGGCACCACTGTGGTCTTCACCTTCCAGGCCCTCTCCAGTTCCTCCCTGAGGCCCTGGTATTTCTCCAGTTTCTCGTGCTCCTTTTTCCTGATGTTGCAGTCACTCGGTATTGCTACATCCACCACAACGGCTTTCCTCTGTTGTTTATCCACTACGACAATGTCCGGTTGGTTCGACCTTACCATTTTGTCTGTCTGGATCTGGAAGTCCCACAGGATCTTAGCCCGGCCATTCTCCACCACCTTTGGGGGTGTTTCCCACTTTGATCTCGGGGCTTCCAGTCCATATTCTGCACAGATGTTTCTGAACACTATGCCTGCCACTTGGTTATGTCGTTCCATGTACTCTTTCCCTGCCACTATCCTGCACCCTGTTGTTATGTGGTGGACTGTCTCAGGGGCCTCCTTGCCCAACCTACACCTATATACCATATATATATATTTTTTTTTTTTTTTGCTTTTGCATGTTTATAGCTTTTTTTTTTTAAAGCTACAAACTTTTAAAAAAAGTTAAATTAACACTTTATAATTTATTTGGAAACATTAATTTATGGGAAGCTAAACCTTTTTCAAAACAACAAAAGAGCTAAAGAGCTAAATTAGCTCCTCTATGAGCGGATTAGTGGACGTATGCCCACCACTGATTTAAACATTAGTTTTTCAGAAACTTAAAAGTTACTTTCTGGAATTCACAAGTTACTTCTCTTGGACCTTACAGATTATTTTTACTATCAAGAAAAACTTTCTGAATCTTCTTGCATTTTCCTTCTGGAGCTTATAGGTTCTTAGTCACTGGCTTCCTGGAGTTCAAATAGTCCTTCCTTTACTTGCAGTGTTGTTTCGCAACCCTTTCCTGAATTTGATTTACTCCCTTGAACCGCACGATGATGTAAAACCAAAAATCCTGCAAGCAGAATAAGCTACTCATCCACTGTTGGAAAGGTGTTAATCGCTGGCTTCTGGGCTTCTCAAGAGACGTGGTATCAAGCTATAAAATTTGAATGTGTCTAGACGGGGACAGAGCCTGACCTTGTGCTCTAATGACTTGTTCTTTCTAATGAGAGGAGCTTGCTTTGCTCGGTTGAATCTCGGCCAGCTCAGAGTGCAGAATGAACCTTATCACCTCAGGTGGAGACACACACAGCCGTTCAGAGCCCAGAGGCTAAATATGCTCTTTATTACCAGATTCTCAGGGGCAGTGAAACGTTTTTGTTTTTGCACATCATAAATTCTGTCTACTTTATCTGACTTTGCCATATTCACTTAATGACCTCATATTTTATGTTTATGTTCAGGTGTTAAAATGAAGGAGTTCTACTTTTGTCTCGCCAGTGCACAGAGTTATTTTATGAGGATATTCACGATGTTTTTGGGTAATTATGAGGCTGGATTTTGTTTCATTTTTGTCTCTTACTGTGAAATCATAAACACTGACTATGACCGAGGGAATTGGTTTGTAGTGCTTTAAATGCATTTCAAATCAGTTAAATCTATAATGTTCAGTTGAGTTTGACTGAAAAATGCATTACAATACAATCAGTTCATATCAGCTGGTATTGATAATTCTCGATCTTGATAATTACTGATTAACTTTTTGTTGTATGTATCTGTAATGCTGTCAAACTGGTGGCACAATCGTTCCTGTTTTATTAACAGTTTGCTCTATGTCACTGTTTTTTTTTATTATTATTTTTAAGAAGATATGGAGATATTGTGGCAAAACCCCAAACTGCTGCTGCGCCAGTTACTCAACCTGTCGTTGCTAGGTAACCAAAAAGAGTGAGTGAGTGAGTTGCTAGGTAACCAAAGAGTGAGAGACTCAGTTGATTCCACCAACTGTGCTTAACTATAATCAGAGTATAATTATTATCAACACAGTTTTCTTAAAATAGAAAATGCTAAATGCAACACAAAGTATTTTTTTTTATAACCAGGCTTTTATGGTAAGTAGAGTTTATTCAGAAACTTTTACTGAAAACGATTTTGTCCCAGGTGACAAAATGCTTGGACCCCCCCTGAATTAAGTGAGTCTGGTATTAATCAGGTCAGTGTTGAACCTGAACATAGCAGCCAAAACATTTAGTAACATTTCCAGTTTAACCAACATTATATATATATACTGCATGACCACCATGTTGAAGACTTTTTATTTGTAATCAGGGTAAAATTATTACAAACATATTGTTCTTACAATGGAAAATGTTAAATACAATGCTAAACATTTGCCATTTTATAACCAAGCTTTCATAATAAGTAGAACCACGTCTATCCAGAGACTATTATATTTATTTACAGCAGGTTATTTATTAGCTTATAGTGCTGTGAAAATGTTTTTATCACCAGAGTTTCACTTTTTATTTTGCTTTTGAGGATTTAGACATTCTAGTAATGTTTTAAAGTGATCTTAAATAAAAAGTCCTCCAGACTTTCAGAAGGTATTTTAAAATTTTCTTTGGACTTGTACTACTTTTTAAAAAAAACATTTTTTTGTCTTGTACCTCACCATGTGAGCGTAATGCTCCAAACATGTGGGGAAAGATGTGAGAAAAGCAGAATCGTCAGGATTAAGATGGACTGAATCTGAAATCATAACTATTAATTAAAACTGTATTTTATTGTTTTAATTGTTGCAGAAATGTAGCTTGTTCCAAACTATTTTTGTTTGGTTGTTTTTCTTGTAGTGAGAAAGGAAGTCTGATAATATGTGTGTACTATTCCTGACTAGATGCCTTATCTCAGATTTCTATATCTGGTATTTAGCCCTCCTGACACGCTTTTCCTTTTGGCAGCCGAGTATAAACAGGGAGTCCTCCTTCTCCGTGAAGTGCTTATTTTCCCTCTGGAAAACCTAGTGGACTTCCTTTTGTTTTTAGAGGCCAAAAACACCTTGGGATCTCTGAGCTGAGCTAAGCATGAACTAGAAAATCTTTCCTGGGAGAGCTGACACCTCCAGCTGTTAGGGCAGGTCAGGGAATGGTCACCAGATGAGCCGTAGCCGGCTTCCTGTGCAGCCGTCTGTCATTCCTACGCGCTGACTTGACAGGGATGGAGCCGCGTTTACAAACCGTTTGTGTTGGCCATGAAGGAGCACCAGGTGGGTGGAGTTTGTTGCAGGTCATGTTGACTTACTTGTCACCTCTCTGACTTCCAGACATTTTCCTGCAATTGTCCAAAATTCTCTGTAGTCCTTAATACTTCTGATTCCCAGAGGTATGACATCTTAGGAGGTTAAATCAAGTCTTTCACATTCATTCACACCAGACCTGTTTAGTCCGCTTTAATCAAACTAGTTTGCCTATAAACCCTGGTTCGTTTGGGGAGCTTTGAATGTACAATCAAACTCTGTGGACCAAAAACAACCAAACTCTGGTTCGTCTAAAAACCTTGGTCACAATTTGGTTTAAGTGAATTCTGGTGCGGTTCGGACGCATATGTGAACGTAAAGCAGGAAGTGGACTATAGCACAGGGCATTCTGGGTAAATACAGGCAAAAGAAACGTGTGACTCTAGTGCAAATGAGAGAAATAGCTTGTGGTCTTTGACCAAAGAGAAATCCTACAACCATAGAAATCTGGTGCTACTCCAGTTTTGTTTACATTTTGTGAAGAAAGAAGTTTGGTTCTGTGTCTTCTTCAGAGGTTTTTATGTTGTTTCCTTCAGTGGTTCTTGGTTGCAGCGCCACCACAGGTGAGGAGGGGGCAGGTTTTTCAATTAGTTTGGCTGATTTGACAGTACAGTGTGAAAGCGAACCACTGCAGCTGAAAATGGTGTCTCATTTGATCGATTGGGAACCAAAATTGCAACATTTCACATTTTGGGTAAGAACAAGTCGATTCTTCCACTAGAGGCAAATTCTCGTGTTTGTATTAGTCGTATTTATCCAGAATGCCCTGAGCTGTAGCCAACTTTCTGCTTTTGGAGTGGTCTCCAGTCCACTTAGCGTTCTCACACGCATTTGAACTGCACCAGAATTCACTTCAACGGAACCAAGACCAACATTTTTGGACAGACCACAGTTCACTGTTGTGGTCTGCATCAGCGTTCGATTGAGGGTTCATACGTCCGCAAGCGAACTGGACTTTCTTTACAAATGGACTCTATTTAAAATGAAGAGGACTAAACAGGGCTGGTTTGAATGAACCTTAAACTAAGGCCTGCTCACATGTTGATGCTTTACTTGTGTGCGAAAGGGAGTAACTGGCGTTTGGCCTGCAGAGATAGAAGAGTGCAGAAAACTGCTGCATGGAGGTTTACAGCCTGGGCAGCACAAAGGGAGTTTTATGATGCTGACATAAAGTCTGGAGGACAGGTATTTTTGGTACCCAGCGAGGGTGAAACGCTGGCCCCTGCTCGACAGACTGAAAGTCTCAAACTTTCTTCCAGAAGTGTCCGTGCCGAGCTCAGTTTGTTTCACACAATATTCCCCTGTCATGCTATGGATCAGACTCTACCTCATTTTACCTCTGGCATTCCTCAAGCATGAAGTCACGCTCAGGATGGGGGGCTTCCTCCCACACCTGAAGGTTTAGTGCTGTCAGGGAGAAATTACGTGTTGCAGATGTTTGGATCTGGGACTCATTTAAACAGGCTGGGTTTTGCTTGCTTTCTCTGGATTTTATTTGAATTTTTGAATGGCGTACTGTGACCTTACCTTCATAAGAGACCTTATTTTCATCCTGGATGATCTGGCTTTTAATTACATTTAATTGTCCCGTTAATTCTCTTTGAAGCGTATAAGCTCAAGCGTTTCTAACTTACTCTGACAGAATATGAGGTAATTTTTATGGATCCTAGAGATTACTTTCAACTAGAGGTACACAATAAATCAATAACAATATATTACGATATACACGTGATCATATGTTTGATAGAATATTCAACATGTAAAAAATTTCACTCAATACTAATTCAGTAGGCAGAGGAAAGACAGCTTAGCAAGGCTGGTGTAATTAACTCACTCATTCTTTGGTTACCTAGCAACTCACTCATTCTTTGGTTACCTAGCAACGACCGTTGGAGCAACCGGCGCAGCAGCAGTTTAAAATTCTGCCACAACATCACATAAAAGTAAGAATTAACACACACAACACATTAAACTGCGGATAAAACAGAAAAAGTCATACCAACAATTTGGAAGTATTTCAGATATTTAGAACAAACAAACAAATAAAAGAGATCAACAATTATTGACTGAAATGAAGCGCTTATATTGTGAAAACATTTTTCAGCCATATCGTCCAGCCCTACTTTTCTACAATACCTTATTTGATCTGCACTAAATGTAGATTACACTGTCTGTGGTTTTGTATTTTTTTGTTCAGCTTTCTGCTGTAAATTACTCATCCTGTGAAATGTGAATACAATCAGACACAGTGGACTGAAATAGATTGAAAACTAAGTTTTGAATCTGTTCTTTCTTTCTAAATATATATTGGTAAATTCTAATCCAGAGAGATTTTATCATATTTCTCCCACATAGATTGTAAAAAAAAAAAAAAAGCTGGGAAGCTAGTTGTAATCTGAGTCCTTGCTCCTTACTTCCTTTCTGAAATGGTGTCAGTTGTCTCCATATTGTCTCTAGACTTCATGATGTTAATCTTAGTTTTGTAAAAACGGTGCTGGTTATTGCTGATAAGTCCGTCTGTCCTCTTTCAGAGAGGCTTTACCATTGGGAGGATGAGTGTGGAGCTGGACAGATAAGTTTTAAAAGCTCGGTATGAGTCGGGGTGAAGTGCTCGATGTCAGGGATTAGTCATGGCCGCCTCCCTAAGCAGATGTTTTTTGCCCTTTTAAATTTCACAACAAGACATTTAGCAGCCACCCACTGAACTGTCTTCTCTTGTTTAGCAACTATAGTTCCTGGTTGAATGAAAGTCATACTCAGAGCTTCCAGCTTTGGCAAAAATAGAAGGAGTTTCAAAACTCTTTGAAATTATGAGACATTTTTGTTCAAGCTGATTCTTTAAAATGATTCACTTTCACTCTGCACTGAGTCAAATGAACCAAACCCTTTGAGAAACCTGTTCACCTCCCTGCCTGTGAAATATTTTACTCACTCTCCCTAATCTGAAATCTGTGATTTCTGCTTTTTTTTTTACAACAAATGATGAAAACTCATACTTCTTTGCTTTTACGCCTGCGTTTTTGTGGTTTTGAATCCAGGAACACTTGTGATTGTGCTTGTGAGACAGTTATTACCAACTTTCTATTTCCAAGCAGCTGGGGAATTAAGGGAGTTTAAACACCTGATTTTAGACTTTGATTGGGGACCAAAGCTGGTGTAGTTCACTTTACACTGCATTGTGTCAAATTAATCAAACCCTTAGAAAAGCCTGTTCCCCTCCTCGCCTGTGGTGGCGCTGCACCTACAACCATTGAAAGAAATGACAGGAAAACCTCTGAAGAAGACATGATACTTTTTTTGCAAAATATAAACAAAATGATTTTAGTGGTTGTACGACTTCTTTTTGACTATGGTAAAAGACCACAAGCCATTTCTCCTGCTAATGCTAGACTCTCGCCTTTGTTTTGGTTTTATTATTTACCCAGAAGGCCCTGCACTGTAGTCCACTTCCTGTTTTTGGAGTGGTCCACTTGACGTTCACATATGCATTCAAACCATACCGGACTTCACTTCAACTGAACTGAGACCGAGGTTTTCAGGCAGATCAGAGTTTGCTTTTTTGGGCAGCATTCACACCTCCCCAAACAAACCGGACTTTCCAGACAAACAAACTAGAACTTTATTAAAGCTGACTATAATCGGGTTGAATTCACCTTGAGTATGTTTGATACTAAACTGCCAGTCTGGTGGTTTTCTGTGATTTGCCATGCATGCTGTTGCGTAACTCAACATGCTTGAGGCTCCTTCAGTGAAATTTATATTGGTGCAACTAATATGATTAAGAAACATGGTATGGTACTGTTATCTATTTCTGACATTTCTGGCAGTGCGGTACATTAAAAAGCTATAGTTCTCCTGATATAGTGTCCACGGTTGAACAGTACTTCACTACAATACGAAGACATTAGTGTGTTTTCAAAGAGGAAAAGTGCATGTCTCTATCAAGAAAATCTTTAGTTTAAATCATTATTTTGTCCTGCTGCTCTGTGTATTTATCATCAGGCTTCAAGCTAAGCTTTTATCTTTATAGTTTCAATTCTTTGGAGATATCGAACCATCGAAGTGACCTTTTTCTGTCTGCATCCTCTGAAAGCCAAGACTTCTTTCACAGTTGTTAACTTAACAATCCCCACCTCAGAAAGTAGCTGTAGCCTCCATTCATGTGAAACAGAAGATAAACTCAGTGAGATGAAGTGCTTTGTCTGCGATCTCCGTTAAAGCATATTTAACATCAGCAGTCCTCCCTGCACATTGTAAACCTGAAACCTGAGTTCACTAAAGTTTAGCACCTAATTATTGGGCCATTTAACCAACAAAGCATTCAGGTGCGTCACAGACTGAAGTTATGTTTCCTATGCATTTAGAAAGAGCCAAAAACCCAAAACCTTTGGAGAAATGTAAGGATTCAGTACAAATTCAAAAATACTTTATTGATCCCAAAGAGAAACTAAATTAAGTTTATTCTGCATTAATGGCACTTTTTTAAAAATGACATCTTGTTAGTATCTAGAAAAGTCTGAAACAATTAATCGAGATTACTAAAAAATAATTATCAGCTAACATATCAATCAATTAATCGTTAACTGGGATAACGGACACAAAAAAAAAGTCAATCTGGTGAAAAGAAAACGCAGGATGTTTTATATAGCGCTGAAACAATTATTCGAGATTAATCGATTATTGAAATAATTGTCAATTAATTTAGAAATCAATTAATAATTTATCAAAAAAGCCCATTTGCTGAAAAGAAACAACATAGTCAGTGGAGTATTTAAGCAAAAACTGTACAAAATATGAAAACATTTTGTATTTAAGGTGAAAACACTTTTGTCTGTGAATATGTTTTAACCAAACCTTCTCAAGTCACCAGGTTCAGATTTACTCAACAAAAGCATGTTGCTGCATTTTATTTTAAAAGTGAATTTAATTATTTATTTGATTTTTTTTTATTGCAATTGTATTAAATATGCTTAAGTGGTTAAATGCAAAATCTGTAAAATATTTTCCTCAGATTAATCGATTAATTATTAGAATAATTGATAGATTAATCGATTATTACATTAATCAATTATTACATTAATAATTGATTAATCGATTAACTAAATTAATTGGTAGTTGGACCCATTTTTAACTGCTTTAATTCTTTGCAGCATGGATACAACAAGCCGATTAAAGCTACAGATTGTTGCGTCTGCAGATTTGTTGGCTGCTCGTCTGATGCTTTGCTCGTATTGGAAATTGTATAACTTGTAAGGTCAGGTGTCAAAAACATTAAAACTCTCTTGAGGCTGCTTCTCCCGATTTATTTTTATTATTTCAAACAATAAACCGTCACTTGTGTCTGTCTGTAAAGAAAAAAATCTGTTAGTACAGTTGTTTTTTTACTGAGACAAATGTCTCAATATTAAATGTTTTTGTACTATTTGTTCTAGGTTCGTCATGGGAGAGCTCCATACGACAGATTGGCTTTGAGAGGTAAGAAAGTAATTATTTTATCTACTAAAACAAAAGAATCATAAAAGATTTTAGAGAAAAGTTATTGCCTGAGATTCTGTGGATATTTTTGTACAATATTTAAGAGCATTTGGGTGTTTTGGACATGGATGTTTATTATATTTTACATTATTGGCTGACATGCTATAGTGATTTGCAAACGGTTGTAAATTGATAGTTTGCAAATAAATCTTTTTAAATTTATAGGACTTACTAATAAATGGAGTCTGTTTGCCGGGGAAATATCCTGAAATGGAAACACATGTTGATTTTCACATGAGTTTGGTACAACTGTACTTCGGTTACAGCTATAATAAAATGCAATAATACTTTATCCTGACATAAATCAATTGTGAATGTGCAGTAAAATTTAGGAATATCTCTCTGTCTGCATCAGTTTGGCTGCCTGAATCTGATTTCAGAGGCAAAAGTAAAAACTTTGGCAGCTTCTCTGCAGATTAGAATGATTTTATTTAGAATTAAGTCTGCAACTAACAATTATTTTAGTAATCCATTATTCTATTGATGATTCTAATGATTAATCGATTACTCAGATTTTTAAAAATCAGAAAGAGTTTTATTTAAACATTTGAGACTTTTTTTTAAAAATATTAAAATTGGATTAAAAAATTAAAGTAAATAATTCAGTTCTGTTTTTAAATAAAAACGAATATTTTGTCATCTGAAATTCTTTAGCGTAGCTTTTCCTCTAGTGAATTTGGAGGAGTTTAAGTTAAAACATGTTTACAGATGAAGCTGTTTTTGTTTGAAAACACAATATGTATACAATATGTATAAATTATATTCATATTGTAAACATATTTCGTACAGTTTTAACTTAATTAATGCTCTGAGTATGTTGCTCTTTCAGCAAAGGGCCTTTTTTGAGTCTGAATAATCCAGTTAACAATTAATTATTTTCTAAATTAGTTGACAATTATTTCAATTACGATTAATCACGATGATTAATCGTTTCAGCCTTATTCAGATTGAACAAAAGAAAAACCTGTAACACATAACTCATGCACTTCCCATTTTCTCACTCTATCCCTAAGGAAAATGCTACACAAAGTATCCTATATATAGCAGCCTCTCAACAACATTTACTCTCGCTTTTTGCATTTAGCCACACTGGCTAATCTTCTCCCTACCTCCTAACCTGTCCCTTTGTGGATTCTTAATGAAGGCCAAACCCAGTTAGCCCTCACACTAAGCTGAAGGGTCTATTTTTCAAGGCTTTTGTTTGCCTCTGCCTGAGCACATCCCCGTGATCTTATTAAATGTGGTCTGTAAGTACGGGAATGTCCAAAACACAGCCACGTCCTTTTTCCAGCACTCATCAGCCCTGGGTGGATTGTGTACTCTACAGTTAAGTGGCGGAAATAGACCCATAAACATTTTCTCCTGCCTGCATTTACCTGTTTGTGCTGAGGATCATATGTAGTGTATATACAATATTTACAGCTGTAATGGCTGCATTTTAACAGCCTGGGCAGAGGAAAATGTTGCTCAAGTCACACGTAAAGGAGCCTGAAGAAGATGGACAACTTCTGTTCTTTTGTCTTGGTTGTCCAATATGTCCTGTTGCTTTATTTTTAAATTCATCGACATCTGTCGACGTCCGAGTTCATGAAAGCTGCTAAGTAAAACAGGCGTTCAGTCAGAGCAAAAACCAATAAAGTCAGGAGTTACAGCGTTGTTCTATATAAATATGATTTTGCATTTAAGATGATGACACCTTTGTCTGTGAGTTTTAGCTCCACTTGCTTCAAATTTGTGAGATGAATGTTATGTAGTTGCATTTTATGCAATAAAATGTTTTTTTTAATCTAAAAAAGGAACTGAATTATTCTATTAATACATTTCTGATATTGTATAAAAAAGAATTGTAAGTACTTAAAGGAACAATTTGCAAGATGTGCCAATTTTTTTTATCCGGTTAATCGATTAATCGTCAGAATAATAAGTCACTAGAATAATTGTTAGTTGCAGTTTGAGTTGCAACACATTTTGAACTTTCCACACGAGTAGTTTCCCCCTGAATCTGTCTGCAGCGCTGATGTTTTTCTAATTCCCACACATACTGTGTGAGGGAAAGTGGGAGTCATTAAAGTTGCCGCCTCAGCGCCGCATGGCTCTGATGGTTTCCATCGCTTTCATCCTTGTGAGGATGCACAAAGCTTCTCAACAATAAAGCGCATGGAAACAGTCGTCCTTGACTGGATTAAACTCTCCAGCAGCAGCCAAACGCCCAAAGTGGTTTTTTTTTTAATTCTGACTGTGCATTTTCCATCATGATGATCAACACTTTGTTTTCAACTTTTACTTGCTTTATTTCCACTCAAGACCAGGCGTGAGATTGGTTCTGTTTGAAATGACCAGTTGCTTTATAACGGCAGCCAAATCCTGTGCGCTGCTCCGGAGTTACCAGTACGTTTTATTGGGAACTGTTTAATTACACTTTGAGCTCAGCATGAAATGCAAAGAAAAACCCTTTGGTGGCCAAACACAGGATGCAATCTGATTGCAGTAAAACTGAAATAGAAATTAGTTCAGATGATTAAAAAGAGAGCGTTTTAAAGGTTCGGAAACCTGTTAGCCATTTCAAGGACAGTTTTTATTTGCTGTAATTGCACATGCAATCATGACACCTTGTAAAATGTGTCCTTTGGCAGCATAAAAGCATCATAGTGGATTATATGGAGCTTGACATTATGGTAGCTGTCATAGCAACATTCTACAGATGGTGTTTGGTCTCTGGTCAGAACAAATCTTTTCATGTTTGGTCAGACAGAAGAAGATGAAGTCAACACAATATTCAAAAAAATCTAAGAAATCTTGGCTTGTTTCAGCTGCTGCTGATGCAGATTGTTCCACCTAATGTGATATTTTTTAAAATAAGTAAGCATGTTTCCCCCCTAAGCTGAGTTAAAAAAAAACAAAAAACAACCAAATAAAGTTTCTCATGGGTTTTCTTGTTGTTGTTGATGTTTTATGGAATTTCACTCACTTGTAAATTGCATTTGGTTTAAAGGCAGCGAGCCCCGTTTTACTACGCAGGGTGGTACTCCACATAAAACCTAATGCATTCAGCACAACATGTATTAAAAGAATAATTACGTTGCGGAAAACTCAAGATTTCCCGCGTATTTCGTGTAAACAGGTGGTGTTTTCTGAGAGATATAATTGCTGCACTTATATTTGTTCCCATGAGAGATCAAGCATTCTGCGTAAGCCAACGCTGAACAGAAACGTTACGGAAATCCATTGAACATCACATCCATTTTCAGATTTGTTCAATGTCAAGATAGGGCTGGGTAATAAACCAATAACATTATACATTATATTGACATATCTATGTCTATAGATAATATGCCTGATAGAATATTCAATAAAGAGCAGATTCGCTGAACTCTGAGCCAGAATCACATGGCATTCTGGGAGATGTAGGCAGGAAAAAGGTTCAGCTGCAACTAACAATTATTTTAGTAATCCATTATTCTATTGATGATTCTAACGACCTCTAATGGCAAAGTTGGTGGGATCAATCAACTCACTCACTCTTTGGTTACCTAGCAACGCACTCACTCTTTGGTTACCTAGCAACTCCCTCGCTCTTTGGTTCCCTAGCAACGCACTCGCTCTTTGGTTGTGTAGCAACGCACTCACTCTTCGGTTACCTAGCAACACACTCACTCTTTGGTTACCTAGCAATTCATTCACTCTTTGCTTACCTAGCAACGCACTCGCTCTTTGGATACCTAGCAACGCACTCGTTCTTTGGTTACCTAGTGACAACCTGTTGAGTAACTTACACAGCAGCAGCTTAAGGTTTCGCCGCCATGCCTCAAAACCGCTTAAAAATAAACAATGTTTTGGGGTTAAAGCTGGGAAGGCTTAAGCCACCATTTTGGCATTATTTCAGATCTATAAAACAAGAAACTAATCAATAATTAACGATATTGACCAAGATCAAATGCTTGTATCTTGATATGTTTTTCAGCCATATCGTCCAGCCCTACGTTAAGTGATTGTCTATAAGCAGTAAAAATGTTTTGCAAAAGTATCCCGTGTTATTTGTGTATTTTAATTGGACTTGATGAAATAGATAGGAGAATTTTTGAAGTGGAAAAAAAAGAAACTAAAGACAATTTTCAAGATTTTGCTTCACAAACAACAAGGTAAATTTGTTTTCAGCATCCTGAGAAGCTTTTAGAACCACCTTTTGCTAAACTTACAGCTGAGGCAGCGTTTTCTGTCAGCCATCTTCTGATGGGTTATATGGTTTTCTAGAGGAAGACGTTGATGAGCTCGTCAGGAAGATGAGCTGATGGGATTTTCCAACTTTTATCCTGCAATACAATCTTTTTTCGAATGTGTTTGGATTCATGACAAGTGTTCCTCTGCCTCTGTCACTGCGTTTCCTCCATTTCCTGTTTGTCCCACAGTGTTATTGGCGCAGACGCCGGAAATGGTATCCGAGTGTTCATCCCTGACATCGGCATGTTCCTGGTCGGACTCGCCATCTGGCTGCTGTGTCGCACTCTGGTCCAGAAAAGGCCGCCTGAGGAAATGGGCCAGTACAACGAAGACTTCGACGCAGAGGAACAAGTAGGTTTCAACTGTCCGGGACCTGCGCCGTGTCTCCTGAAGTTACTTAAAGGAGGAGACATAATGTTGTTTTTATGATTCAATATTGGCTGACTAAAGTACCACTGAAAAGTATACATGGGTTCATGTAATGCTTGATGGATTCTTTTAATTGTCTTAGCATCTTGCATTTTGTATACATACAAGCTAGAGGCTGAAGCTAACAACCAGTGAGAGTGGGGCCAAGAGAAAATATTATTTCTATTATGGTTATAAAACAATGAAACGTAGGTTCTGAAATCCATTACAATGGTTTTGAGCCAAAGCGGTTAATCGGATTAATTGCAATTAATCCAAAATATTATTAATTCACCAACTAATGAACTAAGTGTCAACTATTTTAGTAATCAAATAATGGCTTAGTAGAGTATAAAGACTCTAAAACATGGTATTTGCTGAAATAGCATGTTTTTCAGCAAATAAAAACATGCTATTTCATAGCAGTAAACTGTACAACAAAATATATTTTTCTAAATATTCATTTATTATGACAGGCCTATGGGAGATACAAAACATGTTTGTCATATTTATTTGTTTATTTATTTATTTTTACATAAAATTATTCTTGGCTAACGATATTTTAGTCTGGTCAGTTCTACCTATTTTGAGCTGTTTTTGGGGCTCTGTCACTTTAAATCAAATTAGGCTGGTCCTGGCCACGCCCCCCCAACTGACCAGATGTTCTGGAACTCTGCTTGGGTTGCTAGGTAACGGGTTGGGCATGGCTGGGTTGCTAGGTAACGGCACAGTGCACTCCCAATGTAGCTTTTTTATTTATTTATTTTTTTTAGAAGCAGTTCAGACTTAAAATTGAACAATAAAAACGTCCAAAAAAATGTGTTTTGCACAATAGTTCCCTTTTAAACAGAATGTTCAGGATGTCTTTAAGCTATCAGTGATGTCTGAAATGACAAAGCTTTCCTGAAGTATTTTTACAAACTGCAGACACTGATAAAAAAAGAATAAAAATAATCCAGGAAGCAGGAGATAAATTAAATATTTTAGGAGAAACAGGACCTTGTAGTCAGTTTGCTTTTGGCTTCTGTCTTCAATGAAATAAAACTGAAGCTTGTAAAGATGTTGGCTTAGACTGAAACCATCTGGAAATCTGTGTATAAATGTAGACATTTATTTCTACAAAACCCAGTTGAAGACTAAGCAATTAAAATCGTGTTCCTGTAAACATGAAAAGATTTGAGGTAGCGCTCTCCAAACAAAACTGTTGGTCGTAAAACTGAGATGTAAACATCTCAACACAAATAGATTCTAGATTTCATGACTATAATACTGTAAAAAAAAAAAAAAAAAAAAAAAAAAAAAGGATGATGGAAGTCGGACGTTTACACACAGTAAGACCCTTATTTTTTCAGGTTGATTTACAATTAATTGATTAATTGTCAGAATAATTGGTTGCTAAAATAATTGTTCGTTTCAGCTCTAATAAAGACGAGTTTTGCGTTCCTATCCTGGAAGTTCATTAATTTCCATTCATTTGCTGAATGGAAATTAAAATCCGTCTGGCAAGAGAACGCCGTGAATGTCGGGAAGAATGATGTCCAGTTTTCTCTTGGATCTGTTCGTATTTTGACTGAAGGCAATGTAGTTTTTTGTTCCAGGTAACTTTCCAATCATTAAGTTGACATTTCTTTGTTAAACTCCTTGTTGAAGGTGTCGGTTACAGTTTGCTGAACGTCTGGCAAGTCATTTGGTCAAATTCATTTTCATCTTGGGCCCAATCAAAAATGCGAATGCTCTTAAAGGGCCGGTTGTGCCAGAATGTATTGATAAAACCAATTAAACTGTTAAAATATTAATAAATAGCTGTTCCTCTGAGATTTTGAGATTGTTGTAATGTTTTGTTTTGGGGTTTTTTGCAATCAAAATTGCAGATTTGGTGGTGTAATTGTAATTAATTTTATAATATTTGCGCTGATGTATGATGTTAAATGTGACTTTATTACTCGCCGTTTCATTTATGGACTACAACGTGACATCAAGTAAGTCTGAGGCAGCAGTCACTTAAACTCACTTTGACCAATTTAGAGATATTATGCAGTAAAATCAGAAAACAGCATGGAGATTTGTTTGTTTTGTGTGAATTTGGCAGATTTGTGAAAAACTGGAAGGATTTATTGAGCAATTTGGAGTCTCGAGGGCCACATAAAAACCTACAGTGGGCCAGATGTGGCCCTCGGGCCTCGAGTTTGACACATGTGATGTAGGTCACAACATAAAGTGCATTAATATGAAATCATTGCTATTGATCCAAGTTTTCCAAAACACTAAATTTATGGTTTTTCTTTGCCATAATCATCAACATTACAGAGAGATAAAGGCTTTTTAATCAATTTCTCTGAAGAGTTCAAATTATATTTGACATTAGCTTCTTTAATTACATTTCTTTTTTAATTACAATGTAAATACAATTCTTTAATTAATGGCATTAATATCTTGCTTTCCATGTTGCAGCTGCAGATTATTATATCGATGAGTTTCACAGTTTGTATTCTTCTACTTACTGACTGCAGGAAACGAGTTGATGCCCTCATGTTTTCCACTTTAGCTCCTCTGGTCTCTTCACAATAGATGCCCCATTTGAGGCTTTATTCACATCAACATCAACTTTCTGACTGGTGGAGTTTAATCATTACTTTGATCCAGCAGTGAAGCTGTCCCTTTCTCGAACTCCGGTCTCGCCGAGCTTCGCGGGAGTTTGAGCATAAACTTTCGTGTGAGAGTTGATGACTTGGAAAACAGCCTCCCATCATCGCCTGGCAAGTCTCTACCACCGCTCTTTATGACTCAGGCTTAATTAAGCCCACATTTCCCCGATCCAATGTTCTCCGACCGGCACGGACGGCATCGCTCCATCTCTGTCTTTATCGCTGGGAAAAGCACCTGGAAAGTTTATCTCTGCTGGCTTTTGTGGTTCATGTTTTGACTAAATCTGAATTTTTACCACCTGTTTCTTGTGTCTTTACGTATTGAATTCAACAGCTGAGTTATTATGTTTGTCTTTTACTGAAACTGTGGGCGACTGGGGGCACATTTGCTCACAGCCAAGGAAGAACGAAGTGGGCCAACATCTGGTTTCAGAGGAAAACATTCTTCGGAGGCAGCTTGCTCTGTAGGGCTGCAACTAATGATTTTAGTCATTGATTAATCTATTGATTGGTCTGATAATTAATCGGATTAAAAATCTGAAACATTTAGTTCCTTTAAATCAAGACTAAAAACCCAGCAGTTCACAGCGGCTGTTGAACCATAAATATTGGAACTTCGATCAGCATTTATGATGTTTATTTATTATTTTAAAGACGGCACTTGATATCTTGATGGTTTTATGTTTTCATGAAGTTGGGCACTTTGCCTTGTTGCTGAAAAATGCGATACAAATCAACTTCATTGATTGAAAATTTTGTTTCATTCTACAGATTTTTTTATTTAACCCTTTTTTTTGTACAATATTAGAAATACATTTAAACTGCAAAGTAACAATTCAAACCCCTTTTCAGATGAGAAAATAAACATTTTATTTCCTTAAATGCCACAATACAGCATACCTTTACTGTACATTTGATTGTTTCTAGGAAAAGATGCATCTGCAGCTAGAAATAAATGTAAATCTACGGACTATTTCTGGATTAACTGATTTATAAAAATATTTTTTTCTTTCTTTCTTTTTTTTTTTTTTAAGCATTTGAGCTCAATCAAATAAAAACTTCAGGGGTTTTGGGTAGAACATATTTACAGATTAAGCTTTTTTTATTTATTTTGTATATATATAATATAATGGACATTTTGGCTTAATTACTGCTCTATGTTCTTTCAGAAAATGGCTTTTTTGTTGGTCTGTGTACTCCATTAATCCCGATTAATCGCTTCATTTCTCGTGTCGTGTGACAGATTTGTGCTCAGATGTGCTGAGATAACCTGAGACGACAGGATGTGCTAACGTACCTGCAGGTAAACGGCTTTCAGCACCACGGAGAGCTCTGATTTCCACCTGTCGTCTTCCACCTGTAAGCAGGACGAGGAGAAACCAAGCCTGGACGACGACGACGACGACGACGTCCTGCTGGAGGACGACCTGGAGGCCGGGTACGAGGCCGAGGAGGACGAGGAGAACGAGGAGCTCTACGACGAAGACGAGGACGATGAAGAGGAGGAGGAGGAAGAGGAGGAGGAAGCCAAAGAGAGCACTAAGATGAAGATCCTGAGGATGGTGGCGGAGGTTGCTTCCAAAGTGAAGGAGATCATCGGGAACCTGATCACCACAGCAGGGAAAGTGGTGGTCACCATCCTGCTGGGCATGACAGGTGAAACTCCTTCTTCTTCTTCTTCTTCTTCTTCTTCTTCTTGTTCTTCTTGTTCTTCTTGTTCTCCTTCTTGTTCTTGTTCTTCTTCTTCTTCTTGTTGTTCTTCTTCTCCTTCTCCTTCTCCTTCTTCTTCTTCTTTTTTCTCCTTCTTCTTCTCCTTCACTAAACTCCTGAACTTTCCTGCAACCGAATGCTGGTGCTTTCCAGTTTAGGACTGCAGCCAACAATCACTTTAGTAATCCATTATTCTATCAATTATACTGACGATTAATCAGTTAATTGCTGAAGGGAAATTGGCACATTCTGCTGATTTTTCATTTAACCACTTGAGCCTTTGTTTTATACAACATCAGAGATTCCTTTTTTAAATAAGAAAAGAAACATTTCACTGCCTAAAATGTCCCAACAAAGCCTCCTTTCAGTGAATTTGAAGCAGGTGAAGCTAAAACTGTGGAGAGTTTTGAGGAAAACACTTTTACAGCCAAAGGTATTTTTGTCTTAAATGCAAAATTTGCATACATTTTGTAAATTTCAGTGAAATTACTTGTCTCAACATGTTATTTTTTCAGCAAACACCCTTTTTTGAGTCTGTATACTCCATTTAGTGATTAATTTATTACTAAATAAGTTGACAATTATTTCAACAATCGATTAATCCGATTAATCGTCTCAGCTCCTTTCCAGTTCATGATGGAAAATAATCGTAAATATCAAACTTTTCATTAGATGGTGGTTTTATAACAAAAATGTTGAATAGAATATAAAGCAAAGCGTCTGTTCATTTGCTTAATAATAAATAATAACACTAAAAATCACTTTTATTTCACTTATAGACTAAATATAGATTGATTATGGTAAATATAATTAATATATAAATTATTTGGATGTATTTTTAGTCAAATGTCCCTGAATTATAGAAAAATACATTAATTGCGGCTGAAATTGACAGTTTGCATACATGTCAATCTCAATTTATATTTTTAAATAAAAGTTTTCTTTAAAAGGAAATTTCATTATTTAAAAATCTATATTTAAATAATTTAGACAGTTTAGATTAATGAGCTGATTTAAATGTAAATCCAATAAGAAGTGTATAAAACAATGCAACAATGTTAGACAGTAATAAAGAGAAAATGGAAAAGTTGGTTCTAACATGACTATATGAATGTTTGACCCACTCAAACCAAAGTTTATGAATAAATGCTGTAAAATTAGGGAGATCTCTTGTGACACTTATACATTGAATTTTTTGGGGGAAATGTTGCGTAAAACGAATGTTGCTGATCCACAGCACATCTCTGTCCTATAAAACAAGCCCCATAAGCGTCAAACAGGCCAGAACATGTAAAATGGCCATCAGAGACTCGTTAATTTGAGGCATGAGTGCAGAATTCAGTCAATGTTCAGGAACTGAGGATGCTATCACAACTCTTTTTTTTGTCTTTACATGGATTGCACAAACATTAATACTTCTTTAACACATTTTGTCACATTAGAACCACAAACCTCTGTGTATTTTATTGGTATTTTGTGTGACTGATCAACGCAGAAGGAAAGAAAATGGAAATTGTTTCAAGGTTTTCTAAATTTTAATATAAATTTGAAAAGTGTGGCTTGCATTTTTAATCTGTCCCATTCACTCTCACATTTTAAATAAAGTACAGTAAAAAATATCTGTCTTCAGACGTCACCTAATTCATATCCTAAAGTCCTTCACTGTGTATTTTAGCAGTATAAATCCAGAAAAAGAGTGAGAGCTTCTCAAAGAGACAGAAGCCAAATTCAAGTCTTTAAAATGGCATAGTCGAATGTTCTTTTTGTCATTTTTTTTTAAAGAGGACGTAACTGTAAATGTTAATTTTGCACTTTATATCCTCTTTAGAAAAATGACATAAAGAACATTTGACTATGCAAGTTTTTATTTTCTTTGTTTGTTCTCTAAAAACAGCCCAACTGCTAAAAAAAAACAACAGCCGGCCACTGTTTGGAATTAGATTCCTGTTTTTGTAGTGTTTGGAAAAATGACTTGTTTCAAAAACCTCCAGAGTGTATCGTCACAACTCAGCAGGCACTGACTGTTACCTAGCAACCTCAGAAGCCCAGCCCATTTCCTAGCAACCCAAGCAGAGCTCCAGCACATTTGCTCCAGCGCTGTGTGTGCTGTACAATGGCTGCTGGAAACGACAATTGTTTTGTTATCGCCTTATCATCCAGAAACCTCTTGCAGCGTTCTTGCTTGTTGTGCATGAGGCTCCACTTCTGCTTTTCAAAGATGTATAGTTGTATAATTGTGTATCTGTTTGCAGCTATTTTCATGTGCGGGTGTAACCATTGAGTTTGGGGCGTGGCCAGCAGCAGCTTATTTAGATATAAAGTGGCAGGAGGTTCTAAAACAGCTGAAATGAGTTCAGAATAGGCAGAACAAACTAAAATCTCATTAGCAATGATTTTGTGCAAAAAATGTAGACCGTAATATGATCCTAAGCTGTTCAGAGAGGAAGAATAGGTCACATTTCAGAAATAAGTTCCATAAATATGATCTATTATGAACTGAGTCAAAAAGGTGTTTTTTCTTGAACTAAGCTGCTGCTTCTTTTTGTTTTATGTGTTTACAGGGATCATGCTGCCTTCGCTGACATCTTTTGTTTACTTCTCCATCTTCCTGTTCCTGTGCACCTGGTGGTCTCTCTGCCGGACCTTCAACACCCTCATCTTCAGCTGCATGTGCGTCCTGATGGCCATCTTCAGCGCCGGTCACCTCTTGGTGCTCTACCTTTACCAGTTCCAGTTTTTTCAGGAGTCCATCTTCCCACAAGACAACTACATCAGGTCAGAAGCTAATTAGTAGTTTGATTTAAAGATGATGCTTTTTCCTGGCATAAAAAGTGGAATATGGAGACACGGCAATATTTATTTCACCAGGTTTGTTTAAATGTCAATAAATATTTGCTCTTGTTGTAAAAAGAACTGGTAAATAGTGAAATTTATACCCAATAAATTGTTTTCTGTTAGTAGATTCAGATTCAGTTTCTTGGCTAAGCTAGTGTTAACAAAACAAGGATGTTGACTTTGGTTTGCAAGCGCTTATGGACATAATGTATAACTATATAAAAAATGAGTTATATTCACCTATAACTTGGAAAAAATGTCTTGTAATAATAATGTGCCAGTGAAACTAGCACTGTTTCATTTTTATTAAGGAATTATTTATTTTTAAAAAAGTTCATATTTCTTCTGAAAAGTTACTTGTAAGTTAGTTTTGTCTTATTTCTTCTTTTCTGAGATATTTGCAGCTGAAATAAGACCAAGAATCCTTGGTGAGATTTTGTTTTTGCAGTGTATGTCATTGTCTTATTTTGAAAAGGAAAAGATGAATTACTGCACACATTTGATTCAGAGATGTTGGAGAAGGAATACAAGTTTAGAGGCTCACCAGGAATGGACTTATGATCCCACTAACTACTAATTTAAACCTTCCTATAACTCGGTGGTTCCCAAAAAAATTTCTTCTGGGCCCCCCATTCATCCATCCCGCCCCCTGTACAATGGCATTGTGCCCCCCTAGGGGGCGCGCCCCACATTTTGGGAACCACTGGTATAACTTATGATAAGATAAAAAATAATATAGAATTTTTAAATAACTCTTTAATGCCGTTTTCCACAATATTTCTGTTTTTAAAACAAAGAAAGTCTGAAATTTCTGCTGAAATCTGGACCAAAATCTGTGAACACAATTTCCTTTATGGCAGAATGATGTTCATTTAACTCAGTGAGGTGAATGTTACTTGATAAAAACATGTAAAATATTATAGGTTAAAAATTTATATTGTGTACAAATAGTAAACTGTATACCAAGCTGTGTTTGTTTACTATGAATGCAACAGAAATTTCAAGGCTCAGCTTTACTGAGCAGTTGAATGAGTTTTTATTGATTACAAGCATATCAAACCAAAGCGTAGTTAGCAGTCTGCTGTTCATTTATGATAAATTCATTCTGATTGATTAAAATTACAAATATCTTTGGGAATGAAGGATTTAACACTCTGCAGTCTCTAACTGAAAATGCCGAACTGTGTTCATTGCTTTAATAGAATCCTAAAATTATAAATTAGTTGAAAAAGTGAGAAATTTCAACATTTGTGCAACCCTTCGATGCAGGTTCACGACAGACGCACTCGGGTATTTATTTTAAACAAAAGAAAATCAAATTGGTGGTTAATATCAGTCCAGCAGATTCTGCCCCTATACGTTAAATAAAATATAATAAATAAACTACAAAGCAATAACTCCCAATGAGCAGTTAGCAGCAGTTAGCGTTTTAAAATTAAACATAGCTAAAATGGACAACATTTATCATAATAACAGGACATAGCACAATTATTAACAAAACAATAACTGTATATGGTTAAATTTGTCTAAAATATATGTTAAAACATAATGTTTGTAAAGAAAACGGAGCTAATTCTAATACATGCCACGGTTACCGACGGCAACAGGAAAAGAGGGGGCGGAGCTGCCAGTTACTGGTTGCCGTGGTAACCACCAACTGCCAAGAGAAGCGAACAAGGCAACAAATGTCTGGAGAAACAACAAAATAAAGTAAATTAAAAGAATTAATAAACAAATTCTGACAAACTTCACATCGATATGATAAAGTAAAACCCTATAACACGTGCGTCATGAATAAACTGCAAATACAGATGAAAATATAAACACGCAACAAAAAATCGTGATTAAAACAAAAAGTTATTGTTTTTTTTTTTCTTTAAAATATGTGCTCCTTAAATGGTTTAGAGATACAATCAGTTTATTTGTGATAATCTCCAGCATCACTGGAGCTGGTTTGGTGTCTTTCCAAGGTTTTATTGATCTAATTCGTTCCCATATGAGAGCTGCTGCTGTGTGAGAGGATCAAAGCTATTTACAGCGATATTTAGCTAAAAAACAAGATTCCTCCTAAATCCCTCTGTTGATGGCAGATAAGCTGTTTGTTTTTTCTTTGAATGAACAACATCCTCATTTGCTGAAGGAGAAACTCCTTGTGTTATCAGTGTTGACATTTAACAGTGAGAAATGTTTATGTGATCAAACCCAGCAAAAACTACGCCATAACATCATTTACAGCAACAAAATCTCTCTGCAGTTGAATAATATTATGTTAATCATTGAAGCATGGACATAATATGCAGACGATGAGAATATTAGGCCTGTCATGATAACAAAGTTTCCTGGAAGATAAATTGTCCCAGAAGTTATCGCGATAAACGATGGTATTGTTGTTTTAATGCCAGTTTTATGGTAATGGCATAATAATGCAAGAACGCATTCACAAAGATTGAAATTAACATTTAACCCTAGAACTGAAATACATTTTAAAATATACAAAAATAAATTAAAAAAAACAACAAATAAACTGAATTATAAAGTCTCTGTAAATAAAATTAGCATTAAAACCACCAAAACACCAGAATGGAGACTTTTATCACCCAGTTTTTGGTAGAATGACAAGAGTAAAACAGTAAATCATCCAGATGTAAATGATTGAGTTCGATGTAATTTATGGTGTGAATAACTGATTTATTGCTTATTGCCTAGAGGCCTAGAGGTTATTTAAACTTTAACCCAGAAGTGTAGCATGTTCCGATGTGTTGACTTTCCGCCAAGCTGAGGTATTTCTGCCTTCTGCTGTGTTAAAAGTAACACCTTCCCCTCGGCCGTGTTTCTTCCCTGCTCGCCTCCTGGCTGTCAGAGCGAAACTCTCAGGCTGTAAAATCCCGCAGCCCCTCCTCGGACA
Source organism: Poeciliopsis retropinna (assembly GCA_010277075.1). NCBI lineage: Eukaryota > Metazoa > Chordata > Actinopteri > Cyprinodontiformes > Poeciliidae > Poeciliopsis > Poeciliopsis retropinna. Next base: position 5,976,072 of record VMRM01000021.1, read on the forward strand.
ATGGGCCGCGGCAGCGCCTGGCCTAATTGTGCTTGTTGACAGCGACTCGGCCTTGCTGTGGCTCTGGCGCTGAGTGAAACCGATGAGAGGTCCAGCTTCCTGCCTCCCCGCCTTACAATGGAAGTCCCCAGTCAGATGACCTTCCTGAGCTGAAAGGAGAAACCGTCCAGGAAGCGAGCCGGGGTCGGGACGAGCGGGGCGGTCCGCCTCTGCAGATGGTATGAAGAGTCTCAGGGGGAGACGCCGAGGTTGGGGAGTTGGTGTGAGGCAGGCGTACGTCAGTGCAGTTCCTGAGTGGATGTTCATTCAGTCAGGAAAGGAGCGATACAGACGAATAAACACATTCTTACCCTCGCTGCATTGTTCAGATTCCACACTTCAAAGTCTCAGGAATGTCTCCTCTGATGAAGTGATCAAATAAAAATAGCTCAAACTGTTCTCCTAAAGCATAAATAGGAATAACAAGCTTTGTGTTTCATTTTGATTACTAAGCAGAACCAAGTGGAGTGCACAACAAGTTATTGCGATAAATGGTAATATTACTGTTTTGACACCATTTTCAACTAATGTAATGGTAATAATGCAAGAACACAATCTCAGAGCTCAATAAACTTTTAAATTATAATGAATATTTAACACTGGAACTGGAAGAAATTTTTAAATATCCAAAATAAATAAAGAAAATAACAAATAAAATGAATTATGAAGTCTCTGTAAACATAAATGTCCTTCCAAAAATGGTTTAGTTGAGACCAAAGCACCAGACTGAAGACTTTTATCATCCAAATAAAAGAGAGAGAAAAAAGAAAAAACAATAAATAAGCAAATGAAACTTCTTGAGCTCGTTTTAACTTATTATGCAATTAACTGACTTATTGTCAAGAGTTGCACAACTTAAAGTAGAAGTGAAAAGTAGCTGTCCAAAACAATTACTAAAGAGAAAACAAAGTATTTGGTAAAAATCACACTTAAGTACTGAGTGATTGATCAAAGCATCAGTCATTTAATCTTTAAAAATTATACAATCACATGCACCAAAATAGATGGAACAAACTTATGAAACCTCAACAAAAAGAGCAGGCTGGTTAAAACATGTTTGTTTTTCATTCAGTGGGTAGAAAATCCACAAATTTTACTCCACTAATAGTAGAGATACGTCATAATAAAAATACTCGTTACTCATGACTTTCTTCTCCTCTTCCAGGGTCTTTGGCATCTCCCCCATCGTCCAGACCAACTGCTCCTACACCTGGAAGCTGATTGTTCACCCGGACCGTAAGTGGTACCACTTCGTCAATCCCATCATGCTGCTGGTCCTCTATTACACCCTGGCAACGCTCATCCGCCTCTGGCTGCAGGAGCCCATCGACCAACTCATGGTGAGACACTGTGTCAGGGCAGGAGTATTTTTAGTTGGATTGGTTTATAATCCTGTAAGGGGGGAAAATGGAGCATCTTTACTGGGAATTGTTTTATATTTTATGTTATGGGGCGCTGTTTTTAAAAACTTTACTAAGGTCACTAAACCTATTATCCATACATTTATAAATGTCATAGTTCCCAATTAAGTATTTTTTTCACAAACTAAATATTTAGCTCCTGTTGTAAATATTTAGTGTGCAAATTAAATATTTAGCTCCAAATTAAATAAGTAACTTTTTTGTTTAATGTTCAGCAAGCGAACTAAATATTTAGTTTAGCTTGCTAACTATACTTTAGTTTGCTTGCTAAAGGAATATTTAGTTTCCTTTCGCAATTAAAGTAAATATCCTCTTGTTTGCTAAACTAACAAAACCAAATGTTTTGTTAGTTTGGCAAAACACTTTGTTTTGCTCAACTAAATGTTTAGCAAGCAAATTAAGTATTTAGTTAGCAAGTTAGTGTGCTAACTGTCTAAACAGAACACAAACAACAAATATATTGAATTATAAAGTCGCTGTAAACAAGATTGTCCTTAAAAATAGCTAAATTGCTAACTAAATATTTAGTTTGTTTGCTAAACTTTTAGTTAATAAGCAAAATATTCTGCATGTTAAGTTGGATATTTAGATAACCTGCTAACCAAACATTTAGGTTTTTAGGTAAATATTTAGCTAATATGTAAAGTGGAAGTGGACGGTGAAAGTAAAAAGCCAGGTATTGCAGAACTTTAATGTCATCTATACCCAGAATGCATTGCTGGAAGACTACAACCTGTAGCTTCATAGCATTTCATTGTAAACAGAAAAACTCTCTTTTACTGACATGAAGGCTTTCTTGAAGCTGTTCTGAGTAAACTAGAATTTGAACTGCTTCAAAGTTAGTTTAACGAGGCGGTTTTCTTTTCACCTCAATTAACACAGAAGAGCTTGAAATCCTGCAAAATCCAATTTCTAAAAGGGCAAACGATGCATTTGGCTTCAATAAAACGTTCCTCCAATTGTTTTAATGAGTGGTAGAGTGTGCAGCAGAATGGTACGTAAACTTTTTTCCACATTTTACCAGAGAGAATCCTGTCATCGATGTTCTCAGAGGTTTCAGTGGAGCAGCCTGGTGATAGGATTTGAAGTTTGGGAGCCAGAGGCCCCGTTGTGGTTTGGCAAATTGTAATGTTTTCAGTCTGGCCCATGGGCGCCTCCCATGTCGTATAACATGTCTGATTTAATGAATGGATGGGCCTCTGAAGAATTTGATTCCCTTCTTAGGAGGTAATGCATCTAAACCCTGCAGGATAGCAGTCGCTCTGCACTTAATTTATGCAAAACTGGTCTAAAATTTGACATTATACCTCAATGTCAAGTGTGGAAAAGTGGTTTAGATGTTTTTCTTCCTTTTAGCTTAAAGGTTTCTGTTTAGATTTGAGCATTTGCCTGTCAATGTGGAACAGATAAACACAAAATAAAAATAAAAACGTTCAGCTTTTCAGTCCTTTTCCTTGCATCTTGTCATCTATTTCCTGGTTTCAATCGATCAAAGTTTGTCCTAATTCTCATTTACTGCCACTCCCCAGCCGATCATCCTGAAGCAGGAAACAACTAAGCTAATGATAATCAGCTAATTTAAGTATTTATATGTGAAACGAGACATTTTGGCACATCATCAGTTTATCAAATTAACCAATAATTAGTCAATGAATTAAAAGTTTGATCAAAGTAATACGCAAAGAATAAAAGACAAAAATGTACAACATGGTATGTTTGAAAAGGTAACAACAATTTCTACAGTTGACAAAGTTGTTATGTTATAATATCTCAATTTTTGATAAAATTTGATAAAATTTCTTTGTTTCATGCATTTGTTTAGTAAAAATATAGAATAAAGAATAAATTGATTCTCCATACAGCTGAAAAACCCCAAAATGTATGTTGTTTTGATTTACTTTGATGCTAGAAGCACTTATAAAACATTTTACACAACTTATTATAATCCTTTTATTTTAGACCTAGTTCTGATATTTTGGTTCAGATTCTGTTGACAAAAGCTCCAGATTTTGTTCTGAAATATATCCAAACTGATTTATATGAGCAGCAGGGTGTCCTTGCACATTTAGGATACATCCAGGACGATCGACCAGGCGGACTTGTCTGCTCTGCGTGCGTATAAAGCGTTATCTGAGACGCTTTTTGACGTTATCTGGTCTAATTTTGACAAGCAGCAGCACAAAATAGCTCCATATTCAAACATTAATATGGAGCTATATAGCATAACCTATTAGCATAGCATATTAACATAAATTTAGCAAATAGTCAAACGTTATGGTGCTATTAAGGGGTTTCTCATTGTTGATGTTACAGTAAAAGTTTGTAAAAGCAGAGGATTTATTATGTTTAGAGGCCTGCTCATATTTAAATAGGTTTTTCTCACAAAGTTTAAAGGGCACGTATTATGCAAAATTCACATTTTGCACGTTTTCATACTTCCTTTGCGTCTCATCTGATTCTAAAAGCAAACCCTCCCAGACAATAAGTTAATGTGTTTTAGTGTCTGGAAAATGAGCAGTTTCGAAAACCTCCCAGTTGTGAAGTCGGAATCAACAGACATGAGCCGTTACCTAGCAACCCCAGCTGAGCCCAGCCCCGTTACCTAGCAACCCAGCGGAATTCCACCATGTTTAGTCAGCTGGTTTTATGCTTTATGTTGCTGTTCAAGTTAAATGCTTTACTTACCATCCAAAAATCACTTTGTGCTTTCTTCTGCATTTCTAAGATGGACAGTTGTATAGTTGCGTGTCTGTTTGTAGCCATTTTCAGGTGCTGGCGTAAACATTGAGTTATGGGGGCGTGGCCAGCAGCAGCAGCTTACTTGAATTTAAAGTGACAAAACGCCCTAAAACAGCTACTAGGCAGAACTGAGCAACTAAAATATCAATATTTAAGAATAACTTTGTGCAAAAAATGTAATGAGCCCATAAATGTATCCAAACCTGTTTAGAAGGAACAAATTAATGACATAATGGGTCACCTTTAAATGTTTTAACAAGCGTATCATGTCAGGAAGTCATTTCAAAACAACCTCAGCTGCACAAGTCAATAAATACTTTGGATTCCTAAATTCACTCAACCTCACTAACACATGAAGCTTCATGTTGTGTGATCACCTTAAAGAAGACCCGCCTCCGTCTTCCTCCGCCTCTCAGCTCGAGACTGCGCTCCTTCATCTTGTAATGGAGTTATAGATTAGTGTTTTTATAGAGGGATCAATATTTCCCTTCAAACCTGTAGGCCTGTATGCATTATTGATCTGCCCACAAAGTGATGTGTGTGTGTGTTTATAGTTTTACCTACTCTTACACTTTAGATTAGAGGCTAATAATAAAACATGATTGGTGCCTAAATCACACACTGACAGGTGTGTTCGATGGTGGAGGTGCCAGATTATGATGGATCTTATCTCTGACAACAACACAAAAAAAAAGATAAAATAAGGAAGATTTGTCTTAATAGCGTTTAGCTTGAGATGTTATATGTGAAAAATTTAAGCAGCCAAAGAAGCAAAACAGGAGAAAACAAACGAATATGTATACATTTTTAAAGTCTCAAGAGATTCCTGACTATCATGTTAGCTTCATTAACCCATGAATATGGAGTCACATTCCTGCCAGAAATCACAAGGAGTGTGTTAAGCACAAGAGAGGCAGCATTTCCATTTCTAAGTACGCTTCCTGCACCCCTCTGAATGCTGTCAGCAGGAAATTCTGTTTGAATATCAGCAAATTTGATTTGATTCTTTCCTTTTTAACTTGGTAAAAATGTAAATTCATAGGAATTAGCAAGTTTACTTTGTAAAAATTCAAAGAATAATCTCTACTGTTACATTATTGTGTTGCCATAGATACATTATCCTACGAGTTTAATTCTTTCTTTGTGTTTGAGCTCCTCCTCTTCTTCTAACACTCTTTTAATCCATGTCACATTCTTCTTCTTTTATGGCCATGCTGTGCTGCGTTCAGGGGCCTGCAAATAAATGGCAATACAGCCAGTATGGGCTCCATCGGCTAATAAATGTTGTATTTGCTTTATGGAATCCTCAGGATTTTTGGCAGGAATGTGATGCCACACACGATCCTCTTAAATGCAAAGGTTTATGGTTCCCTGATTGAATTATTTATCGCCCTGAGCTATAAACACATCACCAAGCAGAAAATTAATATGTTGCTGCTGCTAAATGTTTAGCAAAAAATAAATGTTAAAATAATCTGTATTATAAGTGATAAAGTTGGGATTTGTGACAAAAACGTTGTTGGTTTTTATATTTTTCTCTCATTACAAACCAACAACGTAAAACCAGATGTAGGGTTTGTTTAGTAAATTTAGGATATTCTACTTACATGTTGCAGGAGAAAATAATTATACATCATTTGCGGTTTATTAACTTTGGAAACACAAGTGAAAGTCAGTGTAAATTTAAGCTTCTCCTGCACCACTTGTGGAATTTTAATTGCAATTTTTCTCTTTTTTTTAGCTCAGAAGGAGGCAATAAAATTTAGACCGGTTTGACATAAAGTTCGGATGTTCGCTTGTTTGGAAAAATAATTTCTATAAAATTTGCAAATAAAAAGAAAAAAGAAATATTGCACATTTAACCAAAAAAATGTTAATTTTCATTGGAAATAATTGAACAGTTGATCGTATGGAAGTATTTTTAGCTGGTTTTTACTTTTTTCTTGTACTCCATTCCTGAATTGGAGAAACTGGTTATTTGTTTTCTGTCACTGTTGTTTTAAATAAAACTTTTTCAGGCCAAAGACCACTTGCCCTATTTAACAAACATATACAACCTGAAACTGAAATATTGGTGGTGTTGTTCCTCTTAAGGTGAAAGGTGGCGCTGTTTTGTAGTTGGGACATTTTGATTTATTTACAGGTTCTGAAAATATGGATTTTAAGCTTTCCAATGAGGGAAAAGTATTGTGTTGCACTATGTTGTTTTAGAGCTATTTGTAATTTAGAAGCATAATAAAGACTTGAGTTGCAAATATTTTCTTTCAGCCAGTAGGTAGTCCAATATAAATAATTTTATTTTAGGTGTTAAAATGTAGTTAGTCAGCGCGGGGTGCAGCGCTGTTCAGACCTAGATCTGCATTCCTGTAGCATGCTATGCATCTTAATAATATTTAAAAACAAAAGTTCTGCAAGTCACTCTGAGAAACGTCCCACCGGGATCTTCAGGATTTTCTTTAGTGACCCGGTTTTACATCATTATTTTTAAGCACAATCCTTTGGTAAGCTAGCTGTAGCAACACACTTCTAGCTCAAGTCAAAGCAAATTAACATTTGTTTACATGCAGTTCTTCGCTGACCACTAAGGGGCGCCACCAGTGGTCTGAGGAAGTGTAATTGAGTGAATAATAGCACTTTTAATGCTCTTTTAATCAACTTTTAGTGCAACTTTGCATTAAAAGTGTCATTGTTTACCGAATTACTCTTCATGACATAAACATTTATGAAGAATTGTTTATGTTCTTAACAGTTTAATATCAGTCTTATGCACAATGCTTCTAATAAAGAGGTATGAGATAAAACTCATTAGCGTTTCCTTTTTAATAAGTCGCCCAGCTTCAGCTGACAGGAGTAGAAAACATCAGTTTGTGTGTTGAAGAAGCACATCGAACACCAAACTGGCTATCTGTGTTTTCACAGGACGATAAGGATGAAGATATGTGCGAGGAAGAGAAGCAGAGTGGAAACAGACTGAGTAACTCGGCCAACAGGAAGAGGCAGCTGTGGTGGGAGTCTCGCCAGGGCACGGATGAGAAAAACGTATGTCAGGGTTGTAATGCACGCATGAGCGGCCTTGTATTGATTATCGGACATTTGATTAAGTAAACATGATCCTGTTTGTTATCTAAATGTGAAAGGTGCTGGGAATCCAAATAGCTAGTTTAACTGCTGGAGAACCTGCTCACAAGGCAAATAACTTGTTTTTATTCTAAAACAAAACAATCAATAAAATTTTGGATTAGCAGAAAATTAGCCATAATATGATAACCTGCAGCTGTTTATTTTCTAGCTTCATTACTCGTTCTGTTTCAGTGTAATAAATCATCCCATTCTCCAAAACACACTTTCTGACAATGTTCTTATATCAAAGTGTGTAGCCTGTCCCTGGCGGCCATCTGCAGCAGTCTGGAAGCTTTTAGTAAGCACACAGATGAGCCGCTGGCTGGATTTACAAAGTCGCTCCGCTCGGCTTTGTTTCTGCTTATCAGCGATTGTAAAGAACAAGGAGGTCTTTTGACTTCAGCAGCTCATCGATAACACGCCTCGCCTTGTATGCTCTGTTTTTCCTCCTCCTAGCTTCTCTCCACCCAGGATGTCATCAGTACTACTGAGGTGCGGCTGCTCTGGATGTGTTTTTAAATCTATTCTCTGCTCCCCTTTGTGGTCTTCTGACAGAAAATGAATGAATACTTTCTGCTTTTCAGACTGCATCCTCATATTTGGCGTTACAAGAAACATAATAATTAGACTTTTAGTAGCTGTGTTTCCATACAGACGCGTTTCAGCGTGATGTCACACACACCTCCATCTCCCAAAAGCTGCTCGCTAACAATGACTAGCGCTGCTTTTAGCTGTCAAGTTGGAAACATATTGTGCAAAATGTTAAATGTACAATATATGTAAAAGAAAACGGGACGCAGTGCTTTGCTGCTAATTGTCAGCAAGGTCAGGAAATAGTTTTAATTTAAAAAAAAAAAAAAAAAAGAGGGAAAGGAATGTAGTTCAGTTATGCTAGCTTGACTTTGACAACCTTAACATATAGATGTGCTGGGGAATTTGATGTGTTTTGGTTCAGTTAAAAAAATGAACCTAGACACCAACTCTGATAGATCATCAGCAGAGCAAGTGTTGAAATTAGATAATCAACCACTGCTGTGTAGATTAGCTCAGTTAAAGGGCAACTAATCTACCACAGCCATCACTTAATGAAAATCAGGCCTAAAACCATAAAATTGTAACGGACTGAATGTTCTGTTCTTCGTGGGGGAAATGTTTGCTCTGTGTTTTTTAGTGTTGGATCCTGAAACATTAGTTTAGCTGTTGTTGCTACGGCAACGCGTCCATGTGTATCGAGAGAAAAGAAGAACGCAGCGGTTTTGACTTGTTCTTGTTCCCTTTCCTGCACTAAATTGATAATACCTACATCTCCAGGTTTCATTTTGTTAAAGGGATTGTTTTACCGTAGCAGTGCAGTTATGGGTGGCATGTAAAAGAATCGTCTTTTTGCCCTCCAGTGATGCACGTGCGAAATTTCCGGATGTAAGGTGTCGATAACTGCGCAATTTGACATTTCAAAAGTAAACTCGCTTAACTTTAAGAAACAAACAAACAAACAAAAAACGTTTTTTTAGTGCTAGGATGAGGTATTTTCTCTGGTCATATCAAAATATGTTTATTTTCCAAGAATGCAAAGGAAACACTTTTTTTTTTTTTTTACATCAAATGAGTCACAATAACCAGATGATGTCACTGCTGGAAACTACAACAAAGAAGATGACGGTAATTTTATTTGTTTATAGGGACAGATACAAAAACATGGATCAAAACAATCTAATGCTTGCATAACAGTGTATAAAGCCATCGCTACTTCACAATACTCGTCCCTAAAAGGACCTTTAACAGCTGATTAAAATGAAAAGTTAAGATCAACAGTAAAAACAATAAATATACTTTCTATATGCATATACTGACACAAAACAATTGCTGTATTTAAAAATGAGTACAATCTGGTTTATCTGCAGGAAATTCTTAAGCCTTGAATTGAATATTTTAATGTGAATTATGATCTTACAATTAGATGGTAATGAGAAGTAGTTGGAGGACGAGGCTGCTGCATGTTTTGTGACGACTTATTGTGTGAAAACCATTTTCACGTGTGATTTTAATTCCGTTTTGTGTTTAATTGAAACATCAAAATTGTGTTTTTTCGACATTAGTCGATTATCAACAAATTTTTTGCACACATTTATAATGGAGACATAGCTACTGTGAATATAAACCTTCAGTGTCAACACTTGCATAAGTCCTAGATGAAGTCCTTTTCGTAGTTTATATCCAAAATGCAGTGTGAAAAGCAGCAATAAAACTTTCCATGGCCCTGCAAAGACATTGCATAATAGCAAACTATTAACTGAAATGACCAGAAATTGTCATAAATCTGCTGCTAATGGAAGAACTAAGTAATTAGGCGCTTGTCTATTTAATTCAAAATTATCTCACACAGTTGCTGTGTTTTGCCTTTGCAAGGCTGAGTGTTTCACAGTAGCATAATCCCTTATCGTCTGTGTTTTTGCTGTTAGATTGATTTTAGTTTCTGATTCCGATTCTCAGGTTGTTCCCACCCCAAACGGGACGTCTTTTGACTTCGTCACCACTGAAAATGGACCTGAGTCTCTGGACTTGTACTCAACCCCCCAGTATAAACTGGACAAGCTCAGTGATGGGACAGGTGAGTCAAACAAAGCTGGAAAATTAATTAAATTTTAGATTTTTTCTTCATGGACTGAATCTCAGAGAGGTTTCTAGATTAAATTGCATCTCGTTTATTTATATTTAACATTTAAACAGCTTTCATGTTCAATATTTGTTTCTCTCCACACAAAAAGATAAAAGTGGAGAAGAAACTGCTCAGACGCTGGCGTGAAAACAAACTGCAAGTGGCCCAAAAAATTATAATAATAATTGAAAAGCCTCCAGAATGCCTGAAGAACAAATACCTGAGTTATTGTTGGAGTTTTTAAAGTTTAGTTACTGCTGAGGTGAGGCATTGTGCTGGATTGGAGAAACAGGATCCATAAACTGATCTTAAATAAACTCACCAGAAATTACCTTTCCTTACTTTAGCTTATCTTAGTTTGTCTTAGCTTAGAATTGCTTTGTTTACATTATTTGTTTATGTAATTTAAGTTTAGTTCAGCTAATCTTATTTTAGTTTAGTATAGCTAAACTAAAATGACTAAGCTAAACATAGCAATCTCTTACATAGATTGCTATGTTAGAAATTGCTAACATAGCAAACTTTTGCTATGTTAGCAAAAGTTTGCTATGTTAGCTCAACTTAGCTAATTGTATTTTAGCTTATCGTCCCTTGTCCTAGTGTTTTGATCTTTTCTTATCTTGCCTTAGATTTTCTACTCTTAAATTAGCTTAATTTAGCTAATTTGACCTACTTGTAGATTACCTAATCTCTCACTTTACATTGTTTAAGATTTACTGAGGTATCTCACCTTAGCTTGTCGTAGGTTAGCTTGCCTTGTATGACCTTCCCTTATATAAGACAAAAGGCCTGTAATACAAGCCATTAAAAGCTGGTATTAGGTTTTCTTAGCTTAGTTCATCTTGTCTTTCATACTGTAACCTAGCATAGCCTCACTTTAGGCTCTTTTAGTTTATCTTATTTTAGTTTATGTTAACCTTTGTTTATATTTGTTTAACTTTTCTTGATTAAACTTAATTCGCCTTTAGCGTTGAATGTTTTAGTTTATCTTTTTATTTTTATTCATAAAGATTCATTCTCTCTCCACAACAGAATGGGTATTTTTCAAAAGTGATTTTTTTTTCTCTCTGCATGCAACAATCAGAGGAAAACAAAATTATTTCTAATTTTTCTAAATTTTCAGTCTTGTAGACTGGATATCTGGAGATTTTTTTTTTTTTTTAAAGAAGCAATAACAGAGTCCCACTTTGTACATGCTCACTTGATTTTTTTTTTTATCATCCACCCAGAGAAGAAAGACGAGTCTGTGTATGAGGTGAGCCTGCCTCCGGAGGACTCAGCACTGAAGGAATCAGAAGAAGAAGAAGGAGAAGAAGAAGAGAATGACATTAAGAAAAAAGGAGTCGGCGCGATGGTGAAAGTTTTCCATTTCATCATGAAACAGAGCTACATCTGTGCTCTAATAGCTATGATGGTGAGGAAGCTACACCAGGTGGAGAAATGGTCAAAAGGAACATGATCTATTTGTTTGATTTCTATTTTTTCCATCAAGGGAAACATGGTAAATTTCATCCTATAGTTTACTACTAAAATAGACAGCTCAGTAGATATTTTTAAAGGCAACCTATTGAACAAAATACACATTTTACACATTTTTATACATTTATTTTGGTCTCAAGCTCTTAATATATATATATATATATATATATATATATATATATATATATATATATATATATATATATATATATATATATAAGAGAGAGAGAGAGAGATGCTTTCTGCCAAAACGTAATGTTTCTTGGTGTCTGGAAAATGTGCCATTTCAAAAAATCTCCAGAATGAAATGTCACAAATCAGCAGACACTGCCCGTTACCTAGCAACCTCGGAAGCCCCACCCGTTGCTTAGCAACCAAGCGGAGCTTCGTGGCCAGCAGCAGATAATTTGGATTTAAAGTGACAAGACATCCCAAAATAAGCAACTCATTCTGAAAGGAGCGCACTGAAATCTAATTATCTAAGAATGATTTTGTGCAAAAGATGTAATGAACATGTAAAGTACAGACCATAAATCTATCCTGACCTGTTCAAGGAAGCTTTAGGTAAATTTTCTTAGTGTTATACTTTTATATTGTTTTTGTTTTCACACTGGACATTTAAACAGCTCATATTACAAACTTAATTAGAGTGGATCCTGTTTTTTAGAATAATAATAATTATAATAATAAAGTAAGGAGGAATGTGCTGTGTTAATGCTGTTCTTTTTACTAATAAATGTGAACTCCGGGTCGCCTGCAGGCGTGGAGCATCACCTATGTTAGCTGGCTGACCTTCGTCTTCCTCATGTGGTCGTGTGTCCTGTGGATGGTGAGGGACCGGCGGCGGTACGCCATGCTGTCGTCCCCCTTCATGGTGGCCTACGGCAACCTGGTGATCGTCCTGCAGTACATCTGGAGTTTCGAGAACATGACGCCAGTCGCAGGATTCTTTGTCTCGAAGAAGAACCCGTTCCACTCGCTCTCATCCAAGGTTTGGAAGCTGAAATGATTCTGTTTCTATTAAATTGTAAAACAAACCAGAGCGGTGTAGTAAACTTCAGAGAGTGTGTTGGAATATCTCTTAACGATTTAAAGATTTCCCTTTTGCGCCTTTTGCGCCTTTTCTGCGCGCGTGTTTATCCTTCAGGTGCAATAATATTTCATAACTACAACTGAAATTTACTATAAGCCGTCTGACAACCAGAACATCTGCTTTGAAGTTTACACACTCGGTTGGGATTTATGGCTTAGACTGAACAGCTCTCTGTGGCTTTTGGCCAACAATAACTGGCTCTGGGTCGGCTCGTATAAATCGCAGTTAGTTCATCACTTCGTAGGCTCTTCTTCTTCTTCTTCTTCTTCTTCTCCTCTGAATGTTGTCGTTTTGTTGTCCAGATGTTGTGTCTGTTGACGTTCTGGTTGCTGCTGAGACAAACGCTAACAGAGCGACAGGAGAAGCTAAAAGAAGACAGCGCAGGTCTTTCAGACGTCTTTGTGGACGAACAGAAGAAAAAAGGTAAGAGTTACGCTAATCCTAATTTTGTTTATATTAGTCAGTTCTTTTGTTTGATCGTTGCAGCTTAAAAGCACAAATTTTGCAGCAACTGTTCAAGAAAACTTCACATTTGTTCAAGCTTTATTTTTGCCTTGACATAATCTTTAATAAAAAGTTGAAATTACTGCACATATTCTTCTGAGTATAGACAGGATATTTAAATAGTTCATATTTAATATGTAAGTGAAAACCACATTTTTATTATCTTCTTTAAATAGCACCCTTAACATGTCAAAGTGCAAAGTAAGAATTAGTTTTGCCCAACCAAGTTAACATGAACTGTGTTCACATTATAAGCAAATCATACAGAACATCTTGAAATAGTTTAGCAAAATAAATTAATTTGTTGTTTAATTAACAAATTAAATATAATTTGTTAATTTGTTACGTCTTAATTTGCTGAAAAAACAACAAATTAAGACGTAATTGACCCAAAACCGTACAAAAAAATAAACTTTTTGCATTTAAAATAAAAGAAAAAACGTATTTGTCTGTAAATATGTTATACCCAGAACTCAAGCGGCATTTTAAGCTTCACTGAGTTCAAATAATGAAAAAAAAAAACTAATTTTCGGCACCTTTTGCTATTTACTGATAGTAAAATGATTTATTAATGCAGCAAATAAACAAATTAGTAGATCCAAATATTTTTTCTACAAATAACACTTTAAAAAAATTAAACATTTGCTTGTCTGTATTTCTAAAATTGTGTAAAAAAAAAAAAAAAAAAGGTTTAAGAGGTTAAATGAATAACTTGCAGAATGTGACAATTTATTTCTCAGATTAATCATCAGAATAATCGATTACTAAAATAATAATTAGCTGCTGTCCAAAATCAAACCAAACCAAATTTTATTTGTGTGACACATTTAAGCAACAAGGCAGTTCAAGCTTAGCTTCACTCGCGGTTTGGCTTTCTTGAGACGTCGCGAAACAGGAAGTGAAATTAGAAGTGAGCTAAGGGGATTGGTCAAAATTCAGCCTGTCTTGCAGTGATTGGTCAGAAAAGAAAAATACAGGAATGTCACTGCGATTGGTCAGATTTGTTGAACGGTTGTAATGATTGGTGAAAATGATCAAAAATTTGTGAATGATGAGAGAAAACAAAAGAAATAAAATAATCACCACTTCTGTTTTGTCTTAAATATGTGGCTTCTTGCAGATAAATGCAAGATGTTTTTAAAGAACTCTTCCTGGTGTTTATGCTGTTGGCTCTTATAGAGGAGGAGGAGCCAGAGGAGGGAGGAGAGCAGGACCTCATGCAGGTTCTGGGCGGCCTGGTGATGAGCGTTCTGGTCAAATACTGGATCTATATCTGTGGCGGGATGTTTTTCATCGTCAGCTTCGAAGGAACCATCGTCATGTACAAGATCATCTACATGATGATGCTGCTCTCCTGTGTCGCGCTCTACCAGGTGCCCACACCAGTGTCTTGCTAAATTTCCTCTGATAAAACATGTTAAATCAGTCCTTATTATGAGCAATAACAGCTGCTTTTGCAAACGCACAATTAAAGTGTGATTTTGAAAGACATATTAACACTTATAAATGAAGAAATAAAAAATATTTTGGTTAAGGTTTGTCTGGTATAAAACATCTCTGTCAGGTTTTTACAGAAGCTACAGATCTAAAGTCATATTTGCAGCGCTTAAAGGGGCCTATTGTGCACGTTTTGCATATTACGTGTCCCAACACTTCCTTTTGGGTCTCAACCGACTCTAAAAACAGCTTAAAAAACCCAACCACACGATAAGTTTATGGTTTTTGGTGTCTTGATAATGAGCTGTTTCAAAAACCTCCCAAACAGGCCTACACCGTTACCTAGCAACCCAGCGCAGTTCCAGCACATTTAGTCAGCTGCACAATGGCTGCTAGAAAAGACAAGTGTTTTGTTGTTGACTTGCTATTCAGAAATCACTTTCTGGGTTCTTGTTGTTTGTGCAGGAGGCTCTACTTCTGCTTTTCAAAGATGTATGGCTCTGTAATTTTGCATCTGTTTGCAGCCATTTTCACATGTGGGTGTAAACGTTGCGTCGGCGTGCGTGGCCGCTTACTTGGATTTAAAGTGACGAGAGGCTCTAAAACAACCCAGAACAGGCAGAACTAAGCAGAAAACCTCATGATGCAAGAATGATTTTGTGCAAAAGACCGTAGACCTGTTCTAGGAAGCATCAGAGGTCACCTTTAAGCAAAGATTGATTCTATTAGTGACACTGAGTGGCTTTTAGTTAATGTTTTATCCCTCAAAAGACAAACAGATGTATGTTTCTATGAAACTGATGTATCATATCTGTGAAAGTCTCTATGAAATAAACTTTAACATCAATATAATATAAAGGTCTTATTTAAATTTAATCTCTTTTAGCTTCAGAATCCTGATATCTTGTGCTTCATTTTAGTTTAAAACCCAGTGATATCAGACAGGCTGCTGTTTGCTCCAGGTTCACTACGAGTGGTGGAGAAGGATCCTGAAGTACTTCTGGATGACTGTAGTAATGTACACCATGCTGGTCCTCACCATCGTCTACACCTTCCAGTTTGACGGATCCGACAACTTCTGGAAATCAGCGCTGAATGTGACGGATGACAAGTGAGTAACGGCTGATCGGAGACGCAGGACGCCGACTCATCTCAGGTTTCCTTCCAAGCTGGATCTGAGCAAACAGCTTCGTCATCAAACCATTGATTTACCTGAAACGCCCTGGATTCTTAACCAGCTTTTCCACATGTGAACTGCTACTATTCAGGAAGAAGTTAATCTGAGAAAAAACATGGATTTCACATGTGGGAACATCAAATTAATTTGTCATTGTGACACGTTTTCTCGTCTGTGTCTCTTTAAAAATACATAAAAACGTCTCATATAGGTTCTATAGGTTTCACATTATATTTTGTGAAGCACATGGAAGAATCTCATGTGGGAAAATTTTCCCACATGAGATTCTTCCATGTGCTTGGAAAAAATGTAAAACAATTCACATGTGAACTGTTTTACATGTGAAACACAACATGTTGTTTCATGTAAAACACAATAACTGCTTCTGCACATAAAATGATTTTCAATGTATGTTATGATCAAATGTCTTCACATTTGATCATAACATTTGATCATAACATTTGATCATAACATCACATTTGATCATAACATTTGAAAATGTTAAGATCTAATACTAATATGTGAAATAATGTGGAAAAATAGTTAACTTGTGTAGAGTTTTACATGTGAACTGTAATTCTGAATTTTCTCGTCTAATTATAACATGTGAAGCACCTGGGAACCGTTTCCCACATGTTTCACATGTAGAGGCTATGTGGAGTAGTGGCAACACATAAAAGAAAACCTTGCACATGTGAAATCATTTCCATCTGCGGTTCACATGTGGAAATTATATTTCCACATTTAAAATTATGTTTTAAAGTGAGAAAACGGTTCACATGTGTAGCATTTCACATGTGAACTGTTTTTACATGTTGACATAGCATACATTACCACCAAATGCGAAACACCCGAGAAAAGCTTTTGCACATAAAAGCATTTGAAGTTTATGTTTCACATTTGGAAATTTTTATCATCTAGTAGTACTGTAAAAAAAAAAGTGGGATAAGTTTTGAGATATGGAGCAGTTTCCCTCATGTTTCACATGTAGAAATAATGTAATGTAGTTTCAAAGAAAACCTTGCACATGTGAAATCATTTATAGCTTCACATAAAATTAAAACACATATTGGTGGTAACGTGGGAATACATTTCATATTTGTAGGGTTTCACATGTTGAAATTTTGTAGAGTAGGATTTTCAGAGTATGTTCCACATTTGGACATTTTTATCATCTAATAGTAACATGTGAAACATGAGGGGAAACATTTGACTTGTGGAGTGGTTTTTCCTCATATTTCACATGTACAAGTAATGTGATATGTAAAACACATAAAGAAAAACTTTACAAATGTGAAATCTTATCCAGCATGGTTTTCACATGTGGGAAGTATATTATGTTGTGATATATGGGAAAATGGTTAACATTTGTAGGATTCCACATGTTGAAATTTTATAGAGTAGTTTCTGCTCATAGAAGGATTGTCACTGTTTCAGTGTTCACATTTAAATACTTTAATAGTAACATGTGAAATATATGGGAAAACATTTGGAAACATTGCTTTAACTTCTAAATTTTGTGGATTTGTTTTGTTAAACTCGGGAAATGTGTTTTGTTTCGGGAACATTTTTATTCTAAAAATGTTTGCTCTGTAGTAGCTCTGTACCATATTTTCATAGCTCCTTTCATTTAAGTGATGAGAAAATAAAAAATATAAGCAGTTTTACGTCACGTGTAACTTCAGATCTCCTCTTTTTGTTTTGTTGTTTTAAATCTGTTGCAGGTTGAAGGACTTGGGTCTGGAGCGGTTTTCAGTTTCCATGCTGTTCACTCGGATCTTTATTCCCACTTCCTTCCTGCTGGTGTGTATCCTCCACCTGCACTATTTCCACGAATCCTTCCTGCAGCTCACCGACCTGCAGGCCGTGATAGCCAAAGAAGAAAGCACCATTTACAGGTGAGGCTAGATTCACATTTATTTTTAAGGAACAGCGTAATTTTAAACTTATTTTGTAAGATTTCACAGGGATTACTTAAAAAGTTATAAAGTCCTGGGAGATTCTGTGGTGACCTTCATATAGACCTAAAGATGAACTGGGAATGGTATCCCACTGTTAGCAAATGTTTTAGCTCTAACTAAAAAAAATGCTTGCTATGTAATCATTAAAAGTGTGAAATTTAATTTAATATTTTTTGTGTTGTTCTGATGATTAATCGGGAATTTTTTTCCACATTCAGCTAATTTTTCATTTTTCAACTTAATCATGTTTTATACAAAATTAGACGTACATTACAAGACCTAAAAAGCAGATAATTAAATTCCTTTTTTAAATAAAAATAAAAATGTTATTACATAAGATGCAGTAACGGCGTTCCTTTAGTGCACGCTTGATCATTAGTAGCAAAAGATGCATCTGCAACTAAAAAATAGGTTACAGTGAAATTCAACGTAAGACATGATTTAAAAAGTTTTTAAACCACATTCAAGCTGCAGGACCAAAAATGACTAGTAATAGACATCAACAAACTATTGAGAAGTAAAACTAAAATTCAAATGTTGCTTCTATCCGAATTTTGTTCAGCCACACTGATCTAATCTCTGCTACACCTTTACAAAAATGTAAGGTTCTAAATAAAAAGACTTTAATGAGTAACTGCTCTTCATAAAGTTCCTATAAATATTGATTTATTGAAATGGCTCCCAATACAAGTTATGGCCTATTTAAATTATAGCTTTTTAAGTTGCTTTATTTTTAAGCCATTTTTAGTTTTGTCATGTCCTGGATGGCTGAGAGAAAATAAGTAGATAGAAATGAGTATCTGGGGAGTTTTACAACTTAAACATAAAACTTAAAGCAGCAGGGTTTATGCAGAAAAATCTTCAGATTTTATTTTGTGGTTTTAAAGGCTCTGCGTTGCAGACGGTGAGAAATAAAGGCATAGCTTTCTGTTTTTTCTATCTGCTCTCGGCTCCCACACACAGAGCTGGGTCTACCCTCCTTCCTGTTTCAAATTCTTCTAATTAACTAAAAGTTAAATTATTAAATATGAATACAATGTTTAAAAAGTCTATGAAACAGTGAAGCAGTTTTGCTACTAAGGCAGCTTATCATGATTCAGCAAAATCAATGAAATAACAAACTGCAGTCTGATCTTTATTGTTAATGTTTTTCTTCTTATTGAGCAGTGAAACTAAATAAAAGGTTTAAATGTCTTTTGCTTTCAGTATTTATTTACTGGAGGGTTTTATGTTTGTGCTGCAGAGCTAGCAGCTAGCAGCTCTAAGGAAGCCTGAACCAATCAGCTGCTGTTGCTCCTCCCATAGTTTGGACTGAACCATTGTTCTAACAATGGTAGGGGGGGACCTAAATTTTTTATTTTTTTTCTGAGATAAATGGCAGCTTTATTTCGTTCTTTGTTTATTTTGCCTTTTCATATTGATATTACTTAAATGCAAATGTTTCTTCAATTTTTTTTTTTTGGAGGGGACAATTCTAGACTTTTCCAAGATTGGCTACCCCAAAAAAAGTTAGCATAAAGTTAGCCAATCCCATTGGTGTTCCCACTTGTAACTTGGACATGATTAAAAATAACAGATAACTTTAGAAGTAAAGTACATGGAAAACGCCACACCAACAATTTTCCCCATTTTTCATAATTTTATGAGTTTATATCGTCATCTTTTTGGCTGCTGTTCCTTATAACAACTAATTTCTTTGTATCTACCTCACAGATAGTTAATAACCAAAATGTCTTTCACTAGCACTAGGCGCATCAAGGGCATTTGTCCTACAATTAATAATATTTCAGGAAAAGTATTGTTGGTTATTTTTAAATATTTGAAAACCAACTAGAATTAATTAATATTTATATATATTTTCTATTTGGTCGTTCTCTGAATAACATATATACATATAAAATGCTGACTAGTATTTCACTGCTACTTCCTGGTTTTATAATAAATATAGCCGTTAGTTAGACATACGGATGAAGCCGTTGTTGAAGCCACTTTTCTTCAGATTTTCTCCAGTAGAACCAGTGCGCTCACCAGTTTGAGCGCTGGTTATTTGTTTTGTTTCTTGTGGGTTTCCATCTTGTTTTGCCACTCCTAACCCGTGACCCGCTGCCATACCTTCTCTGCCGCCCTTCTCTCACAGCCATATTAAAGTCAGAGAACGTGTCGATTTGATCATAAATAGGTGGGTATCTGCTCGCTTTTTCTCTGGTCCCCATCTTCAGCTCCGTTCACCTCCGGATGTGTCCTTCCCTTCCCCAAACCTTTCCTCTTTCCTTGTTTTTGGACTCTACCGTTGCTGCACAGTAATCACTTTCCCCTGGATTTGAGATGTTTCACGTCACACGACTGGTTTTTCCTTTTCAGGTGTTTTCATTTTTGCTTGTAGCCCTAAAACGTTCTTAAGAGATAAATTCCTCTAACTCAGGGGTGTCAAACTCATTTCCATGAGCCGGTTATGCCAGAATGTTTTGATAAAACCATAAACTGTTGAAGTATTAATAAACAGCTGTTTCTACATTCGATTATTACTTCAAACTAAATAACAATTCAATATTATTTAACCAAACTCTTCACACTAATCAGTCCCTCCAGAATCACTATTGTTTTTGTGATTCTTTTTTTTTTTTTTTTGTTATGCAAGGAAAATCAGTGATTTAGAAATATTTCCAAAACATTTTGCAATATTTGAGCTCATGTAAATGTGTTTTTTTGTTTTGTTTGTTGTTAATTGCCACTTCAATCATGGACTACACTGCAAAAACAGTGGTACCAGGTATTTTTGTCTAGTCTTCAGTGCAAATATCTTAGACACAAGTAACTTTTCAGCAAAATATAGCAGCTTTTTAAAGTAAATAATTCCTTAATATTATTAAAAATAACGCACTGGCAGATTATGTAAGTCATAATAAAACATTTTTCCCATGTTAAAAGTGAAATGATTTGCCAGAAGGACATTTTTTAAATCAATATTAAGGAATTATTTACTTAAAAAGCTCATATTTCTTGCTGAAAAGTTCTTGTAAGTTTGTTTCATCTAATTTTGAGTGCAAACTAAGATATTTGCACAAGAAAGTAGACTAAAATACTTGGTAACATTTTGTGTTTTTGCAGTGTATAACTTGACAGTGCGTTAGCTTGAGGCAGCGGAGTAATAGATGTAAGAAATATTTTTATTTCCACCTGCAAGGTGGAGATGGTTTCACTTAAATCTAATGTTTTTGATCATCTTTCCTTAAAATTTCTAATAAACTCATATTTTTAGAACAGCATTAAAAAGTTTTTTTGTTCATTTGAATTTTTGCGATTTTGGAATCCCAAAAAACTGGAGGGACTGATTCATGTAATGAGACAGTCTACAGGTAAAAACTGTTTTGATTTGATTGATAAAATGCTATTTAATCACTGAACTGTTATCTTGAAGGTCGTATTTATTATTTATGCGACCCTTTGGGGCTTCATAAGAAGCTCCGGCGGGCCAGATTTGGCCCCCGGGCCTTGAGTTTGACACGATTTAACAGAAGCATTTTTTTCAGCATGTTTGGATCTGTGAGAACGTCGTCTTTCTCCTCGGTACCGTCCCAATGATCCACCACCCTTCTGTCCTCCCGACCTCCCAGTTTTCCTTCTTTTTAAAGTCTGTGTGGCTCTCTGAGTGATTTTCAGGTCTGAGCTACGACTCGTTGTTAATATTCACATCTGTGTAACTTTATTGTCCTGAGCAGCATCAAAGAAAAAATTCCTTCTCAACAGAGCAAGTAAGTGTTGACTGCTGGATGGCAGAATGCTTGCCTTGATATGCGGCCGGTTCATGAAAGCCAAACCCGAACTTTGACAGCGCTCCATTGCCTGAGGAGACTTTGAACGGTGCTCCTGCCTCCCTTCAGCTGCTATTTAACTGCTGCAAGAAGAAAGTGATGGAATACCATTGATTGTTGTAAAGAATGCAGAGGGAATGTGCACCGCTTTATGATAACTATGCTGATGAAACACTGCGCAGGTTGCAGTCTGAGGCTGAGGAATCCCGATTTAACTTCTGCATCAATGTGAATGAGTTTTAATGCACTTATGAGGACTTTGTTTCTTTAGATTAACTCATCAGAAAACGGCTTTACAGAGCTTCATTCACGGAAATTATTTCTACATGTCAGTGCAGGTCTGCTGCGTTTTTCAGCTCCACAGCTTTAGAGCTGCAGCTTCTTTTTATTGACAATAAAAGCAAACTTCTAATGAGTTGCTGATGCTTGATAAACTTTCCCCCCCAAAATGTTAATAGGATTTGTCCCAAAAACAAATATCTCAGCTTTTTCTTCCTAGTGTGAAACACGTAAAGGAAAACTAGACCAGTTTGGCAGTCTAACAATTAATTGTTTTTGACGATTAATCAATTATTCTGACGATTAATTGATTAATCGGTTTAAAAATTCTGCAGATTTTTTGTTTAAGTCTTTTTATACAACATTAAAATTCATTGAAATATGATTCATAAATAAACAAATAATTCAGGGAGACAAACATTTTATTGCCTAAAATGGTATTTTTTAGTGAAAACTTGATCATTTGTAGCAAAGGATGCATCTGCAGCTCCAAAAATACTTTCAATATTGTGAAAGTTCAGCCATTTCTGCTTGACTTAACATGAATCCGGTGTCGGATTGATCTGATGGTTATTTTTAGGATTAACTGATTAATAAATGGATAACAAGAGGCGCTTAACAGGAGCTTTGTTGTACAGAACTTGAACCAAGTGGAGCTTTATAACTTTTTTGACTATGTATTCTCCAGTTAATCATTAATCAATTACTTAATTAGTTGACAATTATTTAAATAATAGATTAATCGCAATTAATCGTTTCAAAGCAGATGTTCTTAAAAATGTCATTTAAATAATCACTGTTTTTTTTTTTACAAGACATTTACGTCGTAAAATAAAGCTCCAGCTGTTTCTTTAGGTCCAACTGAGACTCTGAATGGACGCAAACGCACCAGTTTGTGAAAAGCAATTCAATGAACAGAAAAAAAGTGACTTTATATTGCATTCAAGAGGTTTCTTATCACTTTTTCTTCCCTAAAAAGTGATATTTAGATAAGAACAGTAACCCAAATTCATCAGCTATTAAGAATAATTATGAACCGCATGATAGTCACTCGTTATGTTTTTTGCTTAAAACAAGTTAGTTCATTTATTGAAGTTACTCACAGTGGGTTTGTTTGTTTTACTCAAACAAGAGTAGAGATACTTCATAATAAAGTTACTCAAGTAAAAGTAAAAAGTACAGAGTAGTAAAAAGAAGTTACACAAGTAAATATAACAACTTACTACACAACTCTGCTGGTGTCATAATATTCCCTTTACTGAATAGTTTTTTTGTGACTATAAATTGGTGATTAGATTAACAAACGACAACAAATCTACCGGATCTGCACCAGGGTTCAAAAAGAACCACAAAATCCTTTAGAGGATAGAAAAATAATCTAAGTACGAACTTTAATGGCTGAAAGCAGACATACCCTGAGGTCCTCATAAGTGTATTAACATGTGCAGACTGATATTTGCACATATATCCAGGACTAAATGTCATTTTCATGTCTTCAGACTGGCGGAGCCCGCGGCGAGCCTGGAGGACCTCACCATGCTCAGTGCGAGCTCGGTGGAGGCGGCACTGCCCAGGGAGAAGGAGGAGCTGGAGGCGGAGGAGCGGAGCTGGGGCCCGGGAAACGACGAGGAGCAGGTGCTCGTTTTGGTGGCCAACACCAACATGAGCCACGAGAAACCCAAGAGCTTCTCCGACCAGCGCCAGTCCAGCGCGGAGGAGAGCCAGCACTGCAGCGCCGCGACGGAGCCGGAGCCGAGCACGGAGCAGAGCTCAGGTACGCGGCCACAAGGCGGCGCTCTCCGAACAAGAAATTATATTTTTTATCTATTAGTTCACCAAACAAAACAAAATGGAGAAGTTCTGAATTTAAAGTGAATCTTGTCACTTTAAATCCAAATAAGTTGCTGCTGGCCACGCCCCGAACTCAACATGTACACTCACACATGAAAATAGCTGAAAACAAGATGCACAATTACACAACAGTACGTATCGGAAAAATAAAAGTGGAGCATCCTGCACAACCAACAAGAATACAGCAAGTTGTCTCTGAATGGTAAGTGAACAAAATAACACTTTTCAGCAGCCATTGTACAGCAATAAAACCAGCTGACCAAATGTGCTGGAGGTCAGCTTTGGTTGCTAGGTAACGGCGCAGAGACTCAACAATCGGGAAAATTTTAAAACGGGTCATTTTCAAAACACCAAATGCCTCTTTTAGAAGCAGTTTAGACCCAAATGGAAGAATAAAAATTTTCAAAATGAGACTTTTGCATAATCAGTCCCCTTTAATTACACCTGTTACACTGCAGGACCAACATTTCGACTCATGAATGTTCTAAAAAGTAGACAAAATGAAGACTTTTTGAATGTTCTATGGTGGCCTAGTCAAAGTCCAGACCTAAATCGGATTCGGATGCTGTGGCTTGACCTTGTATAAGCTCTTTATTCTCCAAAACCCTTGAACGAGGCTTTAATTAAAACAAAATTTGCATAAAGGAGTCCAGAACTGTGTAACTTGTTACATTAACTTGAGTAAGTACTCTACCAGGTGAATGAAAAAAAAAACATGTTTTAACTAAAAATTTACCAGACACAGACTCAGACCTGCAGTTTTTTATTGAAAGAAACTGATTTTGGAAAAAGAGTTTTTTCCCTGATTTTATTTTTTGTTTCTTATAAGACTTATTGTCACTTTGGTCTTTAAATCACCAAAATTCCTGCTTAACTTTACATTTTGTTCCATCTGAATATGTAATTTTATTGTATTAAATGATTGATAATTTGATCAGTTACTCAGTACTGGAGTTGACTTTTTATACCGTAATATACCGTAAAATACCGTATTTTCAGACTATAAAGCGCACCTCACTATAAGCCGCAGAGGGCTGTGTCCTTAATAAATCTGCTATTAAGCGACTATTGATCTGTCCTGCCAGATCGATGGTCCTCAACTTAAAACCATATGAGCTTCTTCAGGTGGTTTCCATGATGAGCAGGTATCATTTTTCCGCTCTGCCTGCAGCTAGCATGTGCTTGTTCTAAATGAAAAGCAGCACTTTCTTCTTTGATTTCCAATTTTGACTTCCAATGATTCACTTCCTGTTGAAGAGCCCCCTGGTGGTTGAAATTCTGCAGAAAAGCCTCTCCGGGCTGTAAGCCTCATGGTTCAAAGTGTGGGGAAAAAGTAGCGGCTTATATGTGTGATATAGGCTGAATATCACATTTAACTGAGTTTTGTAGGTTACATATTACATTAAATTGAGTTTGGTAGGTTAAATAATAATTTTAACTGAGTTTTGTAGGTTAAACATTACGTTTAACTGAATTTGGTAGGTTAAATATTACATTAAATTGAGTTTAGTAGGTTAAATAATCATTTTAACTGAGTTTGGTAGGTTAAATATTACCTTAATTTGAGTTTGGTAGGTTGAATATCACATTTAACTGAGTTTGGTAGGTTAAATAATAATTTTAACTGAGTTTTGTAGGTTAAACATTACGTTTAACTGAATTTGGTAGGTTAAATATTACATTAAATTGAGTTTAGTAGGTTAAATAATCATTTTAACAGAGTTTTGTAGGTCAAGTATTACATTAATTTGAGTTTGGTAGGTCAAATATTAAAAATGTTTTATTTGCATTGCTATGTCATTTGACTTAATGTAGTTTTTGATTGATGATTCTATGTTGCATAATTTTGTGTTTTTGTGTTTATCATGTAAAGCACTTTGAAATGCCGTGCTGCTGAAATGTGCTATACAAATAAAATTTGATTGATTGATTATAAAATACGGTACTTTTTTTTTACTTATGAGTCATTTCCAGGATGACTACTTTTTACTTTAATTTCAGTAAAAATATGTTGAAGTGGTGCTGCTCTTACTTGAGTATATCTGGGTATTCTGTCCACCTCTAAGAGAATCCAAATTTACCAGCAAAACATCTTAAAGTCGTATGGATTGCTGAAAATACAACATTTGTACGCCCACTAGAGGCTTCCCTTTGTACGCACTTCGCATCATGTCGAATCCAGTGTTTACATGTGTTTTTTATTTGGTAGCAGTTTCATTCAGACCCGTTCCTGTGCGTATTTCGCCTGTGGCGTACAGTTTGTTAAAGCTCTCTACCAAAACTCAGCTTCACCAGCTGGTCGTTAATCAAAGCAGCCCAAGTGGTAAAAATCGTGTCTCCTTACAGATTTTTTGCATTCGGAGGATTTATTTCCCGTTTTACTTTCTCATGCGGCGCGTAGTTCACTTTCTCATCTACTTCGGCTTCAGAAAGTCAAGCTGGTCTTAAATTAAAATGCAGTTTATGCACACAGAAAATAAAATAGGTAATAAAACAAAGCCCCGCGGGACCTCTTGGTTTATAATGAGCTGTCGCTGCTATATCCGTTCTTATCCAAACAACAAGGCCTCTGTTAAAAATGCTCTATGTTGGACATTTTATATCCTTTATGAGAATATAAAACTGGGTTTTACACTACCTCCTATTTCTCAGATCGTTAAACGTAAAGTTTGGAATCTGAACCCATTTTTGAGCATGTTTAGGTCACTGAAAACACTTCTTAATATTCTCCACTGCTGTCCTCAAAGAGAAATTTGAATTATTTAAAACTTAAACTTAAAAAACGAATTAAATCCCATTATTTGAACAGCTTGTTGCTGTAATCATTTATGCATCCAACCCAACCTGATGGTAACATTGATAAGGAACTGTAGAGCTAAGAGCTATAGAAGAGTAAACAACTTAAATTTAAAATTTAGACTACGTTTCCTTTCTGTTTTTAGTGAAAGTGTTTTTTAAGCTTAAAATCAAAACTTAAAAATAAATGTTAAGGTTGCAATAACTTGGGCTGCGTTCACACTGCAGGCTGAAGAGAATTCAGATTTTGTTTTTACGTAATACGACCCGTATCTGATCTTTTCATGACAGTCTGAACAACACAGGTCGGATTCTTTTCCAACGCGACCCAGGCCACTTGCATATCCGATACGTATCCGATTCAAATGCGACCTGACGTTCACTGATACGCTTCAAATGTCAATATTCTGCGCAAGCGGGAAGAATAACAACAACCATGAGGGACTATAATGAGGATTAAGTTGTTAAAGTGCAGCTCTGGTCAGACAACGTCAAATATGTAAGCTACGCTACACCGTTAGCCTCCATGTTTACTTCTGCAAACACTGAGCACTTCTTCTTCTTCTTTCTATGGCGGTTGGCAGAACGCTGAGAACGCTGACGTTATTGCGTCCTCTACTGCGCATGCGCTGCATTTTCAGGTCCTTTTCCCGTTCACGCTGCAGAGCACATACAGTGTGTATGTGGCAGTGTGAACAGCCTCGGCACAAAAAATCCGATTTGACAAAATCATAGAAGTCCAGGGGAAAAAACTAAAGTTTAACATGAGCCAGTTGCTTTTTTTCCCCCTAAACAAAATGAAACAGTCATTATTTTTAGCCAGTTTTTCAGCTTTTTACCATTTAATTATTACTATTTTTGATTAATTTATTTAAAATTCAGTAAACTTTGTCGACTCTGAAGACTGGAAATTGTTACCGTTTCGCCTCGGTGTTTTTTCCCCGCCTTTTCCTCAGAATGTCTCGTTGCCTAGCAACCACATGACAGCCGCTTCCCACTGTTTGGTGGTAAATCACACTAAACTTTTTTTTTTTTTTTTTGGTCAGTCACAATCACTAAATTTGTTTCTTGCCAAATGGAGGATTAAGGAGAGATTTTTATTTTTTTACCCAAACGAAACATAAATGCTGGTAGTAAAGAGGAAATATAGTTAAATCCAAATTGGTGGCCTGGAGTCGAACAAACTGACTGTATGGTCTCAGTCTACATTAATGTTAGACTTTCTAAACTTTTAAGTCTTTCTTTAGACTTTGTCTGCTCCGTCACTTATTTGTAGTCCACAACACGACTATTTGTTGAATCACTGATCTCTGACCTAAAACCTTCTTCAGGCAGCAATAGGTCCAAATTAAAGGGACTGAACAAAAGACCTAAAGACACTTTGCAACCATTATCCTCTCAATAAAATGCATTTTACACACATTTGTTTAATTTTAGCAAGAAAAGTAACAGTAACACAGTTAGACAGACAGAAAATGGGATTTTTGCTCAGTTAAGATTCATGATTTCCATCTGTCGTTTTTGTCTTAGTCCTTCATGCTAAGCTTTGAGGATTTTTATTTTTTGTCTGGTTTCTAATACAAATACCTTAGCACACTTCAAAAAAGACAAAACTAATTTATAAGTAACATTTCAGCGAAATGTGAAGGAGCTTTTTTATATAAATAATTCTTGATATTGATTAACAAGTATTAGTTTCACTGGCAGCTAAAGATATTTTTCCCATGTTGTCGCTGAATAATCTGCCAGTGGAGCTAGATTAAGATTTTGTTTATGCATTGTGGGTAGATGTGCTCTTTGCAAGAGAATCAGAAATAGTTGCTCATTTAAAGACAAATATTTTCTATTGTAAGAAGATTTTATTCTCTGTTCTAACTTTAATAGAACTATTAGAAATAAAAGTGAAGGGCTAAACTTTCTGGATTTTTACTTTCAGGTAAAGATAATCTGGTTTAGATTAAAAATGAATTTTTAAAAAATCCTAGAAATGTTTCAAAAGATCTACATAAACCCTGGTGAACTATTTCTAACACCACTTTAAAATTTAACTCTGTTTGAAAGTGAAGGGAAACGTGAGGAATGTGGGGTATTTGAAACGTTTACGGAGTTTTTTATTCCTTCAGATCTGAAGAACAAATGGCATCTGGTGGTGGACCGGCTCTCTGTGCTCTTCCTCAAGTTCCTTGAGTATTTCCACAAACTGCAGCTGTTCATCTGGTGGCTGCTGGAAATCCACATCATCAAGATTGTATCATGCTACATCGTAATCGTCTGCATCAAGGAGGTAAGGAAGCTTCAGCAGCTGCATTATTTATTGATTAGCTATCTGAAAATACTAAGAAATACTGTTAGATTTCAAGAAACATTTATTCAAATTAATCTAATACTTAATGCTTGAGTACGGGAAGCTGTTGGGACCACTGTAGATTATAGTTTTGTCAAAAACCCCCAAACATTTTTAGTAAAGATGTGGATAAGATGTAAATTTGCGTTAAAAAAGTACAACTTTCCATGACTAAAGGCATAATTTATCATAAAAAAAAGAAAGAAAAAAAGCAGAAATTCTGGCTTTTTGTGCCGCAACTGACTTAATAATTTATGAAAAATTCAGAGTTTTCTTTCTTACAAATTTCTGACTTGTCAGAGAATAACTTGGTTTAATACTGTAGGTTTATGCTTTCTGTCTTGAAAATTTTGCATTTTTTTTCTCACAAATTAAGTGTTTTCTTGTAAATATGTCAAATTAAACTCTATATTTTTAGTACAGTTTAATTTCCTAAAAAATGTAGAGAATGTGGAGGGATAGAAACTTATAACTCCATGTTTTTTTTTATTATTATACTCCATTGTAGCCCTGCAGTTTTAATGCCTTACAGAAAAATTCGTACCCCTTAAACTTTTTTACTTTGTTAAAACAACAAACTTTAATGAGCTTCTGTCAGCATTTAATATGATGAACTAAAGTAAAGTGGTATGATTGAAAAAAGTGGACTTGTTTTGAGTCCCGTTAACTAGAGTTTCATTCACACCTGCCATGTTTAGTTCACTTTAATCCAACTCTAATTCGAAAGTTTGGGTCATTTGGTGGAGGTGCGATGAGCAATCAAACTCTAATACAGACCAAAAGGTGACCTCTGGTCCACCTAAAAATCTATGTCCAGGTTCGATTTAAATGAATTCTGGTGCAGTTTGAATGCTTATGTGAACGCCAAGTGGACCAGAAACTGCTCCAAAAGCAGGAAGTGGACTATAGCGCAGGGCATTCTGGGTAAATGCAACCAAAACAAAAGTGAGTTAATTCATTTTTGTTTACAATTTATGAAGAAGGAAGTTGCGCTCATGTCTTCTTCTGAGGTTTTTGTGTTGTTTCCTTCAGTAGTTATTGTTGCAGTGCCCCCACAGGCGAGGAGGGGAACAGGTTCTTCAATTATTGTGTTAACTGTGAAAAACCAGCTGAAAATCTGACTAATGTTGCAACTTTAGTCTGCAGTCGAACCAAGTTAGCAGTTTTTCAACATGCATCACCTTAAAGAGATCTGTGCAATCCATCATTTCCTGCTAAAACCTTTTAAATGTGGATAAAAGTACTAAATGTATTCAGCAGAATGACACTCAAAGAAACAGTAGTTCATTTTTAGACCTATTTTTTCTTGTCATTATGCTGGAAATTACACATAGAGATAATACCAAAAGTATTAGATTAATATTAAAAATCTTTTTTTTTCTTTTTTACTACTTAGATTTGTTGTCTTTAACGTTGCGTAAAAAGAACATAAATAAAGAAGTATTTCTGTCATTCTGAGTGGGGAAAAAGCTTAATGTGACCATTTTCATGTCCTCATCACCTGTATTGTCTCCTGTGCAGGTGTCTTTGCTCAACTATGTGTTCCTGGCGTCGTGGGCCTTCGCGCTGCCCTACAGCCAGTACCGACCCCTTGCCTCCAGTGTTTGCACTGTCTGGACGTGTGTCATCATTGTGTGCAAAATGTTGTACCAGCTGAAGACTATAGACCCCCCAAAATACAACTGCACCATAGTA
Source organism: Poeciliopsis retropinna (assembly GCA_010277075.1). NCBI lineage: Eukaryota > Metazoa > Chordata > Actinopteri > Cyprinodontiformes > Poeciliidae > Poeciliopsis > Poeciliopsis retropinna. The sequence continues at coordinate 6,006,475 of VMRM01000021.1, forward strand.
AATATCCCCTTCACCTGTTTAACCTGTTTTATTATTACTGCATGGATCAGTTTGTGTCACTAAACTGTTTATTTGATTTGAAAGCTTCATTACTGTAAACATTTCATTTTCATTGCATTGAACAAACAGAACCAGAAGTTTACATACACTGCTGCAAAAACATTAAATCTAAATCATGTATTTCGGATTGACTTTCTAGTGGAAATATCTTGGTAGAGTTTCAAGTTAGTTTTGTCTTATTTCAAGTAACTTTTACGCAAAAAGCTTGTTTTAAGTCTGTAATTCCTTAATATTAATTGAAAAATACTATTTCTTCTGGCAGATTATTTCACTTACATCATGTAAAAATTTTATTTTACATGTATAAAATGTCTTGTTATAAGTTAAGTAATCTGCCACTGGAAATGGTGCTTTTTAAAATCAATATTAAGAAATGATTGATTTAAAACTACCTCCTATTTCTGGCTGAGAAGTTACTTGTAATTTATTTTAGTCTTTTTTTCATGTGCACTAAAATTTTTGCACTTGAAACTAGACAAAAAATACTTGGTGAGATTTTGTGTTTTACATTTTATCTGAAGTTAAATCAGGTCAGCAAGCATTACCAAAATTATATGTATTTGCTAAAATAATTAGATTTATTTATTAATGTCTTCATTATCAAAAGTTTGCATACAGAATGTTTACTGTCTCTTTAAGTAATAAAAAAAGGTGCGACTAATTGAGTTAATTCGAGTCACACCTTAAGCTCTTTGCTTTCTGGTTTGGGAAAAATAATTCAGCCAAGATTTTAAGAAGAGAATCAAGGAGCTTCATTCATCCGGTTCATCCTTTTTTTTTTTGTTGATCCTTAAAGGTGCCTTTTTCTTCTGTTCAAACATTTATATTAGAGAACAGACATTATGGGAATGTCCATCCATGACGCCACTCAGAAATGTACATGTTTTGATTTAAAATATGCAGATTGACTCCAGAAAACAGGCTTAAAACCTGGTGAAGATGCTGGCTGAAAGGCATCTACTCCAAAAGAGATGCGTCCTGTAGTCTGATGAAAGTAAAGTGGAAAAACCTGGATGCTTGTACCATATTATCCATGAAGTTTGGGAGTGGCAGCATCATGCTGCGGGGCTGTTTTGCTGCAGGACGAACTGGTGCAATGCATGCAACAGAAGCCATCATAAGGAGAGAACATTGTGTAGAAATATTGGAGCAACAATGAGGAAGTTAAAGCTAAAGTGTGAAAGAACAATAGCCCTAAACGTAGAGTTCAAAGGTTACCAAATACTGAGGTGTATGTAAACTTTTGATTCTCATTATTGTTTTTTTTTTAATGAAATTTAAATCATGTCAGTAATTCTGACGAAGCTAAAACAGGAGAGGTTTGGTCTGATTTAACTTCAGACAGTGAGAACAAATCTGCTTGTGTTTTTATTCAGTGCATGTAAATCTCTGATTTCTGCTGTAAATACTTCATATTTAGTTTAGTTTAATTAAAATCATTAAAAATAATTTCTCCTTCTGTGCACAGCCAGATTCCTACAAAGATCTTAAGAAGATGCTTGAGAAGTCGCCGTTGTATAACAGCACATCTGACCTCGGCAGCTGGGTCGGCCTGAAGAAGGATAACGAAGACCTGCTCAGATACCTCAGGGTGAGCAGAAAGTCTTCATAAATATGTAAAAACACCTTCATATAGAGCATCTGAGGGGTCAAATATACTGCTACTGTCATCAAAATGCTTGATAAACAAAGAAATGTACATATAGGTTGAAGATTGTTTACTTTTTTGTCTTCACATGACGCAACACATTATAGAAATATAGTGAAAGTACAGATACTGAATGTGAAATATAATGCCGTAAAAGTTGAAAGTGTCCTTTGATACATGGAAGATATACTGAAGTACTTCACTGTAAGAAACCACTGCAAACAATTTGTCTTTATTCCTCTGATTTCTAACATTTAAAGGGGTAGTTTTATGTAAAAATGTATTTAATTTTTAATATAACGTTATTCCTTCATCAAAATCAAACCTGGACTGTTGCTATTGTTCTTTCATGCATGTGCGAAATCCTTTAATCTCCATGGCAACCATTCAGCCGTGCAAAACGCCTGGTGGGATCTAGCCCCGCCTTCGAGATGCAGCTCCTCCCCCCTCTCAGCTCCTTCAGACTAGCCAGCTGCAATCAGCAAACACCGAGTGAAACTGAGCATATGCTAAACTCATTATAGTAATGCTGGTAAAAACATTGTCAAAGGGTTAATAGAGGGGCCATGTTGTGATCACTTCCTGAAGTTTCAGAATGAACAGGAGCTTCTTAAAGAGACAGAGGCCCAATTTCAAGGAGTTCAATCGGGAAGTAAAATTTCTTTTAAGTCCTACAGCTCTGGAAAAAATTAAGAAACCACTTAAAATGACCAGTTTCTCTGATTTTACTCTTTATAACTATATGTTTGAATAAAATGAAGCTTGTTCTGACAGCATGTCTCTGAAATTCCAAGCACAGATTCAGCATTTATTTGCAGAAAATGAGAAGTGGTCAAAATAACAAAAAGATGCAGTGCTTTCAGACCTCAAATAATTTAAATAAAACAAGTTTGTGTTCATTTAGAAACAATACTAATGTTTTAACTCAGGAAGAGTTTAGAAATCAATATTTGGTGGAAAAACCGGTAGGTTTTCAATGGACTGTTAAGGTTTTACATATTACATTTTTATAACAACTGCTGTTAATATAGTTACATGTTTGTGCTACAAAATGACAATATGTGCCTGGAAAACATACAACCCTTTAAATGTTGAATCAATATCTAATTTTTTGTTCAGTAAAAGCTTTAACCAAAGCAAAATAATGTTATTGTTGCAGAACAACCTGTTGATGTTGGCGCTGCTGGCCTTTGAGGTGACCATCTATCGCCATCAGCAGTACTTCAGGCTGAGGAACAAACTGTCGCCTCCCGCAGCCAAAATCATCTTCCATGATGTCACTCGCCAGCACCTCGACATCGGCATCGTCAGCTTCGTTAAATACTTCGTCAACTACTTCTTCTACAAGTTTGGACTAGAGGTAGAAAGTTCAGTGACGTAGTGAATGTGTGTTTTATGGAGAGGTGTTTGACGCCTCTGCTGGGTGTCGCAGACGTGTCTGCTGCTGGTGGTGAACGTGATTGGTCAGCGAATGGATTTCTACGCCATGCTCCACGCCTTCGCCCTCATCGCGGTCATGCACAGACGCAGAAGAAAAGCCATCGCTGAGATCTGGTCAAAGTACTGCTTCTTCCTGGCGAGCATGCTCACGGTCCAGTACTTTATGTGCATCGGGATCCCACCGGCTGCCTGTAAAGGTTTGTGCGCTTGGATAAATCACAATAAGGGTGAAATTTCTGCCTGGTTTTTATCTAGAATCTGGATTATGTCCAGATATTTGATCCTTAAATTTAAAACTAGTTTTGTTCCGGTTGCCATACGTTTCCAAAACCTGGCTGAGCATTTTGTGTTTTTTAATCTTATGAAGATGATAGTAGAAGATAGTAGATTTAAAGCTGCAGTATGTAATGTTTATTTTACATATTTATTCAAATTATCACCATGTTTTGACAGCATAATATGAGACAAATAATCTGTGAAAAGATACATTTCCTCCACCTTCTCCATGAGCAACCACTGCCGTCTGTAGAACTCTACCAGTCCCGACCAAAGACAACCAATCAGAGCATGGAGGCGGGTTTTAGCGTTGTTAATCATCCTCATGTACTCATTTATGAATGTGCAAATCGTGGAAAACCGACGTAGGATCCATGAAAACTGACGGGCTCCATTGTGTGTAGCGTATTAGAGGGAGGGTGTGAGCAGTGTGTACACAAGCCTGATTGACAGAGTCAAGACACTCCTCCTGGTTCTGATTGGTTGTTTCTGACTGGGAGCAGTGTATTTCTGCAGATGGCAATAGCACAACAGTGTGAAGGTAAAGGAGCTTGATTTTTTTTTTCTGATTATCTGTATCATGTTTTTTTTTTTGTTTGTTTTTTTTTTTTACAAATTTGTAAAAAATAAATAAATAAATAATAATATTACATCCTAACTGTAAAAGTTCTTCACAAAACTAACCTTGTTGACATTTTCACACATTTTAAACGCCCGTCTCATGGTGAAGTTTTTCTTTCCAGATTATCCCTGGAGGTTTCCAAACCATTTCATTGACAACAATGTGATCAAGTGGCTCTACATCCCAGACTTCCAAATGAAGCCCAATCCATATTTCCTTGTCTGTAAGTGAAGTGAGAAATAAGTTTATAGTGTAAAAATTAGAAACTTCAGAATGAGAATAGCTGTATTGGCTAATAAAGCAATTGTTTATCATCCTCATGTACTCGCTGCTCAATGTGCTAATGACGGAGAAACAACTTAATGTTTATTCACCATCATCAGTGGCTATGCTAACTAACTTTAGCGTTCATGGATGACTATGTTGTGGTGAACCAGATGTTGGGTGAGGCTTTTCAGATAAAAACATATTAATGTCAATAAAAAGCTTTCTGATTAAAATAATGAAAATTTTAGAAAGTAGAAGCCTAAACATGTAAGCACAATCCTGTAACAGTCTGTCTCAAACTGAGGCCCCCTAGTGGTCCATGAGGTACTGCATGTAAACAACAGTTTATTTGCCGTGACATTAGCTCAAAGTGCGACGCTACAGCTAGCTTTCCAAAGAACTGTGTTTAAAAACAATAGAGGATAATTGGCTTAAGTGGGGGTCACTAAAAAGAAAACCTGAAGATACCGGTGGAAAGTTTCTCAGAACCTTTGTTTTTGAACATTATTACGATACACAGCACTGCACCCCACGCTGACTAACTGCATCTCAACAACTACGATAAAATTATTTATATTGTGTTACCAACTGACTGAAAGAAAATGTTTGTTTTTGCCAAAGCAACTTAAGTCTGTCTTCTTTTATTCGCTTCGAAAACATTATTAGTGCAAACAACACTTGTAGTACCGTATTTTCCGGACTATAAGTCGCACCAGCCATAAAATGCATAATAAAGATGGAAAATACATATATAAGTCACACGGAGTATAAGTCGCATTTCTGGGGGAAATTTATTTGATAAAAGCCAACACCAAGAACAGACATGTCATCTTGAAAGGCAATTTAAAATAAACGTAGAATAGCGGCATCAACAGGCTGAATAATTGTACGGTATGCTAACGTTACATGACAAACAACGAACTGAGAAAGTGCCTGGTATGTTAGCATAACATATTAAAAGTTATTCAGATAACTATAGCATAAATAACATGCTAACAAGTTTACCAAACCATCCGTGTCGCTCCAAATCACTAAATTTTCATCTTCGGTGTCGCTTGTAAACAATTCGGCTAACTCCGGATGTAGCTTCTACCATACACATTATCAACACAGGCCTAAAGCGCCCTCTGGCGGTTTAGTGCAAAAATAACATGTGATATAATATAATAATGTAGTAATAATTTCTCACATGAGTCGCACCGGAGGATAAGTCGTACCCCCGGCCAAACTATGAAAAATACTGTGACTTATAGTCCGGAAAATACGGTAAATAACCTTCTTGATCTGAAAGCTTAGAATCCAAACTTTCAGAATCTGTAAATAACTCAAAACATCCTGAGTTGTTCAAGGTTTTATTCTAGTTACATTTACAAAACAGTGCCACCTTCACATGATGAGGAACAGTAACACTTTATTTGAATGGGTGCATAAGAATGACATGATTTGGTAAACAATTACACCTTTAACGCAAAGTTAACACTTTTGATGGACTTTTAATGCAAGATTTGGTACAACTGTGCATTAAAAGATTCACTTTGAACTGCATAGTTCAAAGTTAGCCATTTTAATGGACTTTTAAAGCAACTTTTCAATAAAAGTGTCATTTTTTACCGAAGGATACTTCATGTCAACAGCACTAGACATTCATAAAGACTCCTTGATGTTCATAACAGATGTTATGTCAAGTTTATGCACATTTTTTCACATAAAATGTTTCAGTAGGAACAAAGATAATGAGTTAATAGATTAATTCTTTAATTTCAGGTTGTATATATTGAGATGTTGTGTTCTAATTATGTGGTGTGACATGTTAAAAATGTTTTTAATGGACTGAATATGAGTTTAAAAGTTCACAGAAGAAATATTTGAGTCCTTTGGAAAACCTAGAAAACTATTTATTTAGAAGATTTCATAAAAACAGCCAGCTTAGAGGGAATGTAAACATACCGAGGGAAGAAACTGTGACTCTGGAACAGACAAATTGAAATTCAATAAACGGGGACGGATTTATTCAGATGTTTTCCCTCTGCTGTCCCTGCAGACGACTTCATGCTACTGCTGTGCGCCTCCCTGCAGAGGCAGGTCTTTGAAGACGAGAACAAGGCCGCGGTGCGCATCATGGCCGGAGACAACGTGGAGATCTGCAGAGACCTGGACGCCGCATCCTTCAGCGTCCACAACCCCGTCCCCGACTTCATCCACTGCAGGTTCCGTCAAAATGACGGTCGGACAGAAACGCCGACCCAACAGAGACGTCCTGCAGTTATTTTGGTGCCATTGCTTGGCAGTCATTAGCACAGAGGGAAACTGAAATGGAGAGGAAGTGAAGCAGACTGAGTAATTGATGCATAACGGTATCAGATGTCGACAATAAAGTCAAACATAATGCGCTCCATGCAGTGAAGCTCATCAGAAGCATTCAGCGGAGGATTTGTGGTGTCGGAGTTTATCTAGAGTTTTATTAGTCGGATATTAAAGTCTGACATTAAACCGGATTCCAGGAGACGATTCAGTTTGAAAGAATCTGTTCGTTACGCAGATCACTTTTTACCCGAAACATCAAATTTACCGAGAAACAGATTCAACAAAAAACTGGAAATATGAGCCTGAAAAAAAACTTCTAATCATGAAAACAGGTTGATTTTAGTGCAGAGATTTCAAAATAAGAGTCGTATTAGGAAACACGGAAGGAATCCATCAATCATCCATCCAACATCCATCCAACCATCATTCATCCAACCATCATCCATCCAACCATCATCCATCCATCCATCATCCAACATCCATCCAACCATCCATCCATCATCCATCCAACCATCATTCATTCATCCATCCATCCAACCATCATCCAACATCCATCAATCATCCATCCAGCCATCATTCATCCAACCATCATCCATCCAACATCCATCCAACCATCATCCAACATCCATCCATCCAACCATCATTCATCCATCATCCATTCAACCATCATTCATTCATCCATCATCCATCCAACCATCATTCATTCATCCATCATCCAACATCCAACCATCATCCATCATCCAACCACCATCCATCCATCAATAATCCATCCATCATCCAGCCAACATCCATCCGACCGTCATCCATCCAACCATCATCCATCCATCATCCATCCAACAATCATCCAACCATCATCCATCCATCATCCATCCAACATCCATCCATCCATCCATCCATCCATCCATCCATCCATCCATCCATCCATCCATCCATCCATCCATCCATCCATCCATCCATCCATCCATCCATCCATCGTATCTAACTCTAAAATACTTCAGCTGTTCTTCTTCTCATGCATAAACATTTATTCTCTTCATCCTGTTTCCAGATTAAGGTCCAGATTACGACACAGTAAAACGTGAGCAGCGGGTTTTTAACGCCAGATGAACGGCAGCGATATCATCCTGACCCGTCCACAGCCATCGATTACGAGCTCTTCACATTCCACTGTTTTGATGCTCAAAGTGGACAAGTGTTTTATTAACGCACTCTGTGTCCATCAACAAGCCCTTGTAGAAAGACGAAAAGCTGCACAGCCGTCTGTCTGTGCCGCAGCAGCTCTGCACTTATTCCATCGTTTCCCTCCAGGATCGAATTACGGACACAGGGCGCGGGTCGGAGAAATCTATATTCCACAAAAACACTCTGTCCGTCACTCTGTGACTCAGACGCTTTCGCCCTGTACTCTAACTCAATAAATAGCTTTTAAGTATGGAAAAGGTATTTTCTCCCTCTGATGAAGGAGGACACTCACTCAGCCCATCAACGTGTCGTCCGAGCCAAACCCACTTCATCAGCGCCGGCGCTGCTGCTGTTGTGGTCCCGTGCACGTCGAGTTAATGAGCGGCGCGTCCTATGTTTTCACGCTAATGGACGGGGAGGGAAGGATGCTTTCACAGGGTTTTAACATGTGAGAGCGGAGGGGGAAAACATGGAGGAGCGTACCTGAGCTGAGCAACAGCATCAGGTTACGGATCCGATTCCCATCCATCGATCAGACGCTTACCGGCGCTCTGACCTCATGAAATGCGCTAAACGTGATTCATGAGCCGCACAAAGCGACAAGACGGGCAGAGTGGGTAGTAACTAGTTACATTTACTTTAACTTTGTTTGAAAAAATTTACTTTTAGGCGTAACTTTATTACCGTTTACTTTTGCTTTAGTAGTTTTATTTTGAAGTATTTCTATTCTTACTTGAGTAAAATATTCTGGATTTTTTTACCCACTGAATGGAAAACAAACATGTTTCAACCAAACTCAGACTCAGACACACACCTGCAGTTTTTGTTAAATTTTCTTATTGAAAGAAACTGATTGGGAAACATGTATTTTTAGCTTTTTGTTATTTATATTAATTATTTTCATTTTGGTCTTTAAAATGCCTACATTTCCACATAGCTTTGTATTTTCTTTCGATTTGAATCCGAGTACTTGAGTCGCCTTTTTATCAAATTACTTTAGTAATTTCTTTGACTTCCACTATTTGGTTTTACACGCATGCAGGTTTTGCTAAAGTTTCATAAGATTTTTATTTAAAGAAACAGATTTAGAAAATTTTCTTTTGCCTGATTTTGTTATTTTTTGGTACTTATGTAAATTATTACCATTTTCATCCTTAAAATACCAAAATTTCCACTTTATATTAGCAACTTATATTAGTTGCTCATCTAAATTTGATTGTTTTATTTTAGCAACCAAAGTCTAGACAATAACTTTGGAAAACTTCCAAAAATCTGAATGTGTTTAAATCAACGCTGGCTTTTTGGAAGCAGCTTTTAAATCGTTTCTTACCTTCGTTGGTCCTAAAATATCCTGTTCAGGCCTAACACAGAAGCACAAGAGTCTCAAAACGAACAGAGAACCAATCAGATTCACAAGTAGCTTTTGCTTCTTCCTTCTCCAGGTCGTACCTCGACATGCTAAAGGTCATCATGTTCAGCTACCTGTTCTGGTTCGTCCTCACCATCATCTTCATCACCGGCACCACCCGGATCAGCGTCTTCTGCATGGGTTACCTGGTGGCCTGCTTCTACTTCCTGCTGTTCGGCGGTGACCTGTTGCTGAAACCAATCAAGAAGATCCTCCACTACTGGGACTTCCTGATTGCCTATAACATCTTCGTAATCACAATGAAGAACATTTTGTCTGTATGTAAACTCACGAATCAACATGTAAACAATGCTTCAAGTGGTCATGACCTTTATAAAGTTCTGTGTTGATTAAAGAAGGTTTTGTTTTAGATCCTGGCGTGTGGCTACATCACCTCTCTGGTGAATAACCATTGCTGGTTGATCCAGTTGTTCAGTCTGGCCTGCACCATCAAAGGCTACCACATAGAAGCCATTTCGTCCAACCTAGGTGACTAAATATCATCAAATGTGCTCCGAAAATATTACCTGTCAAAGGTTTCTGCATAATATTTAAGATATTAGCACAGCTAGCATTTTAGCACATGCTGCCTTAGTCTGCTAATCGTATATAATAATAAACATCATCCTACTGAGTTTTGAGCTTCATAAATATAAAGTTCATCCAAGGTATCCTTTTGAACCTAAAATTAGAATCTAAATATAAAATTTGCCTCAGTCAATTATTTTAGACGGCTTGTATTCCCTGCAGATCAATATCTCAGTTTTAGTGGAAAACTTTAAACAATATCTGTTCAGAGAACATGTTAACTTTACTTTACAACTTCTTCTGAAATTTTACCTTGAGTGAAAAAGTTCATCATCTGCATATATTAAAAAGTACACTGGTTGTGATTGGAATCTATATGATTTATTCATACTGAAAATAATGTGCTCAGCATGGAGCCCTGTGGGACACCACATTATAAAGCTACATGTAGCTACTAGATTTCAGGTAATTTGGAAATGACGTAGAAGTGTGAATATTCTTAAAAAGTTTATATCTTTGTAAATTAGAGTCTACAAGAGCAGAATTTTATGACATAATTATTATGTGAGAAGCCTGACTCCTGCTTTTTTTCATGGGATTTATTTACATTTCTGTTTCTTTGATTAAGTTTAACTCATTTTTGATTAAGTAAGCAAGACTCATGTGGTTTAAAAGCATAAACTATATCAGTCTTCATCTTGAGTAAAGGTAAATGTCATCTGCATACATCACAAATCGATCTATCGCAGCTGTGCTACCAAATGTGGCATCATGCATCCCCATATGAAAAAGTTACATTGATTAAATACAGAATGTTCATAATTTCTAAACATCCTAATGGGCATGGGCCCAGCATGGAACCCTGTGGGACTCCAGAACATAAAGTTACAAGGAAAAAATTTGGTTTATAGGCTCGGTTCACACAGCAGGTCCTGGAAAAGACGAGTGCTTTGTTGTCACTTTACCATCCAGAAACCACTGGATTCTTACTGGTTGTACAGGAGGCTCTACTTCTGCTTTTCAAGATGTACGGTTGTACAATTGCGGGTCTGTTTGTAGCCATTTTCATGTGTTTGTGAAAAATTGAGTTTGAGGGTGTGGGAAACAGCAGATTATATGGATTTAAAGTGACAAGACTAAAATCATTTAATGAAAGAAAAGCTTAATAGATCACTTTTAATTATTGTTTTCTTATAAAGTGTTTTGAATTACTTTATTTTAGAGCATTTTTTTCGTCTCCTTATTGAAACCTTGTTAATTAGAGATTAGAGCTAAAAGCTGTTTGCTAATAAATCTGATTTTGTTTCACACGCCAGCCAACAAAATCTACTGTGAGCTCCCAAAAGACGAGGCTGGGATAATCTGGGACAGCATCTGCTTCGCTTTCCTGCTGCTGCAGAGACGAGTCTTCATGAGCTACTACTTCCTGCACGTGGTGGCAGACATCAGAGCGTCGCAGATCCTCGCCTCCAGGTACTCCAGACAGCAGCTGCACTGAGAGGCAGGAGCAGCGCCGCCTCGAGCGCTTTGCTTTTACGACTGTTCTCTGTTCTGCATAGATCCAGTGATCCAAATGGAAGAGCATTACCACTTCCAACTTTCCAAAACACTTTGAAAAGTTGCTTTAAAAGTCCACTAAAAAGCAAAAAAAATTTGAATTCTGACATTTTTTTTCTCAGAATTCAGACTGTAATCTGTGTGTATCTTTGCCAAAATCCACATAAATAACCAAACATTATTAGGTTTGTGTTGTTTCTTCTGTTGTGGTTTTGTAAACCTGCACTTTATCCATACCGAAAACCAAATTTATTTGATTGATTTGAATTGTCTTAAACAATCTAAAAAATTCCTAGATTAAAGTCCAAATTCCTAGATTAAAGACTGTGAATTCCTAGGTTAAAGTCAGAATTATGAGATTAAAGTCAAAATTGAGGTTAAAGTTTGAATTCTGAGAAAAAACTTCTTCCATCCATCAGTATGTTTTGTTTTTTTCTATATTTAATCTGATAAATTAAATAGCATTTCAAATTTGAGTGATTTTGTTTTCTGAACAAAGACTTTAATCATGTTGATTCCAGTTATACATGATGTGCAGTAAATTAAGATTTAAATAAAATACGTTTTTGGGTTTTCTTTTATCTGAACAGCTAAAAATATCAGATTTAATCCAGATTACTGCACACGGTGCCTCAGAGTCTTCCTGTGTTTTGTTCCAGAGGAGCGGAGCTTTTCCAGGCCACCATAGTGAAGGCGGTGAAAGCTCGACTGGAGGAGGAGAGCAAATCAGTGGAGCAGCTGAAGAGACAGTGAGACTCTCCATGTTTGACCTTTGACCTTCATGTTATTCAGCCGTTCCGTTCTTCATGAGGAAACCGACACTTTGAAATCGATTTAGTTTGAAATTATTCCCATCCTGAAATTATTAATCCATCATTCCTTACTTTTGAGATTTTTATTTTTTGTTTATTTGTGTTGGTTGGTTGGTTGGATGGATGGATGGATGTTGATAAACATCTGGACGTTGTGAATCATCAGAAAATTATTTTTGTTCATCCATCCAACCATCATCCATCCATCAGTTGTTATATCCGTCCGTCCATCAGTTGTTATATCCGTCCGTCAGTTGTTATATCCATCCGTCCATCCATCCATCCATCCATCCATCCATCAGTTGTTATATCCGTCCATCTATCAGTTGTTATATCCGTCCGTCAGTTGTTATATCCATCCGTCCGTCTGTCCATCCGTCCATCCATTCATCCATCCATCAGTTGTTATATCCGTCCGTCAGTTGTTATATCCATCCATCCGTCTGTCCATCCGTCCATCCATCCATCCATCCATCATACGGTTAAACCTTTGAAACTCTGAAACTCTTTAAACTGGATTCTGTTAAATGTTGCTGATAATCAACAGGAAGTCAGATTTTTTCTCTTTCTGTGATTTTCTGGCTCTAATGCAGCCTCCATCCTTCTTCTCTCTCAGTTTCTTTGGAGAACCTCGCTCGGCGTAACTCCGTCCATAATTAAGTAAACATGATTGTTGTGGTTTAAAAGCCTCTCCAGGCTCAGCGTGGCTTCCTGGAAGGCAGCCATTAGCATATCGTACCACCTAAAAGCAGCGTGTTTCCACTGCTTATAGTTTCCTCTGTAGTTCCTCGGCTGTTGCCCACTCACCTCCACTAATGAGCACTCCGCTGTAATAGAACATGCTCTTGTTTCCAAGCCGGAGCCTGGAGATGTTTGTGGATGGCGTGCGGTGATGTTCCTCTGCGTCTTTTCTGATCTAATCAGGATGGACCGCATTAAGGTGAGGCAGCAAAAGTTTAAGAGGGGCAAGGAGAAGATGCTGAGCCTGGCGCAGGAGTCTGCCGACGGACAGACGCTCGTCCGGCCCGAGGAGCAGGAGGAGGATGATGATGGTATGATGAAGGCTGCCGCCGACTCTCCCTGTGGAGCCCATAATGAGACTCGGATAACGTTCTTCATATGTAATGACCCTCCGTTTGAATTCACAACCCTTGAACTTTTTCAACCAACTATTTTAATGTAATTTTTACATGGAAGAAAAACACATAACGCGTAACTTTGCTTTTTAAAACTCCCGTTAAATTAAATTAAATTGCATTTGTGTTCACCCACCTTAACTCTGACGCCACTAAATAAAACCCAGTCAAAAATGGAGCTGAAACGATTAACTGAGTAATTAATTGAATCACGATTAATCTGATTAATCAATAAATCTGATTAATCATAAATGATCATAATTAATCAAATTGTGAAATAGTATTGAAATGATCAATTAATCAGATTTTTTTTTAAATAATCAATTAATCACAATTAAATATCATTAATTTTGATTAACCAATTATTAAAATAATTAATTAATTGCGATTAATCGTGATATCTCTCCCTGACAACTAATTTAATAAACCAATAAATGCTAACTGGACTATATAGATTTAAAAAAGGCAATTTGAGGAAAGAATAAAACACTCAGAGCAGTAGTTAAGTCAAAACTGTACAGAAATATTTACATGTTGCATTTTTAATGAAAAATAAAAACCCTTTGTCTGTAAATATTTCTTACGTGGAACCTTTTCCTGTCCATTTATTTATTGATTAATCCAAAAATAATCAGCAAATTAGCGATACACTGAACATTTCACATATTGATGTTAAAGTATTTTTTGCTGCAAATGCTATAAATGATCAAAAATTAATGCTATCATTGCATTTTAGGCAATAAAATGTTTTATTTTCTTCTTTGAAAAAGAAATTGAATTATTTTTATTTTAATGCATTCCTAATATTGCATGAAATAAACTGAATCTGCAGAATGTGCCACTTTTTACCCGATTGATGGCTTAATCTGGTAAAACTAATCGATTAATGTAACATTTATTAAAATAATCGTTATTTGCAGCCCAGTTCAAAGGAACTCTCAGAAGCCAAATTATCAGTAATTAAAGCCTCATTGTGCAATTTAATCTCATCATAAACTCATAAAAAGAGATTTTTTTAGAGAACATTAATGAATAAACATCATCATGAAGAAACACAACAGGGAAGGTTAAAAGTTTAACGCAGATTAAGGTTTAATGCACCAAACATGTAAAATACTTCTTAATTTCTGAGTCTGTGATGAATAATGTATATTTTCTACTTTAACTTTAGTTCAGTTTTTTTTTAAGACTCAGTAGTTTTGGCCCACATGACAAAAAGCTTAAACAATCCTGACCTAGTCAAAGTCCAGACTCTAACACAGTTCAGTGACCTGGAGCTGTTTGCAGAATCTGTTGAGTTTTTAGTCTTTAAATGTGCAAAAATATAGAAAGTAGTTGAAAAAAGTGACTATTTAAATGGATTTGACTCACTTTTTTGTTTTTATTTGAGAAAGTATGAATCGTCTTTTATCCGTTTTGCTGCACCAAATAAATCGTTTTTAATTTTAAACTGAAGTTTGAATTTGTAACTTGTCTAAAAGAGAGTTCAAGGGGTGTGAATATGTTTGCAAGCTGCTGTAAATTGCCTTAAGAGTCTTTAATTTGTGGATTTTTCTTTTTATTTACCTTTATGATGTGCTGCACTGATGTATTTGTGAAATTTTAGGAGCACAGCGAGCGAAAGCCAAGACCAAAAAAAAGCAGTGGTGGAGGCCGTGGGTTGACCATGCTTCCAGTAGGTTGACCCCCAAAACCGTGTTTTTCTCTTCCTCCACCCTCACTGGCCCCTTTTGTCCTTGACCAGAACGCCGAGGATTCCCATACTGTCCCAGGGCTCTGAAGGCACCGCCCCTCCAGCCAGTAATCCGTTTCTGTCTCTGCTTAAGGCGGATTTTTAAAATAAAACCACTAAGAGCCTGGTCGCCTTAAACAGACACCATGATGGAGGAGAAAAGGAGTAATGGCTGGAGGCTTGTTGAGCATTTTTCGCCTGAAAAGCCCACAGTAGAGAATCGCTCTGATTTTTAGGCAAAGACATAAAACGGACCCGCCTTTATTCTCAGTACTGGGATAAAGGAGGAAGGTTTTTTCCCTGCTTTGCCTGCAGACATGATCACCAAACAGGTGAAAACAAACAGATGATTCGGACATGAAAAAACTCTACAACTGATAAAATAACCAGTTTATAAAACCAACTTTTCCTCTGACTGATTGCCTGTTTGGTGCAAACTCATGTCTCATGTCATTGTCTGCCCCCACATGACATTTTACAAATTATTTTATCTCTTTGTCATTTGGTGTTTCATCTCCATTTCCTAGCATCCTCCCTCATTTCCTGCCCACTGCGGTTCTGCTCAAGGACATAAGTCAGCCTTGTCTATCCATCGCTTCTGACACTCGGCTGCTGCAGCCTGGAGTCTCTTCTTACAGCTTAGAGACAAATGTTCACACAAATCACAGGTTTCTTCCTTTACATACATACATAAAGACAGTTTAAAAGGTTCTGTGTTTAAAATAACTTATTAAACATTTTATTCTGAGGATTTCGAGTTCTTTACCAGGTTCTAAAATCAATTAAATCTAAATTCAAGTGCATCAAAACATACAAGTTAGATTTTTATTATTCATTTTGTTATAGATTCTGTTGTCATGATTTGATTTTAAAAGATTTCTGCTACAATTTATTAACATGTGGCAGCTACAGAAGAGAATTAGTGCTCTTCACTGACTCTGGTTAGTGAAGAGCAGAAAAAAAAAACTATTATTTTTTGTCAAAATTTTGAGAAAAAAAGTCTAAATTCTTAGAAAAATTTACAATTTTAAAGGGGAAAAAATAGAGAAAAAAATATTTGAAAATGTAAAATTCTGAAAAAAAGAAGTAAAAATTTTGAGGAAAAAAGTTACTATTTGAGAATAAAAAGTCAAATTCTTAAGAAAAATAATACAAAAAATTTTAAATTTCAAAAAAGGAAATTTAGAAAAGTGAAAATTTTGGATGAAAAAAATCAAAATCTGAGAAAAATTTTCAAACTACTGAGGAAAAAAACCAGAAAGAGAATAAAAAATCTAAAGACAAAAAGTACAAATCTGAAAACAAAAAGTGAGCAAAGTAAAAAAATTGGGGAAATACATTTTTTTCATAAGATTGAGTTTTGCTTTTAGTTTGTCTTTCACCCAATTTTTGTTGTTGTTTTTAATATATTGTTTTTGCTGAATTCTCCTGTACCTTTCGACTTTATTAGCTGATACTTCCTGTACGTAATTTCCATGATAGTGTGAATCTGTTGTGAATTTATTTACATTTGAGGTTAGATTTAAATAATTTTAGAACCTGGCAAGAACTTATTAAATGTATTATTTCCTGATAAATGAAATATTAGAATTGAAAGAGTTTGTTCTTTCTTTTTGTAGCGACTTTATGTGTCACTGTAGATATAATTTCTGTTATTTTTGAATTAATAGAGTGTTATAACTTTCATACATCCTGTTTCCCTCCAGCGTCTCCTCTCTGTTTCTGATTTCAATGTTTGACAATGAACAAATGATCATTTCTGGCCTCTGAGTTCATGTAAAAACATTTTCTCTTCTGCCCCCTAGTGGTGAGAAGTGGAGATTATTATTTGTTTGAAACTGACAGCGAGGAGGAAGATGAGGAGGAGGAGAAAAAAGACGAGGAGCCGCCAAAGAAGTCGGCATTTCAGGTGGATCGATATTCCTTGGGTTTCAGAAAAACAATATTTTCTCATCTCTCTGCTGTTTGAACACTGAGAATCAAACAACTTTATATTTATTAGGAGTAAAATCTACTTTGTTTCCTAATGGATTTACAGTATCAAGCAAATTAAACTAAATTAAGGCTTGTTTCTTTAATTAGAACAAATGGAAAGGATATTTTCTTACTCTTAAATAAAGTGGATGTTGCTCTGTTGGGGTTTTATATCCACTTGTGATATACAACAGAGCAAAACACTTGAGAATCTTTTTATCGTCAGTCTGCAGACTGTCTGACCTTTTCCTCAACCCGCCTCCAACAACGGGCCATTTCACCTGATTCCACATAACATCTCTTTTTTTCCTTCTCTTTTTAACCACATTCTTTTGTTTGTTAACAATTTGTGCACAAATGAATGTGTTTAACTCATGAATTTCCATCTCCTCTGCCTCCTCACACAGGTCTTCCCTCAACCTGGAGTCTATCTACTAAACCTTGTCCCTCTTTCTTCTGCCTTTTAGCGAGCGATCGGAAAGTTTGTCTCAGCCGTTCTGGCTTTGCCCAAGTCTATCATTAGGCTGCCTAAAACTGTGCTGCAGTATGTAGTCAAGGCAGGAAAGGTACTCGCTAATCTCACCTGACTGTGCTTGTTTTGCTGTGGGAACGTCAAAAGGGGACCTGTTATGTAAAAGTTACATTTTGTTTTCCTACCTCCATTTGGGCCTCAACTGCATCTAAAAACAACCTAAGTGCTTAAAAAACAGTTTTATGGTAATAAGTTAATGTTTTTTGGTGTCTGTCAAAAATAAGCCCAGCCTGTTACCTAGCAACTAAAACAGAGCTGGTTTTACATTGCTATACAAAGGCTGCTGGAAAAAAACCAAATGTTTTGTTGTTGATTTAACATTCAGAAAGCACTTTCTGCATTCTTGCTGGTTGGGCAGGAGGCTCCACTTCTGCTTGTCAAAGATGTACGGTTGTATAATTGCGCAGCCATTTTCACGTTCGAGTGCAAACATTGAATTTGGGGGCGTGGCCAGCAACAGCTTATTTAGATTTAAAATGACAAGACAGAATAAAACAGCTCAAACTGAGCAGGATAAAATCTCTAAGAATGATTTTGTGCAAAATAGGCCACAGATTTATCCTAACCTGTTCAAGGAAGCATAACGGGTCACCTTTAGCAACTAACATCGCAGTTTTATGTTGCTTGCTGCTCATATTTGGTGTAAGCTTTATTGAAGCAGACAGAAAAAATAAAAGATTTGGCAAAAATCAGCAAATATGAGCCAGAGTGGGAATGTTTTTGTGCTGCATGATTGTTACTCTGGCATGAAGCGTTCTGCATGCGAAGAAGGTTTTTCCTGCCTTTTGTTGATTGCTGCTCTGTAGAAATATTCAGATCTGAACTTCTGTAGAAGTTCAGATATTGTTGCACAAGACAACGTAGAAGATGGTAGCCGATGTAAAATCTGCACGACTTGAAACGTGTCCAAATGTTTTTATTTTTATAAATATGCAACTTTGAGACCAGACTGGGAAAAAACATGATGCATCGTATTTTTAGTTTGTTAAAATTGGTTTATGTTTAAGTGGTTGAACATCCAGCTGCTAAAAATGCCTTTATTAATTGTATTTTAAGGTAGAATATCTTATAGTTTTCTATTAAATAATTGGTCTCTTAAACCTGACTTCAGGTTTAATTTAAAAATTATGGCTGAATTTTATTTTGCTGACAAAAAATAAAATTATTATTGGTAACTATTGAGAAAGGTTTAAAATAATTTCTTCATTTTCTTCAGCTGCATATTTTCACATTGAAAAAAAAAAAGAAAATGAAAAGAAAAAATACAAATTTAGTGCATTTATTAATTGAGGGCTTGAACTGGTAACAAATTTTATGTAAAATCTTATGATGTTTCACAAAATTCATGTTTTGATTTTAAGTTTAAGGAACAGGAACTTCTGTGTCATAACGCAGTTTAAAAAAAAACTTTTTAATTAAACCTTTAGATAAGGAAAAAAAATCAATGTAAAGATAAGCCTTAGATGTCATGTTTTCTTGTCTTTCCCATTTTGAAAAGTGGCTAACAGATACACATTGTATTTATACCCATTGGAATAAATGTCCTTTCATCAGACTTTATCATACTTCAGTGAAATCTAATTTATTTAAAGGCTTTTTAGAAATAATTACATGTGAATCCAGTGTAGAGAGTGAATTATTGTTTCATTCTGGTGTTTGAAACAATAACAAATTTTTATTTTCTCCCCTGTCACCCCACCAAAACCGATCCGGTTGATACTAAACGGGTCTGCTCTGCTCTGCAGTTTCTTTACCAGGCCTGGATCACGGACCCCAAAGCTGCTCTGAAGGCACGAGCCAAAGACAAACGCAAGTTTTGGAAGAAATACACAAAAAGAGTGAGAGGCAGGAAAAGCAAGAAAGATGGTAAATCTGCAATTCTTTGCTTTTGGTTCATTAATATTTTAATGAAACGTTGATAAACCGGAAAACTCAAAAATGTACATTCTGTGTGATAAACTCGTTACGGTTTGTAAGTTTAAGAGATAATATAGTTGCGTTATGATAAAAAGTGGTGCAAGTTTGGTTTTGCCTGCTTCAAAGAAGAGCAGCAAAAGCAAAGGAGGTGGGTTAGCAGTGCTTGAAAACAACTGATGATGTCATCCAGGTCTTGTTTTTGTAGAATATCTTAAATATTGAGCAACTAGCATGTCATAAAACTGACATACAGTTACGGTCTTCAGTCAGAGGCTCCTTGAGAGTCGTTGTGAGATTGACTGCTACTGCTCACTGAAACAACTGTTTCAATCACATGTGTCAAACTCAAGGCCCGGGGGCCAAATTAGTCCCACCATAGCTTCTAATGTGGCCCTCTACATTCTAGACTAAACACCAGGTCTGCTTAAATATTATGTTATCAATCAAATCAATGCAGTTTTTATCTATTTAC
Source organism: Poeciliopsis retropinna (assembly GCA_010277075.1). NCBI lineage: Eukaryota > Metazoa > Chordata > Actinopteri > Cyprinodontiformes > Poeciliidae > Poeciliopsis > Poeciliopsis retropinna. The sequence continues at coordinate 6,026,342 of VMRM01000021.1, forward strand.
TGGCAAATTATACCAATCAGTCCCTACAGTTTCTTGAGAATTATCGTGGAAATTCACAAAATCAACAAATCCCCACATTTTTTGCTCTAATAATTTGGATTTTATTGCAGATTTTTCTCAAAAACTGTCATAAACTTTCTTACTTGCTGCCACAGCCTTAATTGATGTCAGATTATTGTCCATGATTTAAACAGCAAGTAATAAAAAAAAAAATCACATTTACCCTCATAAATAAGTGCAAATATTTCCAAATTAGTGCCACAAATTCAAAATCCTGGAGGGACTGGAAATATGTTCAATAATATTGTTTAATTTTAAGAATTCACTGATACTTTTAACAGATGGTGAACGGGTTTTATTCATACATTCTGGCAGGACCGGCCCTTTAAGAGTATTCATGATCTGGATTTGGCCCAAAACAAAAATGAGTTTGACAACCTGATTTAAATAATACAGATATAGTTTTTTAAAAAATATCATCTTAAGAGATATAGCAATAAGTAGGTAGTTTTATCTTTTAATAGTAATTAGTCAATGTAAAAATTTTAAATGTGTTTTTGCTGAGCTGTTGTGAGGTGTTTGTTTTTTTAGCAGGTCATGTTGCGATCGAGGTGGGGGAGCTTTCTGATGGGCAAGAAAAAGGAGAAGAAAGCAAAAAGTCTGCTGGTCCAGGTCCGTTTAAATGAACAAATAATTTAGCCCATTCTTCCTCCCTTTCTTTTTACTTCTCCACGTTTTGCTGCAACATTTAACTGGTAACATGCAGCTTGCGTTGCCTCATCTCACGCAGATAACATCATCAAGCGGGTGTTCAACATCGTAAAGTTCACCTGGGTGCTCTTCCAGACGACGGTGGAGAGCTTCACCAACTGGATGAACGACATGTGCAGGGAGTACATCGACATCTCCACCGTGCTTCGCATCGAGCGCTGCATGCTGACACGGGAGGTCAAAAAGGTGAAATCCTGGCTGCACACTAAAAACAACCCAGTGCTGGTCAATATATATATATCTGTTTAATTTCGATAATGAATCAAAATTAATTATCAAATTAATTATCGAATTAATTCGATTAATTATCGAATTAATTAGCGATAATTAATTTGATAAATTAATTATCAAATTAATTTATCTAAATTAATTCGATAATAATTTATCAAATTAATTATCGAAATTAAACAGATATTTGATTAATCACAGCAGATTCATTATTTAAAAAGGGAAAATCATGAATCAGGCAAATAATATTATTTCACAATAATATTATTAAAATTTGATTGGCAATCTAATTTTAGAAATGCAAAAATAAAGATGAAAGATATAAATTTTGGTTATTATTTCTAAGTCATTTTGTGACTCCAGGGCAACGTGCCGTCCAGAGAGAGCATCCATGTTTACTACCAGAAGGCCATGAGGCTGAACATCTCCAGGCAGGCCAGCCTGGACCAGCTGAGCGAGGACGGGTCCATGTCCGGCTCCACCAAGGGCCCGAAGAGAAGGAGAGGCTACCCGATGGAGAGTCAGGACTCCACGGCCTCCAGAGACAGCATGTCCAGGTACACAGCGCCACACGCTGGACGGATCATCGACATCCTCTAAAAAACACAGAAAATAAATTCATTCCTCATGTTTAGTTTCCACTGCTTTTATTTACCTTGACAAAAAAATTAGCTGAGAAGTTGTTTAATATTTAGCAAATAAACTTAGCTTTGTTTATATAAATACACAGTAATACAAAGTACTTAGTCGGATAATAAATGTTTTCCCAAGTTGTTTTTGCCAATATAACTTCTACTTGTTTAAGTCGAGCTAATTTGTCTGTGTTCATGATTTTTGGTATCTGAAAAACTTCCATATTATTAGGTCACTATCAGCAGAAAACTGCCCCGTTGTGTAGTAACTCAGGTTGAGTTCCAGCCAAGTTACCTAGCAACCCCAGCTGAGTTCCAGCCAAGTTACCTAGCAACCCCAGCTGAGTTCCAGCCAAGTTACCTAGCAACCCCAGCTGAGTTCCAGCAATCCTGGAAATCCTGGAAACAAACCAATTCATACCATTTCCCTCCTCACATGTTTGTTGATTTGATCAAATTGCCGACTTTGACTGAATTCACGCCACATGATTTATATCACTTTGTCATAAATAGGTTTTCTTTTTACACTGGAACAGACTTAAAAGCGTACAAAAATCTAGTTGTTTTTTTTTGTATATGGTAGGCTGCATAATTGTGAGGGATTTTCTCCACAGTGACTAAAAGTAGCTTCTCTATCGTATAATACGACTGCATCTTACTAATCTTAGAAACTATATGAAAGCTAGTTTTGTAAGAAAGTGCTTTCTGCAAATCCATGAATTCACCCTCTGATCATTTCTATAATGAAATCAACTGATATTAGGCTACCAGCGATCTGTGTTTTGATAATCTTTACTGTAGCTTGTAGGTTAATTTGACACTTTTTGAAGAGAGTGACGCCACATGCAAAGGCTCAATATCATTCAGTATCATTAAACGGAGGCTTTTTACCATCATGCATCGTTCCTGAACATTGTCTGTCCCTCTCACTGCTGCTCGTCATCCCATCGCTGCCTGCCAGTGCCTTCACGGAGGCCACCACCCTGTTTTCCCGCCAGTCCACCCTGGAAGACATGGACCCAATGCCGGAGAATATTCCCAAAACCAGCCAGCGCCCCAGGCCCAGCCTGCGGAAGATGTACAGCATGGACATTGCTAATTCGTCCATAGACAGCGGCAGCAGCTTCATATCCAGGTTCGCCATCATTTCACTCCCATGAACATCATAGCTGCATCTCATGACTGTTTTCATCAAGTTCATTGCTTTGAAAGGTTGTTTTTTTTTTTTCCTGTAAAATAAATAGTTTTTGTTTGTTTCCCCCTGTTTAGTGAAACGACTCAAAGCGTCATGATCTACTCCAGACAAGGAACCACAGACACCATCGAGGAAGTGGAGGACGAACAAGACCAAGGAGAAGACGCTCAGCCTCCCGCGGACGATCAGGAAGCAGAGGAGACGCAGCGTGATGAGGTGAACGTTGAAGATGATGATAAAGAGCTGCGGGAACCTGAGGAGGAAGCTGGAGGAGAGGAGCAAGAAGTAGAGGCTGCTCCCTGCGACTCCTTTAGCCCGGATGAGGGGCCGTCCACCAGGCAGGACGACGCAGAATCGGCTGCCTCATCACGGGAGAACAACTCAATCAGCGTGAGCGAAGACATAGTCGGACAGCAGGACTTCTCGCAGACGGAAGACCAGGCCGTCATGCTCTACACCGCCGACACGGACGCTTCCAAAACGTCTGACGCCGACGTGCCGCCCAGCTACAGCAAGGCGGTGAGCTTTGACCGCCTGGAGGTCAGCGACGACGAGAGCGACTCCTACCGGAGGCGGCGGTTGGTCATGACGTCCGACAGCCGCTCGGACAGCAGGTCGGACATCATGCTGCCATCGATGACCACCGAGCTGACGGCCAGCGAGCTGCTGCTCAACAAGTAGGTCAATTTGATCAAAAATGAACAATACAAACAATTCACTGCAAAATTATTCATCCCTTTAAACATCTAGCACTGCAACAAAACAAAATCTCTCCAAGTATTTTTGGTCTAGATTAGTGCAAACATCTTAGAATACTTGAAATAAGGCAAAACTAACAAACAAGTAACTTTTAGACAAGATATAAGACCGGGTTCCAAGTAAAAAATTACTTAATGTTGATGGAAAAGTACTAGTTGTAAGTTAAATAATCTGCCAATAAAACAAGACATTTTTCCCGCATTATAAGTTAAAGTGTCTCTAGAAAGTCAGGTTCTTTTGGAAGGCATGAAGAGTTACGATCAAACTTTGATTTGGACCAAAACATCAAACTTTTAGGTCTGGTCCACCTAAAAACTTATGCCTTGGTTTGGTTAAAGTGAACTCTGGTGCGGTTTCAATGCAAATGTGAACGCCAAGCGAACTGAAGACCGCATCAAAATCAGGAAGTTAACTATAGAGCAAAGCATTCTGAGTAAAAACAAGGTCTCTTGAGTCTTTTCCTAAAGACAATAGAGAAATCCTGTAACTGCTAAAATCTGACGCTACTCCATTTTTGTTTACATTTTGCGAAGAAGAAAGTTGCACTCTTCGGAGGTTTTTATGTCGTTTCCTTCAGTGGGTCTTGGTGCAGCGCCACCCCAGGCGAGGAGGGGAACAGGATTTTCAGAGGATGTAATTCATTCGACAGTGCAGTGTGAGAGTGAAACGCACCAAATAGACCAAATGTTGCAATTTTGGTCCCCAATTGAACAAAGTCTCCAAGACTATCTGGTCTGTAAACACCTTTACTGTCTCCAAGCTGGGCTCGCCTGGTTTTTGGGATGTTTTTGTCAGTTTTCAGTGTGAGGTCTGGTTTACCTCCTTCACTTCTCCTATTCCTAATTGTTTAGATTTTGACCTGTATGCTTCGAGTACCTAAGCCCAAGTTCCCAGGGTTTTTTCACGGCCGCCTCTCTGCGTTCAGGATGTTCTACGATGAGGAGCTGGAACAGTCGGACTATTTCTACCAAACCCAGCCGCTGATCCTGCAGTTCTGCTACGCCCTCTACAACATGCTGGTGGCCCACTCCGAGTTCGTTTGCTACCTGGTCATCATTATCAACCACATGGTATCGGCCTCCTTCGTCACCCTGGTTCTCCCCATCACCATCTTCCTCTGGGCCATGCTGTCGGTGCCGCGGCCCAGTAAACGCTACTGGATGACGGCCATCATCTACACAGAGGTAAAACGGTGATGGATGCGTCTTCATGAGGTTTCATTTCCTAGCTCATCTCAAGGAGGTGAGATGATTTCTGTAGTATTTATTTCCTAAACTCATCTGTTTCCCCTCCAGGTCACCATTGTCATCAAGTACTTCTTCCAGTTTGGCTTCTTCCCCTTCAACCAGAACAAGCTCGACAGGAATAAACCATATTACCCTCCCAACATCATCGGTGTAGAGAAGAAAGACGGATATGTCCACTATGACCTGGTCCAGTTGCTGGCTCTGTTCTTCCACAGGTCCATCCTGAAGGTACCAGCAAATGGACAGTTAACTTAAGGAAGTTAAGTGTTAACTTCCTTAACAGTTAAGATTCAGTTAAGAAAGAATCTTAACTGGTGAAACTGAATTGGACAGAAATGTTTGACTGATACTAATACTAAGATATTTACACTAGAAACTAGAAAACAAAAATATTTGTAAAGATTAGTGTTTTGCAGTGTAAGTGGTGTTCTTTCAGCAACTGGCCTCTTTCTGAGTCTGTATACTCCAGTTAATAAATAATCGTTCAATAATTAATTAATCACAATTCATCTGATTAATCATTTCTTCTCTGCGCTGCAAAAATACAAAATCTTACCAAGTATTTTTGTCTAGTTTCTTGTGCAAATATCTTAGAACACTTAAAATTAAATAAAACTAACAAATAAGTTGTATATAGGAGCTTGTTTTAAGTAAACAATTGCTTACATTTTATGAAAAATACTACTTCCATTGGCAGATAAATCCACTTATGACATGGGAAAAATGTGTTATAAGTGAAATAATCTGCTGTGATTGTTGCAACCGATCATTGTAGAACTAGAACTTTTTCATCAGTATTAAGGAATTATTGACTTAAAACAAGCTCATATATCTTGCTGAAAAGTTACTTGTTTGTTACTTTTGACTTATTTCAAGCATAATAAGATATTTGCACAAAAAACTGGACAGAAAATACTTGGTAAGATTTAGTGTTTTTGCAGTATGTATTATTCTTTCAGTCTCTTTTTGACTCTGTATACTCCAATTAATAAATAATCAATTGCAATTATTATTTCATTAGTCAGTGCTAATTTGAAGTGTCTTCATCCGGTTGCGCTCCTCCTCCTCCTCAGTGTCACGGTTTGTGGGACGAAGACGACCCCAAGCAGAAAAAAGAGGCGGCTCGTCAGAGTCAGAGCGAGTCTGAGGACGAGGGGAGAGACAAAGAGGAGAGCGAGAAGGAGTCGGAGCCGGCCTCATCGCTGATCAACGAGAGGAGAGGTTCCAACCACACCTTGAGGTCCATGACCTTTGGCACCTCCGTTGATTCGGGACAAGTCCAGGTTCATTACCCGCAGCCGCAGTCGTACCAGAGGCGGAAAAGCTCCAGCGGAGGCTCCCATGTTTCCTACCGATCTCGAGGTTCTTCTGCAAGATCCAAGAGAGGTGGGTCATGTCTTATTTCTGACAGCTTGTTTGGCATCCACACTTATTGACATCTGAGACGAACATAATCAATCAGTCAATCAATCAAACAAGTTTATGTGTATAGATTAAAGTACTTTAAATCATAAAAACACAAAATACACCGACTGAGACAATTGAGAAAACCAGTAAAAATTATATTCCATCGTTATACATCAAAATGTTGGTTAATCTTTTATTTATTATGGTTAAGAAGCAACTCTAAACAGCTGTTGTTTTTAGACTCGATTTAAAGAAACTCTGTGTTTTGGCTGTTCTGCAGTTTTCTGGAAGTTTGTTCCAGGTTTATGGTGCATAGAAGCTGAATGCTGCTTCTCCATGTTTGGTGATGCAGAACCAGAAGACCTGAGAGGTCTGGAAGGTTCATTCAATATAAGTAGATTATTCTTTACATATCTGGGGGTTTTGGAGTGAACGTTCACATTTTGCAACCTGTACGTCTTCTCCAGCAGAGGGGGGGACTCGAGTCACATGACTCGAATCATTAAAATTAAGATTTGAGACTTGGAAAAAATGCTCAAAGACTCAGACTTGACTTTGACTTTCGCACCATTGACTTGACTTGAAAAGTTTTACTCAAGTCAAACGTTTAAAACACATATTATTTAGAAAGTGGCCCATTAGTTAATTTCACTCAGACCGTCCCTCTGTTTTTCCACACTCCGTATATGTGTGTGGATAAGCTGCAGCACAACCGATCAAATTAACAGGATTTAAAAATAACAACAGGTATGCTCCTGTGAGTAATTTCTTTTGGATCCATCAATCATGAAATATCCAACTAAAAAAAAAAAAAACTGAGTGAAACCTGCAAAACCAGGATCTCAGATGGAGATACAAGAACTTCCAACAGTTTAGCATTTGAAGTTGCGTCAAGAGGTAAGCGGTTCTGCTTGGGTCGCATTCGAAAAAAATCAGATTTGGGTCACTTCAGGCTGCAGTGTGAATGCAGCCATGTTACCTGTAGCCTAATCTGTCCAAGTTATGTGAAAATTCAGGATTAATAAAGCCAAATTATTGACCATTTTTAGCATTAGCCAAAGCTTTAACCTGCGTGTTTTCCTGTTTCCAGACATGATTCTGAAGATGAAGTCTGCGTCTCATCACCACGGATCATTAACGGCTCAAAATGTAAATTGCTCCCACAGGAAGTACGGCTTCCCGCCACAGCAGCCACAAGGACGGCAGCCAGGCCAGCGTCCAGCAGAAGACCCGCAAGCAGATGGTCGTCGAGAAGCTGAGGGAGCAACTGCTCAAAGCGAAGGCTTTCGCCATAAAGCGGTATGACGCCGCGCCATTTCACAGAAACTGACTCACCGCCTGTTGGTTTCCGCTGTCACATTAGCAGAACTTCGGTCAGAATATTCCTGTTGAGCGACGCGAGAGACGCGTTCCGTCCTGCTGAAACCTTTTACGGCTCCGAGTTTAGACCTTTAATTACGGCTTTCCTGTCAGGCCGCGGCAGCCGATCAAAGCCTGTTATTCTGCTAAATGTAATGATAACGGGGTGAGTGAGTGGTTTCCATGCCAACAGATGGCCCCGATTTCTCCGGGTCTCTCAATAATCGTCAGGTGTTTGAACGTCATGTGTTCTCAAGCTTTGGAAAGTTCCTGATTTCTGTATCAAATCGCTTGATATCAAAATTGCACAACTCTGACGTTTGATTAAAAGCTTTAATTTGTAAAACGTCATTTACAGTTAACAACAAGTTTAGTATCGGTCCAATCCAGAAAAACATCACTGTTAGACCTTTAATTATTGATTTAAAATGTTTAAATCAACATTTTGCAGTGATTTAAAATGTCTCTTTAAAAAAAAAAACAGACTGAATATGTACTGAATAGCACATTTATTTTATAACTCTGCACCACTAACGCACAGTTAAACACACCAATAAAAACAAAACAGATTTAATTTGTTCACTCAAATTGGGAGTGTAACAAATAATGTAAATAACTAACAAAAACAGTGTAAAGAAAAAACCACAACAAACCTTTCAAGTGGTTCAAAAAGTACAATTAGAAATTTCTAAATATAATGTGAAATAAATAATTAAGCATAGAATTAGACTGAATAGATCTGCTCTCATTGTCATTATACCTGATCCATAATGGGGATCAAATCAGGTCATTTTAAATCAAATTATTTCTATTTGCTAAATGCCAGAAAACTTAGCAAGAATATTTTTTAGAGATTTATTTTGTAACTTTCTGGTGAAATATTTTGTTTTGTTCTCAAATTTTGCTATATTTCAGTTTATCTACATTACTACAACAAAATTAATATTGATAACAATGATAGATGATGAATTAAAAATGTTTTTTTGAGTTTATCTGTGTTGTTTTTAATCTCCACAGTTTAAAAACTGGATCTTTTCCCTAACTTGTATTAAAAAACAGACCTCATGTCTCAGTTATTGCTTTTAAATCTGTTCTGGTCCCTGCAGGTTTCTGGAGCTCTATCTTCCCATGAAGCAGTTCTTCTACAACCTGATCCACCCGGAGTACAGCGCCGTCACCGACGTCTACGTCCTGATGTTCCTCGCCGACACCGTCGACTTCATCATCATCGTCTTCGGTTTCTGGGCCTTTGGGGTGAGTTTTGGATTTTAGATTTTCTTTAAATTACAAACACAAAAACTGTTTTATGTTTGCATTTTTTTTAGAACGTCCTCAACATACATAATCACAATTTATAACCAGTTCTAGAAATTAAATGGCCTTTTATTTTCTTTAGAAATTTTTAATTAATTCAGAAATAAATTCCTTGAAGACAAAACATGTAAACTATTTTATGTTATCATGAAAAAAGAAAGACGTTTTTTGTTTTGTTTTGTGTGTGTGTGTTTTTTTTTAAAGAATTGGCTGCAAGTATGGATAGATAGAAAAAAAAATTACTAAAATTTTGTGGGGGAGTTTTTGTATTTTGAAAGAAGAAAAAAAAGAAAACAAAACGAATGTATTTTTTATTCCATTTGCAAAAATATGGATATTTTGAGTGATAGTTAAAAAAAAAACAGCAATTAATCAATTATTAATTTATTCACCATTAATTAAAACTTAGAATAAAAGAAAAATTCAGTTCAACATGAATTTCTGAAAGGTTTTAAGCACAATGTGAATAAAATTGCAATGATAAGGTTAAAAAAAAATTTTTATTTGAGCACAAAAACAAGCAAAAGTATGAAAAGATTGCTATATTTAATTTAAAAAGGTGTATAAATTATGTAAATAAAAATATTGTCTGAAAATTGCAAAACTTGAACAATTTTATGCAATTTCCATCAATACAGTTGAATCCAAAGCGTCAGATTTATGGAGAAACGTTAAATTAACCTTCAGCATCCTCTTCCTCTTCTTTAGAAACACTCGACGGCCGACATTACGTCGTCTCTGTCGGAGGACCAGGTCCCCGGTCCCTTCCTGGTCATGGTTCTGATCCAGTTCGGCACCATGGTGGTGGACCGGGCCCTCTACCTCAGAAAGACCGTCATGGGGAAGGTCATCTTCCAGGTCATCCTCGTCTTCGGGATCCACTTCTGGATGTTCTTCATCCTGCCGAGCGTCACGGAAAAGTGAGAGCGTGAATTTACTTCAGATGAAATTCAGCAAAAATATTTACATCCTCGGATGTAAACTTTCCTCAAAGGCTGTTTATTTAAAGGTGACCTTTTGTGGTTCCTTGAACAGGTTTGGAAATGGCCTATTCAAAACATGTACATTACATTTTAGCACAAAATTATTCTTAGATAATAGAGACTTTTAGTTTTGTCTGTTAACTGTTTTAGGGCATCTTGTCTCTTTAAATCCAAATAATCTGCTGCTGGCCACGCCCCCCCAGCTCAACGGCTGCAAGCAAATTATACAACCTTACACGTTTGAAAAGCAGAAGTAGAGCCTCCTGTACACCCAACAAGAATGCAGCAAGTAGTTTCTAGATGGTAAATGAACAACAAAACACTTGTCTTTTCCAGCAGCCGTTGTGCATAACATAGATTTCCGCCTGGTTTGCTGGGTAAAGCTCAGTTCCTGCTGAATGTGACTTTATGAGCGCAAGGTTTTTGAAACAGCTAATTTTCCAGACACCAAAAATCATTAACTCATTGCCAAAAACTGGCTGAGTGTTTTTAGAAGCAGCTGAGACTCAAATGGAAACAAAAAAAGCTATAAGATCCCGAATATGTGTTAGTATTAAACCTACGGTTGTTATTTTCCTGATGTTATATCAACCTTCGTGCCTCTGTGTTCCTCCTCCTCCTCTCTCAGGCGTTTCAGTGAGAACACGGTTGCCCAGATGTGGTATTTCGTCAAGTGCATCTACTTCGGGCTGTCAGCCTATCAGATCCGCTGCGGCTATCCAACCCGGGTCCTGGGAAACTTCCTCACCAAGAGCTACAATTACGTCAACCTCTTCCTGTTCCAAGGGTGAGTTCCAAGATATTGCCTTTGGACCTAAAGATCCAGAGCCGAAGCGTCAAACTCATTTTCATTTTGGGCCATATCAAAAACCTGAATGTTCTTAAGCAACCAGAATGGATAAACTGTTAACATATCAGTTTGTTTCAGCAATTAGAAAAAAAATGACTTTGTATGATTTTTGTCTGAATTTTGCAGATTTGTGAAAACTGTTGGGACTTATTGATGTGATTTGGAGTCTAGAGGGCCACATAAAAAGCTCCGGAGGGCCAGATTTGGCCCCCGGGCCTTGAGTTTGACACATGTGTAGCGATGAACTCTGATCTGAACCTTCACAGCCACATAAAGGCAGTTACAAAGTCGATCTTCTGTCACCTGAAGAACATTTCCAGGATTAAAGGACGAATATCCCAGCAGGATCTAGAGAAACTCATCCAGGCGTTTATCTTTTGTCGCACAAAACGATTTCAGAGCACTTTGAGCTGCCTTGTTGTTGAAATGTACAAATTAACTTGACTTGATCTTGAACTAAAGCGCCACACAAATAGTTCAGATTGCAGTTTTCCTTCTTTGGTTGGAAGTTTTAGGTCACATTTTGTCTTAATTGAACAAGCTTCCCCCGTAACTGGAAGAAATGTTTTGTGGGCAGAAAAGTTGAATTCGTGTGTGATTAATGCCGGGTTTGCTCGTTCAGTTTCCGCCTGGTGCCTTTCCTGACGGAGCTGCGAGCGGTCATGGACTGGGTCTGGACCGACACATCCTTGTCCCTGTCCAGCTGGATCTGCGTGGAGGACATATACGCTCACATTTTCATCCTCAAATGTTGGAGAGAATCTGAAAAGGTGCGGCTATCTCTGTTGCTTGTGCACAATTCTAACAAAGTTTTTCCTTCCACTTAATTTTCCACCAGTGTTTTTGTCATGCAGGAATTTGAGCTGAAATATTGACTTTATTTAATTTTGAGAAAATTATTTTGCATTTGTCCCTAAATAAATTTCCTGCGGTAGTTTTACCAAAGCGAACACAAAGCGATTTTCTTCATGTCGTCCCTCTGCAGAGTTTAGGTAGAGTTCCCAAAAACTGAACTCAACTAAGAGTAGCACTTCTTCAACATATTTTTACTCAAGTAAAAGTAAAAAGAAATTACTCAGTTAGAGTAAAAATGTATTTGGTAAAAAGTCTATTCAAGTACTGAGTAACTATTAAATTATCAGTCATTTAATATTTTAAAATTACATAATCAGACAAACCAAAATATAAAGTTAATTGGAAATTTTGGTATTTTAAGGACAAAAATGACAATAATTCATATAAGCAGCAAAAAATAACACAATCGGGCAACAGAAATTTATTTTTCAAATCAGTTTCTTTCAATAAAAAACTTATAAAACTAACAAAATCTACAGGTGTGAGTCTGGTGAGTTTTAGGTTAAAACATGTTTGTTTTCATTCAGTGGGTAGAAAATACAGAAATGTTACTAAAGTAAGAGTAAAACTACTTCATAATAAAATTACTAAAGTAAAAGTAAAAAGTACAGCGTAGTAAAAATACTCCTAAAAGTGTGATTTCAAAAGAGTTATTACTCAGGTAAATTGAGTAAATGTACCTGGTATCTGCAGAGATACCCTCAGCCGCGAGGCCAGAAGAAGAAGAAGGTGGTAAAGTACGGGATGGGAGGGATGATCGTGGTGCTGCTCATCTGCATCGTCTGGTTCCCGCTGCTCTTCATGTCGCTGGTGAAGTCCGTGGCCGGCGTCATCAACGCGCCGCTGGACGTCTCCATCACAATCACCCTGGCAGGATTCCAGGTGATTTTTATCAAATCAAGTCTTAAAATAAATAATTTTGTTATGCAGCGGGATAATCTCACACTCTATTTCACTCAAACTTTCAATTTCACTGAATTTAAAACATCTGATTTAGGAAATATTTATTTTTAATATAAAATAAATGTAACTTTTTAACTCTGATGGAAGTGTGTTTAGGGCCGTTATTCCCCTTAGGTGTGAATGCTGTGCAGTTTACGACACAAACACAAAATGTAGTGAAATATTTTAGTCCCGTTTCTGGTACATTTGATTTAAGACAAAACTAAATTACAAGTAACTTTTCAGTGAGATATATGAGCTTGTGTTTACCTTAATTTTGATCAAAAAGTACTATTTTCACTTACAACACTAAAGAAATGTCTCTTTATAAATGAAATCATTTTCTGGTGGGATTAGTAGTTCTTTTTTTTTTTTTTTTTTAATTAATGTTAAGAAATTACTGACTTAAAACAAGATTCTATTTCTTGCTGAAATGCTAGTTGTAAGCTAGCTTTATCTATTCCAAGTTTACTAGGAATATTTGCACCGGAAACGAGACAAAAACTGTTTTGTTCTTACTTTTCTGCTTTTGCACAGTTGTTCTGATGCGTAACCGTGGCAACCAGAAGCCACTGATTAGCCACCAAATAGTTGAACAGCAGGACCCGAATCAAACGTCTCTCTGCCTGACTTTCTAGCCAAACTGCCAGAGAAATTTAAAAAGAAGCAGCAAAAGCAAATGAGGTGGATTAGCTCTTCATTCAGGACATTTACTGCCTCGAAACTGAACTGTTAGCATGTCATGAGTCTTATGTCAGAGGCCTCTTTAGATTTGTTGCAAGACTGACTGCTACTGGAGTGTTACTATCCACTACAACTTCTAGAATAAACTTGGATGATATTAATTACGACATTTAATTTCCCTTTGGGATGAAATAAAGTGTTGAATTGAATTCAGCGAAAAATGAGGCAGTTTTATGGCTTTTTACTCATTTACCTGGATTGTGCTTTGATCATTTCTTTGTCAGGACGGAGCGCGACGGCAGTTATCCAGCAGCCCACTTTGTTTTTGAGTTAAAAACATGTAAAGTTGACAGTAAGTTTGGAAATATGACCAAGTAATTATGTTAGATATGATTAACAACAGCTACACAAAAACAATAAAGTCATTAAAAAAAGGAAAACTTAAAAACAAAGATGTTTTTGTACTAATTATAGTGTCCATCTTTACTGGTGTATAAAAAAAACCCTATGGTAAATAAACAAAGGGTGCCTAGCCTGGCGGGGGAGCAAGTAAAGCCTGGAGGCCCGCCAGGCTTATGGGAGAAACCCTGCTCTGTGCAATCACGCTGACTTCAGCAAATTAAACCCAGATTTTTTTCAAACTTGCATTTATGTTTAAAGTTCTGTCTCCACAGCCCATCTTCACCATGAGTGCTCAACAAAAGCAACTCCACTCTGTGAATACAGCCAACTTTAAAGATTTTAAGAAAGGATTTGTATCAAACGACGAAGCCAAAACAAATGTAAGACTGTAAACCTACAATGTGTTGTATTATATGTTTAATGTTGCCGAACTGTTTTGAGTGAAGTTTGATCCAAACTTTCTCCATGAGTTTTAACGGTTTTCACGTGGTTCTGCGGTCAGATGGCCGTGCAGTGGCTGGAGAGGTACTTTGCAGAGGATCTGATCATCGCGGAGCTGAAAGGCAGCTCCAACTCTCTGTGGACCATCAGCCCGCCCAGCAGACTCAACCTGATAGAAATGTTGGGATCGAAGGAGAAAGGGGACAAGGGGGAAGATCAGGAGTTCCTGATCACCGTCTCCTGGACGGTGCAGAGGTAAAATCTGTTGCCAAACACAAACAGAAGTGATTTGGACAGAAACGAGGTGAAAATAATCAAAAATCCCCCCAAATTATTGACGTTTTAAATAATTAGTAAAACAAATTTTACTGGATGATCAATTATCCTAGAGGTTTTTGTGATAAACGATAATCACAATTTCAAACTTCAAATTCTAATGAACACTTAACACTGAAAGTGGAAGACATTTTAAATATCCAAAATACATAAGCAAAACATTAAGTAAAATAAAATTACATCCAGGAAACAAAGTTGTTCTTCAAAAAAAAAAACACACAAAAAAAACGCCAGACTGAAGGCGAGAAAAAAGGAAAACTACAAGTAAAACAAATGGAAATTATTGAGTTTTTTTAAATTCAGAGGTGTCCAAAGTGAGGCTCGGGGACATTTATGACCCTTTGGACTGTTTTTGTGAGGCCCTCAATTGCAATTCAAAAAATTATACAAAATTGGCCCATTGATGCAGATGGGGACTTTTAATTTGGTGAAATAATATTGTTAGCAATATTATTTTTTTTACAGAGGAAAATGCAAAGTACGTCACAAAGCTTTGACTTTTATTAAACAAGTTTAAACAGAAGTTTATCCAGAAGCTGCTAGTGAAAAACCAGATTTGTTGAAGCAAAATCAGCTTTTATTCTCTTAAACCCGGTTAAATGTAACAAACATTTTGATAGAAAGTGACCCAAATCCTGTTATTACTGAAAATAAATTTATTCAAACTGAAAACTGGATGTCTTTCTTTTAATACAACCAACATGCTAAATCAAAGTAGAGGTAAATAGCACATTTCTGCCAAAATAATTTTCAAGAAAAGAAAAATCAATCTTTAGATTAATATCAGAAATTTTTTATAAAAAACATGAAAATTTCTACATTTCAAATGTCAATTGAATTTACTCTTTTTTTTTATATCGACGATGATCCTGATCATAAAATATTGTAAAAATCACTTTCAAATTTTGAATCTATAATAAACATTGGGCTTCTTCATTTGCTAGATTTTATGTTTGGACACACCTGTTTTGATTTATGATGCGATTAATTGATTTATTGTTTATTGTGACAGGCCTGGTGAGAACAAACAGGCAACAAAGTTCCAGTTTTGCATTTCTGTGAACTTGGACTTAATGCTGTTATTCTTCCTTTCTACCTTTTTTCTGCTTTTGATTCTTTTCTTTTCTTTTTTTTTATGTTCCTCACACTTTTTACTTTCCTCCTCTGTTGTTAGAAACCTCAGTCTTGGTGCCAAATCTGAGATGGCATCAGGGAAAAATGTGATACCTCTAGAGGAAAACACAAAGCAGGATCTCGTGATGCTTCTGAATGGAACAGCCAACCAGTTAAAAGTGTAAGTTAGCCTCCTTCCCTGCAGGTGGGGTCCTTTCCCACCGCAGTTGGAAAACCCGTCGTAACTAGGGTGTTTTCTCTGGATTTTTGCAAATCTTTGAGCAGAATTGGCACCGTTAAGCATAATTAACAGAGTGAAGAACAACTGTCACTCCCAGTTTTGCTCAACGAACAAATCACCGACATGTCCTTCTTCCTCTTCTTCTTCTTCTTCTTTGCAGGATAATCCCAGAACTCATTCCCCGCTACATCCGAGCCCCCAGCGACTCTGAAGCCACGCCCGTTGAGCAGCTCGGTGAGAAAACTCGATCGTCCTGAAATTACAAGGTCACCTCTAAAGCAAGGGTGTTCAAACTGGGGTTCGAGGGCCATTTGCAGCCCTTGAACTGATTTTGTACGGCCAGTCCAGCAACAGAAATGAAATACATTAAGATGAAACTACGACTTTTAAATAAAAATCTACTTAGAAAAATGTTAGATGCAACACAAAGTGATTATGTTTACCAGCTTTCTGGTTTCCTTCTGTTGTCATGGTAACTACGACCACATCTACACTAAAGTACGCCTTGATGCACCAAAATCTGCTTTTAAAACTCGTCTAAATACAGAAAGTGTTTTCAAATTACTGTAATCTTTTTATTGTTGAGAACAGATGAAATATTTATTCAGTCTTCTTCAATCGAGCCCAAAATAATAAGCAACCTGAGTCCCAGGGGTGTCCAAACTTTTCGTCGTGTTGGCCAAAATCGAGACAAAAGTATTTGCAGGACAATAAAATAAAACCAAAACTAGAATAAAGTTAATAAATTATATAAAACTGATGTTATTTATTATAAATCTGAAACGTATTAAGGATTTCTCTGGATTAAAAGAACTAAACCTGGCTTTTTATTATTTTGGGCTCGACTGAACAACTTTATTGGATTATAAGAAAAGAATTTGAGTCATTTTCTTTCAAAGCCCTTTTATAAAGTAAATAAATCCTGAAGGAGTCTTTGTACTTAATTTTTTCCATTGTAAAAAAAATTCTGTCTGTATCTGTGGGATGAATTTGCATCTTTCTTGAATCGTAGTTGCGGGCCACATAAAATCCATTCAGGGGCCACAAATGGCCCGCAGCCCACACTTTGGACACTCCTGCTGCATGCCTTAAAACCAGTTGAACTTTTGGATCCACAATCCTGCACTTAAAAAAAAAAAATCTGATTATTTTATTTGTGTAACTAAAATAGTTGATGCTTACTTTATTATTGAGTGTGAAACAAAAAAATTACAACATTTTTAGTAATTTTAGTTCAAACAAAACCAGATAATAGAGTTAATTCTGAAATAGTGATTTATTTCCGGTTTATTTCCTATATTATATTTCTATACTATGTTATATATTAAATATATCATATTTCCTAAAATATGTTTTAACTTGTGGAATTACTTTAGATTTAAAGTGACTTACCTGTTTCCGTGTCTTTTATACGTTTTGTTTTTGTTTCAGGTGAAAACATGTTCAACGTTTCTCTCACGCTAATGCGAGCCCACAACGCCTCCGATCAGATCCAGGAATGGTGGATCGTGAACCAGAGCAACCCCGGGCCCTTGGATGCCATCTGTACCAAAAACGAACTGGGCCTGAACATCTACGTCTTCAGCGACCAAGTGAGCCCGCCCAGCCTGGGATTCCTGGCCGGATACGGGTACGACGAACAGAAACGCCTCCGCTCGCCTTCAAAATGGACGCTCAGTATGAGGAAGAGAAGAAGAAGTAGTTTATTGTTGTTGCATATTTTCAGCATCAGTTCCATTCAAAGTGCTTTACCTGATTAGAAGAAAAACAAAAACAACTCAAGCACAACAAACTAAAGTTTAAAATGTTCCAGCTGATATTAATAGAAGAGTTTTCACCCTCAATTTAAATGAGATTAGTGAAATATAAAATACAAAAATACTACCATAAAACACAACAATTGAAATATTGCATTTAGTAAAGAGCCATTAATAAAATTTCAATTTATTGTGTTTCAAAAGCAGATCCAAGCAGATTCAGTTTCTGCTGTGTTTTTTTGCTCCAGTTAACAATTAATTGATTAGATTAAACTTAAACTTACTTCATTGCCATTGCATGAAGACAAGAAAGCAAAATTTGGCTACAAAATGTAATTGCTTTGTGACCGGAATACACAAAAAATACTGAAAAACTATATAAGTGCATATGAATATGTACACACGTGTTACAAGTGCAGGTGAAAAAATAATCATAATAATAATGTTTTCTGTTTATAATACCCTTTTTATCTTTAGATCTCGAAGGGCGGGAAACAAAGAAAACAAGCTAAAGTGATTAAATAAGTGAATAGATGCATAAATACGAGATTAAAACTAATATCTAAGAAGATGAACCAAAGAAATGTCTTAAGGCTTCTTTTTTTTTTAAACTTTGATTGTGTTGCATCAGTGTCGGTTAAAAATAATACATGAATTTAAAGAAAAAAACTAGAGTGAATAACCTTACAAATAATAATAAATATATAAAAACAATATTGGATTTTAGACAGTCTGATTGGGGGATTATTGGTGTTGAGCAATTTGATGGCTGATGAGTTGATCGATAAGCAAATCAGCTGTTATTTCAATAATTGATTAATCGTAACTATCCTGACCAATCCGATTAATTGTGATTAATCGTTTAATGTAAATGCAGCTGCTTGACAGTGGCTCTAACTCTCTTTCTCTTTGTGCCGGTCCAGAATCATGGGTCTGTACGCCTCCGTTGTTCTGGTCATCGGGAAATTTGTGCGCGAGTTCTTCAGCGGCATCTCCCACACCATCATGTTCGAGGAGCTGCCCAACGTGGACCGCATCCTCAAGCTGTGCACTGACATCTTCCTGGTGCGAGAGACGGGCGAACTGGACCTGGAGGAGGACATGTACGCCAAACTCATCTTCCTCTACCGCTCGCCGGAGACCATGATCAAGTGGACCCGGGAGAAAACCGAGTGACAAACGGAGACGATTTGGAGCTTTTCAGGGGAACTGCGTGAGCACAAAACGGCGCTCAGTCGGCCATGATGCCTCGCAGAAACACTGATTTTAACTAAAACTGGTACATTTTACTTGTTAAGGATGAAAAGCGGCACAAATCTTCAGCTGCAGAAGTTGTTTCTACTGCTCAGCGTTAAGGAAACGTGGCTGCAGCTTTACTGGTTTAAGGGCTTTCCACTGACAAGCATGAGCACAGTGAGGACCAGACGAGCGCAAACCCAGACTCTCCAAACTGGATCTGTCGGATCGGGACCGAGCAGTGATGGGAGCACACACACACAAAAAAAAAGTCAATTAGTGACCGAGAAACATTACATTTCTTTACACAAGGCTGTCTGAAATGAGAAAAAAATGACTTTCTTGCCTTATTTTGTTTGTATGAGAAGAACTGAACCTGTTCAGAATCACACATCTTTCTCAGGAAGAGCTGTTTTCACCGACACATTTGTGTCGTACCTGTAGGCTTTAACGCATCTAAAATAATGTGAGATCGTAGAAAAGGTGAGAACTATTTAAATGGCATGAAATATAAATAGATGGACTGAAGTCAAGTTTGTTTACTGCACATTTGGGAAAGACGGGTGGGGGGTGGGGGAGTTCTTTGAAAAGAATGAGATTATTGCCAATCAATTACATCCATTCAATCTGAGTCTTCATCACCATAAACCCACAGAAAGAGAAGAAACACTTCCTCACAAAAAAGGGCTGAGAGACACGAGACCTTTGGTCCAGACTATGCATTAATAACATTTTAGCATGACTGAAAAACTTAACTATTGCCATGAATAATTTTCAGAACATGTACATACAGGGGGCCGGGCGCTGAGGAATGATATGTGAAATCGTAGCTGTATATTAAGACGATGTGACAAGATGTGCAAATAAAAGATGTCTTGAAAGGGTTTTTTTTTTTGGTGCTTTGTTTGGAGAGACTGTGGGAGAAAACGATGATGGAAAACAGCTGGATCATTTAGAGGCCACACTGCAAAAGCACCAAATCCAACCAGGTATGTTTGTCTGGTTTCTACTGCAAATATCTTGACAAACTTGAAATAAGACAAAACCAAGAATGTTATAAATATGAAATAAGGAGAAGATACATGAGGAGATAGTTTGAAAGTATTAAGAAAAAGATTCATTTATTAGATCTTTTGAGGAAGAATTTGGAGAGTAAAAATATACAAATAGTTATACACTCTGGACCAATGTATGAGAAAAAGATACAAGAACAAAATGGCTGCTGTCGGGATCGACCCGTATGTTGAGTCTGAGAAGAAGAATATGTCAGACAAGCTGCCTCCGATTTCCTACTTCAATATAGTGAACTCGCGTATCGTCACCAAAGTCTCCAATAGCAGAAAAACGTTGCTGTAGATTTGTTCGTCATTCACATCAAATTTGTTTAGTTTTGTAAAAGCAAATAATTGTGAATCTTAAGAGTTCTGCCTCAGTTAAAACTACAATGATGCGTTTTTGTAGTCCTAATCAGCTGCTCGGCCCTGCTGTGCTCCGTTGCTATGGTAATGGATCCTCTCTATCAGTTTGAGGCAGCCATTTTGACTAAAAACAAAGCAGTAGCCAGAGAGGGATCTTAAGGCTTTTATCTTGAAATTTTCAGTAAGCCTGATTTTAAATGTCCAATCTAATCCCATGAGTAACAGCGATTGGGTTACATCAGTTATAAAATGCCCCAGACAGCAATAATCTGATGTAACAATGGTCAAGGCTTTTATTTTTGAAATTGTCATTAAGTTTCATTTTAAATTACCAAACTAATCTGAAGTGTAACAGTGGCTTTGTTAAAAAAGTCACATAATGCCCAAGAGAGCAATTACCTGATGTAAAAAATGTCAAGGCTTTTATTTTGAAATTTTCAGTCAGTTTAATTTTAAATTGCCACACTAATCCCATGTGTAACAATGGGATTAAAATCAGTTATAAGATGCCCAAAGCACAAGTAGTTCTAATGGCCAGCTCATTCCTCCTCAGTAGAAACTCACAGTTCCGCCATGTTGTGGTTTTTACAATCAGCTCTGACCTCTTCTGTAGGCACTGAGTGTTCCGCCATGTTGTAGTCCTAACCTTCAGTCATTGTAGTTCTAAAGAGCAGCTCAACTGTCATGTGTGTGAGATAGAGGTGGAGAAAGATTTCTGTCTTTGTGAGACACCCACTCAGTTATTATGAAAAAAGCAGCCCGAACAACTCCTTCCCGTTAGGGAACCGTGATACGTATCGGAAAACCGTTTGAAGCATATGAGACGGCTATGTGTCGTCTCCGATAGTACCACGATTTATATCTGTAGTTCACTCACAGTAATTGCAGGAATGAGAGAAAAATGGTGTGCGATGAGGTCTGAAATTTTTCATAAAAGTATGAAAATGAATAGCTGAGAGCTTCAGTTACCCTGGAACATGTTTCGCTCTGAAGCACCTTGACAGAAAACCGTAAGCCCTAGCAAAATTTCGAAAACATTTTACCGGAGCAGGCACTCGTATCAATGTCATGACCGAATTTGATACCGATAGGGCGATATTTGTGGGCGTGACGGCGATTTCAAAATTTATTTGGGGTCAAAATCGCTCTGCTTCCCACACTCTAATGATTCGTCAGTTACACTCTATTTTTGGCAGTTTGTAACTGCCGAAAATCTTTGCTCGTTTTTCGCTTTTTACGTCGCCATCGTAACTCCAATGCCGGGAGCGAGCCGCACGTTTTGATACCACTTTTGTGGGTGGGCACCCAGCGGTACAAGCCGCATTAACGGTAGTGGAAGAATAATAAATAATCTATAATAGAGGCATTCTATTAGGTGAAGAACAATAGGTGCCTGCCATGCAATGTATGGAGGCAGTTACTTCACAAGTCACTGACTGACTGACTGCAATGCTTGTCTTAAAACAAGCGCCTAAAAGTGACTTGTAAGTTAGTTTTTTTTATTTGAATTGCACTAAGATACTTGAACCAGACACTATATAAAAATATACTTAGTAAGATTTTGTGTGGCATGGAAGGAGTTTTCCTTTTAGTTCATAAAGCATAGATTTTAGAGGGTGATTTTTCCATTAAGGAGCAGCAGACCTAGCAAACCAGCATCCTCTGGAGGGACGTAAAAGCTCGCTGAGTCCAGGCTCTCAAACACTGCAAAAACACAAACTCTTACCAAGTATTTTCTGTTTAGTTTCTAGTGCAAATATCTTAGTTCACTTAAAATAAGACAAAGTTGACTTACTAGTAAAGGTGCGTTCACACCAAACGCATTTTGAGCATCAGGCACCTCGAGTTTACATTCAGTCTATGTGGAGTTGCGGCGCGTTTGGAGCCTTTAACATATCTGACAAATAAGCTGGCAACAGAAAACAACAGCTAGATTGATTTCGACACATCTCATGTGCTCTCGACTTCGAATGTAAACCAGACAAGCAAAACGCATTTGATGTGAAAGCACCATTGTCTGCATTCAAACGTGTGGGAACGCATCATAACTTCTTAATATTTTTGACAAAGTACTACTACTATTGGATTATATCATATAACATGGGAAAAATGTCTTATTATACTGAAATAATCTGCAGATGAAACTAGTACTTTTGTTTATATCAATATTAAGGAATTAGCTCTTATATTTTGCTGAGAAGTGACTTAGTTTTGTCTTATCACTAGAAACTAAACCAAAAATACTTGAGAAAATTCTGTGTTGTAAAAGGAGAATTTTTCCTTTTTGTTAATTTCATGAAGGAGGGAAATGTCAGGAGCAGCAGCTTGGAGACCTAGCAAACCAGCATCTTCTGCAGGGGCTTAAAAGCTCTCTGTGGTGAGTCCAGTTTCTCTTATTATCCACCACACACTTCCAAAATAACCTCTCTAGTTTCTTGTCAAGTATCTTGGTACATTTGAAATAAATCACAACTAACTTAATAAAAGTACATTTTCATCAAGATAGAGTGCATTTGGAAAAAATAAAATAACATGATCTCCTCTCTAGGAAGCAATACAAACAAAAACAGTTGCAGTCAAGCAGGACATTCTGTACCGTAAATAAACATATTTTGAAAACTAGATTTCATGTTTTCATGAGCTGTGAGGACTTTTCATCAAAATGATCTGAAATTAGCATTTGAACTGCATCACTGCGTGTATAATAAATGTGAGCTCCACTTTTTTAAACTAAACAAGTGAATTAAATTAATTGTTCAATGATTTCTAAAAGAACCTGAGGCACAGCTGTACTTTTAAAATATTTGTTTTTGCAACAACAAAACAGAGGAAAAGACTCTTAATAATAGAAAAAAAAACTTTCCTTGGATTGACTCTCGTTTCCTCCTAATGCCTGGCTGCAGTCGTTTACTGCAAACACATTAAATCTGACTCTACAGACAGAAAGCATTAGCCTCATCAGGGATGGAAAGCCGTTCTGGATCTCCTGATCTCCGACTGATGTGGAAAATCTGCTTAAAGGAAGTGAAACACATCAAGAGCCTTCGAGGGCCACAAAAAAGGTTTATTGAGAAGTGTGCAAAGTTTGGGAATCTGGTTGAGGAGTAAACAGGAAATGACGGGGAAAAGGAATAAATAAAAAATGTAAACAACCACTTTATCATCTTAATAAGCCTAATATCATTTCATTTATGACCTGACAACACAACATGGTCCCTTTTTTATGTTTTCCATTTAAATTTCTCTCATTTATACATTGCAAAAAATAAATAAAAAATGGCAGAACACATAGGACTATATTTCTTTATTTTAAGGTAGCACACACCTTGAAGTAGAACAAACTTAGCGTATATTTTGATTATCATTATTATTGTAATCACTGATGCTGAAGACAACAGGGTCGCTCTAGATGATTCTTAAATGCATCATATTTGACTTTGCATGACCATTTTATTGTTTTTAAACATGCATTATTACCACTGTGATTGCATATTGCTCCGATATCATTCCCAGCAGCCGTGAATACTGAATAAATTATCTCTGTACAAATAAAACACCTATCCACTGATCCAGTCGCGTTTAGAGTATTTTTATAGTTAATAATCTACCCACAAACAATAACAGCAAAATGTACAGCTTCACCGAGACGACACAAAACAGAACACGTTCCTACACCAGGCAGAAGGACAAACTTAAGAGGCCCGATATATTCTCTTCTGCTTCACCGGCTGGAACGTTTGGGTTTTTTCCTTTTTTTTTTAAATCAGCTTTTTAGAGACAACAGGCCAATGTCCGGGTCGAAAAGGTTCTGAACACAGAGGAGGTTCTGGTGGCGACAGGTTAACACAACCCGCCCTCGTACTCGTCATCCTCGTCCTTCGCAGCTGAAGGCGCCCCGCTGGCGCCCCCTTGTGGAGCAGCGGCGGCCTTCTTCTTCTTCCCTCCTCCTCCAGGGACTTTCAGGGAAATGGCCAGTTTGGCGTACTGGAAATACAGAAAAGGAATTTTAACAAAAATATCTATATAATAGCACAATGTCATGAACTAGATCAACCTTTAAAGAGAATTAAAGGTATTATAATTGTAGGAACAATCTTATTAACTTATTAAATACGTATTAATATTACAGACACTTTCTAATTTCACTTTTGTGTTTCAGTGACAATAAATTAGGCAACTTTGTCCAAGTTGGAGAAACTATTACACTTAACAGACAGATGTAGCACTATATAATCATCATTTTACAAGTTTACATTATAAAACAATGTAACATGTAACCAGTGATGGCAGTTAAATTGAAAAAGTAACTTTGTTAGATAAACCTGATTTGGAAAGTAACGAAGTTAAATTACAAGTTACTTTATACGTGATTTTCAGCACCTGCTGACAACAACCTCAATATAAAAATTACATTGAGTTTGGCAAATACTTGCTCAATTGCAAGTTATTTTATTAAGGTAACATCAACAATGTGTCTCCACTTACAAGGCTGAACTGAAGAGGAGACAGTTTATGGTTACAACAGTCCAAAAAACATAAAAATAACTTTTGTAATTCTGGCATGTTTTTCTGCATGCCAGAATGACATGTACAAAAACATGTCATTAGACAATAAACTATTGTCTATTTCCAGAATTTTAGATATTTAGGATTCCTAAAATAGGATTTTAGCGTTTTCTTTATAATCCCAGCACAGTTACATGTGTTACAATGCAACACATGTAATATTGCGTGTTGTAACATTACCATATATGCAACATTGTGTTACAATTTGCTACATTGTAACACAATGTTGCATGTATGGTAACGATTGCTACATTGTAATAGTCTTTACAATTTAACACAATGTTACAATGTAGAACTGTAACAAACCATTATATTGATTTATTAATTGTGTAAAAAGTGCATGTTTTTCACTTACTCACAGAAGAAGAACACTAAATCTAATAATAAATATAACGTTCAAGTGTACAAATGCTATTCATCTCATGGAGACAGATTTTGTTTCCAGATTTTTATTGGTAGAATTTAAACCAATGTGTAGTTTTTTTTCTTCCACTTCTCAGCTACGCCCGACTTTGTGCAAAAGTAAAAGTTCTGCAAAACGCCGTGAGAGTACTTTCTTAGTGAGAGCACTCACATCGTTGTCCATGTACTTCAGTAAAGGGGAGTTGCACACGCGGTAGACCTGATCCTCGTCCTGCTCGTCGTAGCCCTGCAGCAGCGTCTCCATGGCAACGCAGTCTTCACTTCCGCTGTAGCCGGGCAGACTGGCGGAGACGCAACGCTTTATATAACCAGCACCTTAACTAATGATCGTAAAGTTAAAGTTAAAGATGGCGGCGGCGCATTCCCGTACCTGTAACTCTCCCGGACACATTTATCAGCAGCCACATAGTCGCCGCGGTGAAGATGGACCAGAACCTGGGCCGTCGTTTTCTAAAGCATCAGAACATTCAGGTCAGCGATAGGGACTCAATTAACACTCTGAGTTTTAATTGGTCGCTTTAAACTGAGTTTATGTAAAAAAAAAAAAGAGGGAAGGAAGGATTTATGACAAAACAAAGGCAGAATTAATCAAAAACTCAAAGATTTCTGACAAAACAATTTATGACAAAAAGAAGGAAGGAAGGAACAAACAAACTCTTAAACTCTTTTCTACCTTAACAGATAACTGAACAGAGCAGCATAAATCAACCAGGAACCGTTCTGACTGCTTTCCCTTCAGGATGAGACACGGTCATGTACAGAATCAGAACCTGAGCAGACCCACCTTGAAACACATGGGGAAGTTCTCAATCTCTTTGTACATATTCTTCTCTTTCTGCAGAGCAACTGCAGCTTCGTCCAACCTGTTTAAAATAAATTTGATCACTTTTCTATCACAATCACATTATCTGCTCAACATCGCAAGCACAACCACCATGTAGGTTAATATTTTCAACACATAATCATCATTTCCAGGCATATTTTCTAACTTTATGGGTCACCTAAACGGATAAAGTTTTAAAAAGTACAATCAAAAAATGTGTTTATAATTAGTTGCGTGATAATTCTGCACAATAATTGCTCACATTTAGATATTTTCCTAAAATAGGCAACAAAAAGGCTTTTTTGAGCGCTATTGTTGGTAATTAATAAAAAATAATCCTAACACTAATTGTGTACACAGTTGTGTTAAAACAATCCCGTGGAAAATTACCACCAAATAATCTTTCACCTTTTTAACCTGACCAGCAGTCTGGAGGCTTTTCCCAGCAGCTCCACTGCCTGACGCAGACGGTCTTCGTTCTGCAAACGTTACACCACGATGTCGTTAAGCGATAGCAAAATAACCAAAAAAGCTGAATTATTCAACTTTTAAAGGGATTCTCACCTCAAATACACCTGCCGCTTTCTGGTAAAGGTCAACAGCTTTCTCTAGATTTATGGGTTCTATAAGTCTGCAGAGGAAAAATGTGTTTTAGCTCAGAGGAAAATCAGCTGTTTGCACCATTTGTTTTTATGACCAGACACTAATGCTAAAGTGCCAGAAGCTAAAATGTTGCGGTGCTTTGCAAAGGTCCTCATATCTCTTAAGTTTTTCTCATTTTAAGGATCCATAATCACAGACTTCAGTGTATTTTAACGGTTTTATGTGGTACACAAACAACAAGTGTTCGAAAATTGTGAAATCAATTAATTTTCCAAAAATATTTTGCAAATAAAAATGTGAAAATTAATACAATATGTGTATTTCTACTCTGATTATCCTAAATAAACTCCAGGGCAACCAAACACATTCAGGATTCACTTAATTATTAATAGTAATAATAACATTATTTATGATAATTTTTTTAATTATTATTTTCAAAAAAGGGCTGCAAGTAACAATTATTTTAGTAATCCATTACTCTATTTATTAATCGTTTAATTGGATAAAGAATGGCACATTCTGCAGATCTTTCATTTAATCACGTAAGTCTTTTTTATACATTAGAAATGCATTCAACTATGGAAATAAACAAATAATTCAGTTCCTTTTTAAATAAGAAAATAAACATTTTATCACATAAAATGCAACAACATTGCATTTCGTTAGTAAATTTAAACCAGGTGAAGCTAAAACTAAGTGCCACCTGATGAGTTTTGGGTAAAACATTCAAGTTTTTATCTACAATGCAAAAAGTATACATATTTTTGTACAATTTTGACTTAATTACTCCTCTGGATATGTTGTTCTTTCAGCAAATGGCCTCTTTTTGAGTCTGATTAATCGTGATTAATCGATTACTACATTAGTTGGCAATTACTTTAATAGATTAATTGATACAGACAATCTCTTCATGACGCTGTTATGTAATATAATAACAGTGTCTTCAATAAGAGGCTTCTTCTGAAGAGCTGTAATATAGACTGCTACAGGAGATCCTTCCCGAAGCTCCTTAGAGAAAACTGCACAAGTTACAGAAACCTTTAATTTCCCTCCGGGATTAATTAAGTATTTTTTGTATAAATTGAGTTAAATTCACAGGGATTAAGCTTGTAAGGACTTTGCATTAAATGTGTGGTCGTAATGCGACAAACTATGATGAAGGCATGAAAACCAGAGTGTCAGCTGACTGTTTATCACATAAGTTAACTCTTGTGCTTCTCTAAGGAGAGAATAGAGTTGGTTTTACTTTCCAGCCCGATCCAAGGCCATGGCGGCGGTGTCAGGCGTCCCATTCTCCATGTACATCATGCAGGCTTTCTCTATGTACTGGATGGCCTCTGGCATTTTCTTTTGCTCCTGTTGTAACAAGGCAGGTTAATCCACACCGGACAAATATCGCCTCCCAGTGGATCACAAAGTCCTGTCAGCACTCACCTTCATCATCATCCCTGCCTGCTCAATAGCCCTGAGGAAGAGGAGGGCAGTTAGAGACAAGATAAACGGCAAGTTTCATGTTTACAGCGGGTTAAATGTAATTAATGATACTTACTTTGCAGCATGAAAGAGTCTGTAGATCAAGTTAAGGAAACGTGGAGAGCACAACACGGACGCATATTTAAGACTTAAGGCTTAAAATGAACATAAACAGTGACAGATTTATTTTCCGTTGCATGTAATTACATTGGAAAAATTTTAAATCTTACCAAGTATTTTGATCTGGTTACTGGGGTAAATATCTCAGTGAAGTTGAAATAAGACAAAACTAACTTACAAGTAACTTTTCAGCAAGATATCGGAGCTCATTTTAGGTAAATAATTAATTGATTAAAAAAGTATAAGTTCCACTGGCAGATAATTTCACTTTTAATTGTGAAATTAAAAGTGTTGCGATAAGTGAAATAATCTGTACTTTTTCATTAATATTAAGTAAATGTTGACTTAAAACAAGCTGATTTATCTTGCTGAAAAGTTCCTTTTAAGTTAGTTTTGTCTTACTTTAAGTGTACCGGTACTAAAACATTTGAACAAAGAACTAGATCACATGTGTCAAACCAAAGGCCCGCGGGCCAAATCTGGTCCACCTAACTTTCTATGTGGCCCTCGAGGCTCTAAAGAGACGCATAAATAAGCCTTCAGTAAAACAGTAACGTGCCTAAATATTTTATCAGTCATATTCTACCAAATGACATTTAATGTGACAAAAAGTTATTTAAGTTTAAGAAGAAATCAACAAATATTCATATTTTAGCATTTTAATGGGTGTTTCTATCAATGTAATTTGCCAAAACAGGTCCTTCAAGTACATTCATAATCCATATGTAACCTAAAATAAAAACTAGAACTAGACCAAAAATACTTGGTAAGATTTTGTGTTTTTGCCGTGGAACATACTAGTGTCAGTGAAAGGAGGACTGGACACTTTCACACAAGACTTGCTCAACCAAGCCACTTTTCAAGCATTTGAAAACCAGTTGACTTTATTTTAGAACAGAAAACATGGAAAAGCCTTTTTAACGTCACCATCTACAATGAATAATATTCCTTCCCAACAAAAACCTCATTATTTGCTTGATTTTATTTTGTTGTGTTGATTCGTGTGATGAAAAGTTTGGACACCTCTGGTAGAAACATTGTATTTTTGAATTTAAGCATTGTTTTTTTTCATAGTAACATTATGATAGTTGTCACTTTTCTGCGCTGCACATCTTTGTCTCAAAGTACAGCTCTGGAAAAAAATTAAAAGACCATTTAAAATGATCAGTTTCTGATTTTACTTTTTATAGGTATATGTTTGAGTAAAATGAACATTGTCCTTTTATTCTATGAAATACTGACAACATGTCTCTGAAATTCCAAGCAAATATTTAGTATTTATTTGCACAAAATGAGAAATGGTCAAAATAAAAAAATGCTGTGCTTTCAGAAAAGTTCATATTAATTTAGAAACAACAATACTAATGTTTTAACTTAGGAAGAGTTCAGAAATCAATATTTGGTGGGAAAAACCAGGAGGTTTTCAGTGGAGATCAGTGCAGCGGGCTCTTCATTTCTTTTGCTTTATGCTGTCAAGGTCAGCATAAAGCTGACAAACGAGTGAAAAAATAATCAAACTTTGACAGAAAACCTTTAGGAACCCTGGAGAACAATTTGTTTGCAACTCTGTGAAGTTCTACAGAAATGTACAAAAAGATGTGGGTGATTAATGGCAGCAGAACGTAAATAAATGAGTGGTCCTGTAAAACATTTAAACATAGGTTTGTTTGTAATGTGCGCTAAATGCTATCTGCAGGATACGCCTTGTTTTCTGTGTGATACTCAGCCTCCTTCAGGTAAGCATCCTTCGCTTGCTCATACTGCTTTGCGTTCTTGAAGCAAACAGCTGCAAACGAAAGATCAACACACAGACAGTTTAGTATAAACTCGTTAAAACCCTTCTCTCTCTCTTTCCAGGTATAAAACCCGGTTCATGATCTGTGTTACCTGCTTTGGCGTACTCTGATGCCGCACTGTCAAAGTCAGGTTTCCATTTTGTCAGACTCGTCTTTAAGCTACAACATAAAAATAATGAATTCAGGCTAAGCAACCATAATGAGAAAATACTAATATTGAGAATAAGTGTCTATTAAATGCTTATTAATGTCGCAGTATTGTGTGGGGAAGCTGCTAGGGTGGCCTTACAGCAGCTAGCTACAGCAACACAAACTGCTGCTAGCTCCGCGGATAAATCTTCTCATTTCTGTCGTTTCTCACCATTTCTCCGCTTTAGCGATGTGTTCGTGGGCTTCGTTTATCTTCTGAGCTGCCATCCCGCCGCTCCTCAACGGTCCTGATATCGATAATAATCCCGTGAATGCTGGTCCCGTCCGTGTTTGGATTAGCAGGAACTCCTCCTCAACGGAAACGTCATCGGGTGTCGCAGCCTACGGGTGCCGCGGAGGACAAACGTCCGCGCGAGAATGGTGAATATTTAAAACCAAAGTTAATAAATACGTAAATAAAGAACAAATAAATAAATGTAAATAAGCGAAATCTGATTTTTTTTTCTCTGAAATTTTAACTCCCCCCCTCCCCCCCACACAATTCTTGTTTTAAAATCTGACTTTTATCTCAGATTTCTGACTTTGATCCAAGAATTTGGATTTTATTTTGAGAATTGTAACCTTAATCTCAATATTTTTTACTTTCTTTCCATGTCAGAAACCAGACTTTTTTTGTTCCTCACAATTCAGAAAATTTCCAAACATTTCTGGTATTAAAGTCAATTTTTTATCTTTATATTCATAATTTGATGTAAAATTTCTGATTTTAATATCAGAATTGTGACTTTTTCTCAGAATTGTTAATTTTTTCCCATCTCAGATTTAAAACATTTACCTCCAGATTCTGCCTTTAGTCTTGGACATTTGATTCTACTCTCAGAATTTTTACTTTTTTCAGAATTGTGCCTCTTTAATCTCAGAATGTTTTGTTCTTTCTATCTTAGACTTCAAACTTTTTTCTCACAATTCAGATTTTTTAACACAGTTCTGGGAATAAACTCAGACTTTTATATTTGAATCTCAGATATCCAATACTACTGGGGGCACAGAACAAAACAATTGATCAAAAAAAATGACAATAGTTAATTGTTAAATATATTAAGTGAGCCACAGAGCTTCCAGAGCAGGTTTCACATATTAAAACTGTGATCCTATCTCAATATGACGGAAGCTAAAAGAGCAAAAGCTTAATTTCGAATTAATTGTTAAAGTAAAGCTAAAACAATTAGTTACAGTTTCTGTCAGAGTGTATAATAAGAAATTGAATTAGTATTTGCTCTTAAAATGGATCAGGACATATTCTACAGGGGCACTTGCCCCGGGAGGTCCCCCATCTAGGACCGCCCCTGGGTAAAGCAGGGTTTCAGGGTTTATCTCCTACATAAACATTAGCAGATGCAAAGAAATGAAGTACGTTTGTTGCCAACCGCTAATAAATTTAAAGAAGAAGAAATTAAATGAACTATATTTAACTAGAAGTTTATTCTTCTAGTTCTTAAATAGTTCCTTTCCATTCCCTGGAATTGCAAGAAGCAAGTGGGATTTGTTAGTTTAATAATTTATCTTTCAATAAGCGGAAACAAGAAAACGTAAAATTGTAAGTTTTCTGGGGGGGTTGTCTTAGATTTTGTGTTTTTTGGAAGCAAATATTTGGATAAAAATTAGTCTGGGAAACGGAAATGACGCAATGACATCCAGGGTCTCTAATGGCTGAAGAACAACAACTATCAGCGGACAACAAACTTTCCATAACTTCTCTGGACAATAAAGAAAGTTTGAAGTAGCAAATTACTTCGGCAGTATTTCAGCTTAGGTTTTTGTTCATATGTTACTTTTGTTGTCATAAATGTGGAATTGCTGATGGATCCGAGATATGATATACCGCGGAGGGCCGCTGCCGGTGGCGGCAGCGGAGGCTCCGGGAACTCGTCTCCCGCTCTGGGGGCTCAGTCCCGCCGCAGGAAGATGCCTCCCCGACCCGCTGACTTCAAACTCCAGATAATAATTATTGGCTCCCGTGGAGTGGGTAAAACTAGCCTCATGGAGAGGTTCACCGACGACACTTTCTGCGAGTCTTGCAAGTCGACAGTAGGTGAGTACAGGATCTGTTTTTTCCTACTTTTTATTCAGGCAGTTTCAGTTGGTTTTAAGAACGGGATGCGACTACTTCCTGAAAACCCATTAAAACTACGATGGAATGAGCAAAATGCGGGTTTTCCCTCCCTGTTTACTGTGAGAAGCTAATTCATGCTAACTGGTTTAAAACGACAAAGACTGAAGTTTATAGTAATAGAGTTAAGTTGTATTTGCCATTGTGTTAATGGGTTTCTAACGGTCTAAAAATTATCAATATGGGTAATAGTTGCAATTAAAATATACTGTTAAGCGTGAATTAACATAAAAATAAAAATATTCTGTTGGTTTTATGAGACGAATGTCTGGTCTAGTTCAGCCACGAGTTCCCATTTTCCTCCATCTTAAATTTGAATATTTTCCTGCATCATTTTGATATAAAGAATGTGCCTTTATTGTTTATTTAAACATAAAATTAATTGTTGGTGCGACCCTGTAAACAGTCCTGTGACCTGGACCCCAGCCAGTCCCAAAATAGTTCCACACAAACAGCTGCTATGATAGAGCTCCATGTTGTGTTGTCATTCCTGTGACCCAGCAAAGACTCTCTATTATGTTAATTTTACCAGAGGCCACTTGTGGAAATGTTTTGCACTGTCCTGTGAAATGTTTATATCCTGTAATATAAGTCTGCTGTGTTCTCAAATAGTGTTTCCTGTTTTACTTTCCTGTTTTACTTTCAAATATGCAACAAGTGGACTATACTGTTTACTACTTGTATCAGTAGTAAACTTGTATCACAACAAGTTTACTACTTGTTGTGATACCCTTCAAATTCCGATTTAACGCTGTAGAAGAGCTCAGAGAAATCATTTTCTCCAAGTAACACAAAATAAAGCAAAAATTTTAAGTACAATTCAAAGTATCTCAATATGCACTTAGCCAAAGTAGCAGATGTCAGTAAAATGGATTCGGTCAGGTTTTTGGTTACCGATGTTTGGAGTTTTGTATTCTTTTGTATTCTGGCTTTGGGGATACGTTTTCAGGCCTGCAGTCCAGGAACTTTTGGCTGTGGCTACTCTCTTGCCCATCGGGATTGATTCAGGCCACTGATTGGGATGCTCTGTGCCTACCTCTGGCAGAGCCTCTCAAAGATAGTCCAGGCACCTCCGCAACACCAACCCAACCCTGCGGACGAGTTTGTCTAGACACTTGCTGTACTTCTCTGTCAAGCAAAAGTCTTCTTGGACTTGGACTTTTGGAATTTATGCCCATTCTCAGTCAGATTGCCTACAGACGAGCTCAATTTAAAATCTGAACGCTTGCAACAATTTTTGATTGGCTGTAGTTCTATAATTATTCATAGCTATTTAGAGATTTTGTCCAGCAGATAGATGAATCTCCATCCACTTTCTGCATATATATCTCTGTCTTCAAAGATTAGCTGGATTAATACTGGCATTCAATTACAAACAAACTCTATTTACCTATTAGGTCACTTCTAACACTTTTCAGAAATTATGTTTTAATGTTTTCTGATCAGGCCGTTGTTGAAAATGAGAATTTGTCCTTAATGAATTCACCTGGTTAAATAACAGAAATCAATCAGCTGAATTCACATTTCTGTTTCCTTTTGTAGGTGTTGATTTCAAAATCAAGACAGTTGAATTGAGAGGGAAGAAGATCAGACTTCAGATATGGTGAGTTTTCCTCTGGGATGAGAAGCAGTTGATGCAAAACTTCTGCTTGGTTTCTTTGTTTTGCACTAACCAAGTTGCTGCTGCCATGCAAGTCTCATCTGACCTGTGCAGATGGTTCATTCATTTGTTTTTAAATTAAAAACTAGACATTTTGAAGGCAGTGCGAGTTTTTACTTCAGATTTATTTACATTTAAAAAAATAAAACTGCACAAATGTGCTCTAATAATGTAGCACAAATGACGAAATATTATCTTTCTGATATTCATAAAGCGTTTGTTCAGTTTGATTTCCTTCAGTATTTTTTTTAAGTTGTCTCTCTTACAGCTTTAAATCTTCCTGATTATTTGAAATGGAAATCCAAAATTTAATCATACTTATGATTAACTTAAGTTACAGATTAAATGTCTTTTAGGTGCTAGAACAAACAAACAAACAAAAAAAAAGAAAATCCAATATATTTTCCAAAATGGAAGAAAGCATTTAGTTTAGTAAAAATAAAAAATAAAGCATTTCACTTCACTACTACTAAATTTCTTTGCTAAAACAAATTTTTTATTCACCATTATTTTTAAAAAACATAGTTCACTGCCTTTAGTGTCATTGTGCACTAATAAGGCACAGCAGAATATAAAAAATAGCAACTCTCAAAAAAACAAAAGAACAACTGGGATGTTAAGAATAAAATAAATAAAAATAGATAAAGACCAGGTTTCAGATGGATTTGCTATGTTCAGTGCAACAACAGCTCTTTGTAGAAACTGTTCTTTAGTCTGTTTGTGTTAGATTTTATTTTAAATAAAAAAAATTATCCTGTTTTAATTTTTCTGTATTTAGTTTTTTCCATTTTTAACCATTTTAATAACATTTTTTAACCATATTTATTAACCCAGTTCTGGTTCTGACAAAGTGTAAACTTTAAGTTCCTAATATAGCACTTGCTTTGGACAAAGGGTATTTTCAGATTTATTGAATTTCATTTATTTCCAGCTTATCTGGTAAGTTTTGTTTGTGAAAAATTACACAAGCCGAACTTTATGGATTAGTTTTCGGATCCGAGTGGCGCCGCTCGGAGCCATGAACGCGCTCGTGGGACCTCCTGTGCTTGTTTCACTGACACATTTCTGCTGCTGACTAACAGTCACCCACCTTCCCATCTCAAACTCACTCCTCCACCAGTCCTCTCTCTGATCTGGACATGCTGTCACCCAGGGCGTGTGTGTGTGTGTGTTTTCGTGTTGAAATTTCTCATCAAGCTCCACCTCAGCTTTGTCCAGTCTCGGCTAACCCTGCCATTGTGCTGCTGTCTGTCCACTCTCCTGTTCATTAGCCTGACTGTGACTCACTGGGAAAAGGGAGAGACTAACTGGCTGAAGGTACAGTAGCACTGCACTTAGTGTTGCTCATACTGCTGTCGTTAAAAATAACACTGTGGGTTGTTGGTTTTGTTTGTTTGTTTTTTCCCTTTTAATCTTTAAATGAAATCTATGATCAGGGAATTTAATTCAGACATCATGAAGCCATGATTACAAACCTGTTTAAAAATACACTTCATTCTGCTTTTTATGTTATTTTACCACCTGTTTAAATGTGATTGTGTCGTAATACCCAAGCATTCTTTGTATGTTGTATATTTAGACATTTTTATGGTAAAAATGACAAAAATCTATGTATTTTAATCAGAGCTTAAACAATTAATCGTGATTAATCGACTGTTGAAATAATTGCCAACTAATTTTGTAATTGATTAATCTGGAAAAAAAAAAAGAAAAGTCAACCCAGAGGGCTTAACTATAAATCCATGCCACATTTTCAGATTTTTATTCATAAGAGCTATTGCTGAAATGATAAATCAAATGAATTGTGATGAATCAGTTATTGAAATAACCATAAACTATTTTACTAATTGATTAATCATCAACTGGGGAATGCTGACTCGAAAGAAAAACAAATAGCTGAAAGAACAGCATAATCAGAGCAAAAATTAAGCCAAAACTCTACAACAAATATATACATTTTGGATTTAAGATTACAGCTGGAAGGATTAATCACGATTAACCAAGTTTTCAAATAATTGTCGAGTAATTTAGTAATCGATTAATCTATAATTGGGGTATACAGACTCAAAAAAATATATAATTAGATGAAAGAACAGCATATTCAGAGCAAGAATTAAGCCAAAACTGTACAACAAATGGATGAATTTTGCATTTAAGATTAGAGCTGGAACGATTAATTAATCATTTAAAGAATCGTCAACTAATTTAGGCCATTTACCGAAAGAACAACATGTCATTTTCATGTCAAACTGGTATATTTGAAGTGGCAGGAGAGCATGTAGCTTATGAACCTTTTCTGTAAATAAAAGTCAGAAAAATGTGGCATTTTTGTTCAACCCTCTTTACTCTGATATGTCTAAATGAAGGATCGTAATGTTACGGCTCTCAGCTGTCATTAATCAGAGGAAACAACAAATCGTTAAAATGATTATATCAATAATGTAAAAACAAGCTTTCTCGATTAATTCTTCTTATTTGATCATAACCACATCTTTATTTAATATAATGAAGCCCTGTTCATCTTAAATTATTTCTGATTCAAACTGATATTTATGTTTAAATCCGTTTTAAATAATGTGGTCTGATCTCTTTGCTGCAGGGACACGGCAGGCCAGGAGAGGTTTAACAGCATCACGTCGGCCTACTACAGAGGAGCCAAGGGAATAGTCGTGGTTTATGACATCACCAAACAGGAAACTTTCGATGACCTTCCTAAATGGATGAAAATGATAGACAAGGTAAAAGAAACTCATCAGACGTATTTGATTAAGAAGACACCTCTGTGACAGATGAAGAGGAAAGAAAATTAGCTCAAAAGTAGCACCGTATTTTCTGGATATAAGTCGCAGTTCTTTTCATAGTTTGGCCGGGGGTGCGACTTATACTCCGGAGCGACTTATGTGTGAAATTATTAAGACGATATTATATTATATCACATGTTATTTTCACACTAAACCGCCAGAGGGCGCTCTAGGCCTGTGTTGATAATGTGTGCGGAAGAAGCTACGTCCTGAATTAGCCGAGTTGTTTACAAGCGACACCGAAGATGAAGATTTAGTGATTTGGAGCGACACGGATGGTTTGGTAAACTTGTTAGCATGTTATTTTTGCTATAGTTATCTGAATAACTCTTTATATGTTATGTTAACATACCAGGCACGTTCTCAGTTTGTTGTTTGTCATGTAACATTAGCATACCGTACAATTATTCAGCCTGTTGATGCCGCTATTCTATGTTTATTTTAAATTGCCTTTCAAGATGACATGTCTGTTCTTGGTGTTGGATTTTATCAAATAAATTTCCCCCCAAAATGCGACTTATACTCCGGTGCGACTCATATATTCTTTTCCATCTTTATTATGCATTTTATGGCTGGTGCGACTTATAGTCCGGAAAATACGGTACTGTGTATCCGCCTCCTGATTTTCTTAGAATATTACAGCGCGAATGTATGGATAAAGTGAGAAAAATAATAAAATGCAAATTTTAATAAAAGAAAAGAGAAGGGGGAGACTGACGAGTGAAAGTACATCAAGAAAGGGTTTTTGTGCTTTTCTGACACACGATTGCTACTTTTTTATTGTAATTTTCCTTTAAATACTTTCTAAAACCACGTCAAATGTGAAAAACGTCCCAAACATAATTAACTGACCCATAGCTGTTTTTTTCCAGCCAACATTGCTTCACACTGTAAATTTCTGAAAACCCCAGTGCTGTTTTCTGAGTTGATGAAGTTGTTTTTCTCCTCTGTGTTTCTCGTTGTTAGTACGCCTCAGAGGAAGCAGAACTTCTGCTGGTTGGGAACAAGCTGGACTGTGAGACGGATCGGATCATCTCAAAGCAACAAGGAGAGAGAGTGAGTTCACGTCTTTACATCATCACTACAACTTCAAACTTTCCTCCCAGGTTTACCAGCTGATGCGTAGCCTGCCATGATAATCAATAAATCAGTTAATCACATGATAAATTAAAGCTAACTCAATGATTTCCATTTGCATGGATTCTTTTCTACCAAAAACTGGATGATAAAAGTCTTTCAACCTGCTGCTTTTGTCTCAACTAAACCTTTTTTTTTTCTGAAGGACCTTTTTGTTTGAAACATCATTTATTTTATTTGTTGTTTCAGAAACACTTTATTTACTAGGATGACATGAAGGCTTGTATGATGACTGTAGGCTTAAAGTATTATTGACTAAATAATTACACTTTTAATGCAACTTTACATTAAAAGTGTAATTATTTACTGAATTACACTTCATGAAGACTCCTTATGCACACACCGTCTCAAAGTGTTTCTGTTGTTTATTTATTTGGGATATTGAAATGTTTTCCAATTCCAGTGTCACAATGCGTTTTTGCATTATTACTCCATTATTACTACTTCAACATGGTCTCAAAACAACAATTTTATAGTTTATTATAATAACTTCTGGGACAATTTATCATCATATTAGTAAAATTTGTTTTCAAGCCAGGCCTGCTGATGGCTCGTTCCTTCCCCGCATGTATCACTAATGATGCTAATGCTGAATTTCCTGATTTATAACGTTTATATTTTACAGTTTGCCTCTCGGATAACTGGGATGCGCTTCTGCGAAGCCAGTGCCAAGGATAATTTTAACGTGGATGAGATTTTCGTCAAGCTTGTTGATGACATTCTCAGCAAGGTTGGTGTGTTTTGGATTTTGAATATTTATTTATTTATTAGGTAAAGCGATGTGCAGCTAAATTAAGAATTCTTGTTTTAACTGATTATGTTTGCAACCTTCACCACAGACTTTTTATCTTTTATTGTTCCATTAGTGTAATTAGATGTTAAATAATTTAATGAAATAAATAGAGATCAGATGTAACATTCAGCAAAGGGAAGAACTGGCATTTAATTGCATGTATTATATAAAATTATTTTGGTTTGAAACAACTGAAATTTGCTTTTTCAATGAATCTCGTCTGATTTGGGGAAAAAAAATTATTATTACAATTGTAAATCACATATGTTATGAAAAAAATCAGCTATTTTATTTTTTATCTCCCAGCTCCAGTGCAGGTAAAGCTCCTGTTTGTTGCCATTTCTGCCTTGTTTTCTCACCTCTGCACGGCTGAGTTTCCTGTTTTTATCCTCCAGATGCCTCTTCAGGTTCCCAACAAGGAGCTCTCCAACAGCGTCCTGTCTCTGCAGCCTGAACCCGAAGTGCCGCCAGAGCTGCCCCCTCCCCGCATGCGCTGCTGCTGAGACTCTGTGTGGAAACACACACACGCACACACACACACACACACACCCAGACACTCTCTGAAACCTGCAGCGCACCAACATGGCCACATGGGGGCAGTACACAGCAGCACTTTAGAGTTATTGACCGCTGCTGTAATTGTTGCATGAATCGAGCAGTATTATCCTCTCTCTGTTGCTTCCTCTCCTCCGTTACTGAACACTTTGACCTGCAGCACACTAACACTTACACCTGGAGACCCTTCCTACCACCTGCCTGTCTACACCCAGACTACCTCAGTGTTTGGACGGTTACACTAGGCATGTGGGGAACCTCTCACTAATTTTAAAATCGTCCGCTCCGAGACAAAGGGATTACATCTCACATCTCTCCGTAGCTCAGTTTAAACTTGACGTGTTTTTACTAAGTGATGGTGTGGTTGCTGTAATTACTGGATAAGGTGGATATATTTTTGCCAAGTTATAAATTTATGGATCTACTTTACCTTGAAGTATTAATGTGGCTGGAGTTATTTTTCTATAAATTGTAACGTTTTGCACTACAAAACCAGATTCCCATTTTAAGCTGACATGCAGGAAAACAAAATAACACAAGTTGTAGTTTATTTAGCACTAATGTGGATACTCTCTGTAGACGCAAGGAGATATGGGTAATGTAGTCCTGGATCTATTTGTGTTAAGCAGGGGAATAAAGACAGTAATACCGCCAGAATGCAGACATGGTTCTATCCTTTCTTGTTACTAATATTTCTTCGTTGTTTGTTTATTTTCTAATGAATTCAGGGGGAAGAAAAAAAGAATAAAAAGTTGGAGCAGTTGAAGGTGACTTGCTTGGTGTTTGTATGACTCAGGAAACTGATGGGCTCATCTGCACAGTCGGGATTTTCTTCTGAATTAAAGTCCCATTATGTTAGGTGTACTGACATCTAGTGGCGAAGTTGTAAACTGCCTCTAACTCCACAACCTATCTATTAATTTACCACGTTTAGATCACTAATAATCTTGTATTTCTCCCACATTTTGGTCTGGTGGATTGTTTAAGTTCAGGCTTGGTTTGTTATGAAATTATCGCAGAAGTAGCAACGTAGCACTGTGAGCTTTCATAATAATAATAATAAAAAAAAGAAACCTTCTCAAATTGACAGCTTTTCTAGAATAAAAAAAAAAAATTACGTTTTCAGTTCAACCTTCTAGCAATAAGATTATTGTCCAGCAGAACACCGTTTGCGCTGAAATCATCTGGAAAATTGGGATTTTTAATTGCCTGAGTTTTGGAAACGTTTCTTCAGATAGCGGTGTTTGTTTGGAAAGGAAACCTTTCTCCCCTTGACGTTTTGGCATTAACCCTGTGGACTTTGTTCTGATAACCAAGCCTTTTACTACTTTGTGGTTTTTAACTATACATTTAAAGAATTGCATTTTATTTGCGACGTGTATCCTTTATGATGTATGTCTGTTATTTTGTGTTAAAACCAGTCTCTGGAAGGTTTAAAGCAGATTGGCTGTATTTATAACTTGTGGCATTCTTGAACTAATGAAATGCAATTAAAGATGTCTATATTTATTACTAAAGCTTCATGTTTATTTACATTCTTTGGGTGTCTGAGAGATTAGGAACATGCGGTGAAAAAAACTGCAAAAAATGAGACGCTAAAATCAAAAAGCTTTGAATAAAGCACATTCATGTGTTCAAATGGTGTAGTCAAAGTCCAGGCCTAAATCTAATTTGGCATCTGGTGCAAAGCTTGAACAGTTGGCTAAGTGTCTATACCTGGAGTCTGCATCAGAGCGCTTCTTCCCCACTCAGTTCCTCCAGACTAGCGGCAGCAGTAATTAGCATAACACCTGGAAGACCTGCAACTCTGGAAGTCATCATACAAATTACTTTTCTGTCCAACTCTCTTAAAAACATCTATAAATAGTTTCAAGCTGCAGAATGTCATTTTTTATTAAATATGTATATTTTTCAGATTTGTTAAAAGTGTCACCACATCGTCACGGTTTGCTAGGAGACAAATAATTGATGGAAAAATCAAGCTTCAGAAATGCACCACGCAATTAGAAAGGACCAATCAGAGCCAGATTCTACCCAACAGCAGAATGCTAGGCTAGTTAGCATGGCCACCAATCACTGCAGATCCCAGTAAAGGTCAGTTGTTTCTCTGTCACTAGCATATAGCAGTGAGTACATGATGTTGATTGACAGCGCTAAGACCCGCCTCCTGGCTCTGATTGGCTGTTTCTGATCTTTTCACAGATTATTTGTCGCATGGTGACAGCTGTACATATTTTTGCAAAACATGCTGCAGCTTTAATGGGTAAGGTTTGTGATGACAAGGCAGCTGTCTGAAAGAGTATGAACTTCTTAAAGGGACAGAGACATCAAATTGGAAAGTCATTTCTTTTATGTTTGATATAAATGAAAAGGTAACAGTTACTTGATTGTATTATAAAATGTCACTGTGTGCCTGTAAAGTACATAACATTGCCCCTACAGTGCTGTATTTTTCAGATTTTTACTTGTACAAGAAAATGACTCATCAAAATGCTTCCACCTAATTTACCACAACTTTGTTTTAAGTTTGTTGTGAACATTTTGGTTTGACATTCTGTTCCCCTTTATTGGGCGCTTGCATGAACATTTGTCCCTCTGTGGAAAGGTGTTCAACAGCCTGCAGGACATGCGCAGCAGCGCGTGGCAGACCTGGTCCCACAGAAAACAAGGGGTGTGAAGCAGCAGCGCATGCGCCTCGCAGGAATCCACGGGCGTCGAGCCTCACACCGCAGCGATTGCAGATTTTACGTGTCATTTGTGAAGGAGAGCGACTGGCTGGGGGTCCGGAGCGCATGAGACGGGAATGGAGGAGGAAGCGATCTGACTCCGGCTCACTTCTGTGATTCCCAAGTTGAGTTGAAGCAGCCCGGGCTGCAGATGCAACCTGCCACTAATCCCCTCTCCTTCATTGCAGTGTTTCCTCCGGAGGCTCCACAGGCAGAGGGGACGACAATGACAACCTGGTGAATGTTGCTGGATGGAGTGAAAAGCAGCATTCAGCCCGCCGCAGGATGCGCATCCCCAAACCGACAAGGAAGAAGAAAGCAGATCAACCTGTCTGCTTCCCTGCAGGCGCACGTCAGAGATTTTCCTCGGTGCCGTGGATTGATCGCTTCCTTCCTGATCGTCCTCCTGTATAATGGAGAGCTCCAATGGCTCTGACTCCAAACCGCAGAGCCAACAGTTGGAGAAGAAGAGGCTGAACCGAGCGCCTTCCCCGGCGAGACCTTTCCTCAAGGATGTGCACTCCCGCTCCAACAAGCCACCTGCCGTCGTCCCCAAATCCCCGAAGCTCCTCAAGCAGCAGCAGCAGTCTGCCACGGCGTCCTTAGCCCATCCGAACCGAACCTCCAGACGCCACACAACCGGGGCCAAAGAGAAACCAGCCACGCCAAAAAGTAGCATCAAGTCCCCCGCCG
Source organism: Poeciliopsis retropinna (assembly GCA_010277075.1). NCBI lineage: Eukaryota > Metazoa > Chordata > Actinopteri > Cyprinodontiformes > Poeciliidae > Poeciliopsis > Poeciliopsis retropinna. The sequence goes on from VMRM01000021.1 coordinate 6,069,001, forward strand.
CGAAAAAACCCACGAAGACGCCGCAGCATGCAGCAGCCAGCAGCACCAAGCCGGACAGCACCAGCAGTCCGGTCCGCACCAAAGGCAAGAAGGGCAAACTGGCCGCGGGATCCCCGGGGCCTCTCAGCCATGGATCCCCGATCAGGGTTCCGACCGGCGCGCAGCTCGGCAGGGTCAGCCAGACGGACAGCAGCTCGGACCTTTCGGACTGCCCGTCCGAGCCGCTGTCCGACGAACACAAGCAGGCGCCGGCCGCCAGCGACGCCGAGTCCGGCACCGGCTCCAGCGACCGGGATCAGCCGGTGGGCGACAATCCCGCTGCTCCGGCGCCCACCGGCGCGTCTCCGGCTCAACCCGCTGCGGGGCCGCAGGGAGAGAGACAGAAACCGGAGAAACCGTCCACCAGCGCACAATTCAAACCGGCAGGAACCAGCAGGGCTGCAGCCGATGACGACCTGCTGCGGGAGATAGACGAGCTGAGATCTGAAAACGACTACCTCAAGGTACCGACTGGGCTCAACAAAAACCTGGAACCATAGCAGATAGTTGCAGGGGCGCCCCTAGAAAGTTTTAGGATGGTTGGCTAGATATGGGGGCCTAATTATGTCTGGATGTCAAACCAAAATTCAGAATAGCAGAATTTTGAGGTTTATTTAGGTGTCGAAGTTTAAACCTCTAGGTTTAAAGCTGCAGCATTTAACTTTTATGAAAAAATATATATATATACATACATATATATATATATATATATATATATATATATTTTTTTTTTTTTTTTTAAACTCACCATGTCATCAAAGTACAAGATGACAGATAATCTGTAAAAGATGGACCTCCTTCATCTCCTCCCTGAGCTACTGTTGCAGTCTGAAGAAACACACCACTCCTGGTTAAAAACAGCCAATCAGAGCCAGGAGGCGGGTCTTAGAGCTGTCAATCAATGCGGTTCGATGTGCTAATAACAGAGAAATAACTTACCTTTCCAGGAAAACTGTTTATCAGCTGTCATCTGTGGCTAGGCTAACTAGCATTAGCATTAGCGGCAGACTATGTTGTGAGAAGAGGGAAGAGGTGAGCATGAGAGTGATTGACAGCGCTAAGACGCTCCTCCCGGCTCTGATTGGATGTTTCTGACTGAGTGATGTACGTCTGCAGTTGGAACTGGGAGAAAGAAAAACATTCTTCTTTTTTTCAGATTAACTGTCTTATACTGTCAACATTTTAGCAAATATGTAAAATCTGTTTTTTATAAGTTACATGCCGAGATTTTAATGATCAACATGGCGGCGCCCATAGACATGGGCAGTAGCTTTCATAAACATCATTTTAAGCGAGCATCACTTTTAATTTGTTCAGTTTACAGCTGCAGCTGCTGCATGTGACATGTTCATTTTAGATGCATTTTTACATGTGCATGTCGTAAAATAAACATGTTTCCACCGCATCTTAATACTGTTGATGCAATGAGCGGCCATATTGAAACGCGAAGTCGCCCATTAAATGCCCTACAAGTCAGAGTTGCTCTCACCAGTGGGAAATCTGACTTTGGAGAGCGTCCCAGTTGATTTTTTCGAAAGAGACATTAATTAGCACATCTTAGCAGTTATTGTTATATCTACTCTTGTGTGTTCAGCCAATCAGGACCAGGGAAAATGGATGCCGCTTCTTGATTGGCTGCTTTGTGTAGGAGCATCTCAGATTCCTAAGCTGCATTTTCTTTTTTTATATTTCAGATTTCCCTGCAAGAAATGGACAAATATGCAAATTTTTCACAAGTAATTTGGAGAAACATTCCACAGACAAAGCCTCAAATATATGAGGATCCACTGAATTTACCAAAAATCCACTAGTTTCACATGTTTGAATGAGAAAATAACTTGCAGTTTATGCATATAATCATAAGACCATCTGACCACGAATGGGGGAGGGTGCAGCAGTCTTCACAGCTGATTGTTATTTATGCCCTTGACTTTTCACCTGCTTTATTACAACTTAATTTTTCATCTATATCTCAAATCTAAACACATTCCCACTGGTTTTCCATCCATCATGTCATCCTGGTAATCTCAGCCGTCCCTGCGGTTTTGACCTTTATTGATGGGACTTTTATGAGGGGGAGGCTTCATCTTGGTGGTTCCCCACGTTTTTTCTCTTTTTTTCATATTTTTCAGTCAAATCTATGTCAGCCTGTACTGACATAAAGTCTCACGTTTTGCTCAGATAAATGCATCTGCGTTGATGAGAGCCAGATTGCGCAGGATAAAAAACATAAAACTGAGCAAATCTGCAGCTTGGTAAAACATATTTTGCGTATTTGTTTTTGTTTGGTCCGTCTTTATTTTAATGCAAGTATTTTTTGTCCACCGCAAATCTATTAGTAAATTCAATAGAAGACAAAAACAAGTAACTCTTCAGCAAAAATACTCGTTTGTTTTAAGTAAATAATTCCTTAATACTGGTGAAATATTAAGTAGCAGTTGGACTGGCAGATTATTTTACCTTTAAAAAGAGATTTTTCCATGTTATGAGTGAAATAATTTGCATTGTAACTAATATATATATTTTTTAGCAATATTAATGAATTTTTTTACTCAAAAGCTAAAATTTGAAAGTTAGTTTTCGTGTTATTCTAAGTGTACGAACAGATTAGGATTTTAAACTAGACCAAAGTACTCAGTAAGATTTTGTGCTAATTTTCTGTTTCTTTAAAGATTCTCTGAAAAAAGTGGATATTTGACACAGGAAGCATATTTTTAACAAACAAAGCTTGAATCTATCTTGGACTTTCTGTCTCATTCGCTGCTTTAAAATTTACCCAAAAATGGAAAAAAAGGGGGGAAAAACACAAATAAAGCGTCAAAACTCTTCTCCATTTTGAAAACGAAAAGGTTACGTTTGAACACAGATGAAAGTAATGTTTCAAACTTGATCACTCGTTTCTGTCTCAATTGAGACACAAGAGAGTTAATCAGCTTTGCTGCCTCTGGCTCTGACGGCTTTATCCCCCAGGACTTGATGACAGTCGGCTGTCAGAGCGGCGGCGGGGGTGCGTTCAAAGACCCTGGCTGTCGCTGCCTGCCAGCTGGTCTCTGAGGTCCTCTAACCTCCCCCCAAAAAAACATGTTTACCTAAATAACCGCGTTTTCCCCCAAAGCCTGCAGCTTGGTAGAACATCTTTGTTTTCATTTGGTGTGTCTCTGTTTTGATGCAGCTGGATTTCTGCAACAAGTTCCCCTCGAATGGCTGGTAAATTTATCTTTATCTACAAATATATGCAAATATTGTGGATAATTCACGGTTTAATTTTTCTCCAGCAGATTCTCAAATATTAACTATTTATTAAGAGTGGGCTTTTATCACTCTTAATAAAGTGATAAAAATAAATAAATGATAAAAAATAAATATTTTTCATCATTGTGATAAATACTTTGATTTCTTGTTGTCACAATAAATTTCAATTAATGATGTTTAAACCACCCAAAACTGTCCAGATTGTAAGATTTAGTATTTCCTCCACTGTTTGTTCAATGATTGCATCATTACAGATCAATCAATATGTAATTTATTGATACATAATAAATTATGAAATCATATTAAACTGCATTGTATTACAGTTTGATTATATTTAACCGAATTTTATATAATTAAATTCAGTTACTGTGAGCAATTTAGTGACACAAATAATGCTACTTTATGTGAAGAAGTAAAAAATAGTTTATATCACAATATTACCACAAAACATTGCAATTTTGGTTCACTTACTCCTGCTACCTATAAACAATTTTACATGAGCTGTTTTTACTTTTTAAGTAAGAACATATAGAATAAAAACTGTAATAATTAATAAGAATATTGGATATGTTAGGGTTAATTTATTTCAAAATAAAATCTCTGATTTATTTTCAAAAGGTGTGAAATATATTTCCATATCACTTGTATCTTTCTTTCTACTAGAAACGTCATTTTCTAAAAAACCACAAAACAATTAATTTTAAATAACATTTCAGATCTTATACTTTTTGATTTATTTTGGTAAATTTACAATGTTACAAAAAAAAGGAAACAAAATAAAATGCTACTTTGCAAACTAATAATTTACCCAAAAAGCTTTACGAATCCTTAATTTGCACTTACTTTATATTTCTCATGCCGACAGTACATTATATCGTCATCTTTACAACTTTTCTTTTTAATTTGTGATCAGTCTTGTTGCTCACAATTTAATTTTTATGTTTAAAGTTTAAAAATATGCAGAAACGGATCAGAAAAGCCACTTTGCGGTAACTCCATTAGGCCGAAAAATGTTTGCAAAACAAAAATGGGCTCAAATTCACTAAAAGAAAGCCGTGTCGTCTTAGGCAAAAAATTTATTTAAAAAAGGAAATTAATTATTTGTTTACTGTATTTCTGCAACAGTGTTTTAATCTGATTAATCATCAGATTACTAAAATAATCATTAGTTGCAGCTCTGGATCAATCTATGCAACGTCGAGACATTTAATTCCTCATAATTAGACCTGTCACAATAAATCAATAAATTGCATAATAAATTAAAACAAGCTCAACAACTTCTATTTGCACAATTTATTGTTTTCCTTTTTTCTCTTTTTCAACCAAAACGTGGATGATAAAAGTCTTTAGTCTGGTGTTTTGGTCTCAAATAGCCATTTTTTAAGGATAATTTTGTTTACAGAGACATCATTATTCGGTTTATTTGTCGTTTCTTCCGTCTTGTTTATTTATTTTGGATATTTAAAAATGTCTTCCAGTTTCAATAGAATTTAAAGTTTATTGATCTTTCAGAATATGTTCTTGCATTATTATGCTAATACATAACAATGCATCAATATTATCGTTTATCGCAATAACATCTGGGGCAATTTATCGTCCAGTAAAATGTATCGTGACAGGCGTAGTTCTAGTAGCAAATTAAAACCCAGTCAGAAAACATCCCAGCTCATATTTTATTGAGAAAAAAAGAACAAGTTTTTCTTTAAACCTTTTTATTTTGCATATAACCTTTCTAAGCGATCAGAACCGCTGACTAAAGATAAAGTGCCTTCACAAAGAGGACCAAACGCCCCTGTAATAAACACCAAAGGTTTTCTTTAAGTGTGCCGCTCTGAACCTGTGCATTGATCGCTTCGACCGTCTGCACGGTCATTAGCTGCTTCCTGCTCAGATAACACTGGCCTCAGTGCTTTCCCAAATCAGGATGGATTTAGTTTTCTTTAATTGAGACACGGTTCTCTCTCCTTCGTTGTCTTTTCATCACATGTTGGGTTTGCCGTCCCCGGGGAAATCTACATAGCAAACAGATCCGGGACAGAAACCTGCATGTTGATGAGACGCTTCAGCCCAAATCAGGATGTTACGTCATTATTTCTGGAGCTCTTGCTTAACCATTTAAAAGTATTAACATAAACCACAGAAGTGTATCATAGTGCATATTTTCCTTAATAGATTTATGCCAGAAAATAACTTAAACCCATCTTTGTGATTGTGGAACCTTTTCTTGACCTTTTAAATTCATTTTTATGACACAGCTTTCATCACACTGACATTTACTATATTTGTCCCCTGATTTTATTTTCTGTTTTTTATAGAAGAAAAAATAAACATTTAACTAGTTTTCTTTTTAATCTCATCTTGTGTTTCTCAGATCTGAACTTTTTGCACAGTTGTCCAATAAAGAGGCTCAGTTTTGTAACTTTTACTTGCAAAAAAGCTTCATTAAAATTAGTTTTGCCTTCCGAATGAAAGAAACCTGAAATTATATTAATCTTTTGTTGCAACAGCTGAAACTCGCATTAAAATTAGTTGATTTGGGTAAATTTATTCAGCTCCAGCATGAATGGTCAGCTGGTTTTGTATGGACTGTACAATGGCTGCTGGAAAAGAGAAGTTTTTTGCTATTTGGTTTCTTGCTGTCCAGAAACCACTTGCTACATTATTGTTGGTTGTGCAGAAGGCTCTACTAATGCTTTTCAGAAAGAAGCTTTAAAATGTATAAATATTTTTTTTTAGTTGGAAAAAAACTGACATTACAATGTGTTAATTTGTGTAAATTTATTCAGCTCCAGCACATTTGGTGAGCTGTTTTTACAGCTGTATGTGCAGTACAATGGCTGCTGGAAAAGAGAAGTGTGTTGACTTACCATCCAGAAAGCACTTGCTGCATTCTTGGTGGTTGTGCAGGAGACTCTACTAATGCTTTTCAAAGATGTACAGTTGGATAACTGTGCATCGTTTGTCAGCCATTTTCATGTGCACGTGTACTCGTTGAGTTGGGGGCATAGCCAGCAGCAGCTTATTTGGATTTAAAGCAGCTCAAAATATTCAGAACTGAACTGAAGTCTCATTTTCTAAGAATGATTTTGTGATTTAAAAAATGTAATCGTGTTTTTTATCGCCCCTACATCTGAACAAGGTAACAGGTCACCTTTTAATTTGATGACACAGTAAGAACCAAAGCATTTGCTCGTTTCCTCCGTCTCTGCGTCTCCCAGGATGAAGTGGAGGAGCTGCGAGCGGAGATGGAGGAGGTTCGGGACAGCTACCTGGAGGAGGAGGTCTACCAGGTGCAGGAGCTGCGGCGGGAACTGGACCGGGCCAACAAGAACTGCCGCATCCTGCAGTACCGGCTGAGGAAAGCGGAGCAGAAGAGCCTGCGTGTCGCTCAGACAGGCCATGTGGACGGAGAGCTGCTTCGCAGTCTGGAGCAGGACCTCAAGGTGCTGCTTGTTGGTTTGATTCGTCTGAAATTTGTTTTTGTAATTCCTTCAACAGCAAGGAGGAAAAACTTCTATGGTTTTTTTTACTGCATACAGCTCAGGGAAAAAAAACTTTCAATGATCAGTTTCTCAGATTTTACCCTTTATAAGTATGTTTGAGTAAAATGAACATTGTTCTTTGATTCTGTGACCCACTGACAACATGTCTCTGAAATTCCAAGCAAAAATTTAGAATTTATTTGCAGAAAAAGAGAAATGGTCAAAATAACAGAAAGGGTTAGTCCGTTTGAAGACATGTTATAACATTTCTCTTCCTCTGCTTTACTTTGTGTTCCAGTAAAAGACGTTAAAGTATTGAAGTCTGCAAAAGGATTACAGATGAGACGACAATAATATTAATCTCGTGCAACCAAACGGTCCTCAGGTCGCGAAGGACGTGTCGGTGCGTCTTCACAACGAGCTGGAGAGCACGGAGGACAAGCGCAGCCGAGCGGAGGACGAGAACGAGACGCTCAGGCAGAAGATCATCGAGGTGGAGATCTCCAAGCAGGCGCTGCACAACGAGCTGGAGAGGATCAAAGAGGTGAGGCGGCGGCGCATCGCTAGCATCCGTTAGCATCCGTTAGCAGAGGAACACCAGAGGCTGAATTTCATGAGGCTTGTTGGGCCACAGAGAGAAAACTCATCAGGCAGATCCTGCTGCAGAGCCTTTGCTTTCTTTATCGGTAAAATTAGGTAGTAATTAGTCACATTTACTTAAGTAACTTAATTTAAAAAATGTACTTTTAGGAGTATTCTAACTACATTGTATTTTTTACTTTTACTTGAGTTAAATTTCTGGATTTTCTACCCACTGAATGAAAAACAAACATGTTTTAACCAAATATTTATCAGACACAGACCTGCAGTTTCTTTTTAAAGTCTTGTAAGTTTTTTATTGAAAAAAACATGTTTGTTATTGATGTTAATTATTTTCGTTTTGGCCTTTAAAATACCAACATTTCCACACAGCTTTATATTTTATTTTGATTAGATACTTGGTGCTTGAGTTGCCTTTTCACCAAATACTTTTGTTACTTGAATGATTTCCTGCACAGCGACTTTTTACCTTTACTTGAGTAAAAATATGTTGAAGTATTTCAACTCTTACATGGTTAAAATTTTTAATTGAGAGAAACCAATTTGGAATTTCTTTTGCCTCATTTTGTTATTTTTGGTTATTTATATGAATTATTGTCATTTTTGTGCTTAAAATACCAAAATTTCCACTTAATTTTAAATTTTGGTCTGTCTGATGATGTAATTTTTAAATATTAAGTGATTTATAATTTGATGAGTTACACAGTACTTGAGTTGACTTTTTACCAAATACTTTTATTCTGAGGACTAATCAGGTAATTGGATATAATTGTTTTTATATTCAGCAGATTTTTTATTTGACATTTTATAGAATATTAGAAATTTATTGAAGGAGCAGTATTATGTGTTTTCCTGGCACATAATGGTATTTTATAGCATAATCAAGTAACTATGTTTGCTTCAATTGGAATATGACTTAAAAGAAATGTTACTTCCTGATTTGAAATTGGGCCTCTGTCTCTTTAAAAACTCCATCACAACATGGCTCCTCTATCAACTCTTTAGCAAAGTTTTTGCCAGCGGTTGACTGAGAAGTAGCTCTACCAATGAAGTCAGCAGTACCACCAGATGTTTGCTAATTACTGCTGGCTAGTCTGAAGGAGCTGTGAAACTTGGAGGAGGAGCTGTGTCTTGAAGGCGGAGCTACGTCCACCCAGGCGTTTTGCACAGCTGAATGGTTGCCATGGAGATTACAGGATTTGTCAAACCTGCATAAAATAATTAAAGTGACACTCCAGGTATATTTTTGATGAATGAATGACATTATAACATGATATAAAGGTCAAAAAGTTAATTTTACATAACACTGCCTCTTCAAAAATGTGGCATATTCATAACTGGCATCTCGACATTCACTGGTAGTATCACAGTTACATGTTTTTCTGATTTTTGCAGCTGTGTTGCCCAAAGAAAGAAGGAGGAAATTTTTACTTTGGCGGTCATGAAGTAAAGTCTCACCAGTAATCAGATGAGCCGAGTTTATTAGAGCCGCTCAGGTCGGACTGCTTAGACTTATCGATTCTGACAGCAGCAGGTTAGCCGCCGTCTGCCAGCCCAGAGGAAGTAGGCCAATCCCAGACACACCGAGCAGTTTGGTGATTCCCAAACTCTGTCTTTATCTGGCTGGTGTGCAGCTTGGCTTAGATCTACATCTCTAACAAAACAAAACAAAAGAAAACACTTTGCAGTTGCAACATTTCTACACTTTTGCTACTTGAAAGTATTTATTTATTGTCCCCATGAGAGGTTTCAGTCTCCGTTACAGAAGCCAGATTTGAGCGCTTTGTTGGTCCTTGTTGTTGGTAAAATGATGCATTCAGTCGTATTTGATGCTATGGGCAAATAGGATGTTGTTTTTTTGTTTTCATTTTCAAATATTATTTTTATACCATGTGAGAGAAAAATTCTCTCCACTGGTGGAGAATATGAGGAGAGCAAAAGTAAACTTCAAAATAAGAGCATGGATTAAAATCTTACTTTGTAACCAAAACTTCAACACAAATGTCAAACGTTAAAAATAATCTGGAAAAACTAACTTGGGAAAGCTAGGTGCTAAGCTAAACATTGTCAGACTTAGCAAAAATGCTAGTAAGCTAGATGGAAAGTTAGCAAATTAGCGGATGTTGTCCTTTTGCAATAACCAATAAATCAGTTAAGCACAAGATAAATTCATGACTTACAGTTTTTCTCTTTTCTTTTACCAAAAACTGAATAGTCAAAGTTAAGGCTGGAGTTTTGGTCTCAACTAGCCCTTTTTTTTTTTTTTTTAGCAGAATTTTGATTACAGAGGCTTCATAATAAATTTTATTTGTTGTTTTGTTTGATTATTTTGCGTACTTAAAATGTCTTCCAGCTCCAGTTTATCAGAATTTAAAGTTTATGGATTTTTGAGACTGTTTTTTCATTATTGCATTGCTTGAAAACAACAATATTATCGTTTATCGCAATAACTTTTGGGACAATTTATCCATCCATCCATTTTCTAGCATGTTTTTGGACTTTGGGAGGAAGCTGGAGTACCCGGGAAAGACCCTGGGCCGGGAATCGAACCCAGGACCTTCTTGCTGCAAGGCAACAGTGCTACCAATTTATCGTCTCAACATATTTCTTGCGTACATGCATGAGCAGCAGATGACATGCAGAGCGTCTGAGAAAAAGGAGGAGATGAGTCGAAGGGCTTCTGCTCCAAATGATTGCAGATTTATTTATTTTTTTGTCTTCCCCAGTGGTTCGTCCCAGAAAAACACGCTTCCATTTCTGGGTGGTTTTTTTTTTTTTTTTTTTTTGATGAACACCCCCGCCTTGTCTTTAAATAACAGCTCCACATTTTTTTCAAATATATATATTTTTTCACATTTGGAAGGAGCATATTGAAGTTTTAATGAACAGAGAGTAATTATTTCAATGCTGCTGTTTGAGACCGGCAAAAACAAGCTAATTGGGATCAGATGTAAAAACCGGAGGTACAACTCAGCTGCTTGACTCACATTCTCAGACGTAAGAGAAAGAAGTCAAGCTTACTGATAAGAATGTCGTCTGACTGGAAGGAGAAGACGCTCCTGATTTACTGCTTTACCTCACCTTGTAAATCGTCACTGAGGAACAAGAGAAAACACAAAATCCTTACTGTCGAAACCACAAGTCCACATAAAGCATTAAAAAGATACATGACTGTTTTTATTCTTCCTATAATCCTGACTAAAATGTTCCTGTTATTTTAAAACTGCAGGTTTTAAAACACTTTGAACTACTTTGTTGCTGAAAACGTGCTAAATAATAACAAAATTTAAAAATCTTATGTTTTACTTCTGTTTGCTAAATTCCAAAAATGCTTTATTTATCCCAAAAGGAAATTAAATGTTGTTGGGTCTCCTGTAGCAGTCAGTCTCACAACGAATCTGAAGGATCCTCTGACCAAAGGCTGCACGACAGTAGCATGACTGTTGTGACATGCTAACAGCCTGATTTCTCAGCAACGTGGATGAAAACATTAGCTGTTAGTAAGCACTGCTAATCCACCTCATTTGCTTTTGCCACTCATCTTTAAATCTCCGGCTGCGTGTCAGATGTGTCAATATTCTGTCAATACTAAATAAACACAATTGGCATGACGCCGGCTCCATCCCCATTCGAATGTAGAGCAGACCTCCGACAAACGAACGGTGTTACAACGGCAGAGGTAGCAGAACCCGAGATATTTTTTGAGGCATTTTTGCCTCATCAGCCAACAGTAATGCAAGAAAATTCTGCATTGAGTCCCACGGCAGGTCTGTAAGGTTATTAGTGGAAAACAGCAGGGAAATCAGCGTTAAAGCCCAAGAGGAACATTTGTGAGGGATACATAGTTTCATGTGATGCGAGTGTGAACGCTGTGTCTGACGCATTTTGCGCATACAAAGTGGGTGACTAATGACTTAAACATTACCGGCTTGTGAAAATCTGCCTTCAGGAGAATTCTTCAAAATAAACATTAGCATAAAAAGCCGCTTAAATGTAAATACTGCAGTTAATGCAGCATTTGTTTTCATGCTGCCATAGGGCTACCATTGGAATTTAGCAGCGCTGCGCCCCACGCTAACTAACTGCATCTTAACACCTACAATAAAATGATTTGTGTTGGGCTATCTACTGGATGAAAGAAATGTTAATTTTGCCAAAGCAACTCAAGTCTGTTTTTGAATCATTTAAAAACGATTAATTATTATTATTATTATTATTATTATAATTCACTAATTTCAAGTCTTTTACTTTGCTTCTATGAAAAATATAATTAATATTTTTCTATAAATAAAACATTATTAGTGCACACAACACTTGCATTAAAGAATGTTTTTATTTTCATGTGTTTTCTATAATAAGAAAGCTTAGAATCCCTAACTTTAGAATCTATAAATAATTAAAATTGTCCCAGTCGGCTTGTTTTTGGTTTTATTGTAGCCAGTCACATTTACAGACAGCGCCACCTTCACATCAGGAGGAACAAAGACAATGAGTTAAGAGACTAATATTGTAATTTTGGATTGTGTATGTTAAGATGTTGTGTTATTGCGGGGCGACTTCTAGTTATTTGGTCTGTGGGTGTTTGTCAAATGGTGTAAGTAAGTTTGAGAAACTGATTTAAAGCCAATCTGGTTGGCAGGATCTGCTGCTGCTTTTCTGAGAGTTGTTTCTTGTTTTTAATGAAGAGTGGCCCTCTGATGTGTGTAATGAATCAATGAAATGTCTGCTGCATGCAGAGCATCAGGTAATTTATTGTGCGCACCCTCTCTGCTGTGATAAACTCATCTTTCATGAAAGACGAATGCTTGGCCTCTGTGCGGTTCTGTTCCTGCTCACTGACTTCCGGGTTTTCCTCCTGGCACATTTCCTCCTCCTCCTGTCGCCTCAACACTTCGTAAAGTGGGAACGTAATTTACGCCACGCTCCGCTTATGCTTTTTATTTAAACCATCAGTGCGTTTAGACGCTGCTCTGTATGTGGGATCTCTCTTACATTTGGTGAATTGTGACCTTTCAGGCAGTCAGATGTGGCTCATTTGTTCAGTTAAATAGATTTTAGTTCAATATTTTTTGCAGCTTAAGCTTGGAAATGATTACATTGAAAAATGGTCACTTCTTGCTTGCTCTGTGGTTCAGTTATTTTTAAATGATTTGCTATTGGGTCCACCTCTTAGTCTTATTTTACAATTAATGGAAAAAATGTAGAATATTATTAGGTGATAATAAAATGTCTAACCATCGACTCATAAAATTGAGAAATGTCAGTTTTTTGTTGTTACATTTTGTACAACCGCCTTTCACAAATTAAAAGTCTTATTTTATAACATTTCTCTGGCCGTGTTGTTGCAGTTCATCCTGAACAAGAACTGGTTAAAATGAACTGATTCATGTTCACAGTTTAACTAGTTCTAGTTCATTTAACATATTTTAACTAGAATAAAGTTTAAATATATATTTAGTCCATTCCCCTGTTTGCTCACACAATTTTTATAATGACTTAATTATCAGAATTTATATCTTAATTAATGTATTTTATTGTTTTTAGTGTCAGAAAACACCTGGAAAGGACTTTAGACAATTTTATAATTACTGTAATTTGGTAAAATGGTATAAAACCAACAATATTATAATTTATATGGGACAATTTATCATTTGGCATGAATTGTTTTCGTGAAAGACCTACTTATTAGGCTTTTTGTCTTCATATGTTCCCTCTCAGTTGTTTATTGCTCACTGATTGAGCAACAAGGGCAGCATAAATAATGAGCTTTTGTTTTATCACACCTAGAAAATTGTAATCCAGCATAAACATTGTGTCTTTTCTTGGTGTTTTTCGTCCAGAACGAACGGAGACGTGTTTACATTTTAATAAGTCACAGTATCTCAGCGACAGTGACTTGTCTTCATCTCTCTGTCTTGTATTTCCCGTTCTTCTGCTTCTCTGCTGTAGTAATATAAAGGAATCTCATTGACCTACTTAATATCCTGTCTGACTCCACCAGCAGGAAGGGGAGAGGAAAAATCTGCTGCAGTGACATACATCCATATGAAACATATCGCCATGTTGCTGAAAACCCCCAAATTTACCATCTGTGGAACAAAGAAAAGAGTTTAGAGCCGTTTTTCTGCACAATATGCTGCAGAATTCAAATCCTTTTAAAGCGTCTCTCGTATTCTTCAGCAGGTAAACTTTGGCTTGCATAGAGAAAATGGGGCAACCATCAATTGTGTGGAACCTTGGGGAGTTTGTCGCTTTCCTTTTGAAGTTTAAAACCCGTGAAAGGTTGAATTTGTCATCCGCGCAGACGGGATTTTCTGAAAATGTTTTGCAAGTGATATAATTTACTCAAGCATCAAAGCTGCCACTCAGTAAATGAGAGCGTCGTCGTACGAACGTAAGAGTGCCTCTTTAAACATCTTCAGACGAATCGAGGCTTTTCGAAACAGCATCAAAAGATTGTTTGTTTTGATCTTCAGAGATCTTAAGGTTCTGCTTGTATTTTCTGTTAATTCAAGCGTCGTCTACATCAGATCAATGATGGAAAATATAAATTTGATTTGGGTTTTTGGCTAAGAGCAGCAGAATTAAGAAAAATACATTTATTTTTAGTGATATGCATCATTTATTTAGAACTCAATTAATAAATAGTGAGGATTTATGTTTGGATCGTCAAGATCGGTCAAACTACAAACCTGAGACTGAAATAGTTCATCTTTAGTACAGGTTAAAGATGAAGGGCAGGACATGTATGCTCACACAAAGATAAAAGTATTACAATGTATAAAAAAACAAACTTCAGAGTAAGATACTCCACAGTAAAGGCGAGATTATAGCATAAGATAATCTACAATTATCAGTAATGATTCCTCGTTTCTGTGCATCTGAGTTGAATAATTTAAAAAAAATAGAGGAAGGATCTGCTTCAACGCTTGTTAATGCACCGAGGATGCAGCAGTTTGTCAGTAACAAATATTCCTCCTTTATTTGGCTCAGACACTGAGGAAACAACCACTATAGCTAGCTAAGCTAACTTTTTGTAAGCTAGCTACAAAAAAGTTCAAAGCATAACCTTCAAAAGAAGACAAGATTTTAACATTAATATTTAAAGTGTAAATAACATTTTCTTGAAAGAGGAGAAGTGCAAAAGAAGTCAACATGAACTAATCTTACCAAACATCTCAAAATTTCTTTTGAAGAAAAGAGCAAATGTTACCGTTTAACATCAGACATGCTTCAACTTGCAGGCTCAGCTTATAAAAGGCGTGAAAGTAAATTAGAGTCTGAAGGGACTGACCAAAATTCAACCAAATGGTTGGTCATGGAAAGAAGAAATATAGAAAACATGAAAGTGATTGGCTGGACTTGTAGATAAGTGCAATGTTTGCTGAAAATTGCAAATAATGAGTAAATTTAGATAAACAGTAGCACAGTTAAGTAAGTATATTACCTTCAGTTGTTATATAAATGGCATATATAAATATCAAACCTGACTTAAAAGAGATTTGATTTTGCAATTTGACATCTTGAAATCGGGCCTCTGTCTCTTTTAGAAGCTCTCAACTCGTCATCACAACAATGCTCCGCCATTATGCAATTTACAGACATTCTTAGTGTTGGACTGAAAAGTAGTTTGTATTATAAGTTCAGCAGACTCACAGTTCCACCAGGTGTTTAATTGCTGCTGCCGCTAGTCTGGAGGAGCTGAGTGAATAAAATAACAATATAACATAACGTAAAGCTCAAAAAAGTAGATTTTTACGTAATACCTTTCTATTTTAAGAAAACAACAGCTGTAAGTTATCTTTACCCATTAAATCATAAGAAGCAAAAACCAAATCAACAGAATTCGTAGGGTTTATTTTCCATGTAGAACAGAAACCAGATCTGTGACAGATGGATATTCAGATATATTTCCTTTTTACAAGGCGTCGTTTTGTTGAGTATTTTCGCTAAATAATCCAGTTTCATTTCTTTGAAGCTGTAAGAGAATCCCGGTAGATTCTCTGGAGTGCAAATGTTTGGTTTGCAGAAAAAATAAAAAATACCGAAACCTCTTTCAGTTTGCAAACCGCCGCCGTGTCAGTGGCAGCGACAGACGCCTCGTCGCCTGGCAGCGTGCGCCGCAGCTTTAACCTGAAAACATCAGAACGTTTGGCCCAGAAGCTGGTGTTGTGGAAGCTTCTCCTCGGCGTGGCGAATGGCATTAGCTGTTATATTTAGGGAGGTTGACAGCAGCTTGGCAGGCGGTAACTCTGACTGATTCAGAGCGTTCCTCACCTCCGCTTCAAGAAACAGGCTGTCGGGAAAAGAGAGCCTCCGGTAAAATGGAGGGGAACGCCGTATTGATGGAAATATGGTCGGGAAAGTTTAGAGGTTCTCGCTAAGAGTCGATGAAGGAGAAAAGAGGATGGGTCCACATCTAAAATGGATGCTGGCAGAGATGGGCAGTAACTAGTTACATTCACTTAATTGCATTCACTTATTTTCTGAGAAAAAATGTACTTTTACTTTACGTACTTTCTACTCTTGAGTAAATAACTGGATTCTCTACCCACTGGCTGAAAAACAAACGTGTTCGAATGAAGCATTCAGGTGTGTGTATGAGTTAGAGACACACACCTGCAATTTTTGTTAAAGTTTCACAAGTTTTTTTTATTGAAAGAAACTGATTTGGAATATTTTCCATTTGCCTTATTTAGTTTTTTGTTTTTGTTACTTATGTGAATTATTGTCATTTCGGTCATTAAAATACCAAACTTTCCATGAGGCAGTTTTTCAATATTAAATGATTGATAATCAGTTACTCAGTACTTGAGCAGATCTTTTACCAAATACTTTTTATCTCTTACTTAATTAATTTCTTGGATTGCTACTTCTTACTTTTAATTGAGTAAAAACATGGTGAAGAATTGCTACTCTTACTTGAGTATAAAATTCTGGGTTCTCTGCCCACCTCTGGATGTTGGTATGAGTTCATAATAAAACATTTAAGTAGCTTCAAAGTATCTCAACACATCGAGGATATTTTGCAAAGTCAAACGGAAACATGACGACTGTAATTTTACAAATTAGCACTTTAAAGTTTATGTGGAAATATTAACTTCCTTAGCAGAAGTCAAGTGCTAAGCTAAACATTTTCAGACTTGGAAAAAATGCTAATGTGCTAAATGGAAAGCTAGCAATGCTATTAGCGTGATCGTGAATTAGCACAGGAAAGCCTGTGGCTTTAAGCAATAAATCAATTAATAGCAAGATCAATTAACATGAAGTTAATATAATTTATTGTATTTCTCTTTTCTCTCTTTCTACCAAAAACTGGATGATAAAAGTTTTCATTGTTTTGGTCTCAACTCGGCCTCATAATTCATTTTATTTGTTGTTTTTGTTGTTTTGTTTATTCATTTATGATATTTAAAATTCACCTTTAAATATTGGTGAGAATTTAAACTTTATTGATCTGTGTTCTATCATTATTAAGCCATTATTACCATTTATAATACTTGAAAATGGTCTCAAAACAGCTACATTATTGTTTACATTAATAACTACTGGGACAATTTATCATCCAGTGAAATTTCTTATCATAACAAGCCTAAGCGGAGGTGTGACCACCACTGGTTACATTTTGCTTTTATTTAAAAAATATAAGTACAATCCACAAATCTGCAATATAATTCTTGACATCTTCAGAACAGTAGATGTTACAGAGTCCATCAGGGTTTAGATTTAGGTAAGATTCACTGCAGCTTCACAATCTTTGTTGATAAAACATTGAAAATTTGGGCCGTTTTTTTTATCCAAGTGTGCAGAAGAGGGAACCCCTCCCTCCTATTGTGAACCGCAAGGCCACCGTGAAATGCTAACCTCATTAGCAGAGAGATGGAGATTCGTGGCCTCCCGTTTTCCAGAGATGGGAATAATGCCCTGTTGTCTGAACCAGAAAACGTCGGGGCAGCTCGGATGGAAAGACCCAGATACAAGTTTATGATCCCCGGTTAATAAAGTTTTATTTATCTGAGTCTCACTTCATTTAGCTGCTGTAATTATCATCAAAAACAACAGATGATTATAAACTTCTGATTTAATTACACCACAGAAACCATCTTGGAAATGTTGGAGGGTTATTTTATTTTGTTGTTTTAATTTTGGGGTTTTTTACAGGAGAAACATTAATTTTCTTTTTAAAATTCTGCCTCAAAATTCCCGATTTTTAGAAACTCAAAACCTCACAACAAAAACACTAAATCAGTTCTTTGTCCATTCATGAGGAAAACAGGAGCAGCAGCGTGGAGACCTAGCAAACCAGCATCCTCTGTTGGTGCTTAAAAGATCTCTGTGGTTAGTCCAGTTTCTCAAACACTGCAAAAGCACAAAATCTTAACAAGTATTTTTTTTCTAGTTCTTAGTGAAAAAGACAAAACTAGCTTACACGTAACTTTTCAGAGAGATACAGAAGCTTGTCTTAAGTGAATAATTCTTTAATATTGGTAAAAAAGTGCTAGTTTCATTGGCAAGTTTTTTTCACTTATGGGAAAAATGTCTTACTGTCACATCCGCCTCCCAGAATGCCCGGCGGCTGGTCGAGTCGGGCAGAAGACACATCAGCTCTTCCCTTCCCTCCTCTTGGCCCGTCTGAGTTGCAGCGACATTTATAGCTGCTGGTGTTGCTCCACAAACACGTCGTATTTTTTTATTTTTTTATAGCGTTGCTCAGAGCCTCAGCTCTGAGCCTCAGCTCTGAGCCGTGTTTTTCAGAGTTTGACGTGACCTCCAGACTGAGACGCCGAGTCGATGCCTTTCACGCGCCGTCGGCCTCCATTCGTCCCTTTGGTCTCTCATGGGATGAGAGACAAAAGCTGAGGAAAGCTTGCCGTCCTGCAGCTCGTTTACTCATAGTCTCACCTGGGAGCTGACCTTTCAGATCCACCTGCCCGCCTCGAAAGTGGGAAGAAATAATCTGCCTTCTTGCATCTTTAAGCAATAATGTGCCGTGTTTTCTCATCGCTGTTATTCATTATAAATGAAATGCTTTAAAATATCCAAAGAATGACAACAGCACTGCAAAAAAAGAAAATATTACCAAGTATTTTCTAGTAAAAATATCTTAGTACACTTGAAATAAAACAAAACTAACTTACAAGTAACTTTTCAGTGAGATATTCAATAATTCCTTTACATTGATTTAAAACGTAGCATGTCATGAGATTGTCACATCAACAGTGTTCAGTCAGAGGCATCTTCAGATTCATTGCAAGACTGACTGCTACTGGAGATCCTCACCATCAATAATAACTCTTTAAAGGGGCAGTTTCATGTAAAATTGAGTTTTCCCTCACCAATGGAGTGTTGCCTTAATTCTTTCTTATATTTGAGAAATCCTTTAGTCTCCATGGCAACCATTCAGCTGTGCAAAACGCCTGGGTAGACCTAGCTCCGCCTTCAAAACGCAGCTCCTCCTTACAGAGGCAGTTTCTGAGCTTCTGCCTCACAGAGCAGCTCCTTCAGACTAGCCAGCATCAATTAGTAAACAGCTGCTGAGCTCATTTTACGAGCTACTTCTCGTAAAATGTCCTTAAAAATAAATAATTTTTATTTATAAAAATAAAATTATTTTTATGACTTGGTTCTAAATTACAAGTAAAATTACAGTAATGCAATAATTAACGTTGAAAGGAATGCATAGAAGTAAAAATGTATTAAAATACTTGGATGATTTGAGTTATGACATCATTTAATTTCCCTTTGGGATAAATAAAGTGTTTCTAGTTGAATTAAAATGCCAGTCAGAACAGGAGCTGTTTGGACCAGGCGTTAGTCATGTTCTTGTTTACTTGCTGATGTTTTTTCCCCTCCATCGCGTCCTGATGACCTTTTCCTACCAGTTTCCTCCTCCTGCCTCGCGCCGTCCTTGTCAGACCCCCGAAACCTCCAGGCGTAGCTGCCACTTCAGGACTCGTCAGAGCTTGTCGTCAGACCCGCAGCGACTCAAACGGTTCAAACAGAACGAGGTGGAGTTCGTTCAAAAAGCTGAAAACATAAACCCAGCAACGGTTCAACTAAATAAATCAACCATCTGAGTAAAATAAACATAATTTATGCTGTTTGCAGGTCAGGTTTTCTTTTCTTCTTCAGATTTGGGTGCTTTAAACCGCCTGTTACCACGGCAACCGGTGATGGGCGGCCGTCATTAATTGCCGGCGGCAGGGTAACCAAGCGGCCACAGTTTCGGACCGCGAGCCAAGAGGGGCGTCCGCGACGCTTCGTTACCGTCTGCTCAGGAGTGCTTGCGTTTAATTAACACGCCGCCGCTTTACGGTGCGGTTGTTCAGCGTTGCAGGGCGTCACGACGAGAGGCGGAGGGAGAATTTCCTCACTGAAGATAAATCAATAATTTGTTAAGCGAGACAGTAACTTGGAGCTGATAGCTGAGAGTTAAAAACGCTGTTAAATAGAAGCTTTGTGCTGCAAACTGAAGCAGTTTGTGTTGGTATTCTCTCGTTTGATGGAAAAAATGTTTCCAGTGTTCATCATTTATTGTGATGAGAAATTTGCTTTGTTTTTGCTTTGATAGATTCCAGTTAATGATGTTCAATAAAAAAAAAACTGACAGGATTATCAGAAGAGTTATTTTTACAATTTTCTCCCATTGTTTGTTCAATGAATATCAGTAACGTTGAAAAAAATGATTAAATGCAGTTATAGTGTCCAGTTTGATTAAATAAAACTTAATTGTTTAAGTAACTGCAGTCCTGAAGAAGCGTTTGCTTCACACGGGAATAGCCATATAGCTCGTTAAAATATAAGTAATAAATTGTTTTTATCATAATCTTTCTCATTATCAATCTAAATCATATTTTAATTTAAATCCATATCGCCCACCCCAACAGTTCTGATCTTCAGGTCAGATATTTAAAGGTTTGGGGGATTTTTAAAGGGGAACTATAATTCAAAATTCATTTTTTCCACATTTTTGCACTTCAATTTGAGTTTCTACTGCTTCTAAAAACAACCGAAACGTTGAAAAAATCCGCCTGGCTGTTTTCTGGCAATAAGTTAATGGTTTTTTTTGGAGTCCAGAAAATGATTTATTACTAAAATCACCCGGTTTAAGTCACAGACGGTGGACGCTTCACCGTTACCTAGCAACCCCAGCGGAGAGCCAGACCCGTTACCTAGCAACCCCAGCGGAACTGTTTTTCCGCTCTGTGGAAAAGACAAGTGTTTGATTGTTGACTTAAGCAAACATTGGTTGATATTTCAGGACTTGAGGCAACATTTGTTGTGAATTTACACTGTAAATACTCTGGACCGGAGTTGGGGGAAGTACATGTACGTATTTGAGCCTTTGTGTATTTATTTTTCGCCCTGTCAAGAATGAAATCATGAAGCATCACTGTCAATTAGCGCTGAAGCTAATAGTTATTTTAGTACTCCATTATTCTGTTGCTCTGACAGAGTAATTTGGTTAATAAAAATTATTGCCTCATTCTGCAGATTTTTCCCTTAAGCATTTATACAATATATTTTACACAATATTAAAAATACACAGGAAAATGCACATTTTTTAATTCTGTTTTTAAATAAGAAAATAAACATATTGTTGCCTAAAATTCATTTGTTTAGTACAGCTTGATCATTTTCAGCTATAAAATACTTTTAACATCAACATGTGAACAACTCAACCATTTCTGCTTGACTTCACATCAATACAGTGTAATTAGTGGCCTGAATGTGTTGTTCTTTCAGCAACCAATTAATCAATTACTAAATTATTTCATGATTATTTTAATAATTGACTCATCATGATTAATTTGATTAATCTAGCAGCTTGTAAATTTCTGACTTTCTTCCACTTGCTTGTTTTTATCTGTTAAAAATAAAGTCTCTACCGCTTTTAATTTAAATTTCCTGCTTCCTACTTCTTATAATCTGCTTCCTGTAATTATACAACTCCTTGTGGCTCCCAGGTTTTTCGTCCTTATCAGTAACACCTGTATTTAACCTTTTTGCTCCTTTATGCTGCCATCAGGGGTTTATTTAGAATAAAAATGGTTGTGGCCGGTTTGCGTGTCGTCGTGGGACCCTGAAGCGGACCTCACTGTAATTATACATCTCAAAGACGCTAAAGCAGCTTACAGAAGCAGCTCGCTGAAGCGTAAGCCTTCCCCTCGTTCCTCGTCTAATTTTCTCCCCACCGTGGGAACTGCAGAGTCAGCACAACGCTCTGAGTTTGCCATAACCAGTTTGCCAGTAACTTATGTAAGCAAAACACTCTCTTGCATAAAAACACTGACAGAGAGAAAGGTAATTTTACTCTTTAGTAGCTTGCATCTTTACACGGTTTATTTAAAATGAGGTTTATGTGACTCAAATCTGAGACAGGGAATTTGTCACTTTTGTCAAAAAAAAAAAAAAAAAAAAATCAAGATTTGACTTCAATTTTAAGAGCTTTAGGCTTGACTCAGACTGAAGTTTTGGGATTTGAGTCTAATTTGCAGATCAGGGTGAAAAAAGCCCAAAATATTTGTATTTCGAGAGAAAGAGACCAAAAATGGCAACAATCTCTGTAAACAACTGATCAGGCCCTATATTTCTAGTATTGATAAAATCTCAGGATGCCACTTGTGTAGAAAAAGAGGTTCTAGTGACTAAACATTTTAAATTTAAAAATGAAATGTTGGTGTAACTAATTTTAATTCAAATTATTTTTATTTTGAGGCAGCCTAAAAAAACACCAACTTGTACTTAAATCCAAATTTGTCCAGTGTTACTTTGTAATAAACGTTTATGCAGTACTTTTATTTGTTAAACAAATGTTTGGGCCTGTAAAAAGGTTTTATTCTTTGGTTTCAATGTATTATGGAGTATTTCGTTGTGTAATAAATGTTAAAAAAATAAAGGTTACTACTTCGCGGATTTCGTCTATTGCGGGTTCTTTTTGGAACGTAACCCCCGTGAAAAACGAGGGCTCGCTGTACTCGCCTGTTTTGTACGTCCTAAACGTGTCCGCCAGCGTTCACACTCACATCCAACGATACGTTGTATCCCCCACAATTTTTCTTCTTGAACTTTATCGTTTGACTTTTTTGTTGTTGTTGTTTCCTTGCAGACCTGATGTTGGACTCATTGGGTAATTTTTCTGCCTCTGTTGGCTCACGAGGCAGAACTGACCCAGAAAATGTCTCTGATAATGCATTGTACTCCACTCCCTCTGCAACAACACTGTTAGTTGGTTTGCTCTACTTTCCCATGGAGTTTATGCGTCAGTCCAGTCGTTTGAGACTTTACTTACACTTAGAAACCTTATGACTACCTCCGTCCTGTTTGTATCTGTTTTATTAATCCGACACGCCATGAAGTGCCTCCTGCTCCCTCGATGCCAGTTGGCTGCGTGTCGTCTGCCATCAGCTTCCTGGGTTGTTTGGGAAGGTGTTTAAAGCGTGAGCAACATTCCTCCATGAAAGGCTCCCTTGTCTTTCTCACTGATGCGCCACGTCTGCTCTGAGGTCAGAGTCGGCTTAGCGGGGAGGAGCAGTGAGGGAGTTGTTTTCATTCGGCTGTACAGAATGATGTACAACCTGTGCATCCTGGCAAAGGTCACCATAGCAACGCGGTCCAGCCCCAATGGGAATTCTGTGTTTCTTGGATCTATAGGTTCTGCATGAATCCAACATGTGTTGCTGGAAACAAACAGCTTATTTATCATTAAGTTGTTTCATGTCAAGAAATAATGTGGATTTTCTGAACCCTGTATTGTAAAAATCTGCATTTCTTATCTCCTGCGTGTCCCAATCGATACATTTTGCGTTCTTCGGTAAGCTAATAGATATTTGCAGTTTTTCAGAGCTTTCAGTGATGCTGCATTTAAGTGCCAATTGTAAACTAAATA
Organism: Poeciliopsis retropinna; assembly: GCA_010277075.1. Lineage (NCBI taxonomy): Eukaryota > Metazoa > Chordata > Actinopteri > Cyprinodontiformes > Poeciliidae > Poeciliopsis > Poeciliopsis retropinna. The sequence goes on from VMRM01000021.1 coordinate 6,092,263, forward strand.
ATTCATACGGGCTGTAAAAAAATAAATAAATTAAAAAAAACATCATTCATTGTTATCAGCACACTTCACTGAGGTGAAAAGCCAGAAAGAGTCATTTCAATAATTACTTTAAAACCATTTCTGATTCAATGGAGACAAAACAAAGTAAATTTTCTAGCTGCTGTGGCGTTCATTTGTTAGCCGAGTCTGACAGCAAGAAGTCAAAATTCATTGGAAATGTGGGGAGAAATCTCTGGGCGGCCATTAATGTGAGGCGATGGAGACGCTTCGCCCGGCTTACGATGCTTCCTGGATGCTTCCTCCGAGGTTTCCACTTCCTGATAAGGCCACGGATTTAGAGAAACTCATTATGACTCATAATATCAACACATGTTAATTAAGTAATTAATCAATTAATCGCATGATAAATTGAAATGAATTTGATCATTTCCATTCCAATGATTTATTTTTTTAAGGGCAGTTTGGCTTCCAGAGACTTCCTGAAACATATTCATTGCTTTTGATTATGCAGCATTTATTGTTTGACATATTTTCCAATTTATTCCAGTGTTTGAAACATATGTTTATCTTTAAGACTTTTTCCTTCCACTAAACTATCAATCAATATGCTTGGATATAGCTTTCTGTGAATGGCCAGCTCCTTTTAAAATAATCATTTATTGGTGTTAATGTAATAGTTATGATCATCAAATTTGCAGAAATAATAGCTTCAGATACATCATATCATATTTACCAAGAGTTTCACTTGTTGAAGTGAATTATATTTTTCCCATTTATTCTAGTGTTTTCAACCAGACTTTTTCCTTCCACTCAATTGTCCATCAATATACTGAGATATTCCTCCAGCTTTTTCTTCATGCAACAGTTAAATATTTCATTTCATAATCAAATTTCCCAGAAATAATGGCTTCAAAATTGCCATTATTGTGGAACCAATGTGTTTACTATGAGTTTCAGTGGAATTACTGGAATAAACAAAGTTTTTAATGGTTTTGTTATAATTTTGCTCAATTTTCAGCTGTAAATTGAGTTTTTGTGTGTGTTTGTAGAATGGATGAAATATATTTAGACTACTGCAGGAGCTGCAAGCCACAGATTGATCGTCTGTGTAAAAATAACCCATCCCGATGCAGCGGCAGCTCCACTGCGTGTCGTTGGATTGGCCCAAAAAATTAAATCAAGCAACAAAAGGGGAGGCCTTTTGGCTCCTAAATGTGTTCAGTCATGGCTGTGTTGTATTAATTAATTTATTCAAAGGGATTACAGGCCAGATTGAGCGCTCATTCATGCAGATCTCACTAATATAATCTCCCTCTAAACATTTCAGAGCGACTTATCTCTCTGACTCGTTCGTTCTGTGGAGCCAGAGTCCTCCGTCGGGCTTTATCTGCATCTGACGGCCGCCGCAGCGCCTTTTGTACCCACAATCCCTCTTAATCCCGCCCACTTACATCCCCGCTCCCGTTTATCAGGCGCCGCTTCCATCTTTGAGGAAAAGCATAAATAGGCCAAGCTGAAGAGTACAGATGCAGCTGAAACGTCTTCCACTCCTCCCATAATGTTTTCCACAGGAGGGGATTTTTCAAGTATTTTTCTGGTGATGTCATTGTGTGATGTCATCCAGCTTCAAGGCGGGTCCGAGTTTTCATGGTGGGAACGTCTGTTTTCAGCCGCATCTGCAGCATCGTTTCTGGCTTCAGTGATTTGTGTTTAAGCTAATCGAGCAGAGGCAAACGCACCCACACACACACGCATGCACACGCACACACACACACACACACACACACAGACAAACACAGAGACTGGTCTGTGAGGCTCTGCTAATTACTGTGGAGAGCAGTTAATTAATGCTAAGTACCAACGGAAGTAAAAATCACTGTTGTGTCGTCATTTTGCAACTTAATTAGAGTGATTGTCCTCTGCTGGTCGGAGACATTCAGACAAAAAGAGATGGATGGATGGATGAATGGGTGGATGGATGAACAAAGAGATGGATGGATGGTTGGATGAATGAACAAAGGGATGGATGGATAATGGATGGATGGATGGATGTTCCAGCTGCACTGGGAGGGAATCATTCACTGCAAAAACCCAAACTCTTGGTCCAGTTTTTGGTGAATTGTTTCACTTATGAGTAAAATATCTCGTCGTAATTGAATATATTTCAGTGGAACTAGAACTTTTCCGCCAACGTTAAAGAATTATTGACTCACAACAAGCTGCTGAAAAGCGACTGAAAAGTTCGCTTTGTTTTATTTCAAGGTAAATAAAATATTTTTCTCGAAACTAGATGAAAAAACTTCAGATTTTGTGTTTTTGCAGTGTTGTTGTTTATCATGCCATGCCTCAACCAACCAACCAACCAAATAAAATGGACAAAGTTCTAGAAAAAGAACCAATCAAGGCTTTCTCTCGCTTTGCATTCTGTGACACTTAGTGGAAAAGTGGGGAAATGGAGTTCAGTCCATATTTGGTTACAGAAAACAGGAAGTGAGTCACAGGCTGCTGTGGATGAAATGGGTTTTATTCCTCATGTTTTCCATCCATTTGGCCATGAATGATTCTCTCTGGCCCTCTTCGGATGGCAAGGAAGACTTTTATAAATACAGAACAATTTAAAAAATCAACCAGGACATGTTTATTTTATTTAAAAGCATCAAGGAGAAGTTAAAATATTTTCTTATTATTCAGCCTTTAACATGCATTTTGAGATTAGACAAAATCAACTCCAATTTAAACAGCCTAATTCAAAGAAATATTTAACATTTAACTGCATAAACTACTTAATCTCTGTGAAACTTTAATTTCAATATACTTTGAAATAATAGCTTTATTATTATAACAGCTAATAATAGCTTTCACTGCTCTGAATGTTTAATTATTTACATCTAAATTTGATTTTTTTATATTTGACTAAGGCTTCGTTCACACTGCAGCCCGAAGTGACCCAAATCCTATTTTTGGTCAAATCGTTTTGTTTGTTTTTTTGTTTTTTTGGCGCGGTCGTTCACACGTACAAGTATATGCTAAACATGGATGCTAACGGTGGAGCGTAGCTTACGATTTTGAAATTGTTGTCCGATCGGAGCCAGCACAGTAACAACGTAATCCTCATTACTGTCCGCCATGATTGCTGTTTTTTGCGGGACTTTATCACGACTTGATAAAGTGCAGCAAGCGGGTTGATGTATTTGACATGATAAACATTGTGACGTTTGTCATCTGGACCTGGACGTTGGGAGATTCAGGTCACTTTCAAAAATGGGTCGTATTCGACAAAAACAAAAATCCGACTTGTGTTGTTCAGACTGTCATAAATAGATCAGATACAGGTCGCATACAAAGGCTGTATGTGTATATATATATGGAATTGGGTCACTTCGGGCTGCAGTGTGACCGCAGCCTTTTATTTCCTCCTTATAAAGTCGTCTGGACCCGACACATAAAACCCAACTATTCTAAAAACTGACTCGAAAGGTTTCTGAGGAAATCTGACACTTAAATGACTTTTTTTTAAATCATAAGTAAGTAGTAGGTATTCCTGAATGATGTTCCAGGACAGTTTAATAGCCAGTTATGGTTCCTAGAAGGAAGCTCTGCTGATCGTCAGACTTTAAATAACCGTCCAAGCAGCAGTCTGTCTCTGGCAGCAGCTCCATTTATAGCTGGGGGTTTCTCCTTCCTGTCTTCTTCTTCTCCCCCCCGTTTGTCACATGATGATGTCAGACCAAATCTGAATGATTTTATTAGTTGGTGAGGCTAAGCCGGTGTGCAGAAGGCTGCCTTGTTTTTGTTTTTTATTTTTTATCCCGGCTTTGCATGCGATGTGCACTGCAGTATTAGCTGCAGGACAGATTTCCACGCTGGGCAGGCAGATGCTTTTCTCCCCTCCCCTTTGGTGTTTTTTGGAAGTGTCACAGAATGCAAGGCAAGAAGGACACGTTGGTGTGAAGCAGCATCGTGTTGCAAAGCATGCAGCAGACCACACCAAATCGTGTTTATCAGGAAATGTTTTCAGTCTGTATTTATGTGGGATAATTCCCAGTATGCATCTCTGTTATTTTAATCTTCAACCTATTGCATAGATTAACCCTCTTCTATCTTATTTCTGACTCTTGTGGGGGTCCAGTTGCTGGAGACCTTAGATCAAGGAACCCCCCCTTCCATTAAAATGATTCTACTCTCTTTCCTATGAATATATATACATATTTCTTTTGGGGGGGGGGGGGTAATTTTTATTTATTTCTTTTTGTGTAGATTAAGCCACTTTAAATGCAGAGTTTGAAATGCACTTCCCATAAATGATTAGAACTACTTTCAAACAAGCACCAAACTTGGCACAAATACTCCTGAGACGTTACTACTGTATTTTCCAGTCTATAAGTCGCACCAGCCATAAAATGCATAATAAAGAAGGAAAACACATATATAAGTCGCTCCGGAGTATAAGTCGCATTTCTGAGGGAAATTTATTTGATAAAATCCAACACCAAGAACAGACATGTCATCTAGAAAGGCAATAAAAATAGAATAGCGGCAACAACAGGCTGAGTAATTGTACGGTATGCTAACGTTACATGACAAACAATGTACTGAGAACGTGCCTGGTATGTTAGCATAACATATTAAGAGTTATTCAGATAACTATAGCATAAATAACATGCTAACAAGTTTACCAAACTATCCGTGTCGCTCCAAATCACTAAATCTTCATCTTCGGTGTCGCTTGTAAACAACTCGGCTACCTCCGGAGGTAGCTTCTACCGCACATATCAACACAGGCCTAGAGCGCCCTCTGGCGGTTTGGTGTAAAAATATGTTATATGATATAATAATTTAACACATAAGTCGCTCCGGAGTATAAGTCGCACCCCCAGCCAAACTATAAAAAAACTGCGACTTTTAGTCCGGAAAATACGGTACTCTGAAAAAGCATGCGGGCCACTTGAAGTTCAAAATGAATTGGCATTTCCAAGATGGCTGCAATGCCGCTGTGTAAATGGGAGACTTTACCACAGAATCTTACCACTTTGATTGATTCGGATGATATTAGTGTCTAAAAGTTGGTTTTGAAGTACGGGACATTCTACTCTAACCTTCGAAGGAGCTTCTTTACACTTATACATGGTCAAAAAAAATATAGGTACATAGCAGAAATCTATGTCCAATATGGCAGCCATCTTGAATTTCAAGTGGCCCGCATGGACCCTGCAAAGAGGAACGCCCAAGGAGGACCCATCATCATTTGAAAGATTCTTCTAAAATATTATGCTACCTGCTGCATTACAGTGCAACATGCTTATTTTTGTCAAATACCAATCATATCATAAACATGAATGTTCTTTACTTGGTATTTGTCTCAGTGTTGGTGTTCTTAATCAACTTTTTTTAATTTGCAGCATCATTAATGATCTAGGAGAACATTTTAAAAAATGTAATTTTCTCTTTTTTTAGACTGCACTGAGGCGACGCGGAAGCAGGGAAACTTTTAAGGACAAGAAATCCTCGAGTCAGGTAAAAATAAAATCCCTTTTACTTGAACTGTGTGATGCACTATATACATCGTCAGCCATATAAAATGACTGAAGGTGAAATCTGGGAGTAAAAAAAACACAATTCTCATTTTTTTAAAGTTAAAATATTGGCTATCTTAGAGTGGCATCATCTTCCACAAACTAACCCATTTAATAAATTAGAATATTATTGAAAAGGTGATTTATTTCAGCTCCTCAACCACTAATACTAAATATTAGTTTCTCTAATCCTAAATTGCAAAATCAACATGGTTTTTAGTGGAAGCTAATGCTGCAGCGCTAACTTTCATTTAGATTGTCTGTACCCTTGAAAAACTACAATCCTTGAGTATGTATTCATTTTAACGTTATAATTTTCATGCTCTATAATACTCTTGTATGTCATGTTTATGTTTATATCTTCTCCATTTTCCGTTTTATTTTGTGCCTGTATGTTTCTTGTTTTAAATAAAGTTATTGGTGGAAACAAGAGAGAGGAAAAGGAACTGCTGCATAAACTTCAAAATAAGAGCATGAATATAAATGAATATAAACGTACACAACATAAACTACTTGATAAGCAGAAGTTCAAGACAGATGTCAAATTTTATTCAGCTAAGAGTTCACAAAACAAAAATTAGCGCTGTATAATTCATCTGGAAAAGTTATTTAGGGGAAGCTAAATAACTTTGCGGTAAATGTTTTGAGAGTTATCAGAAGTGCTACAGAACAAGTCTAAAAATTCAGAGTTGCTGTTTCTGAAGGCTCTGAGCTTCCGCCTCACAGAGCACTCCTTCAGGCTAGCAGCAGCAATTAGCAAAGCTGGAGCTGTGCATCTGCTGAGCTCATTATATGAGCTACATCTCAGTGAAACGTTGGTGAAAACATTGCTAAAGGGTTACGAGAGGAGCGATGATATGATGACTTCCTGAAGGTGCAGTTTCAGAAAGAACAGGAGCTTCTTAAAGAGACAGAGACCCAATTTCAAGACTTTAAATTACAAAGGCATTTTTTTAAGTCATATTTGACATATTTAGCAACTGAAGTTACTTGATTGTGCTATAAAATGTCACTCTCCCAATTAAAATCTCAACTTTGCCGTTCTCCAGCCTTAACCTGCCTCGTCTTTATTCGCAGGAGGATAGTGCAGACCTTCGGTGCCAGCTCCAGTTCGCCAAAGAGGAGTCCAGCCTCATGAGGAAGAAGATGGCAAAGCTGGGTCGCGAGAAGGATGAACTTGAACAGGAGTTGCAGAAGTACAAATCGGTTTACGGCGACATTGACAGCCCCCTTCCCCTGACGGAGTACGCAGGCGGCGGCCCTCATACGACTCGAGAGGCCGAGCTCCGACTGCGCCTGAAGCTGGTGGAGGAGGAAGCCAACATCCTGGGGAGGAAGATCGTGGAGCTGGAGGTGGAAAACCGCAGCTTGCGAGCGGAGAACGAAGACATCCGCAGTCAGTACGAAAGAGACTGCTTTGGGCGGGAACCGTTCGCCAGCATGCCCTCGTCTCCTTACGGCGGAGACCCGTTGGAGTCCGCGGGTGAGCTGCGGCGACATCTCCAGTTCGTTGAAGAGGAAGCAGAACTTCTGCGCCGATCCATCTCCGAGATCGAGGACCACAACAGGCAGCTGACGTCTGAACTCAATCGCTTCAAGTTTGGCCCCAGCAGCACCTCCGGCGTTGACGAAGGCGGTGAGGCGGGATTGTTTAGATCTGGGAACGGGGACGGCGGCGGCGGTAACGGCTCCAGCTGCGGGATGATGATGGATGAGCTTAAATCGGCGCGGATGCAGATCAACGAGCTGAGCGGGAAGGTGATGAAGCTCCAGTACGAGAACCGAGTCCTCATGTCCAACGTCCAGCGATGCGACCTGGCTGCGCACCTCGGCCTGCGCACTGGGAGCCCTCGAGACAGCGATGCAGAGAGCGACGCCGGCCGGCGAGAGGCTGCAGAAGAGGAGGAAACGGGCCGACTTCTTCTCCTACAGCCAAAACGGGAGGGTCCAGTTGGCGGAGAGAGCGACTCCGAAGACCTGTTTGAGAAAACGGGAACCACCTCAGGGCTGGGAAGTATCAAACCCTCGGATGGCAGCGACCTGAGCGCCGTTGAGCTCGCCAATCGCAGAAGAGAGGAGCGGGAGTCGTTCGCCAACGTGAAAAGAGAGGCCGACCGGCTGGGGAAGACCGTGGATCGTCTGATCACTGACACAGACAGTCTGATCTTCGAAGGCAGGCTGCTGATGACCACAGGGGAGAGCCTGGAAGGCGGATCCACACCAGACACTCAGATTCTTGACACCATCAACACTCGCATGAAGGCTTTCCGTACTGAGCTGCACATCTTCATGGAGAAGCTGGACCACGTAGGAGACGGGCTGAGAGAGAGGAGCGACGACCTGTCTCCAATGCCGAACCTCACAGAGTCCAGCAGCTTCCTGTCTACGGTTACGTCCATGTCCCGCGACTCTCCCATCGGCACCTTCGGAAGAGACCTGGACTTCCAGGTTAGTCCAAGACACTTCACTGCGGTTCTGTTCAAGCAAGGTGACATTTTTACTTTAATTTTAATTTCTTCTGCTGCTTTATTTGTAAAAACATAAAAGGGAAAACATCTCTAATGACCGGCTCAATCAAAGTCCTCTTACGCTCTTATATTAATACTAGAGCTTCAACGATTAATCAAATTACTCATGATTAATCGATTATTGAAATAAGCATCACCTAATTTAGTAATCAATTATTCATTAACAGGAGTATACAGACTCCAAAAAAGGTAACTTGCAGAAAGAAGAACATATTCAGACGACTAAATAAGCCAAAACTGTAAAAAATATATATAAATTTTCCATTAAAGATAAAGCAAACCCGACTTTATCTGTTATACCCAAAACTCCTCAAGTGGCAGTTTAACTTCACCAGGTTCAAAATATTTTAAATAAACACCAAAAATTCTTCTGTTTACCACCTTTTCCTGTCCAATTATTAATAGTTTAATATAAAATAATCAACAAATTATAAGTGAAGCACAAAACACGGAGCTTTTCATGTGATAGAAGCATTTTAAATGCAGAAACATCTTTTGCTACAAATGATTAAGAGTACACTAGGGGAATGCTATGCTACTGCATTTTAGGCAATAAAATGTTCAGTTTCTTATATAAGAGAATTAATTATGTTTTTTTGGCATCTTCTAATGTATTTGTAATATTTAAATGGAAAATCTGCAGAATACGCCGGTTTATTTTAATTTGATTTATCGCTTAATCGTCAGTATAATCGACAACTAAAGTAAACATTAGCTACATCCCTAATTTATTCAATTTCCAATCTTAGAAGGATCATCTCAACATTAAACAAAATGGATTTATCCCCGTTTACTTGCGTAGCAGATCAATCCAGATATATGGCTAATGATGGGTACAATCATTCTAAATGCAGGAATCTATTTAAGTCTGAATTAAACGTCAGAGGAGCATTTAAGGCCAAAATCAACCAGATGAGTGCTTGAGACAGCAGCGTGTGTGGAAAGAAATCAGTTCTAATTAAAGGTGGTGGCAACAGCGTGCAGCAACCTGCACAGACAAAGAGAAACTCATCGGGGGAATTTGATCTACTATAGTGTCACACATTCATTTTCTATCCTGTCCTTAAACAAAATGGGTTCATGACATTTCAATAGCACTTTATTGTAGGTTAAATTCAAGAAAATTATTAAAATTTCAGTTTACAACGACTGTACTATTTGGAAAGATTATCCTGTCATTACTTTTCTCTGCAGAAGAAGTGCAACTAAAATACTTTGTAATTGTTTTTCCTTCACTAAACCAGTGCTAATTTTTGTATTGCAATAGTTAGTGTTTGCACATCTTTAAAAGGGCTAAAATTAAAGCTTTAGAATGTATTAAAAGCATTAACAGATTAAAATACATTGTCTATAAATGCATTAGTCACATGTTTTAAATTTTGTCTTGGCATGACTATTTAATCTAGTAGTTTTTTTTTATTTAGTTCCCGTCAGGCTGCTAATATAACCTTGCTAACTAGTTAGCCAAGTCTTTTTACGTCTATTGTTCGTTTAGTGCAGATGTGTTGCCAGTTCGTCTTTGCTATTGGCTCGTGTCTGTTGCCAACCCATGTGAGGTGCATTCTGTTCAAAAATGCTTGGCACTGTGGGGGTTAATTACATAGAGATCACAGCAAAATATGCATTTCTTTTTTTTCAGTAAATTTCTGTCTTGATACAGGTCTTAATTTAATTCAGAACGATCTTAAAAAGGTCTTAAATGGGAGGTGGTGAAGCCTGCAAAAATCCTAAGTTACTGTAAAAAATCTTTTATTTTGAGGTAGAGTTGACAAACTACAAAAATAAAATAAAATTCCAATAAGTATGAATCCTTGCACGCTTTTATCGATCTGATCAGTATCGGATCAATAAAAGCGTGCTATTGATACCAAATTGGTATTATTATTATCTATATTTTGGATTGTTTTGTTCACTTTAGTTAAAGTTGGAGTTTGTAACTTTTAGAAAAAAATGTGGGTTTTTTTTTTACATATTTGTCAAAATTGTCACCATGTTTATCAGATAGATAATCTGTGAAAAGATCGATTTCCTTCACCTCCTCCTGGAGCTACTATTGCAGTCTGAAGAAACGCAGCTGATTGGTTGTTTTTGATCTCCCACTCAAAAACAACCAATCAGAGCCAGGTGGAGGGTCCTAGCGCTGTCAATCAACCTCATAAACATGCTGCTGCATCTTCTAATGATGGAGAAACGATTTGCTGTTACTGAAAAACTGTTAATCTGCTGTCATCAGTGGACATGCTAAGTAGCCTTAGCATTCATGATAGGCTCTGCTGACAGAAGAAGATTGACAGCGCTAAGACCCGCCTCCTTGTTCTGATTGGTTCCTTTTTGTTAGCACTGGGAAAGCTTCATTTATTTTCTCACATTAGACCATCACAACATAGTAACATAGTTTCAACAAATGTGAAAATATTTTTATAAAAGTTACATATTTATTAGTATAATAGTTATATTATTTTACTGTAATGTGGTACTAAAGCTGAAGTGTTGATATTTATTTTTATTAGTAAAGCTGGTCTTAATGTTTCATTGCGGAGGGGAAAAAAATCACCCTGAAAAATTGGATGTTGTCAAAAATGTGGTAGGTCCCTGTTGACCTTCAGTCTCAGGTAGCTTCTTGATAAGCCACCCAGCTCTGCCACACTGGCAATAGACACCACTTCTCCTCAGTCCCATCGCTTTCTGCTGCCGCTGCATCCACATCTGCATCTCCATGCACATCCTCATAGCCAGCAGCCCTGCCTGCCCGCCTCCCTGCACTCACTGTCTGCAGCTTCCTGCTTCCAGTCCCCCGGGACGCTGACCCGGGAGTTTGCTTGGTGTGAATGGAGTAAGTACTGAACGGGTTACAGCAGCTTCTTCCATCTGGCTCAACTTTCTGGGCCTCCTTCTGAATTTGTCGCACGGTAAAAATGTGTCTTTCACGTTCTGCTGCAGTAGGGGTGGGCAATTATCGTATCGTTTATCGTGATGAATTTCTTGTCATGAGATTTTTGATTTATAGTTGTCACGATAAACTTCAGTTAATGTTTAAAATACAGTTTTTTTTTTCTACTGTTTTTTCCACAAGAGCATCAAGAAATATCAGTAAATTAAAAAATATAACATTTAATGATGAAGTTTTGGTCCAAAATAATTGTTTGATTTATTAGGAGAGTTTAAGATTTGTTTTTTAGTTTGCCATATTGGTTAATGTCTAAATACTAAATGCTATTTATTGAATGACAAGAGTAGGAGTGGGCAATTACTGAATAGTTTATAGTTTCTAATAATACATTTATTGTCATGATAAGATTTTCGATTTATCGTTGTCACTATAAATTCCAGTTTATGTTTAAAATAAAGATTTTCCCAGTTTTTCCATAAAATCGTTAATAAATATCAGTTCCTTTTGAAATGAACGTGAAGGAAATAAACCTTACGCCCAGACTTATTGATGAAGTTTTGGTCCAATAAAATTATGTTTGAATTATTTGAAGATGAAAAGATTTGTTTCCTATATTGGTTAATGTTTAAATACTAAAGGTTTGATATGTGTGTATATGGTTAATTAGGTACAATTTCAAGCAGAAATTACTTTATGATTTTTAGTTTGATTGTAGAATTTAACCATAAATCTTGTTGTAAAACAATGTACGCTGGATTCTTATTTATTGAACGACAAGAGCAGGGGTGGGCAAATATTGTATCATTTATCTTGCAAATTTCTTATGATTTATTGTTGTGATGATAAATTCCAGGTAAAAAAACAACTGACTAAAATATTATTTTTACTATTTTCTCTACTATTTTCAATAAAAATCTGAAAATTTGAAAATATAATTAATTTAAGTCTCCATATACAGTTTAGTGATATAAATCACACTTTAAGTTTGTGGCGTCTTGAAAAGAAGCTTATTTCAAATAGAAATGTTTTTCAAGAACTGGTTAATAATTCTTTGTCATGCAAAGTAATTCATGCAGTTTCTATTATAATTTTTATTATTCGCACATTAATACTACAAAAATCCATCCATATTGCCCACTCCTATTCTGATTATCTTTTTTTGTTTGCTGCCTAAATGGTTTGGCTTTTGTATTTTTACAATATGTCATGTCACATACTTAGACCTATGAGGGAAGTGGTAACTCTACTGTGTTTTTAAGAGACACAGACCGTAAAATGTGAGAAAAAAATAACATATTTAGTGACTTTAGCTGCATGGTGCTGTATGAGTGGCCTGTGGAAGAACCATCCTGCTTTCTGTCCATGTTTTACTGCGGCTCGGTGTAAGCAAACATGTCTGTACGGTTTACTTTTCCAAAGCAGCATCATTGTCTCTCTGCTACATGATCAAGCTAACATCTTGTGTTTTTTCAAATCAGTCAGACGCTATTAGAAGTAAAACAAACTGTTCTTTAAACACATATCAGTAGGAGAACCCCCGTCTTCTTTGCAGAGAAAGTTTTAAAACTTTCTGAAAACTCATTTTGTCTAATGACTTGTTCCTGCTTTGCTTCTCTACCAGTAGGATTTACTGGTTAGTCTGGGAGAAGCTGGGTGGTTTAATCACAGCCAGTACATAGTCCTGATGTTTGTAAAAAAATACATTTGGCCAATCAATGCAATCACCAAAGGAACAACAATACTCTTTATAATGTATTTTTCTCTGAAAGACTTTTAACTGCAAATTTCATTTTATATTTATGACCTAAAACAAAACAAGATCTACTCCTAGATTAAGGGTTAAGTTCTCCACCGAGTGAAGATACAGTAACTTCTAACTCAGGTTAGCGTCAGCATAAACTTTTTACATTAAAATGAAATGTTTTATCCATTGTTAGTGACTCAAATCTGTGACTTAGGCTTCATTCACACAGCAGGTCTTAATACTTAGTTCCAATTTTTTGTTGAAATAGTTTTTTGTTTGTTTGCGTGGTTGTTTATACTAATTAATCCACAATCACACATTTTTGTGTGCGCAGAAGAACAACGTAAGAACGTCACACAGCAGCACATTAATGGTTGCCAGTGTTTAGGGATCGATATTAAAGTAATGGGAGCTGACACTATCGTAACAAGACGAAGGAAGCTACTAAGAAAAAAAACAAACTTATAGCAGCGACCGTTTGTAGCACATTGACTGCGACTTCTGTAGAGAAGCTTGTTTGGTTATGTAGTTGGAACCAAGATGCATTCGCTCACTGCGATGCGTTTGCTCACTGCGATGCGTTCGCTCACTGCGATACTTTCTCTCACTGCGATACTTTCTCTCACTGCGATACGTTTGCTGAATACGATACGTTCTCTCACTCCAATACATTCACTCACTGCGATACGTTAACTTGCTGCGATATGTTCATTCACTGCGATATGTTTGCTGAATACGATACGTTCTCTCACTCCAATACATTCGCTCACTGCGATGCGTTCGCTCACTGCGATGCGTTCGCTCACTGCGATGCATTCGCTCACTCTGATACGTTCGCTCACTGCGATACGTTTGCTGAATACGATACGTTCACTTGCTGCGATATGTTTGCTCAATGCGACACTTTCGCTCGATGCGATACGTTCGCTTGATGCGATACGTTCGCTCGATGCGATACGTTCGCTCGATGCGATACATTCGCTCACTCCGATACGTTCGCTCACTGTTCACTGACGCTTTAATAATTTTCATAATTATAATTTTCAACCATTGTTTACAACCTGGTTTACATTGTCTGGCTTATTCTGATGTAGAATTATAACACATCTCACATCAATGACATTAAAGTCAGATGAAATGTGACATGGCTTTTCTGACTGCATACATATTCAATTTAGTACCACAGGTGGAAGTGGCACAAATTGGATATTTTTGGGGGGGTGAGAAGATTGGGATTGAGCCGCTCAGACTGCCATGAAAAAGTCAGAATTGAGTCACATTCGGGCAAATAAATTGGCTTTGAGTCGCATTTGCCTGCTGTGTGAGCGTAGCCTCGATTTGATTTTTCACAACCATAAGTATCTCAGCTAATACTTTAAACATTTTTAGATTTATGATTAAAATCTAATAAATTCAGAAATTGAAGAGTTTTTTTGTGTACTACTGACAAAAGTAGAAAAAAAAGGATTCCTTAATTTTTTTTTAATTATTTGTTTTTTGATTTGAAACTTACTTTAAATCCAAACGCGTACAAATCTGTGATGTTTCTGTATGGCTTCACACACAGTTGATTCTGCTCTCTGAACAAACACACAAGTGAGACTTTTGCACTTAAGAAGTGAAAAGCAAAATGGTTGCTGTGACGATTCCATGGTTCCCACGACAACGGGCGGCAGCAGCAGCGTTGACTGCGCACTGCGTATTAGCGGCTCTTTTTGCTCCAAACGTGCCACTACGTGGTTTGCAGTCTTGAGAATTCACGTTGAAAAACAAAAAAAACAAAACGTGAACCGACATACGGCTAAAGCGGCAAAATTATGTTTAATTTATTTAAAGATTAGAAAATGTCTTTGATTTAAATTGTTGAGATCTAAAACCTGACATGTGTGCCAGGTTCAGCTTCCAGCAGAAAATTAGTTTGTAATTTTTATTTTGATTGTAGAATTTAACATAATCTTTTAGAAAACAATGTACGCTGGATTCCTATGTATTAGATAACAAAAGACTCTTTCATTGTTTTTAATAGTAAACATAAATTCTTTACTAGCTAATGTGGCTTTTTAGCTGAATAAAGAAATGATTACAACCTATTTTATCCACAAAACCCCCCAAAAAACTTCATAGTCTTGACTTGGACTTCAGGTCTGGGATTTTAGTTTCAAATTAATTGTATGTCATGCAATCAGGGGAGAAAGTTAAACGGTGCAAATATTTTGGGTAAATAAATAATCTTACCCTTTGTGAATTACTGCAAAAACCTTGTAGTTATTGTAATAGTACAAATATAATATATGTAGAATAACATCTCCCAAGTTGATTAGTTTTTATTTAATTCTACGTACAATAAATGAGCTAAACACTGCAGCTCAGACAGAAATGTACACATTCTCCCATGAAAGAGCAGATTTGATTTATTAGCCTCGGGTGTTTGTGGCTCGTTCTTACTCGCTCATAAAGATGTGTTGATGTTTGCTGTTTGACCACACGAATCTAACTCCAACTCAACTCTGTTTAATAAATTAAACTGCAACTTCTGCATTTCTTCAAGCTTTGATTCAAGTAAGGCAAATAACATTAACTTGCTTACACATATTAAAATATTTATTAATTATTAAAACCGGAGGAACCCACTTTTTACAACTTAACTTTTTTTGTGATTTTATGTGGTTGTGTCAAAGTAAATATGATGAAAATTTGTAGACTACTTTTTTTACTTGATGGAATTAGATGCTCAGAAATTTAAGTGCAATATCTGTACTGATGTTTCCTCCTGAGTGATATAAAATACTTTTAAGTTTAAACCAAGGCTTAAACATTTCAGTTAAACGACCAAATTCAAATGCAAAATAACTTCCTCTACTATAACTACCCTAAAAATATGTTTTTCTTTAAATAGCAACTACAACCTCTTCTGTTTGACGTATGTTTGTTGTTTTTGATTAGCAATAATATTGTTGTTTCTGTCATAAAACTTTCACTTAATTTGCCAGTATTTGAAACAAATGCTTTGATAAAAATCAAGCTAATTTGGAAAAAAATCTATAAAGTCTTGGAAAACTTTATAGCCAGATGATAATCATTAATGTTCAAAGCTTCAAAAAGTGCAGTTATCCTTTTCAAACTAAAATTTTAAGGGATTTGTTTTAGATGAACAGTATGAGTATTTATTCCTTTGGTGAATTTAATTTTTTTTTTTTGCTAACTTTGTTAGCTTGCATACGTTAGTACATTTTAGCACATTTTCAAGGCATGCAACTAATGACTTCCTGCTTACAACTTTAAAAAAGAGCCTTCATTAGGAATTTATATATACATTTATTTTTTTCCCTTTGTTCCATGCTTTTTTGTCTTAGCAAATTAGCTAGTAGTCGTTAGCACGTGCTAACACAGTCTCAAGGCATGTAATTTTACAATGAAATTTATTAGGAATTCATATATATTTTATACTTTTAATATTTCTTTCCATTGAGCAATACTTTTTGTCTTAGGAAGCTTGAACTTTATTTTTAGCATCGTTAGCATCGTTAGCACATGCTAACACAGTTATGAGGTTCTATAGCTTGTAAACTTGTTTCTGCTCAAAAATGTCAAATAAAACCCCTGTGAATTTTTCAGTGCTACAGTCTCTTGATATAATTTGCTTCATACAGTCTTTTAGACGCTTTCCTGAGACTTTTGCTTCTGTGGCACACATGACTGTGCGCTGACATGTGTTGGAAAAACCATTAGCGTGCTAGCTCTGGCTCTGCAATTTTCCGTGGTATTTCTCAGCTGTTGGTTTGGACTCATGTATCCCTCATTGCATGCGCTTCATAACAAGTGTTTTGCATTCTTTTCCCCCCGGTTCCCTCTCTTTGTTCCTCTTTGTGTTCCCATCAGATGTTTCAGCCCATGATTTTGTTCATCCTCATTCTTGTTCTCTTCTCATCTCTCTCATACGCCGTCATCTTTAAGTTGGTGTTCCTTTTTGCGCTTTTCTTCGTACTCTAGTCTGACCGTTCTCCACACCGTTTAGTCCGTTAGTTGATTTTTTTTAATTTGCATCCCCTCTCCTGCTTATATTCTTTATCATTTTATTTATTTTTATTTTAATTTCCCCCTCCTGCTTGCTTTATTTCCTTGGTCCCTTACCCTGTTTGGTGTCTTTTGTCTGTTTTGTCCACAATCCACTTCACACATGTCCCCCCCACCTCTCATCACGACCACATCCATCCCTTGTACCTGTTGCCCACCCTTCTACCCCTTTACCACGGCCACCACCCCTTTACCCTCCCTTCCCATGTCACTCACAGTCCGTTCAGAGGGATGAGCTGGAGTGGCGTCTAGGACAGGAGCGAGGCGTGGAGCCCCAGAGCCAGGTTGGGGGCCCGGCCCAGAGCAGGGGAGCCACGGGACTCCCCATGTACCACAGACCCCTGGCTTTAAGACTAGAGGTCAGTGCCTCCTCCCTCCTCTATATCTCCACTTCACCACCAGTTTAGGCCCTCTGCCAGGTCTTAACACATGGATCTGAACAGGTTTTGAGATGGATGCTGTTTTAATTTAATTGCTCCCTCAACTAAAATGATTCAGAGCAAAATGTGACAAAGTTTTCACCTTAGAGTGAGCAGCCGTCTAATGAAGGGTTTAATGAATTTTTAAGTAGAATTTTAAAACAATCTGAAGCTTTTAATGCTTAACATACACTGTAAAAATAAAAAAATAAAAAAAAAGTCACTAATTTACGTTAAAATATCAGCAGATGTGGTTGCCAGAATGTTACTGTTCTGGTGAAATCTGTGTTTATACGTCTAAAGTCTGGTGGTATTTTACCGTATTTATACGTTAATATTCTATTTCTCTCCATATATATGGAGAGGGATTTTATAGTGTATTGCAAATGTGAGCACAATCTATTTTCTCCAAAAACGTGGATCAAAATAATAATTATATATATTTTAGTTCAATAAGATGGGGATTCTGTGAGGGAGGAAAATCTTTGTGAGGTTTGTAGATTAATAAAAATGATAAAAATTTATTTATTTTTTGTCACTTTCCATCAGCTAGCTGCTGGTATTTTGCCATAAATTAGAGAGATTTTTTATTTTTATCTTTAAAGTGCATTTATGTAGGGCTCATGTGTCAAACTCAGGGCCGGCCCAAGCTTTTTTAGGGCCTGAAGCAAATTTTTATTTGAGGTCACCCTGCCGCCACAAACAGTTTCAGTTTCATTAATTTCCCAGAGGGAAGTTGGTTTGCAGTAGCCATCAAAATACACAAAAGGAAAACATCACATTTATTTGGACAAGAACTCATTCAAGACCATTTGTAATTGGTGCCAGTCGCCACAAGAGCGGCGCTAGGCTAACATGTCAACCCCATTTCTAAGCTAACGTACATTAGCACCATTTGTAATTAGCTTACACAATACAGGATTTCCCCCAAAAACTGTCTAAACCCGGTGGGACGGGTGCTGGAGAATTCCACCAGTTGCCCCACTGTGTTTTTGTGTTAAAAAATGTTAAAAGTTAACCGGAAATTTTAGAAATAAAACACCAACAACAAAGAAAATATAGCAGTGCACAGAATAAAACTGGTGTTTCTGTAGGTTTTGTTTACAGAATCAAATGCAATTATCTTTTTAAAATGCATAACTGTCTGCTAAAAAATACTGATGTTTTATTATATTTATTAAAACCCGTCTTTGCTGTCACTGTTACTGGAGCATTAAAATAAATAAACAAAGAATGCTTAGCCTGGTGGGGGTCAAGTAAAGCCTGGTGGCCCGCCAGGCTTTAAATGGGGAAAATCCTGATCACACCAGTGTTATGGATGTTATGGATATTGATTTAACCTTACAGGAGTAACAAACCCCCAAAAAAAATCTTTTTGGATTTTGAAATGCAGATTAGTATTTAACTGTGCCACATTAATTTAATTATTTGAAAGTAACATTAGCTGATAAACTCTAAATTTAGAGAAAACAAGTTAACACAGCAGCACAACATCATCAGGAAGAAATTAACCACTATCTGTTTAACAGCAATTAAAACATTTATTTTCATGTGTAACCGCTTTTAGTTAGCAGTTAAGGAAAAGTTCGCAAATTAAAATTGACATGTTGAGAACCACTGTCACATTATTCACTCTAACAGCTGTGAAGTCAGTATTCAGAAGTTATTTTTGGGAGCTGCTGAAACTAAAATAGCTCTAATATTTTGTATGAAACTTTTATGAATACTATTATGGTAGTTGGTAGTTCCTTCTTTCACTTTTTCATGCTTTTTTTGATTTTTTTAGATGTTTTGTACCGACTACGAGCCACTTCATGCAAGCTTTGGGAACGATTTGCATCCACTTAGAAACCCAGTGATTTAAAATATTTAGTTACAAACCACCTCCAGTTTACTGCAAAGCGATCAGTTATCTAGGCCTTGAAAATAAAACATATTTTTATAAATCAACTTGCCCAAACCCGGATCTGAATCACAAACAATGGAAATAGTTTATGCATGTGATTTATAAATTCTTAAATTGTGAAATATGTAATAAATTAAGCTTACAGTTAACATATTTTTATGATTTTTAATCGTTTAATCACTCAGCTCTCGTACAAAACCTTAAAAATGTCCCCGAAATTTATCACATTTGACATTCAAGCAGCAATCACTTGACTATAAACACAGTCTCACCTCTATGGAAGATATTTCTGTCAAAAAAAAGTGTATGTACAAGTAAACGTGTACAGAAAAAAACTTCAAATATGTCAAATTAAATATATAATAGGGATTGTATGTTTTGTCTGTGAAGGAAATTCTTAAGAAAAAAGAGCACACGTTGGCTTGTACATACATTTTCATGTTTTTGACAGCTATTTTTCTCCATACATTTCCGTCACATTTACTAATGTCACATCCCCACAGCTACTGATGGTTTAATTTTAATCTCTTTTCTATTATTTGTTTGTTTCCCCCCCGTACATCTCATACCTGCAGTGATGGTTTGGATCACAGTCGCTCTGCTGCCGGTTTATTGCCCTTCAAGGTGTCAGCAGCTAAAATCTGCTGCTGATGTGACTGTTGGAGGTATCAGAGCTGAGTCTGCACACATTTCACCCTGAAGCAAAGCTATGCCCCCTGGCGCCGGTTCACCACTGAACATCTAAATACACATTGTGCACCATAAATATCATGTATCCCTTGTTTTTAGCGACTCTACACACTGAGGCCGTCCGTAATCACCGGCTGATGTTTGTGTTTATAGAGTTACGTAATGCTGGCAGTGGTGGTGCGGCACATTGCTGCTGTAGCCGCACATTCGTGTGGACTTTTTGTTCATCTCCTGTGCTTTCAGCAGCGGCCTAATCTGTGGGGTGAAATAAATGAATGGGTGAATGGGAAAGCAGCTTGGAGCTGGCAGGATTAGCACCGCGCAGTCAGCATGTGTGATTTGCATTTCATTTGACATTGGGCCTGACAGGGAGGTGATGCCGGGTCAGGACAAACCGAGGAGCTCGATTTACCGTCGGCGCCGACTGAAGAGGTGCAGAGATGGAAATTAAGAATGCAACATTAATTCTGTGGGTTAAATTTAACTATGTGGCTGTCGCTTTTTAACACTAATGATCACATCCATATTCATAAAAATACAGAAAAGCGAATCAGAAAAGTTTTTGCTGAAGCTGCATTATTCAACCTACAAAATCGAATAGAAATACATTTTTGTACATCTAAAAAAAAAAAAAAAGAAGATTGCATAAGAAAATACTTTTATATATGGGTTACAAATATTTAGCAACCAAACTTCAGTTTCTCTGAAAATTATTAGGTCAGTGTTTTTTAAGGTGGGGAGCATGGGCGCCTGGAGGTCCACCTACAGGCGCATAGGGGCCCAAGAAAGAGGAGGGAAGATGAGAACTTTTTGTCTAATAAATTGTTTAATCACACACTTTTAGTCATTTTTAAAAATTTAAATCTAATCTATCACCATATCAGGGACATTTTAGATATGAAGAAAAGAGAGTAGTTTGTGCCAAAAAAGCTCAAATTTTAAAATTTGCTTTAAAAAAAAGAAACTTGGACAATTTGAGATGAAAAACAGACATTTGTGAGAAAAAACTCACAAATTTCTCCTTTTTTCCCTCAAAAATTTCTGAAATATAATTCTCAAAAATTAATTTTTTTTTTTTTGTCTTGTATAATCTAAAATGTTTCTGAAAAATTGACGTTTGGGTTTTGATTTCCTGCATGTCATATTCATCAGAATTGACAGAAGAATTGCTTGAAATAAGCTACTCTCTGTGTAATGCCACCATACGTTAGTTATAAATATTCAGTGGTATTTTAATTAACTGAGATGCACAAGACTTTAAAAACAACACAGTA
This sequence comes from Poeciliopsis retropinna, assembly GCA_010277075.1. Taxonomy (NCBI): domain Eukaryota; kingdom Metazoa; phylum Chordata; class Actinopteri; order Cyprinodontiformes; family Poeciliidae; genus Poeciliopsis; species Poeciliopsis retropinna. Next base: position 6,113,361 of record VMRM01000021.1, read on the forward strand.
CCAAACACTTTAACTTAGAAAAACTAAATAAACATCTTAAACGAGTTCTCTGACAAGTTCTCCTCAACTGTGGTTTCTTTTGCAGTGAATACACTAACAACAACAACAAATAAAATCAGCAAGAAATTCCTAATTTTGACCTTCTTCCTGAATTGTGGTAAAACCTTTGCATGGATCTTAATTAAAGTTATTCTTTTTGTTGTGTTGTGGGTTCAGCACCGGGACACGGCGGCTGCCGAGGTTCAGTTTCGTCTGGATCACGAGCGCCGGATGAGAGCAGTGACAGAGGAGCGGGAGCCTGGCAGCAACCTGCCCCAGGTACGCCATGACATCACAGTTTACCTGCGGCAGGTCAGAGATTTGGACAAAGCAAGGCTTTAAGGAAGACTCCATTCCTCTTTGTGCTGGTTGAGCTTTTTACACGTAAATAATAACAAACACTTTAATGTGCAGGAGAGGAATGAATTATTAAATTTGGTAAAACTGCTTTTTCTACGATACTTACTGTTTTACTGAGCCAGTAAAGGCTTTTGAATTTAGTTTGGATGGTTTTGTATGGTGGTGTATTTTTTTATATTTAAATGACTTTTAGCAAAGCCGTAGAAACCATAAATTGAGGCAATTAGTGCTTAGTTGCAGAATTAAATGCAGATAGGTAGATGTATTTCTATTCTAATCACGATTTTAGTTACAATACATGACGTAATAAAGTATGAACAACTTTAAAAAGCAAGTTGCAACTTAATATCTTTCTGGTGAAGGAAAAGCAAAATAAATGACACCGACTACTGTTCCTAAATCAAAAACTCGGCCTTTGTTTTTGTTTTTTGTCATTTTTCGAATGAAAGTTTTTAAAAGTTCTCTGCTCAATAAACAGTGACTTCCCAAAAAATTATTAATACCTTATTTTTAGCTGAATCAGTCAGAAGGTAAGCTGAATTTCCATGCCAGTGTCAGCCACTTTAGCTAGCTGCAGTGAGTTAATCTTCCTCGGCGCAGACAGAGAGTCTGCATAGCATAGCATGAGTTTCAGTAGTGGTACTTTCAAAGTATTACTTTAGTGTTGCATCACAAAATTGTGATAATTCTGATTCTTTTTTTTTTTTTTGACTTATCCAAAATGTACTAGTTCAGAGAGATAAAAAAACCAGTGATGGATGCTTGTGGTTTGGTTTTATCTGTTAAATTATCAATAAACGTGCTAAATATTAAATATACGACTGATAAATAAAAGAAGGAAGGATGCATTGCTTTGCTGCTAATTGTTAACACTATCATGACTCGATAACAAGGTCAGGAAATACTTTAAGAAAAATTAGCGAGGGAAAGGGAAGTAGTTTAGTTATGCTAGCTTCATACAGTTTGTCAACAAAGAGAAGCTCAAAGTGATTTAAAATGTCATGATCTATGATACATGTGTGATATAAGCCTCAAATATTTCTGAATGTCTATATTTTCTGCTTTTTTATGATTTAGTAAAAGCTTAATAATCTGCATAAATCAGCCTGTTTTCTGTGGCAGGAGGAGCAGCGTTTACGCCTGGAGACGCAGCGCGAAGGCCTGGAGCTTCAGGGCCTCCAGAGCCACGAGGCGCCCTGGGCGCAGGAGCGAGCGCTGCTGCAGCAGGAGGTGCGCCTGTTCAGACGCAACACCATCATCTTCTACATGAAGCTCAGGGGAATCCTGCTGCACTGGAGGCTCGGCTGCAAGGGCGACTCTGGAGACGACGCCGCCGCTCCCGACGTGAGCCACGCAGCTTCTGTTCTCAAAAATACAGACGATTATCTGTCTATTTACTTTAATGATCAATCAACTGACTGAATTTCAGGGTGATTAAATTTGGTTTGGAAAGTGTTGAGTTTTGTATATACTTCTTGAAAGTACTTGATATTCAAACTGTGTAGTTTGGTAATAAAGTGCAATTTAACTCCTAATTAAAAGCCTAAATTTGGAAAACATAATTTACAACTGAAAGCAGATATTTTCAATCACTTTATAAAAAGACACTGACTCATTTTTGTGTCTCTGACTTAAATCAGATTTAACTTTTATTGTTTTAGATCAATTTAATTACCAGAATTACTTACATTTGCTAAATGTCAGTAATCTTTTCTAAAGATTTTCTTTGTATATTGTGTTTAAGCATTTAATTTGAGCAAGAAGGTAATTTATCTCGATTTGCTTGGTTTATTTCAGTGTAACTAATATTTATAATTCCTAATTTCTCAAGTACTTATTGATCTTCATAATTTAAATAAATATTAATGAATTAATTAATTCTAATATTTTATACATTAAATAACTTTATTGAAATTGGGGGATTTTTTTTTGTTAATTTCTGTTTTGTTCTCAGTCAGATTTAAAGGGTGTTTGTCTCAAACGTTTTCTCCCCAGCAGTAGAATTTAAAATACCATCATGAAACGTTAATAACAGTAATTAATGAAATCATATAATAACGAAACCGTATTTTTAGTTCATTTGTATTGTTTTTAAGTCCAAAGTGTGACATGGAAATGCTTGAAAAGTGCTTGGATTTTACGTGTCGTTTTTGTTACTTTGGGGCATGTTTCTTGATTTCAGTGCAGATTATTTCTAAAGTCTATTTGGTTATTAAAACCAAAGCAGTAAAGACAATAAAAAAACGAGTCGTTCCCAGTGGTGGAGATATTTTGCTGCCTGCAGGTCTGACAGCCGAGTCGCTGCCAGGCTTGATTGAGTCTCTCCGTTTACTGTTGGACTCGTCGATTCTGCAGTCGATGCTCCACTTCTGCTCGTTATCCTCCTGGGTTTCTGCTTGATTGGAGCCGCAATCTGTGAGATTCATGTTGTGTTTTGTTCTGCTTGTTGTTCAGAAGATTTCCTGGAGATCACAGCCTTCAGTGTTTAAATCTCTATCGATAGAAAACTGAGTGCTTTAGTTAAAGCTGCAGCATTGATTTAATTAACATTAAGGAACGTATGTGTGTGTACATGCGTGATTTAATGCTTGTAAAGCTAAAAATGTTGGTAAAAATTTGGACCACTTGCAGAAGAAAAGGTTTAGAGTGAGATTTTAATTAGAGGTGACTTAATATGTTTCCTTGAACAGGTTAGGGTAGATTTATAGGTTAAACAGAACATGTTCATTACATTTTATTGGACAAAATCAGTTGTGCCTATCTTGACTTATTTTAGGGCGTCCTGTCACTTTAAATCCAAATAAGCTGCTGCTGGCCATGAGCCAAGTCTATGTTCACACTCACACATGAAAATGGCTGCAAACAGATGCACAATTATACGGACGCACAGCTTTGAAAAGCAGAAGTAGGGCCTCCTGCACAACCAACAAGAATGCAGCAAGTAGTTTCTGGATGGTAGCTCAACAATAAAACACTTGTCTTTTCCAGCAGCCGTTGTACAGCGGTAAGACCACACAAGCTGGAGATCAACTTGGGTTGCTAGGTAACAGGGTGGGCTTTGCTGGGGTTGCTTGGTAACGAGGGAGTCCCCGTCGATTATGACTCAACAAACCGGAAGGTTTTTGAATCAACTTATTTTTAAGATACTTAAAAGGCTGGATGTTTTTTTCTTTTAGTCACTTTGGTTGTTTTTAGAAGCATTAGAGACTCAAATGGAAGTGTTAAAAATATGAAAAAATGAGAATTTTCCATAATTGGTCGCCTTTAGCAAATGAAAATCTTCTTAAAAGGGAAAAAGTTAGGTAGAACACAAAGTATTTGTCTTTTTAATTTAGCTTTTTGCTTCACTTATAACATGGGGACATGTCTTGTTGAAAGTTAAATAATCTACCAATGGAGCTAGTACTTTTATTTATTCAATATTAAGAAATGATTGACTTAAAACAACAAGCTCCTATATCTTGCTGAAAAATTACTTGTTAGTTAGCTTTGTTTTATTTCAAGAGTGCTAAGACGTTTGCTCTAGAAACTAGACCAACATTACTTGGTAAGATTTTGTGTTATTTGCCCTTTAAAAGCCTCTATAAGCTATAACTGCCATGTAGAGAGTGGCCTGAAGTAGTTTGAGTTTTATTTTTTTATCTAAAATGCACGATAATTACCGTACAGTTTCAGAAAGTATTGCTTTCCTTCTCAATTTAATTCCATTCCATGTGTGTGTAAATGTCCAGATTATAAGTCATGTGTGTTTTCCTCCAGACTCAACAGTGGTTGCCTGTCTTCTTCTTCACTGTAAATGTACATAAAAGCTGCCAATCTGTGGCAGGAAGTGTAGCTATGAAAACAGAACGGAGTGCATGAATCAGAGCGCGGTTGCTCCTGACTCGCTCATCTGTTCCAGTTGGAGAAGCTGGAGGGTTTCCCAGAGATGGGAGTGACGGTGGAGCCGGCAGAGGGGGAGGCGGAGCGAAACGACAGGCCGTGTTTAGCACAAATGCCGGGGGACGTCCCTGAAACTGGACCCGCTGTCCCTCTGCTGTCCCCTGACCAGCACCTGCAGCACCAGAGACAGGTACCGACCCGCTCACAGCTGCCACGCTCACGTTTTATCACTGATATACATACATGGTTCCCATAGGATGTAAACAAATAACATTAACATACCATGGGAATCTTTAACACGGTGACAAATATCACAACATTATAATAAAAAGAAAGAATAACCACATTGACAGTGTTGGAGTTAAGGTCATTCAAAGTAGAATTAATAAATTATAAAAGAGAAGTTACATAAATACATACATAAATTGGTCAATTAAAACAATGAGTAACTTTTCGTCTATATTATATTATTCAAAGAGAGTCAAAATTACATTATAATACAAATAATAAAAGGTCGGCTGCAGCAAAAGAAAAATAAAAGTAAAAAGTATAACAGAGGGATCTGCTTTTGAGATAAAGTTAAAACTTTGTAACTGACAGCCATCTTTGCAGGCGGTTGCTATGACAACAATAAACAAGCTGCAAGCTTAGAACCACTTTCAACTCCTATCTAACTTATAAACAATAAAACTACATAGAAAATATTACTCGATTACTCCACCCACCTCTGTGTAACACTGAGATAAATATCAGTGTTATTTAATGTAGCACTGCCGAACTAGCAACGTTAGCTTAGCTAACGTAGCTTATAGCTGCAAGCTAAAACAGACATGTTTCAAAGGGTTTGATTCGACTCAGTTCAGTGTGAAAGAGAACCAGACCAGCTGCAAATGTAACTACTGTTACAGCTTTGTCCCAGATTGAACCAAATCTAGCGCTGTGTTGTCAAAATGCCCTGAGATCACAAAACCATGTTTCGTTTCTGCAAATTAAAAAAAAGCTTAACTGCAGAGTTCATTCTGTGTTAAAGTCACAAATATTCAAATGAGATATTCAGCTCAGATGAAATGAGGTTGAATGAAGTCAAATTAGAAACATGGCTGCACTTAATCCTGAAAAATTAACTTGTTCTGAAATATAAATGTCTTCCTTTCATCTGAAATTGGTGAATCAAAGCTTTTTGTACTTTATTCTCCTTTTCTATGTAAAACATATTCAGATGCTTCTGATTACAGCTCTCTGGCACAGAAAGCAGATTCTGACCCACTTAGCTGGTTAGAAGCACCAGATATGTTGAATAAACCCAGTTTTCTGCTTCTTAATCTCGGTTAAGTGTGATGTTTAAAGAAGCTGAATTCTGTCCGTATTCAGCTTTCTTAGAGATCTGCTTTTAGCTCCCAGTCGCCCATTTTACCTATCTGTAACGTAAAACCTGTACATATCGGCAGTCTGGATGCATTATTAATCACCCTGAAGTGCTTAACTTTGTAGAAGCTTTTGATTTTTTCCCTTTTTACATCAAGAAGAGGATTTTTTCTGAGACTACTTCATGGTCCTGTGGGTAGTTTTCCGTTTTACCCGTACAATGCTCTGTTGAGTACGTGCAAGCTGTAGTATCTTGCACCAACTGTAGTACATTCACAGATTTTTCTGTAGGATGTTACTCAGTTATTTGCAGAAAATTACTATTCACATAATTTTTGTAGAGCATTTATGAAGTGTTTGCAATAAAATGTGGCTTGCAAAGCTGAAATATCCAGGTGCAATGCTAGTGGATGCGCTATTAGTTGGAGTTTGGAAAGCCGCCAATCCAGGAGTGCCATTCGTTTTCATTCACTGGAAAGAAGTTGTCTTGACTTGCTGTTTGAAGCAGCCAGTCTCCTGCTATTTCCCCCGTCTGCTCCTCCAGACTAGTGGCAGCAGCAATTAGCAAACACCTGGCAGATCTGCTGAGCTCATTATATGAGCTGATTCTCAGTGTAACGCTTCTAAGAAAGGTTTTAAACGGCTTAATGGAGGAGCATTGTCGTGATGAAATGCTGAAGTCAAAAAGAGCAGGAGCTTCTTAAGGAGACAGAGGCCTAATATCAAGGCATATTTTATAACAACTGAAATTAACACAGTTACTTGATTGTGCCACAAAATGGCTTTATGTGCCTGGAAATACAAACTACCAACCATTTCAATTTAGCCTTCACTTTATTATTGGTCATAAACTTTGATGGCTGCTTCAGGCCTTCCTGCACCTGAGCTCATTTAAAAATTTTCTGAAAAGGCTGGCAGAGCCAGCAGCCCTGTAGTGACACCTCCAGGTGATAACTGGTTTCCCAGGAACCACAAGCAAAACCCACCACTGAGCCAAGCTGCTCAGTTCCCATGCAGGTCTAATAAATCATATTTCAGCTTTTATTACAGTGCAACTCTGAAATTTCAAAGGATTTCTGCCATTATTTTGTACCCTTCTGTGTCTAAATATTTACGCAGGCTTCCTGCGTGCAACGTTGCTGTTTTATTTGTAAAATAGTTAAAGTGTTGGTTGTCTGTTTGCAGTTTGGTGAGAACAGGCGAGTGCTGCAGGCCCTGCGGTCGCTCCTGGAGGAGTTTCGAGACGAGCTGAGGGAGGAGCAGGTGAGGCGGTGCCAACTGCAGCAAGCGTACGCCAACGACAAGGCCGCCTGGGAGGTCAAGTGGACGGAGATGAAGTGCCAGGCCGCCCAGGTACAGATGGCGTCTCACCGCCCACCTTTAGAGGAGCGCTACAATCTGGTGGAAAAAAGCTGTTCTTTCAGGAAAACATGTTGCCTCTTCCAGGCGTGACGGCCAAATCTGAACACGCTGCATGCGTTAGCCATTATGGCTGCACTGCAATTATTAAAAATAAGCCTAATTTTTATTTAAATATTGTTGAAGATGACATTTTGCAGTTAAGATAAATTTTTAAAAAACCTTGATATGTTCTACCCACAACTTCTCAAGTGCTAATTTTAGCTTCACCCAACTATAAAATAACTTATTTTATTTATAAATGATAATATTGTTGTTTTGAGGCCAATTTCAACTACATCTGCAAACATCAATATACTTTAAATTCTAATGAATATTTGTCACTGGAACTGGGAGATATTTTAAGTATCCAAAATAAATAAACAAAACAACAGAAACTACAGATAAAATTAGTGATAAAGTCTTTAAAGTTATAAATCATAAACAAAATTGTCCAAGAAAAGGACGAGCTGAGACTAATGCACCAGAATGAAGAGAGAGAGAAATTATAAATTACGCAAATGGAAAGTAAGGAGATGAATTGATTTATTGTTTATTGTGATAACCCAATGCAAATTCTGTCAAAAAATAAAAATAAATCTTCTATGAAGCACATTTTGCTGTCCAGTTATTAACTGGTTAATTCAAAAACAATGATCAAGCGTACTCTGAAGAAAAGCTGTTATTGCGATAAATGTTTATTTTCTTATTTGTTTTAAATATGCTAACCGAACGTCCTGGAGTTTGTTCTCTGGTTGCTAGGTAACGGGCTTGGCTTCTCTGGGGTTGCTAGGTAACCGCCTTGCTGATTTGTGACATTCTGGAGGTATTTTTTAAAGGGCAGGTTGGTTTTTTTTTTTAAGATCTTGGATTGTTTTTAAAAGCAGTTGAAACCCAAATAGAAGTACAAAAACCATTCAAAATGTGAATTTTGCGTAATTGTTTGGGAAAAGAAAAGCCCAGAAAGGACCGAGCCCTCGTTAAATCGATCCGGCAACCCAACCTCCTGGAGAGTTGCAGCGCACAGTCAGCTGCAGGACATGCTCTCCGTCGGACCGAAGCGTTCGGAGATCCAATCTGAAGCTCGCCGTGTCAGAGTGGAGTCTCTTCTAAGCTTTATCTGATTAAAAAACAGGAAAATGCAGCTTTTGGAACCAATTAGGAGGTTTGAGCTATAGGAAGGAAGATTATCTTTTTAACTCTCGCACTTCTAATCCGCGCGGCTCTTACACGGTCCAATCCCCCCACAGTGCAGAGGTTGCTGAGGGCTGCTCTGAGAACTAATGTGCTTAGTTTCATCTGATAATGTCGGCTCGCTCCGGGCTGCTTCGTTCTGATTAAGCTGTTGGAAATGTTCTTTTTACCCATCGTGATTACGCAGCTCAGCAGAGCGGAGGGGAAATGAAAACCTCACCTGTGTGTTTAGATGTGAACATAAGGGCCAGTTTGACCTGGCTTGTTTACAAAGCCTCACAGAGTTTTATAGCTGCAATGTAAACAGGGCAAACAGTCTTGAAAGTTATGCAAGCGGCCGTGAGACGCTCCTCACAAACACCTCGTTCTGGTTTGTGCCGTTCTGCTGGCGCATCAAAGCCTCTCTGAAGATCACAGAAAAAACCCAAGAAGTTGCACCTTTTTTTTGTTCTGCAGCTTTGAAGATTTCTGCAGGACCTTTGAGTCCTTCGTTCAGCATTTCTCTTTCTCGGGAGAAGACGGATTATAAGACAAAGTCAGGAGAACAGCTTTTGTGTTTTGTGTGAAATGAACAAAGTAACAGAGGCGCCCAGTCACAACCCAACAGACACTATGTTGGTTGTTCTCATCTAAAACACATTAAGACCAGCTTTTAGAATGAACAAAAGCAGAAAGAAAATAACAAAAAGCAAACATGACTTTCATCGCGGAACGGTTCACAGGCCTTGTCCACATGTATAAATATATCTATAAAAACAAAAATCTCCGCCACATCGTTTAAAAAATATTATTGTACACACAAAATAAGTTTCAGAAACATTTTCGTCCACACGAATCCATACAGATCTGCATTCAGTGGTTTTAAACATGCCACACCCATAGGGGGCAGTGTAGCACGAAGCTAAAACCTGTCAGCCAATCAGATTGCTTCAAAGCGACTCGTTATTCTGACGATTAATTGAATACGTAAATTGGCACATTCTGCACTTTCTGGCAAATGTATTTAATTTTACCATGTAAACTTATTTCATATAGAATCAAAAATGCTTTAAAATATGCAAATAATTCAATCCCTTTTAGAAATTAGAAAATAAATATTTCTATAGCATAAATGCAACAACACCCCACATTCTTTTCTTTATATATAATCAAACTGTATGTGTTTTTTTTAATCCAGTTTTGACTTAATGACTGTTCTGAATATTTTGTTCTTTCAGGAAATTCCCTTTTTTGAGTCTGTACTCTCCAGTTACTGATTAATCAATCACTGGTTGACTATTTCAATAATAGGTTAATCATGATTAGTCCGATTAATCGATTCAGTCATAGTTAAAAGTATATATATATATATATATATATATATATATATATATATATATATATATATATATATATATATATAGTTTTTTTTTTACAGAATCTGAACCAGATGTTCCATTTTAAATTGAGCGTATTTATACACAAAATATTTTTTTTTATTTTAGATGCCAAATGTATTATTTTGTTCAGTTTTGGCTTAATTACTGCGCTAAGTATGTTGTTCCTTCAGCAAAATGGTCTTTTTTGAATGAGTTAGCGATTGGTCAATTACTAAATTAGTTGATAATTATTTTGTTAATCGATTAATCACGAATAATCCAATTAATTAATTTAGTCCTTTTTAAAGGAGTTTTTTTTACAGAATCTAAACCATATGGAGCTAAAACCATGCTATGTGAGGTTTGATTAATTGATTACAAAATTACTAGGTGATTATTTAAATTATCAATTAATCATGACTAATCCGATTAATCGATTCAGTCCTACTTAAAAGGGAATTTCTTTTCTTTTTTTTATTTATTTATTTTTTACAGAATTTGAATTAGATGATGTTAATATAATATATAGCATAGCTTTGGCTTAATTCCACCTCAGAATATGTTGTTGTTTCACCAAATTGGCCTCTTTGTGAGTCAGTTAACGATTAATCGACTACTAAATTGTTTGACAATTATTTAAGTTATCGATTAATCACTATTAATCATTTCAGTCCTAGTTTTAGTCTGCACTCTGACAAAAACAGCAACATTCTCTGTTCTTTAGCCACACATCTTCCTGTCTCAGGTGTCATATTTCTTTAAATCTACCTGTGTGTTTGGTCTGAGCAGCTGGAGGAGGAGGCAGGTGAAAAGGTGCGAGGTGAAGCTCAGGGAGGCGAAGAGGAGCCGCCTGGAGGAGAGGCGGAGTGGACCCTGACCCAGGAACGCGAGGAGCACCGGCGCCTGCTAGCCCAGAGCCACAGCGAGTCTCTGGACCTGCGCTGGAGGCTGCAGCACGGAGAGAAGAGGTGGAGCCGCGAGAGGGCGGAGCTCCAGGAGCGCTTCGACCGGGAGCGCCAGGAGTGGGACGGCAGCATGAGGGAACTCCGTCGGAAGATGGACCGGGTGAGAGACGCTGGGGCCGACCCGGTTCTGGACCGGAGTCTAACCAAGTGAGAGAAACGTCCAGAAGTTGAGAGAAACTCTGGATGTTGCTGGATAAGATGTTGCTCAGCTGGTTCAGTAAGTTCAGTTCACTGAACGGCAGCAGGAAGATCCTCGCTGCTGTCCAGTCGCCATGGCAACGGGTTTTATTCAGACATAAAGATGGTTAAAGATCTAAACACATTAACTCAGCATCCATCCATCCATCCATCCATCCATCCATCCATCCATCCATCCATCCATCCATCCATCCATCCATCCATCCATCCATCCATCCATCCATCCATCCATCCATCCATCCATCCATCCATCCATCCATCCATCCATCCATCCATCCATCCATCCATTTCATTCATTCATTCATTCATTCATTCATTCATTCATCCATCTGTTTATCCATCCATCCATCCATCCACTCATTCATTCATTCATTCATTTATCCATCCATCCACCTTGTGTTAAATATGAAACCAGTTTTTTCAGGTTTTATATTTATATTCCAATCCCTCCACATAATTAAAAAAATCATTTGACGTGAAAAGGACTGAGTGACTCTGACCATAGGATCTTATATTAATCAGAACAGAGATTCTTAAAATGAAGATGATGAAATATAGAAACTTTTTCAAGTCTTAAGGATGAAACTAAATCAAATCTTGAAGTCTTTGACTTTGTCTCAGCTGATCACAAATGATTGTGTTAATCTGAGGGGAGAAGCAAAGACAAAGCTCTCAGATTGCATATCATCCCTGCTGTGGTGAAAGCAGCTTCCCAGGGTCACTGAATAATGGATTTACTTTTTCCCTCAGTTCCTCCGGATTCTTCGCTCCTCGTTTTGCGGCTGCTGGTCAAAGCAAAAAGCAGCAGAACGAGCATCATTACCATGATAGCACTGTGAGACTATTACCATCTAAAGCAGGGGAGAGGAAAACAGCTCTCTTAACACGGCTAAAAAAAGATGCTGACGCATCACTGAATGTAGATATGAAGCAGTAAAGGCAGATACGTGATTCAACAATGTGTTAATAAAGGCAGCCTAAAGATACTCACATAAGCTGGCTCTTCTTTCTTCACCTTAAGAATTACTTAGGGACTCTTCTTACATCAATAAATTAGAAAAAATGGAGTCTATTTACGTAAAGCATCAATAGTTGTTGTGTTTATGTGACCATAGCCCATGGTGTTAATTTAAAGCAGCTATAGGTGGCGCCGTGTTTTATGTGCTTCATGGGGAGAGATAATAAAAATCGACAGGGCAGCCAGTGGAAAAAATGACGGGAAATAAATGATAATTAGAGTTTTCACACATAACAAACGGCATCTGTTTGGGTTTTAACTGTAAAAGTATCCTTATTCAAACTGAAAGATGACAAACCAGAACATACTGTTGTTAATAATATGACATTTTTAATCGTTATTAACACAGTATCATGACTGTCAAGTTTGAAATTATTGCCATAATTGATTTTTTAAATAAAAAAATCCAGATTTTAAGTCAGTTAAGCTTGAGGGTTTAAAAGATTTTAAAGCCCACCTGCTGCCACATCGTCGGGCTGCACAATATATCGCAAATACATCACCATCGCAAAATTAGTGTGCAAAATTCACATCGCAAAGAACCAGGACTGAAACGATTAATCGGATTAATCTTGATTAATCAATTCTTTGTTTTGAATTAATGAGCCGAGCAGATTATAAATTTGGAATATAGCAATTTTTCTAGGAGAAACATTTATATAAACTTAGCACTGAAGTGATTAATCGAATATTAAATTAATTCTCAACTCCTTTAATAATCGATTAAACTGGAATATACTCAAAATAGACAATTTGATGAAAGAGCAACAGACTCAGAGCAGTCATTAAGTCAAAATTGTGTGAGTGTGTGAATATATTTTATCCAGAAATGCTCAAGTGGCATCGCTTTAACTTCGACTAGTTCAAATTCTGCATAAAAAATAATTTAAAAAACTCTTATAAATCACCTTTTGCTATCCAGTTATTAATTGGTTAATCTATAAACCAATTAATTTGCACTGTGTTTCAGTCAAACTGAAAGCGTTGAGATTTTCAAATGTTGATATATTTTTTTTACCTGCAGGTGCATCATTTGCTACATATGATCAAATCTTTGTAGGAAAACTGTTACTGCATATTGGGCAATAAAATGTTTATTTTCTTATTTTAAAAATTAATGTAATTAATTATTTGTGTCTTATAATGCATTTCTAGTATTGGGTAAAAAAGGCTGAAATAAAAAATCAGCAGATTGTACCGTTTTGTTATTCAATTAATCATCAGAATAATCAAAGATTAATCAATTAGAATAATCATTAGTTAATTCCAGCAACTTCTCCATCTTTAAACTTTTCTTCATGGAGAATCCAGAGAGGCTAAGGCGAGTTATCTTGATGTTTGTCTTTCATCGTTCAGATGCAAAGGGAACTGAACAGCAGACGAGGCGAAGGCCCCGACATCAAAGATGGCAGCTCAGCCCACAGAGGAGTGTTTTCACCTCAGGAAAGCCCGTGCAGCGTCCCGCGCTCCCCTCACGCTCCTCCGTCCCCCTGTTCGTCCACTCCAGTGCCTGCGCCCCCCACGCGCTCCCACTCTGACTCGGAGGCGTTGCTGGGAGAGAAGGGGGCCGCCGTGAGGCTGAAGGGCCCGACGGAGAACCTGTTCCTGGACGCGCTGTCTCTGGACCCCCTGAGTGGCCCGGAGGTCCCGCCGCCCTGCCGACTGGAGAGCGAGAAGAGGTTCCCCTGCATGAACGAGGTTAGCATGTCAGTTTCATACTGAAGCTAACGTACAGTTAGATGAAAGTACTACCCAATCCCTCACAGGAGGATTTTCATAAAGAAATTAAAATTACTACGTGGCATGTATACATCTATATTTAATAAGTTTTTTTTTGTCATTTGTATAAAAATGTATTAATTTTTTAGTCATATTTAAATTTTTTAAATTTAAATTTTTACTGGGTTTTGCATAAACATACATACAGAAATACATATTTTTATTTCTTTTAAATTAAATTTTTTTTATAAAGTTATTGATTGGGTTTTACCTTTATGTGTTGATTCAACACATAAATCCTTTTATTCATGATTTTAGTTGTACTTGCTTCCATTTTATTTAATGTTTTCGAACGTTGTGTTTTATTTTGGATATTTAAAATGTCTTCCAGTTGCAGTGTGGTGTCTTCTTTTACATAATTTAAGTTTATTAGTCTTCCATATATCACATTAAAATGACAATATCTTTAGTTCAATAACTACTGGCACAGTTGTAGTTCCATTTTGACCACCTTTTAGTAACAAAAATCCAGCTTGTATGCCAGTTAATATCATTTCTTGGCGTTATTGGGTAATAAAAGAAGGGTTTGTTGCTGGGAAAATATTTTCTATACCAAATAAAGTAAAGAAAACATCCAAAAGGTTAGGAAAATGTCTGCATTGTACTAAGACGACAAAACTGGCACTTTGTTTCATTAACATAATACTTGTTTAAATTGTTACAGAGTGGATAATTATTTTGTTTAAGTTTCTAATACAATATGGCTGCAGCTGTGGGATTCTGGCCGATGTTCAGCCTCCCCTGCTGTGTGTAAACAGTCACATCTGCCGTTTCAGGCTCTGAATGAGATTTCAGAGGGCGACAGCGCTCCTGGATACCCAGAAGAGGAGACGAGGGAAGGTGGAAGTCTCCTCAGGTAGGAGTTAAAGTCAAACCCCATTCAGCCTGACTGGTTGTCGCTTCCAGGCTTTTACTGCTTTTCTCTCACTCCTTCGTCCACGACGGCCCCTTGGGACGCTCTGTAGTTGATTCTGTTTGCTTTTACGGGAAGTGACACACAGTTTGTCCCCGTTGGCTTTTATTTGGGGTTTTCTTTCTAAGCAGGATAGGGATCAACGCTGCTGTGATTATAAATAATTCAGCCGAGTTTGAAATATTAAGAAGGGTTCATTTGGTTTACAAAAAAAAAGAAAGAAAGAAGGAAGCGGGTTGTGTTGGGATTATTTATCGTCCTGAGTGGGGATGAGAAAGGAGATCATGTTTTTTAAGGATTATATGAAATGTTTTGTTATGTCTATAAAACAAGCCTTTGGAATGTAAGGTCACAAATCTCACCTGGTAACCCCAGAGAAGCCCCACCTGTTACCTAGCAACCCGGGCGGAACTCCACTCGTCACCTAGCAACCCAAGTGGAGTTCCAGAACATTTGGTCATAATAATAAGAATAATACATTATATTTATAAAGCCCTTTATATCTCAAAGGGCAAAAACATGACAAGCAATTGTAATGAATGGAAGTAATTAATAAAATGAATAAATGAAAGAGATTAAAACCAATTTCTAAGAAAATGCTTCTGCTTTTCAAAGCAGCTGTTTCATCTCTTTGCAGCCATTTTTACGTGAGTGTAAATGTTAAGTTGAGGGGGTGTGGCCAGAAGCTACTTATTTGAATTTAAAGCAACAAAAAGCCTTAAAATAGATGAAAGGAGATCAAATAGGCGTAACTGAGCAGACTAAAATCTCATTGTCTTTGAATAATTTTATCCAAAAACATTTAATGAACATGTTTTCATGTTCCAGCCCAGGGTTGTCCAAAGTGTGACTTGGGGGCCATTTGCGGCCCCTGAACTGATCATGTGTGGCCCTGATGTCAGTTCAAGAATGATACAAATTTCTTAAATTATATTTGTCAAAATAGAAAAGTACAGCATAGTAGAAATACTACAGAAGTATTTTTCTTTTCAAATTAGCTACTCATGTAAATGTAATTAAATAAATATAACTAGTTCCTACCCAATTGTGATGGTTTATTACTTGTTCATGGTTTAATTTATTGTTTTTGATGTGTTTTATGTTCAGAGCCAAGTCTGTTTGCTCCATGAGCGACTTCCAGCGGCTGATGGACAGCTCGCCGTTCCTCCCCGACAAGTCACGCCCCGGCGGCCCCGACCGAGACGACGTCACGCCACCGCTCTCCCCGGACGACCTCAAGTATATCGAGGAGTTCAGCAACAAGGGCTGGGGCTTCCCCGGCCCACGGTCGGTTCTGGAAGGGGAGGCCGGGTCCGACCCGTTTCCGCCGGCCTCCTGGTTCCTGACCACCAGCGCCACCCTGACCACCAGCACTCTAAGCAGCCCCGAGCACTGCCACAAGTCCCCGCTCAGGGACCCCGGGGCCGGGGTCGGAGTGGAGCACTACGGGGTTCCCGTCCTCCACAGTCCGACCCGAACGGGGGCGGCGGACCGAACCGCAACCCAGGACCCGGATCTGCTTTATTCCAAAGGTATTAATGATTATTTTAGTTATCAATTATTCTGCTGTCTGTAACTATCCATCCATCCATCCATTTTCTTTCACCCTTGTCCCTAATGGGGTCGGGAGTTGCTGGTGCCGATCTCCAGCTGCGTTCCGGGCGAGAGGCGGGGTCACCCTGGACAGGTCACCCTGGACAGGTCGCCAGTCCGTCGCAGGGCAACACAGAAACAAACAGGACAAACAACCATGCACACACACTCACACCTGTCTGTAACTATTATAAAAATATTTTTTTCCAAGGGTGCACCGATTAATCAATTACTAAAATCGATAATTTCAACAACTGATTCATCAGGATTAATGTGACGAATCATTTCAGCCGTACTTAGTAGGAGATTTTCTTTTTACAGAATTTGTGCCGAGTGAAATTAAAATTATGCCACTTGAGGTAGTTTTTTATATTAAATTCATAATCTATATATATATATATATATTTTACAGTTTAGGTTAATTACTACTCTGAGTGTATTGTTCTTTCAATACTCACATTACTAATATAAGATAAGATGGTTTGTTATTAGTACAACAAGTGGAATATTTAAACTGGACAGAACAAGAGGAATAGAAATAAAGACAAACAGCAAGATAACAAGATAATTTCAATAGAAATAGTAACCAAAGACACTCAATAACATTTTGTTTTTGCAGTGCATCGTTGGATAATGGATCCAAAACAATTATATTATCGTTTACTGCTATAATTACTGGGACGACACTGCAAAAGCACAAAATGTAGCCAAGTATTTTGGTCTAGTTTCTAGTACAAATATCTTAATACACTTGAAATAAACCAAAACTGACTTACAAGTAACTTCAGCAAGAAAATAACCTCTTAATGTTGACTTTAAAACCAGTACTAGTTGAACTGGGAGGTGCAATAAAGAAAACACAGAGCTGATTCTCATACATGCCACAGTTACCGAAGGCAACTGTGGCAAAAAAGGGGGAGGAGCTGTCAGTTACTGGTTGCCATGGTAACCACCAACTGCCAGGAGCAGCGCAACAGAAACAAGTCTGGAGAAACAACGTGCTGACTAAACAAAATAAATAAACTCCTGCACACTCATGGTTAATTGATTACGAAATTATTCGCTGATTATTCCAACAATCGGTTTGTTTCAATCTGATCAATCGTTTCAGCACTAAAGGGAAGCAAACCGCGGCTGGGCGGAGAGGCCGGGGGATCAGACGAGGTGTTCAGCGGTCCGCGGTGGCCGTGTCTCCTGGAGGGCGGCGGCCTCCGGACGTCTCCCAGTCCGTCCCCCATCTGCTCCACTGTGGGTTACGCCTCCTCTCTGGAGCTGCAGCTTCAGAAAAACCTGAGCGACGACATGAAGGAGGTGGCCATCTCCGTCCGCAACGCCATCCGCTCCCCGCCGGGGTTGGCGGTGCGCGACACCGCCTGCCAGACCAACGGCTTCACCACGCGAGGAACCCAGACGACCCAGACCATCAGCGTCGGCCTGCAGACGGACCTGCTGCGGAACCTGACCAGCAGCCCCCACCGCTGCCTCACCCCGAAAGGTGGCGGCACACCCATCTCGTCTCCGTCACGCGGCACGAGGAAGGTGCAGTACTCGCCAGTGGTGCAAAGCAAGTTCGAGCGACCGTGCTGCTCGCCCAAATACGGCTCCCCGAAGTTGCAGCGCAAGCCTTCCACGTCGGGGAAGAACGAGCCGCCAAACAACAGCCGTGCCGCCACGTAAGCAATCAATCAATCAATGGTAAATCAAAATGAGCTGGGTTGTTGCCATAAAATTCTTGTTTTTTGGTTCCTGGAAGATGAGAGGTTTCAAAAACCTCTGGAATCTAATGTCATAAATCAGAAGGCACTGCCCGTTACCTAGCAACCCCAGAAGCCTCGCCTGTTACCTAACAACCCAAGTGCAACTCCAGCACATTTGGTCAGCTGGTTTTGTCTGTACTGCACAAAGGCTGCTGGAAAAGACAAGTGTTTTGTTGTTGACTTACCTCCCAGAAACCGCTTGCTATACTCTTGGTTGTTGGCTGTGCAGGAGGCTACACTTCTGTTTTTCAAAGATGTACGGTTGCATAATTGCACGTCTGTTTGCAGCAAATGCTACTTGGGAGTTCAAACGTTGATTTGGCGGCGTGGACAGCAGCAGTTTATTTGGATTTAAAGTGACAAGACGCCCTAAAACAGCTGAAAGGAGATCAAAATAGGAAGAACTGACCAAACTACCAGTACTTTGTTTTGAATATGGTCTCAAAACAACAATATTATCATTTCTCGCAATAATTACTGGTTCTTGTTGTCATGACAGCCCCACCGCCATGCCCTCCACCCCCCAGAAGGGCAACAGTGAGTCGGCGTGGGCGCGCTCCACCACCACCCGGGACAGCCCCGTCCACACCACCATCAACGACGGCCTCTCCAGCCTCTTTAACATCATTGACCACTCGCCAGTCGTCTTCGAGAAGTTCAACAAATCCCCCAGCCGCTCCCGGCCGACGCCGCCCTCCACCGCAGAGCCCAGCCCGGCTCACGGCGGCGCCGCCAGGGGACGGTCACCCAGCCCGGTGCAGCTGATCGTGGAGACTCAGGGCGACAGGAACCCAGAGGTGGTCAGCATCCGGCAGGACCTGTCCGCGCCGCCGGGATACACGCTGGCCGAAAACGCGGCGCGAATCCTGAACAAGAAGCTGCAGGAGCAGAGCTTCAGGGAGGAGCGGCGGCTGCAGGCGGGCGGGCAGGGCGGCCACGGCAGGGACGCCGTCCGGACAGCGGAGACGGACAGAGGACAGTCTGGATGTATGGAGGTAAATATACAGATGCCCTGGATCCAGCGCTTCATCATTCAGTTGATCTGGCGGCCATGTTTTATGACACACTGAAATCATCGCCTCGGATTCCCTTTGAAGACAAACAAGTTTTCAGTCGTAGGTAACAACATGCACTAAAATGTTGATTTTTTTTTTTCTCTCAGATTGAAAGCACTGACTGATGCGATGGTAACGTTAAAACATTTAGCTCTCCTCAGAAACACTGAGTCTCTCTCCACTGCTGCATGCTGGGAGTTTCTTCTTCTCTGTATCTTCCTGCTGCTTGTAGTCTGTCCTCTGGGCTCCGACTTTTACTGAAATACGCTTCACTTTACTGATAACTGGAGCTGTGACATCAATATTGCACAGACTTACAGCTTAAGAGTGAAATTATTAATCAATCTTTCAGGCCTGGGTGATAACTCAATGTTTTATTGATTATTTGATATTTTAATATTTAAGTTTTGGAAGACAAATTCCTTGTGTTTATAGGATTCAGAGTGATGCCCAGGGCGGCCATCTTGTTTGAGAGCTTCTATTTCCTTGAACTTTGAACTCACGTAAATTCTATTAGGGCCAGATAGAGCTGGACGATAAATCAATAACAATATGGACACGTGATCATTATCAATAGATAATACATCTGATCAAATGTTCAATATTTAGAATATTCTCTGAACTCCGATCCAGAACCGCACAGCATTCTGGGGGATGTAGGCAGAGGGAAGATTTTAACAGCTCAGTCTCTCTCACATCCATAAAAGCAGAATTGGTGGAATCAGCGAACTAACTCACTCACTCTTTGGTTGCCTAGCAACTTGCTCGTTCTGTGGTTACCTAGCAACAACTTGGTGAGTAACATACGCAGCAGCAGTTTAAAGTTACGTCATAACTGCTGAAAAATGAAAAAAAACAACAGCTTGGAGTGAAAACTGTGGATAAAATAGGAAAGGTTACGTCACCAGTTTGGCAGAATTTCTCATATATAGTATATATTTTATATATATATATATATATATATATATATATATATATATATATATATATATATATATATATATATATATATATATATATATATATATATATATATATATATATATATATATATATAAAGAATCAATAATTATAAGTACTTTTATTGATATCTAAATGCTTATATCGGGATATTTTTTCAGCCATATCGCCCAGCAAACTACAGTTATTTTTTCTTTTACTTGCAACAAAATCATAATATCACAAGAATAATTCTGTAATATTAGGAGAATAAAATGGAAATTTTGAGAATTTCAACAATAAAAACAGCATAAAATTAAAATGAGGAACGTTGCAGATCTTGTACTTTATTATAAGTCTTGTAAATAAGGAAATACTTAATTTTGTAACATATTAGCTTCAAATTCTCACTAGTAGCAGCACTTTGGAACGATTGTGGATATGACTTAATCTATTTCAAATTAAAAACTGAGGTGGTCACATTAAATCCTGATCACTTTTGAAACATTTCAGAAGGGATGAGTGAAATAAAACCCCTTTTTGAAAAAATGTTCTGCTTGTAGTTAATTTTTTAGAAAAGAAAGTAAGAAAAAAACAAATAAAAGTCACATCTGATATGAAAGAGAGCCACATCGCCCAGCCGTACAAATATCACTGTA
The DNA here is from genome assembly GCA_010277075.1 of Poeciliopsis retropinna. NCBI lineage: Eukaryota > Metazoa > Chordata > Actinopteri > Cyprinodontiformes > Poeciliidae > Poeciliopsis > Poeciliopsis retropinna. Next base: position 6,133,833 of record VMRM01000021.1, read on the forward strand.
GTCCAATTAAATACTTAACCCGAATGCTTAAGCAGTTGCTGTTTGTGTGGCTTAATCAAATCAGAGCTTCAGCCGTTCAGAGAAAATAAATCCGTAATAAATATACATAACTAAAAAAATAAACTGTTAATGTGTATCAATTCACTGCAAAACTACTTTACCCTGTAAAGAAATTAAATGTTGTATCATTAAAGAGTTGTTGTGTATGGTGATGGATCTCCAGGAGCAGTCAGTGTTGCTGCGAAACTGAAGAGGCCTCTGACTGAAGAGTGCTACTACATGTTGGTCTCATGATTGTTATGCTAACCGCTAAATTTCCAGGTAGCAGAGGCGATATTTCACAGCAACATGTCCTGTACGACAGCATCGGTAGCATTGCTAATCCACCTCATTTGCTTTTGCCACTTCACTTTAAATCTTTGTCTGGCCGCATGGCTGGAAAGCTGAGCAGAGAGACGCTGAAGTTCGGGTTTTGGGGTCATAATCCAGGTAGTATTTTCATGGTAATGCGTCATAACAACTGTCCAAAAGTAAAAAAGTGTTGGAGCAAAAATCAGATGAAGATAAAACTGCCACTTGAGGAGTGTTGGGTGGAACATATTTAGCCTAAGGGTTGTAAAATGTATATATTTTTATATTTTTGGCTTACATGCTGCTCTGAGTGTGTTGTTCTTCCAGCAAATTATCTTTCAGGGTGTGTATACTCCAGTTAACAATTAATCGATTGTTAACTGGACGGTTAATCACAATTAATCATTTTAGCCGGTCTTCTGAAAGTAATCAGAGTGGATTTTAAGTTATTCAAGTAAAAGAGGCTAAATTCAAATGCGCACCACACTTTTCAGATTTTTAGATTTGAAAAACATAAATAAAAGTCCACTGAAGTGGAAGGAAGCTACAGGACTTTCAAACCTCACTGACATGGAAGTTAGCTGTTTCTTCTGCTGCCTTTTATTCCAGGTTTGTTTAACTGCTCTGATCTGCAGGCTGCAACTCGCCACCCTATGTCTGCTTTCAATTTGCAAATCCTTCTTTTCCGTTGCTCAGTTTTATAAAATAACATTTCCTGCTCTATATCTTCCCCTCCTCTCCCCCTTTTCCTCCTCTTCCTCCTCTCGGCTCGCTCTGTCCCTCCTCTTTCCTGTCCGCTGATCCAGAACCACACTGTCATACTAACAACTCCTTGGGGACTCTAATTCTGCTTGTCTCCATGATGTAAGTTCCTCTTCCTCCTCCTTCTCCTCTTCTTCTTCTTCTCCCTTGGCCTGTGGCGGTGGGTTCACCAGGCTCGCGGACCTTTCACCTCCCCCACATGCCCCCTCCTCATTAATGCATGCTTCACAGGTCAGCAGTGTGTGAAGCCGTCTGCGCGGTCGACACGTTGCGCCATGCCTGTGCTGGCTCTGCTCCTTCGTGGTGATGCATGCTCTGTGTTTATCTCTGTGGGACCCGACTGCTGGTTTTGCATGTTGTTGTCCATTAAATATCAGTTGCACAAATTCCACTACAACCCCATTCTGTTTGTTATAGTATTAATATTCATTCAGATGAAACTTATTCACACTTTTTGCACTTAGAATGTAAAACAGCCTCTGTTCTCATTCAGAGCCGGCCCAAAGCATACGCAAGTCAAAGCTGCAGTTTGCAACGTTTAGGAAAATAGGCAGGAAATGGGCAGAGTATCCAAAGCATGAACTCAAGTAAGAATAGAGATACTTTAACATAGTTTTACTCAAGTAAGAGCAAAAAAGTATTTGGTAAAAAGTCTACTGAAGTACTGAGTAACTGATCAAATTATCAATCATTTAATATTTTAAAATTACAGCACTTGTTTGACCAAAATATAAAGTGAAGTGGAAATTTTTGTATTTTAAGGACAAAAATGACAGTAATTCATATAAGTAACAACAAAATAGGGCAAAAGAAAATGTTTCCAAACCAGTTTCTTAAGAATTTTTTATAAAAACTCCAGGTGTCTGTCTGATGAATTTTTGGTTAAAACATGTTTGTTTTTCATTCAGTGGGTAGAAAATCCTGAAATTTAATCAAGTACGAGAAGAAATACGTCATAAAAAATTACTCAAATCAAAGGTGTATAGTATAAATACTCCTAAAAGTACTTTTTTTTTTCAAAAAAAGTTACTCAAGTAAATATAATTGAGTAAATGTAGCTTGTTACAAATAATCTGTGAAAAAATAAATGTCTTCTCCTATCGTGGCCTGCAGAAATGCCGGTCAAAAACAACCAATCAGAGCCATGAGGCGGGTCTTAGCGTTGTCAATCAACATCATATCAATGGTGGAAAATCAACTTACTGTTATAGAAAAGACATTTATCCACTGTCATCTGTAGCTATGCTAACTAGCCTTTGCAGGCTATGTTGGCGTGAACCCACTTTAGCATAGCAGAGAGCAAACAAGAGTGATTGACAGCGATAAGACCCTCCTCCTGACTCTGATTGGTTGTGTATTTCTGCAGTTAGCACTGGGAGAAGGCAGAGGAGCAAGAATTTTTTTTCACAGATCATTTGTCTTATATTATACTGTCACAACATAATGATAATTTTAACAAATATGTATAAAAAAAAAAAACATACCGCATCTCTAAGCATCTTCTTTGGTCTCCCAAGCACCAGGGGGCCCCCAAGAGCACCAGCATATATATATATATATATATATATATATATATATATATATAGTCTTTTATATGTGTGTGTAAAGTGACAGAAGCGGTGTTTCCATTACAAATGTGCACAAGACTTTGTCGATATTCTCAGAACGTTGAAAAAACACAATTTCACACAATTTTTGTTTCTATTAAAAAATTTGCAGTAAAAATCTCCCGTGAATAAGTTTATTAAAAACATGCTGTGCCCTCATCCTCCCACCACTTCCAGTCGTCGTCTTTGTCATCCAGTTGTTGGTCATGTGACTCGTGTGACGTGAAAAAAGTCTTCCCGTCGCACTAATTTCAAAAAATAACTTTTTTTTAATTTGCATTTTGCACATTTATTTTTGTAATTCCAATTTGCGCTGTTATGTGGTCAATGGAAACGCATCAACATACAAAAAAACAAAAACAGATTTTCACATTATTTTTATAGTTGTTACACAAACAATAGGGTAATATCTTCCTGCTGTTGGGGAAATATAAAAAATATCAAACTTGTTATTTTGTTTATTGTAAATGTAGTTTTTATCTACGTATGTTACTTTCAAATAACTAAAATACCACTCTGCATTTCAAAACTCAAATTACGTAGATTGCTACCTAATAACGCTGGTATGATGTAAACAAGTTACAAAACGATGCTGATTACAGCAGGTATGTTAGAGTAGCTTAGGAATGATAAAACATCTGCTGTTGTGTTGTATGGGGGCCCCAAATGAAAATCTGCTTTGGGCCCCAAAAAAGCTTGGGCCGGCCCTGCTCTCATTCACATATTAATGGTGTTTTCGGCACGTTTTTAACATTAACATTACAACTTATTTCATAACTTTTTCCTCACTTTGTGTGTTGTGCATGTGCCACAAACCACTAACAACAAACAAACTATTAACCTTTGACCTTATCACTCATGTGTTGATGTTAATTATGAAGATAAAATGTGAAAGGGAATATATCAGTTTTTATTCAACTTTTCCTTTTGAATTGGGTTTAGGTGAGAGGAGTCAATCCAAAATATTAACAATGCTGAAGTCGGTATCAGTATCGTATTGATACTAATAAAATTGGTACTTTAGTCTCAGAATCCATCTAGAATTTGTTTTTATTTTTGTATTGTACTTTCTGAATGCCACCTCAAAAAATATCTTGTTTCGATTTGCTCTCAATTGGTAATTTATTTGCATTTTTTTTTTTTTTGCAAATTTTTGTTTTTCTATTTATCATGTTAATGTGTTGTAACAAAATAATTTAAAGAAAAATCCACAATAACACCTGATGGTCAGAAGGTTGATGATATATAAAACCTAAATATAGGTTAAAATATCCATATTGATAAAAAAATATATCAATATTTATATCAGAATGGGTGACTCTGTATTTACTTAGTATCCGATTAATACTTGCAAAATATTTGCAAAACTGCACATCTAGTTTATGCTAGCAGCTAATACTAAAGCTAGTTCCCAAACTACGGAACCACTTAATAAATTAGAATATTATTAAAGTAAATTTATCACTAAGTGAAACACATTTATATATTAATTACACCCAGATGGATGTTTGAAAGCCAACAAAAGCATAATTTCTTATCAATTAGTAGCTAATATGCTAACTCGTTTGTGTTTAGCTAACGAGAGAGAGTAAATAAATGTAAAGTTAATATTTTTTTATGTTATTTTAAATTGTGTCACTTTACTATAATAGAGAAAAACAAGGCAAGCTTTATCCAACTAGCTTCATATCAGATAAATTTCGAGCTACCGTGTTCTGTTTACCAAAGCTACTATAAAAACTCCGACATAAAAATTTGCCAAAATTTTATTTATTGTTTACAAGTTTGGATAGGAAACGCCAAACATAAATTTAATCACAAATTTATAATTTTTCTCACCAGCAGCAGAATCTCCTGCATCAATTTATCCGGTGAGAAAAGGTAAACTTTAAATTTGAATACATTTATCAAATGGAAACAAATTAGAAAGGAAAAGTTTTTTTACACAATTATTTACCAATTCCGACATATATATCCAATAAAAATATATTTGTTTACATTAATCTTTTAATTTAATCAATTTCTTATAACCACGTGTTATTTCTTATGTGTAAAAAAAAAAAAAGAAGAAGAAGAAACATGTATTCTGGAAGTATTTTTGAATAAGAATAAATCATTATGAATTGATTGATAATATGCAAAACCACAGTTGGGATCCTAAAACTCATCAGATTTGTGTGTTTTGATCGTTTGTTCATCTAAAAGTTGCTCTAGTAAAAAGACAGATTTTACAGGTTGGATGTTTTTCCTTTTAAATCAGACTAACGCTGTTTCCACTAGGTTCACAACATCATTTGTGATGGTTTTCCTTCACTTTTCCAGTGCATTATGGGATTGTTTTTCCTCCAGGTTGATCCGATCGTTTCCTTTGACAAAAGATGAAGATGACTGGTGGCTTTTTTATTTTCCTTTTAAAATATACTTTTATACACATTTAACATATTGGTGTTGTAAAAAAACCCCCATCTAATTAATTACATTTAAATGTAAAAACATTCAATTTAATTTGACAAAGATGGAAAATGTTTAATTTTATTTATGACAATTGACCCTGCACAGTTGCTCCATGAAATTATATTGATATTATTTATGTGCTTTTTGTATCATTAAACATGTTAGCATTTATTTCTCAGTTAATTTTTTATTTCAAAAAGATGAAGGGTTTCTGCCATGTTAAAGCAAATAATAAACAAATTTTTAGCTGCTTAATTAACATACAGTTTGAATCTAAAGTAAATATGCCAGATTTAGATTTAAAATATTTTTTTAGTTAATCAGAAAGTTTGCTTCTGATTAGAAATGAGATGTGGAATCCCTCAGAAGACAATAAAATCGTCTAAAAGGAGATTTTTTTTTCTTTACATTTTATGAAATGGAAAGAAATGAAGGAGCTAGTGTGCATTCAGAAATTCAAGATTTGTTTTTCCATCATTCCTGTTCTACTGTATGTTGGGTTGTTCTTCCAAAAAGCTGGAAATGTTGATTTTAGATTTTGATCTGATGCATTTGCGATAAAAACTTTGTAAAGTCCTGCAAGGCGCCGTCAAACGCCTGGATTTCTGCACCAGTTTCAATCAGGGACACATTTTCTATCCCTGTTGTCGATCACTGCGGCTTGTTTTTGTATCGATCATGTCGCTCAACAAGTGAAACCATTTTGTGAGAAATACATTTGATTATTTTAAGTGAATTTAGAAAACAGTTTGTTGATCCGAAATATTTTAAGACAAAAACCCATCTCAACTCCCACCTGAGCTTTAATTAAAGGGCTAGTGTGTAAAATTAACTTTTTTGAGCTTTATGTTATGTTAGAATTACGTACCTGGAGTCTCGGTTTGCTTCTTTCATGCATGTTTGAGAAATCCTTTAATCTCCATGGCAACCATTAAGCTGTGCAAAACGCCTGGGTGGACCTAGCCCCGCCTTTGAGGCGCAGCTCCTCCTCAGAGCTGCGATTTCAACGTTTCCAGCAGAAATGAGCAAACGCTGTTTGGAAATGTTGATCAGCTGAGCTCCATAAGGGAGCCAGTTCTCAGTGAAATGCTGGTAAAGACGTTCCAGGGTTAATAATGGAGCCGTGTTGTGATAACTTCCTAAAGGCGGAGTTTCTTAAAGAGACAGAGGCGTTAAAGTCCAAAGTCATATTTAATATGTACACCCTTTTTATCACAACTGAAGGTAAAACAGTTACTTGGTTTTGCTATAAAACATTATTATGTGCCTGGAAAACATAATTCTGCCCCTTTAAGTTTCTGAAGCAGTGAAACTGATTTTTAGATTTTTCTCCTCGTCCTCATTGCCTATTTAAAGCCAAGTAAGTGCTTTTTCTCTGTCTCTCTTCTGACATTCGGCTGGAATAGATGCCTTAAACTCTTCCAACCTTTACGTTTGACTGAACATTTTTAATCTTCCTCCTGCGACATTAAACATCTTCTACATTAACCTAACTCGATCACTTACATTTTCCTCACCTTGACGCTCAAAGTCGTCTTTAAAACATCCAGATGTGCTAACGTTCTCATCTGTGTTCCTCAGTTTCTGTTCACCAGAGGTGGGTACGGTGATGTAGATGAAGGTTTTCTGTTTGTTAAATGATCACAGACAAAGTAAAATCATCTCACTATAGAAAATTATGGCAACATCACCAATTATTTGTCTTTAAATAACCAGGATGTGTAATTTTTACACATCTGTCCAGCGGTTTTTACTCAAAAGCTGCACTAAAATCTGCTTTAAATTAATGCACTACATTCAGTTAAATAGAGTTTAAATAGAGTCTTTTATTATGTTGACAATTTGCAGAAGTAGGCACCCAAAAGTTGTACTCAAGTAAGAGTATTGCTACTTGAGCATATTTTTACTCACGTAAAAACTATTTGGTAAAAAGTCTGTTCATGTACTAACTGATCAAATGATCAATCTTTTAATATTTAAAAATGACAATACCAAATGGACCCAAATATGAAGTTGAGTGGAAATGTTGGTATTTTAAGCACAAAAGTGACAATAATTCATATAGGTAACAAAGAAAATAACAAAATCCAAGAAAATAAATGTTTCCAAATCAGTTTCTTTCAATAAAAACTGGTGAAACTTTAATAAAACCTGCAGGTTTGCCTCTGTGTGTCTGGTGAATTTTTGGATAAAACATGTTTGATTTTCAATCAGTGGGTAGAAAATCCAGAAAATTTACTCAAACAAGAGTAAAAATACTTCATAATAAAATTACTCATGTAAAAGAAAGAAGTACAGCGTAGTAAAAGTAAATTGTTTTCAAAATGTAAGTAGTCACTACCCAGCTCTGGTGTTCACCTTCCTCTTCATCGCTCCGCTGCTGACGCCGTGTTGCTCTTCTTCTTCTTCTCCTGACGGCTGCTTGTCGTTGGCAGGACCTGCCTCGGTCGCCGGTGGCGCCGCCTTTGGACTCCTGCTTCCTGCGGCCGGCCCGCCCGGCGAACCGCCGACCCCCGTCACGCTGGGCCGCGCGCTCCCCCTCCTCTTCACCCAGGTGGAGCGAGGGGACGAAGAGGAGGTTCACCTTCCCGCCGATGGGACACAGGAAGCCCATCCTGGAGGGAGAGGAACCGGCGTGACTTATCCCTCCCCCCTCTTCCTTTGTTTAAACCGACCCAGTACCTCAGAATCATCCCCCCAGAACGAGAGACCCATGAAGACATGGCGCCTGAACCGGGGGAGGGAGGTCTAATACGTAGCACCAGCGGATCACTAACAGAACCAGGACTTTTTGGAAGAATCTGGAATGTACTGTAATATCATGACATCACAGCGTTCAGTAAATCCATTTCCATCAGAGGTGCCTGTCCAGGTGCGTCTTAACGAATCAGAATATCACTGAAAAAATTTAATTTCTGCAGGAATTCAGTTCAAAATAATCGATATTGACACTCAGTGAAATATTTAACCTGTTTGCTTTTACTGAAATGTGAATTTCCCTCTGGGGTTAATAAAATAAACTCAATTCATGGCTTACAGATTATAAAAACCCTTCATTCAGTTTTTTGGGAAATTTGGAAGTCACATAAAAATTATTTTTTATATGGACGCATCGATATTAAAGGCCGATATTGATATTTGATATTAATATTGCTGCTATAACCAACATTTACCAATATTGCACATATTTCACTTCTGTTTTGATACATTTGGAAAACAATAAATATTGGTTGTTATATCGGCCCAGTTTTATTCATCAGTCTGATACTGATGTGTTTAAAAATGACTAATATCGGCCGATACCGATATTGGTGCTGATATCCAATAGCAGTCAGTGTAACAACATATCTAATGAAACCTCTGACTGAAGACTGTTGCTGTATGAACGTGTCATGACATGCTAACAGCTCAATATCCGATATTCCAGAGTAACATGTCCTGGATGACATCATCAGTTGCTAGCAAGCACTGCTGATCCATCGCCTTTGCTTTTGCTGCTCCTTTTTTTTAATTTTTTTATTTCTGTGGTCAGAAAGCCTCGCAGAGACGTAGGAATAGGGGATGTGGTCCTTTCTCTTAATAGTCCATGGAGGAGATGGATTTAACTTCCTCCTTCTGTTATTTGAATTTGTGAGATGATAATTAGCTGCAACGTGTTGCCAAGGTTACATTTAACCAAAAATCACTCCAGCTGAACTCCATCAAAAATGAAAAGAAATAACTAATCTTTTTTTTATTATTTTACCTCCACCAGTGACTCTTTTGTGTTCCTGTATGTATTTACAGTCACACTTGTAGTTTTTCTGTGTACTTCTGTGTACCATACAAACATAACAATTTATCTCAACAAAAATACCTTTGCACAAATTCACTATTGTGTCTGTGCAAAGGCAATAAAGTCTAAATATACAAAAAAAAAACATATGAAGAAAAGTTTACGGAATGCAGAGCTAACTAAATATCTTTGCCTCCATTAGCGTTCAAATTCTAGAATTCAGTTTTTCCTTCCACTCAACTTTCATTTAGAGGACGTTGCTGTGAACAGTAAGTTTCTTTAGCAATGACCTTTTCTTTGTTAATCCTGTTTTTCATTGATTTTATGTAATTCTCTGAATTTCTAAAAAAAAAAAAAAAATTAAGTTTGGTTCTTTGTTAGCTAAAAGCCATAATGATCAAAATTAATATAAATAAATGCTTGAAATATTCTCTGTTTTAGTAAATCAGCGTAAGTTAAACTTTTTTAGCTGAATTGCTGAAACAAATTAACTTTTTGATGATATTCTAATTAATTGATACGCGCTTGTATGCTTAAGTTACTCATTAACCCTCATATTTAAATGTATTTAAATGTATTTGCTGCAGGATTTAACCTTTTTTCAGGAAAAAACTGCTGGCTAGCTGAACATTCCACTGTTTTTTTCTGTTACCAGTTTATTTTTTTACATCATTCATGTATCTGAACGTGATTTTTTAATTTTTTTTTACTTTGCCTGCCTGTCGAGTTCACTTTTCTCTTTCGACGCAAGAAACAAAAACAAAAACAATTTTGCTTTGCTTTGTCCTGAAGGGGAAACCCACGATGTCATTTCCGATGCTACCGTCCTTATTTATTTCTACGTTAAGATGAATGTTTGTCTCTGTTGACTTGATGAACCTGAAGAAACTTATGCATATTTGGAAGGCAGAATAAAACCAGATTAAAACCAGTTTGCATGCCTTTTGAACACTAGCACTTTAGTGCATGTACATCCAAGCTCTAGTCTTTTGTGGTCACTCCACTCGGCCGTGATGAAAAACTCATCGCAAAGGGAATCTCGAGCTGATTTTGTTGTCACATGAAATGCCAGTTTTTAAGTAAATCATTGTACCTTATACGCTGTCTTTGTTACTGTTGGATATGGATTTTTTTTTTCTTTTGACAAGAAAAACGGATTGTGAAAACAAAAATATGAATGTTTTAAATGGAACGTCTGTGTCCAGAAAATGTCTAACAATCTATAGTCTTATGAAAATATTAAATGGTAATAAACAAGAATGTGTATTTACAAGTTCCCCTCTGGTTTCATGTGATTATGAGTTACAAGATGATCCCGGACGAGCCCCCAGGTTTTGGTTTGTTTTTAGCACATTAATTAACTTTTCAGCAAGATTTAGGAGCTTTTTAAAGTAAACAGTTCCTTAATTTACCTTTTATGAAGTACTAGTTCCATTAAAAAAATATATATTTTTCCCATTTTATAAATTAAATAATCTTCCAATAGAACTAGTACTGTCTTTTTTATTAACAATTTCCAAGAATCATTGACTTAAAAATGCCAAAACGCTACTTGTATGTTAGTTTTATTTTATTTTAAGATAAAACCTAAATAAGTTTTATCTTTTTAAGATATCTGCACTAGAGATTAGACAAAAAATACTTAGTAAGACTTTGTGTTTTTATAGTGTATTACATGAAAAATGATTTCAAAATAATTTATCTCAATAATTACTGCGACAACACTGCAAAAACACAAAATCTTATCATATATTATTGTCTAGTTTTTTGTGCAATTATTGTCGTATGCTTGAAATAAAACAAAACTAACTTTCAAGTAACTTTAAATCAAGAAACTGAGGTTGTTTTAAGTCAATAACTCCTTAATATTGATTGAAAAAGTTCTAGTTCTTTTGGCAGATTATTTTACTTATAAGAAAACATTTTTCTCATGTTATAAGTGAAATAACCTGCCATTAGAACTAAACCTTTTATTAATTTTCAGTAATTATTGACTTAAAACAATGCTGAAAAGTTATTTATAAGTTAATTTTGTCCTGTTTACGTCCACTATGATATTTGCACTTAGTAATATTTTGCATTTTTGCAGTGTTGGATGTTTGAACATGATCATTACAACCAAGCAAGATTTTATACTTGTATTCATGGTTTGGGGAGTAAGTTGTTTCGACTGGACTTGTGGTTCTACAAGGACGTACTGAAGTGACCAGAAGAAAAGCGGTTGAAGTTGGTGAAAGTTCACATTTGAGGAAGAAATTAATAAATGATTTTCTGTAAAAAAAAAACTCATCTAGAAATCTGAAACACACTAACAGGATCCTGGAAAAAGTGTAAACTCATGGTGGATTGTATCCTCTGTGATTTAAATGAGTTTTCTATTCATGCTGCTCCCAAACCGTGTGTGTGTGCGTGTGTGTGATCAGCGTGTCTGCAGATTACAGTGCAGCGCACAGGATTACAGTGGGTCAGGCGGGACGGACACAGAGAACGTAAATAAGAAGATTTTATTCTCCCAGAAGTCAAATCCTCTTTTATTACGGTCATACATGTGCCATCTTAGTCATGTTTTCCAGCATGTCACGCAAGACAAACCCCAGACAAATACACTTATTTATATAATGGTGATGTGAAGAGTTACTGTGAGAATGTGTCAAGGAGAATCATTTTATTCTTCATGGTTTCCATCAGTAGTAACATCAGGTCATGTGAAAGTAATGTTTACATTGCAGTTTTGAAAAATTACCTAATTTTTATACAACTGAAAAAAGAACCCGGCAAATATGAGCACCAAAACTTCTCTAAATAATAATTGTTTTTATTATGCATTTTTTTTCTCCCCAAATGTCAAACTGTGCAATTATAAGATCAGTGGAAACGCAGCTAATCGCGGAATATTGACATTTGTAATAGAAACACAGCCAAAGAGTGAAAAACATTAGCGTCTTGTTGGCACTAAGATAGAGAGCTTCTGAAAATGGGTAAAGGGATTGATGGAGTGGATGAAGCAGCGAGCTGAGGGCCCAGGATACCTTTAATGAATAATGAATGTGGCCCCGCTGCAGGCTGGGAGCCACTGATGTCTTTGAGTGGGTCAGCAGAGGGGAGAAGAAGAGGACGCTTTGCTTTTACTTCTCTCTGCCCTGAGAGGAACTCACCACTGATGAATAATTTACAGCAAAGCCTCCGCTCACTCAGAGACACTCTGCTGCTATCTGGAGACCGGCCGCTCCTTTAATGTTGGATGTCAGCAGCAGGAAGGAGGCAACCCAAGAGATGTAAAAGTCACAACCAGAGCAGCAACAGACACACTAAAGAGAAAATAAACATCATATAGATGCGGCATGCAGGAAAAGTTAGATTTTTATTGAGGTAACTATTTGTTAAAGATTAACTGAAAGAGATAATCTGTATTTCATAGTTAAACTTAGCAAACTGAGCTGCTGGGTTTTTACGTTTTTATACAAATCTGATCGATTTGTGTTTTTGCAGTTGATATAATCTATTATATTCAAACCTAAAGCTGTTTGGACTAACATTGGTTGTTTCCATGATGGCAGCAAATGGCAATATGAACTGCAAACACAATGATTCAAACTCCAAGACATAAAAAACAAACCCAAATTCACCAGAAGCATTTTTCATTTGAAGTTATTTTGTTGATTGTAGGATTTTGCTTCTGTTTTCTGCAATTACAGCATTCTTTTCTGATTTGCAGCATTTTTCTCTTGCATTTTATTCTTGTCTGTCTGTTATGAGGTTGCATCATTCATGTGTTTGTCGCTCATTTCTACAATTTTGTAATCTGAAATTCTTTCAGTTTCAAAAGTCAAAAATATTTGACTTGTGGAAATTTTCAAAAAGAAATTAAACTTTGCATCAGTTTTAATTTTAGTGTTTTATTATTTTCTGTAAAAAAAATAAAATATAAATTGTAAACTTACTTATTTGAAGTCAAACGGTTTTCATCCAATCAAAATTTTCCTCTTTGTTACTCGGCAGATAATGATCCCCAGAGATTGGAATTCAAATTCGCCAAGTCGTTAAACCAGCCAATCATATCACTCACTCCTCTAAATGGACTGACTTTGTAGTGACACTCCGCCCCTTTTGAGGACTAACCAATCAGAGCACAACCTGCATCTCCGGTATTCTGTCAGATCAGCATTCGCTGACGGCTATATCTATCAGACGAGTAGCCGTCTGCCAGACGTAGATCATACACTTTGCTATTCACAACTGTATGACTTCCTGACTTAGCGGTTAAGTAGGCTGATGAGTTTTACATGGGCGTGTGTTGTAGTTGACTGCAGCCGCAGCTATACCCTGCTTTAGATCCATATTGAAACCACGACAGTGTATGTGTATCTATCTAGCTATCATTGAAAAACAATTTAACAACTTGTCGTCTATGCTGAACTGACAGCTCCTCTAACGGTCGGACTTCGTAATGCGCATGCGCAGGCATGCGTACTCACTGCACGTATGACAGCGTATGATAGCCGCCATTGAAACAAAGAAGAACAACTTGAGACCCGCAGAGAGGCTGCTAGCTTAAGGTAGGAGAACACTTTAGCTTGTCAGTTGAGGTGCAATTCCGAACACTGAATTTTAACTTAAAGTTGAATTATTTGGCTAAACAAAATTACCTAGCATCGAACTCAATTTAAAGTAGAACAAAATGGCGTCAGTTAGTTTTTTCAGCTGTTTTCCCCAGACCAGAATTAAACAAGAGGAGGCAGCTTCTACTTTCTAGACTGTTTCCTGTTTAATTTAACACTGAAAAAGTTAGTATTTTCTGTAGCTTTCAAGTCAAAGCTCAGTTTAACATTTGCTTTAAACTGAGCTTTGACTTGAAAGCTCAGTTTAGTAAGTCGTCCTGTGCAATGTACTACTTCCTAGTCCTTTGCACACAGCAACATGGAGGCTGGGCTGATGTTTTTCTCCTCAACTGGGTAATCTAATTTCTTTCTGTGTAGCAGGGTGGTTTTCCTGGAAAACATTTCAGACATCCTGTGTTTTCCACTAATGTGCTAAATGTGTTTAAGGACGAAGTGATTCACCAGTTTTAGACATGAAACATCACTCTTACTTCACTGTTTATGTGATCTCACGTTTGAGCTGAAATGTCAATTTGCAGCTTTTATATGCTAAAAATGTAATGTTTGATCAATATTTGGATATTTTCTCTATTTCCAGGGAAATTCACATTAATGCTTCTATTTCATTTTTTACTCTAATATTTTACGCTAAAATCTGGATGTTATACTGTCAGTTTTGATGTGACAACCTGAGCTACTCGTCGTTTGCCTCTCTCCTGGGTTAATTGTGATTATTATGAACACACTGTAATTTTAAAGCTGTGTTTTTTTTCTACATTACCGTTATTTCCACACAGTGGCGAACCTTTGGAATGGAAAGCTATGGAGCTAAATTGGGGCCATAAAGATTGCACTAAAATCATTTTTTTTAACTGAAAAAAGAAAAAACTAGAAACTGAAATTTATTTTTCAAGGTGTAGAAATGTTTAATTCGAAAAGGAGTTTTAAACTTTTTCAAATTCGCCTGTCATGATGTCAAGTTTTGATGGACGATATAAATAGTCCCAGAAGTTATTTTACTAAACGATAATATTGTTGTTTTGAGACCATTTTTAAACAATTTAATAGTAATAATGGCTATTGTCAAACATCAATAAACCTTAAATTCTAACACTGAAACTGGAAGACATTTTAAATATTAAAAATAAATAAAACAAAATTGTCTTTCAAAAATAAGTGCTACATGAGACCAAAGCACTGATGATTTTTGGCATCCAGTTTATCATAAAAAGAGACAAAAAAAAAGTAATTTATTGTGCAATTAATTGATGTATTGCAATTCCTTAAGTTCAAACTTAAAAAAAATCTTTTCAGTTTTAAAATAAAACTTTATGCAAACCTTGTGGCTGCAATTTAGCTCCATATTTTTCTGAATGAACATTAATTAATCATGTTTTTTGTGTGTACTGCTTTGTTTTGAAGGAAAGTTTGTTTATTTTTCTGCTGCAGTTTTAATCTATTCGTCAAACGATCACAAATAAAATGCCCAGCAGAGCTGCGAGTTCGTTTGCACCATCTGTCTTTGCCTTTCATGATTGAAAACAAAGAGGACCTTCATTAAGCGCCTTATTAGTTCCTCCTTTTGTTTTTGTTTCTGGAGTTTGCCTCGGACGGCTCTGGCACAAACCCAACATCGCGCATTCATTCACCGCCTGCTTCATCTCCCAGCAGCCCAAATGCCCACGCGTACAGAGACGATCCTTCAGGGAAGCAACAAAGCAGTTTGAAGTCTTTTTTTTTGTTTGTTTTAATCAGCGTGAAGCCACAAATAATGAGCCCCAAAAAAAGTCAAATTTTGAAGGAACATAAAAGCGGAGCGTCGCTATTCACCTCCAGGTCTATAGAAATCCTTAAGATTTCTGCAACTAATTATTGAATACTGTAACTTAGTAGTCTTTTTGAGATGAAATCTACAAAAACCCAAAATATTAGAAAGAGACAGAAAAATGTTTTCATCTTCCAGTCACACATCTGGGGGGATATTATGGTTTAGCATACTGCACCATTAAATGTTCAAGCTGATGTATATTTAACTACTTTATATAATAAAGCTTTGGTGACTATATGACACCATTAATATATGTTAAGCAATGCTTTTAATTTTTTGTATTATTGTTGCAGATGTGGCTATAAAAATATAGTTTTACAATGTAAATATTTCTGACAATCAAAGCTAATAAACTAATTAGGCCTGCATTAATAAATCAATAAATAATAAGAGAACAGATCACACAAAAAAGTGAATTTACACTGAAGATTAATTAAATAAAATGAAACAGAAAAAAAATATGAATAAAATATTTTAAAAATGTTAAAAATTAAAAAAGTAAGTCCAGAAGGAACGGAAAAATAAATCCAATGTAAGAAGTTGAAAACAAAAAAATATCAAGGAAAAATGTAAATATATAATTTATGTAGATATAAAATAAAGTTAAATTAGAAATAAAGAAAAATGGATAAAATGAAACACTTTAAAAATTAACAGAATCTTTTTTTTTTTTTTAAGTTTCTTACTTGCTTTTAAAGCTTAGGTGTAAATTAAAAAACAAATTCAAAAATACTTTATTAATCCCAAAGAAAAATGTAATAAACTCTATAAACTTTAATTATTTTGTTTACTTTTTTATGCTGCCACTTAAATATATATAAACTTTATTCATCTAAATTAAATTAATACAACTTAATTCATTAATTCAATTTTATTTAAACTCCAGTTAAATAAGTTTTTTTTTTTTTTTTGAAAATTGAAATTGGAATCGGAGCTGCCGGGTTATCAAACACCTGCAAGAAGGAAGAGAGGAGTGTGGGATGAAGATATGAGAAGGAGGAGGCAGTTGCCATGGTTACAAACAGCCCGGCTGCTGGGGGGTAATGATGCAACATCTCCGTTTTCTCATCCTTTTCTCCTCTGTGTTCCTGATTGCATAAAAGAGACAAATATCTTTTTTTTAATTCTCTTTTATCTCAGTTTTAAATCATCAGAAGTTTGTAATTTCTAAATAGTGTCACTCTCTTGCCTTAAGACGCCCTTTTATATATTAATTTTCATGAAATAACTGCAAGTGGGAGAGTTTTCTGCATTGTTGCGCAAGAAATGGGAGAGCGGGTTTCAGGCAGCAGCTGCAGAGGATGATTCCTGCCACATGGGGGCGACATTTAGCCGCTCAGAATAAAGGTGGAACAACAAAAACGGATGACACGTTTTATTATGGCTGGATTAATGTGGAAATATAAAGTGTCAGCAGGAAAATAAATCACTTCAATAAAATCTGCAATATTTTGGCCCAAAAATCTACAATGAAAACATTTTTCTTTGGCTTTAAAAATAATTTCTGAAACGTCTTGGCGCCTCCTCAGGCGGCGGCCTCACTCCTCTGGCTAAACAACACCTCCACCACCTTGGGGTCAGCCAGTGTGGAAAGGTCACCCAAGTCCTTCTCGTTGCGCGCAATCTGCCGGAGGATTCGCCTCATTATCTTCCCTGAAGAAGAGGAGGAGGAAGAGGAGGAGTTGAGCGTTTTTATAGGGAAACAATCGAAGAAGAGAAAGCAGCAGACGTTACCTGAACGCGTCTTCGGCAGCGCCGGGGCGTTCTGAATAAAGTCTGGTGTGGCGATTGGTCCGATTTTCTCTCTTACTAAGAGGAGGACACAGAAAAGGTGAGAAATAAACAATTATTTATGAATATAACTTAATATAATTTCTGTTTCGGTCTTAGGATATTATATTGATAGTTATTGTTTTATACATAAAATCATTATTTGCTAGGATTTTATACCTAAGAAGAACTTAAAATTAAAATTTTTATCATGTTTTTGAAGCTACATCAGTTCACTAATGAGTTCAAACTTTTTATTCTGGAAGCTCTCTAGAAGATATTACTAGAAAAACAAATATTTTTTTTATCTAATTTAACCTTAAAAATGATTAAAGAAATGTATCAGTGTTCTGTTTGATGTAAATTAGCTAAATGCTATAAATTGTTCCTTTTTTCAAGTCGAGATAAAAGTACAAAATCTGATTTACTGGACAAGATTTAATTTTTAAGTATGTTTAAGGTAATGGAAAAGAAAAACATCTGTTTTTTAAATGTTTAATAGTTTTCTTTAAGGTTTAAAGTGATAATAATTGAGCTAATTGTGGTAGTTACTTAAATATGTCATTATAAAATACCTTTAAGCAAACTGGATTGAATTTGCATTGTATAAAAAGTTTTAACGGTCTATTTAATCTTTTCAGGCATTTATGACAGAACCAAACTTTCAGCAAGGACACAAACAGGATATGTTTTAATGTATATTTGACCTTGAGTGTTGTTCATGATGAAAAGATTATTAAAAAGAACATTCTAGTAAAAAAAGCTTGTTTTTAATCTATACATCAGTGTCCAATAAACGCCAATCTGTGTTTATTTGTACGATACGAATATATCGTAAAATATGATGTACATTTAGTCGGTATAATATAAAAATATCCCGCAGTACTAATTGAATATCAGATATTATGAATCGGGTATTATATATCACATATAGTTTGCTGCATATTGTTAGTCAAATATATAGCATTGTATATGATGTGGCAAATATTGTATATTCAATATTTTACGTAATTTATTCCATGATGCGCTTGATTTATCGTACATTGTCCATGATATATAGCTTGTTGCATGTTGTATGTTGTGTATCAAACATCATATTTCAAACACTGTGTGTTGTATTTTGTATCTCTAAAGCAGTCTGTCTCAAACTGTGGCCCACGGGCAGTTTTGTTAAGATGCAGTTTTGACTAATTGCATCTTAACACTTAAAATAAAACTTATTTATGTTGACTATCTACTGGCTGAAAGAAAATGTTATCAAATCTACTTTTCTCTTATTATGCTTCCAAATTACAAATAGCCCTAAAACGTCACTCGTGCTCACAACACTTGTGGTAAAAAACGTTTTGATTTCCATGTGATTTCCATCATTAGAAACTGTAAATAACTCAAAACGTCCCGAGTCGACTTGTTCATTTCACATTTACAAAACAGCGCCACCTTGACTTTATTAGGAATAAAAACGGTGAGGTAAGAGACTAATACTTTCATTTCAGGTTGTATATATAAAGATGTTGTGTTAATGCGTTAGGTGGTCAGTCAGTGTTTGTTAAATGGGGTAAGTGGTCCTCAGTTTGAAAAAGTTTGAGAAACACTGATTTAAAGGTTTATCAAAGAGGGTAATTAATACAGTAATTAATAGGCTGCAGTAAAATCAATACGATTAAAATGATTTTATTGTGTTATTTTTCTTCAATTTGAGCATGAAGCTTTATTCTCCCACCAAACATATCCCCATGTTTGGGTTTGAGCCTCACCCAGCGTCTTCAGCTCCGCCACCATCTTCTTGTCGAACTCCCGGCTGTCTTTGAGGGTGACGAAGCAGTAGAGGCACTCTCCCTTCACCTGGTGAGTTCGGCTCACCACGGCGGCCTCCGATACGGCCGAGTGTAGCGTCAGCGCCGCCTCCACCTCCGCCGTGCTCAGGAGGTGGCCTGAAGGACGAGACAAATATATATCGGCCGATTCTAATCCTGAGACATCTGTGTTGGTGCATTCCAAATATTTATCGGATTTAATCCCACATATGGAAGTGGCACAGATTGAATTTTTTGGAGTGAAAAGATTGGAATTGGGCTGCTCAGACTGCTGTGAAAAAGTCTGACATGGGTCGCATTTGCAAGCTAAGGATGTCAACTGTGTTTGCTTCAGCCATTGTTTACGTCCATATTTAGTCCGTCTGGTTTCTTCTGCTGCCGAATTATGATGCATGTCTCACCGCAATAACATAAAAGTTGGACAAAATTCGACATGACCGTTCTGACTGCAGATGCCTTGAGAACATTCAGATACTTGTCTGGTTTAGAGCCACATATGAAAGTTGCACAAAACAGATTTTTTGTTGTTGAAATGATCGAATCCACATTTGACTTTTGTGAGTGTAGCCAAAGTCAAACTGAGCACAAGGTCGACAGGAAAGGGGTGACTTTCTGAAACCTACCTGACACGTTCAACATGTCGTCTATCCTCCCTGTGATCCAGAAGTATCCGTCTTTATCCCGCCTGGCGCCTGAAAAGGAGAAAACAAGCTGCATAACCTCCTAAAGAGCTTTAAAAACCAAACATCCGTGACCTTGTGAGAAACAGAGATGTGTAGTCTGTTGACGGGAACATTTTATTTTGAAGACTCACCGTCACCAGTCACATAAAAGCCAGGGAATTTCTTGAAGTAGGTGTTTTCGAAGCGTTCGTGGTTTTCATAAACTGTGCGCATTATTCCCGGCCAGGGCTTTCTGAAAACCTGCAACAGGAAGAGAGACTCGTTTACTCGTGCACAACATTTAAATTCACACTTTAATAAGTTTTTAGCTTTAAATTTAGAAATGGAGATCTTTCTTAAAGGTTAGATATGAGATCCAGAATGGTTTGGTTCTGCTTGGAAGCTTACCAGATAACCTTCAGCCTCGCCTTCCACTTCTTCTCCATGTTCGTTCAAAATGGTCGCCTCTACTCCAAAAAAAGGAAATGTCTGAAATATAAAATAAGTCAACTCAGTTCATTCATTCCGAAATTCAATATATATATATATATATATATATATATATTGTATATATATATTCAAAAATACTTTATTAATCCCAAAAGGAAATTAAATGCAACTCTTGTTATGTACGTTTCTTTAACCTGAATTTCATCTACAGTAAAAAAGAAAAAAAAAAAAAAGTTTTATCCAACTAATTTTTTTTTTACATGTAGTTCAAGAAAATTTGACAGTTTATACTCATAAAAATAAAATTGAGGGATCTCTTACAGGAGATCCCTGTAAAATATAATTTTCTTGATTATAATCCCCATTTATTCTTGAATTAGACCTTCATTGTGAATTAAGACTGATGAGATCTGAAGGTCGAGAGTTGCTTTTAGCTCCTAAAACATCCAGATTTTGATCTGAACAACCAGAGCTTCACTATTGAGTAAAGCTTTAAACGATGAAAACCTGAACATAGGTTGTTCTGAAAAACATAAATATCGACCATATGTCGGATCTAGTAACAGCTATGGAAGCACTTATTATTGTTGTAATATTCTGTTTGTTTTAAATATTTTGATTTTACTTAAACTGATCAGAGCAAGTCGTGTCACTTACAGCTGATCCTGGTTTCAGAGGCGTGGCGGCAGGTAGAGGTGTCAAAACATGACCTCCCTGCAGAATATTTAAAAACAACAAAACATCACCAACACATCGGCACACATAATCTAACAATGACTACAACCTATTGAATCACAGTTGACGTCATAACATCAAGTGGGAATCTTAATTTAAAAGTTCAAACACCAAAGATGCCATAATAAGCATCAATTCGAAGAGTGGAGACTGGATGGAGGATGAAAATACGGCACCAAAATATTCAGCAACAGTAGAAATCTAGTTCTGGTTATTCTGTCCGGTGTGATTCTCTCACTGTCTCCGTCTGCCAGAACGTGTCGACCACGGGGCATCGGCTCTGTCCGACCGTCTCGTAGTACCACTGCCACGCCTCGGGATTGATCGGCTCGCCTACTGTACCCAGAATCCTCAGGGTGGAGAGGTCGTACCTGGAAACATCAAGAAAAAAACCTGACATTGATTATATCTACTCAATATGTAATGTTATTCATTTGTTGGCCTGTCACGAATGTTGCTGGTCGATAAATTGTCCCAGAACTTATTGTGATAAACAATAATATTGTTGTTTTCAGGTCATTTTGAAGTAATATAATAGTAATTATGAAAAAATAAACTTTTACATTTTAATGCACTTTTAAAACTGGACCTGAAAGCCATTTTAAACATTCAAAATAAATGAAGAAAACACTAGAAACAACAAATAAAGTGAATTATAAAATAAATGAAGAAGTTAGCAGAAAATAGAAATTGAATATTACTATAAAAAGTTAAATTATAAGCTAGAAATTATATAAAATGGACAGATGAGACAAATTCAATATTATAAAGTAAAAAAAGACAAATGAATAAGACTAATTGTTATGAAGAAGAAAGTCATTAACAATAAACAGAAAATGGAAATTTTATATTCAATTTAAAAAAAATCAAAAATACTTTATTGATCCCAAAGGGAAATTAAATAAAACTCTTAAGTAGTTTGTATTCAGAGCAGAGAAAAACAAGATTATGATCTGATTATTATCACAAGGTTAGAAAATAACCAAAAGATGAAGAAAAAAAATGCTTTAAAATTATGAAGTAAAATAAATAAACAACAAATCAACAAAAGAAACTACAATTTAATATTTGGTGAATACATTTTGAATCCGTTCCATAAAAAGGGATACGTTAAACAGCAGCAACTGACTTCTGCAGCGGTTCTTGTCCGTACTTCATCAGCAGGCGGATGGCGGTGGGAGCCGTGTAAAACTTGGTCACCTTGTACTTCTCTATGATCTCCCAGAACCGGCCAACATGCGGGTGGACTGGGATTCCCTCAAACTGGAATCGGACGACAACATTTAGACCGTAGGGAGCGGAAACTGGAGTCGGGGCGAAGTTCTGACGTTTACTCACGAGGACGCTGGTGGCACCGTTTGCAAGAGGGCCGTAGGTTATGTATGAGTGACCCGTGATCCAGCCGATGTCCGCTGTGCACCAGTACACGTCGTCATGGTGATAATCAAAAACGCACTTGAAGGTGAGGAAGGTGTAGAGCAGATACCCGGCGACTGTGTGGACGACACCCTGTTGTGATTAAAGAGAGTTTCTGAGTTAGAAAAGAGACGCTGATCAAGGTTTTCTGTATTGTCCTGGAAAAGTCTTTACACCCCAATAGCTAGCCACTTTTCACCCAGAAATGTGAATTTTTTTTTGTATTTTTCAGAATAAACTAACTACTAACAAAGTAGTGGTGGTGAAGGTAAAATCATGCAATATAATCTGCAAAAATAAAAGTGGAATCTGCATCTACATGAGAACCACTGCACATAATTTAATCTGTTGGAAATCCAGTGGTGGCGCCAAAAGAGGGGTTACGGGGGGACATAGCCCTTCCTTGAAAAATGCTGGCCTCCCCAGAGAATCATGTTCCAGTCATACAAAAGCATACAGTTATGTTCAATCCAGACATAAATGTAAAACCTAATAAAAGCTCTGGAAAAAATTAGGAGACCTTTTACAATAAAAAGTTTCTCTGATTTTTACTTTTAATAGGTTTATGTTTGAGTAAAATGAACATAGTTCTTTTATTCGATGAACTTAAACAAAAAGTTTGTATTTACTTGCAGAAATGAGAACGGGTCAAAATAACTAAAAAGATGCAGTGCTTTCAAAACTCAAATAATGCAAAAAAACCAAAAACCAGTTCACGTTCATTTAGAAACAACAATACTAATGTTTAACTCAGGAAGAGTTCAGAAATCAATATTTGGTGGATTAACCAGGAGGTTCAAAAACGTGGATTGTTTGTCTTTTAAGGCGGTGGGACTGTTTTTAGAAGCAGTGTTTTCATGTAGTGGCTCCCATTTAAGCTCTGATTTTAGTTTGACAAACTG
Organism: Poeciliopsis retropinna; assembly: GCA_010277075.1. Lineage (NCBI taxonomy): Eukaryota > Metazoa > Chordata > Actinopteri > Cyprinodontiformes > Poeciliidae > Poeciliopsis > Poeciliopsis retropinna. The sequence goes on from VMRM01000021.1 coordinate 6,156,960, forward strand.
TGGAAAGATCCTTTGGCGAGATCCATTACTTTAGGTTTGCCGGTGGAGCCGCTGGTGTAGAGGATGAAGAGTGGATCTTCGGCGTCCAGCCATTCAGGCTCACAGTCCTCAGAGGAGTCGCTCATCGCCTCGTCCCACCACTCGTCCCGGTCCGAGTCCCAAGGAGTCTGGACTCACAAAACACAAACCTGCTCGACATTTAAATTCATCAACTTAAATCCATATTGTTATCCTTCTCTGAAGTTTTTATGTTTATCTCAAAATGTCTGTGCGCTTAAAGCGTCTAAAGTCAAACATAAGCTGGTGTTTTAGTGCGCTCTTGTTATTGAACTAGCAATGTTTTCAATTGATTAGGTATCACAGCACGCAGCCACAAACGGCTAGAAACAATTTTAAAAGTTTTTTCTGGGAGACTTAATGGTTTGGAGGAAATTAATGTGGGTGACACGTTATTAGGGCCACACTAAGAAAAATAAAATATGATTTTAAGAGACTCAAGTAATACTTATGAAAATAAAGTCACAATATTCCACAAATAAAGCCATACGAGCATAAAGTTGTCATAATATTACAAGAATAAAGTAGGAATAATACAAGAATAAAATTGTAATGTGAGAATAAAGTCTTATTTTGAGAATAAATTCGAAATATTACCAGAATAAAGTTGCAATATTATGACTTTATTCTTGTATTATTTCAACTTTATTCTCATACAGCTTTATTCTTGAAACACTTTGTTCTCGTAATATGACTCGTAATTATTATTTTTTTTCTTATTGTGAGACAAATATGTGATGCTAATAAATGTAAAATGAGATTAAACAATGTTTTTCATATGGGTTGTACACAGAAAAGCCAAATGCCACTAATGTTTCCTTGTGGCTCAATTTTAAAGAATAAAGCTGCAAACTCAAACATGCTGACCTGTAATTTGTTGCATGAAGCTCCTGTTTTCGTCCTGAGTGCTTGATGCTTTATAACCAGGCACTTTCTGATGCTCGACGACCCTCTGTGAGGAAAATTAAAGAAAAGAAAAAGGATGTGACTAAACGAGCAGCTTTGCTTTCAAAGATTTTAACATCTTGCAGATTCAGTTTCATTTTAATTTATCAGATAATTTCTGAACGACGGCTTTCAGTTTCATTTATATCCATAATGGCTCTGCTCATTTATGAGGAGTTTCACCTGGGAGGTGATTGTTGGGAAGCAGCGTAGTTTTAACCTGGTTCAGCTTTTGTAAAAAAAATAAAATCTTCTATTGACGTATAATCCAGCTACGACGGATTAATAAGGCCACAGAAACAAAATATAAATAATATAAAAATAGAACAATAACGTTAGAATGTTATGAGAATAAAGTCAGGCAAGAATAAAGTGGAAATAATACAAAAATAAATTCATATGACTTTATTCTCCAAAAAATTTACTTTATTCTTCTTTTATTTCCACTTTGTTATACAACTTCATTCTAGTAATATGATTTTATTCTCAAAATAAATGAGAATTGACTATGACTATTTTTACTTATTTTTGCTTCCTTTTTGTACATCTTTATTCTTGTGATGTTATGATTTTATTCTCAAAATATTATGACTATCCTGATATTTTTACGGCTTTATTCTTGTTTTATTTCAACTTTACTCTCATTTATTCTTGTAATATATTGTCCCAATTTTTACTTTATTCTAATTTTTTTATAACTCCAACTGTAATTGGAGTTATAATTTTTCGACCTATAAATAATTTAATACAAAACATACACAACGCATTGGTTTCTGTTGTTTTTAGACAAAATGTTTTTCTTTAAAGGAATTTAATTATTTGTTTATTTGCATATTTTAATTCATTTCTAATGTTGTATTTAAAAAAATCTGCAGATTGTACCTTTTTATATATCCGATTAATTGATTAATCATCAGATCGATTGATTAATCGTCAGAATAAAAGACTGATTAATCGATAACTAAAATAATCATCAGTTGTAGCTGCAACACACAGTTGATTAGGGACTGAAATCTCGCCTCAAAGTCATGTTTTGATCTGATTCATGTCGGTGTTTTGTTCCAGTCTTTTGTCTCAAACCCACATCTGCACCTGTGCCTCTTTGTGTCCCTCGGTTGATAACCCTTCCCAGCATGCTCTGCCTTTTCGCTCACATCCCTCTCCGGCGCTCGTTCCCATTGGAGACGAGCAGCTCGGGCTTTTCCTGATGGATTTAAGTGCTCCATGTTGCCCGGCAACCTGGTAATCTAAAACCCTGGCGGTCTGTTGTTTGCAGCCACTCTGATAGCAGCTGACTGCACTCTACGTCCCATTACCAGCAGCGGCTTATGTAAATACGACTGGTTGCTGGGAACTGGGAAACCTACTTCTCCCTGCTCTTCTCCAGCGCTTCGTCGGAGATCTGCTTCAGGTTGATCAGTTTGTCTCCTCTGTAAACACCGTCTGTGGGTGAGGGATGTGCAGCATATGATGAGGTGTGAAACTGAACAGATGAGTATCGTTTTGCAGCCTGCGAGTCGCTGCAGCGTGATCGTAGCCTACCGTACCTGCTGTGACCAGAACGCCGCTCTGGGCGTCCATTATTCTCTCACACAGAGACTCTGAGGAGAATCCTGCAAACTGGACAGAATAATAATAATACTGGAATGATTAATCGTGATTAATTGTTTTTTTTAAACAATTGTCACGATAACAAAGTTTACTAAAAAAAACAAACAAATTGCGCCAGAAGTTATTGCAATAAACTGAAGTTTATTGCAATAATTTCAAACAAATTATAATGCTAAAGGCATAATCATTATGCAATCACCTTGTCAGAGATCAATAAACTCTTAATTCTAATAGACATTAGAACTGGAACTGGAATACATTTTACATATCCAAAGTAAATAAACAGTAAATGAACTATGAAGTCTCTGGAAACAAAATTGTCCATCAAGAAATGATAGCCATGTTATCATTCCATAATGATAATTCTCGAATGATTTATCGCAATTAATCGTGAATAATTTAATTTTTAAATAATTCTCAATAGGCCTGACACAGTGACTAAAAGGATCAATCAACAGATCAGTCCTAAACTGTATTGATGGTGGGCGAGTCAAGTAGAAAGGCTAAAATTTTCACATGATGATGTTGGAAATATTGTTTTTAATACAAAAAGTCAAACATCCACTAAAGGAATGCTGTTATTGGCTTTTTGGTAATAAAATGTTTATTTTCTTATTTAAAAAAGGAATCAAATGATTTGTTTATTTGCATCTTTGAATGTACTGCTGGTATTTTATAAGAAATGTTTAAATAAAGAATATGCAGAATGTCAATCTGCATTGACATTCTGCAGATTCTTTATTAATCTTAATTAATAATTAATCTAATTAATCCAATTATCCATTGGATAATTGGATCCAATCCAATTAATCATCAAAAATAATCAATATAATGCCTGACTACTAAATTCTCTAAAGAAGTTTTTACAAAATCAGCACACATCTTATTTTTATCTCTAATTACAGACATCTAGATCTGCTGGATAAAACAAATTTGAGACGTTATTGCCTTAAACTGTTGCTTTTACCTCCTACTCGAGTGTTTTAAACACTAATTAAATTCAATCGTTTCGTTAAATTAGTCATTCATCGGACGAGCGTTGGAGTTTTCCCATCAGCTGCTGTTTCTTTTTTCACGGTTTGCTTTGACTCAGAGCCTGGGAGCGTAACGCGGCTGCAAACCGGCTGCAGCAGCCGAGCATTTGCATTCGAAACTGGAACTTTCTGACACGTCGATGCGGTCGTCTGCATTTCAGTCGCAGTCCAGACACCTCCTTGGATTTGGTAGGAGGGACAGAGGGAACATTATATTTCCTCTCTCTGCAACCTGTTCACTGCCACAAAAATATTACTTTTTTTTTTAACTTAACATCTCAAACATTTCTGGATAATTCTCTACACTATTTTTGTTTTCGCACCAATTATTATTAATCGTCCAAGTCTTGAACTAGGTCTGTTTATTCTGATTTGTATGTATATGTTCAATATTTACTTGTCTGTTGTTGCTGTTAAATTAAAATCTTCTTACAATGTAAAAAGTTAGGTACAGCAGAAAGTATTTGTGTTTTTTATAATTAAACTTTCAAGGTAAATGGGACCAGATTTTCCCAGCGACTTTTACTCAAAAGCCGACATTTGTGGAACCAAATATTCTTTTATTTAATTTATTAAACCTCGCTGAATAAAGTAAGTCTTTTGAAAGAAAGAGTGACCCAAATCTGGTTCTTATTGGTGAGAACAAACTAAATTTGGTCAATTCATAACTTAAGTTTTTTTGCCTACAGTAATTTATATAACTGAGGATTAGGGCCCTGCTAAGAAAATAAAAAATATATGTGATATTACAAGAATAAAGTCATAATTTTACAAAAATAAAGTTATGAAACTATGAGAATAAAGTCATACTATCAGGACTTTATTCTCTTATTATTCCTTTATTCTTGTAAATGTGTTACTTAATATTCATAATACTAGTAGATTTTATTCTAGTATATTCTCGTAATTTAATTTTTTTTTTATGTTTTTAGTATGGCACTAACATTCATCTCTTTTCCCACAAAAAATTATTTGCTTATTTAAAATATAGCATTTTTAGTTTATTATAAAAAGGTAAATATAGTTATCACTATCATTTTTGATTACTTTATTTTATATTTTATTCTTTATTTCTTCTTCTGGCCTGCGAATTCTCTCTCTCTCTCTCCATATATATATATATTTATATATATATAAGAGAGGACACGGCACTCTCTTCTTCCCATTTATAGCTGAATAACCTTCTCTAATCTTACATAATGAGCCATCCGTCCGTTAGCTGCTCTTTTAGACAGCTGCCATCTTGTTCTCAGGCCAAGGTTAACAGTTCATGGAGAGTAAAGTTTCAGCGTTGATGGCAGCGCTTCAGGTCGCCACAGACTCTGGACTCAGCAGAATGTCGCCGCGTTTCCTCGCCTGAGTCTGAATATCTTCATGATTATTCATAGAGATCAGCAACAATCCCAACCAGAACAATAATAATAATAATATTGGCTCAAACCTTAGAGAAAATGCAACAGTCTGCCAAAATCAGGCCTCTGTTGGCCACGCAGAGTTCACCTTGGAGGGTTGCGTTTATTTTTAACACGGCCGCTAACCTACGCGTGGACGGGGAAGGTTAAATCGCTAAAATAGCTTTCCCAAGCTGGAAGCAGCCAGTCGTGTCTGACCCATTTACTGAGTGCAGGTGTTGTCAGTTGTCAGCATTCGCACAGAAAACAGCTGATAACTGCTGGAGTGCGACGGTCTGCGCTGACAGAAACGGAGTGGGGGCAGAGCAGCAACTTGCAACATGGTTGTTTGTATAAATGAGGACAGCGTCAACTTATGGAGCAGAGATATCTTTAGAAAACAAAATGAGACCAGAACTGTATATTTGGATTCTCACAGGAGGCGGGAAAAGTGATTTTTACAAGAAAAAAACCCTGATTTTTAACTTCTTGTTCAAATCGTAATAAACGATAAAGCAAGTGGAGTTTGTTTTTGCTCCCCCAGTTTTGTGTTTTTACCCAACTAGGCCTGTTGCAATAAATCAATTGATCACATGATAAATTAAAATAAGCTCTATCATTCTGAATGATTTATTGTTTTTCTTTTTTTTTTCTACCAAAAATGAGACAACAAAAGTCTTCAGTCTGCTATTTTGTTATCAACTAGCTCTTTTTTTTAAGGATAATTTTGTTTTCAGAAACTTCATAATTTGTTGTTTTGTCTGTTTATTTTGTTTACTTAAAATATCTTTCAGTTATAGTGTTAAATGTTCATTATAATTTAAAGTTCATTGATTTTTAACATTACGATTGTATTACTTCAAAAATGGTCTCAAAAACAGCAATGTTATTGTTTATTGCAATAAGTTTTGGGAAAATGTATCGTTCAGCAAAATTTCATAACAGACGACGTTAATGTCAGATGTCTGAAATTAGTCCTGATTTTCAAATTAAAATCAGAATTAAATTAGTTTCAGAATTTCTATGTTAATTTCAGAATTCTGAGACTTTGAATCAGAATTGTGATTTTTAAATCAAAATTCTGAAATTAAAGTAAAAATTCTCTGAATTATGAGATAAAAATCTTTTTTTTTTTCAGTGGCTTCAGTCTTCTCCAATAATTTTCAGCCATGCACAGGAAACAAAACTCTACCAGAGTCTGAGTTTGTTTTCTAAGTGTTAAATGAATCTCAATTCACCATAAATCAATACGAAACTATAGAAAACCTTTCACCGCGCCACAGTTTTACACCCAACTGAAGTCTGTTGCGCCTCTACACTGGTAATTACGGCATCACCTGGACTCTTCTAGGACAAAATCTAACTAAGAACGGTTTTAAAATAGCCTATTTAATCAGCATACTCCCAGCCAGAAAAGGAGGTTTGTGTGCATTTTTCCACATGTTCTTGCTCATTTTACAACCTGAGCAGGCGCCCGTGCTCACCACCACAGAGTGGACGGCTCCTATCCGTGCACATGCCAGCATGGTGTAGACGAGCTCTGGGATCATGGGAAGGTAGATGGACACTCTGTCTCCCTTTCTCACTCCTGGTTAAGCAAACACAGAAACCCATTTATTTAAGTTTGAAGGGTTACATTTAAAAACGTCTGTCAGAGGAACAGTTCAGCTGAGGCTGAATTATGACTGTAGCTTAATATGAGAACGAATAGTTGAGATCTGGGCTGTTGATCTACTTCTAACCAGGAAAACTGGATGCCAGAATTGGATCACATGGCAAACGGTATTTAGTTTTTTTATCTTTTTACATCATTCCACTCACAGAAATATCAGTTTAGTCATACATCATATTTATCTCATTCAATGTGAAAAAATATTTAAAGTTATTTTGGTGTCATTTATTTTCATTATAAAATTAATCATAACATAACATATGCAGACAGTTTATAGCTACTGTTGATGGTCTTTAGTTTAGCTAGCTATCCACCTAGCTACAGATTAAGCTAGGTGGATAGCTAACTACATTCAAACTAGGAAGATAGCTAGCTAGCTAGCTAGCTATCTGCCCATAGATATATTTCTATTATTATGCTATAAATTTTATTTTAACATGTGGATGTTTTATTGCTAATGTTGATAGCTAGCAATTTAGCTTGGCATTTACCTAGCTCTATGTTTAGTTTGTTATTTTATTGGCTATATAGCTAGCTATATATATTATCACTATTTGTTTAAAGCTAGCAAGCTAAGTACTTAGTTATTTAAGTAATAAGATAGATAGATTGCTAATTACTCACTGTAATCAGCTAGCTAGCTAGCTATCTGCCCATAGATATATTTCTATTATTATGCTATAAATTTTATTTTAACATGTGGATGTTTTATTGCTAATGTTGATAGCTAGCAATTTAGCTTGGCATTTACCTAGCTCTATGTTTAGTTTGTTATTTTATTGGCTATATAGCTAGCTATATATATTATCACTATTTGTTTAAAGCTAGCAAGCTAAGTACTTAGTTATTTAAGTAATAAGATAGATAGATTGCTAATTACTCACTGTAATCAGCTTTATTACTATTAGCTGTATATCTAGCTATATAGCTAATGATTTGCAAGCTTTGTAATTAACTAGCTAGCTATCTCACTACTTAGGTAGTTAGAAATTTAGAAGCATATCTACGTTGTTAGTTAAATTCTAATTTAATCAAAAAATATTCTATTCTGAAAAGGCCTCTCACATAAGAAACGTTGTTTCTATATACATTGTTGAGATATCCTAAATAATAATAGTATTCTAGCTAGCAAATAGCAATGGGAAACAGAGTAAAATCAACAAAAATGTAATTTAGTTTAATGTTATCTTAAGGTTGCATTCAAAAAGTGAGCTTCTTTACATTGAAGATGTCAGAAATTCAATATTATATATTCAATATTATGTAGAGTTTGTAATTGTAAGTTACTCTGGTGACTTTCTCACCCATTCGCTTGAGCACATTGGCACAGCGGCAGACGTGACTCAGCATCTGTCCGTAGGTGATAGTTGTGTGATGTTCAGGTGAGTTCCCCTCCCTGTAAAATCATCAAAACAATTATTTCTGTATTTCATTCATGTAGCATTCTAATAATCCTGTGTGCTGACAAAAATAATGTGAGATTTACTCTGAATACTCATTGAAAACCTAGAGTTTTTATTATATTGACTGAACCAGAGAGGGACAGAATCAGCATCTATTAGTCAGGAAACTGCATGGTCCAGCATTGTGAGAGCTGTGGTGTTCATAGTGGAATCAATCAGGTCCAGTTGTTACTAAGTCTATATTTGGCTTGGATGTTTGTCAGGACAGCTATTTACAAAACCACTTGACATTGTGCCTGGCAAGGCGGCCGACAGATTCATAGTCAGACGCTAATGTAGGACAGAGTAATGCAAAAAAAAAAAAAAAAAACCCTGTGGAATCAGACTGAAAATTAGGATGAAATAAATGAGGAATCAGTGATGGGATGGCAAATGTAACGTGTCCTGAGTCTCAAACTTTCTGCCTTTACAGTAAAATAAAAGCAGCTGTTATTTAAGTATTTTCAACAGCCCAGTTAGTGTGTTACTGTTAAATAACAAAATGATGACATTATTTATGTGACCCATTCTTTTTATCCTTAAGCAATTGTGGTCCCTCCATAACTTTCTTCAAACACTCTTTTTGTATTAAAATATTGCTTTCATCTGAATAAACAAATTTGTGAGTGAACAGTGAATTTTGCACCATTTTGTCATTTCTTCTTCTGTTTCAATCTCATGTTCTTGCATTATATATATTTGTGCTTGGTATTGATATTAAATTACACAAATCATAACAATTTTGTCATAATAATACAGCTTAATGTAAGTTGGTTTAACATGTTAGCGTTTGCTTCCTTTTACTAATATTTAACACTATAAATGTTAATAAACATGATTAATAAATAAATTTAAAAATCTGCAGCTAGCTGTGCTGTAATTAGCTTGGTCCCCATTTCAATAGATGTCTATATGTAGCTTGCCTAACCCTATAGCTAGCTACCTAAGCTAATATCTAGCTAGAAAACTAGCTAATTTGGAGTGATAGATTGACAGATAGCTAGATGGATCTATGTAGCAAGCGAAACTGATAATTAGATTGCAATTTAGACAGCTACCAAATTAGCATGCTATCTATTTAGCTAACCAAGTAGACAGCAAGAGCTAAGTTGTAAATTTATTGATTTATGAATTAAATTTACTTCATTTTATCTGTGTATGAAATGTTTTGTTCATGTGATTAAAGGTGCAGTAGCTGTGAAAGAGTCAAAATACTTTGTGTCTGGAATATTTTCAGCTAAACGTCTTCCTGCACATTTCTGCAGGAAGAAATGTGCAGGAATTTCCTTTGTTGTTTTGTTTTGTCTGATTAAAGCCTTGATCAAATATTTAAATACTTTCGGTCATCATGCTGTTTTAAAATCTGACTTTTAGTCATAACAGTTCAGATGATGGTCAAAACAAATCGACCGTTCTACCTCTCTGCAGGAAAAGCTTTTGCAGCCAACACATATAACGTGTGTTTTGTTTTATTTGGTGCAAACAGTTTGAAAATGCTTGGATGGTCAGCAGTGTGTTCCACAGAACCCCTATGCTGCTGAGCTGGTAGAGCAACTGCTTCTTGTTTGCAAAAGCTTCTGCAGTTGACAAAGCAAATATCTGCCTTCATGTATTGTTGCAGAAACAACAGAAAGTACAGCAGGTAGATAAAATGCTGAAAAGGACGTAAAGTGGGAAACCTAAGCAACTACAACTAACAAAATAACAAAAACTGAAAGTGAGAAAACAATTTTGCTAATTGTAATTAATGGGGGAAAACTTTATAACTGTGCTGAGTGTTGATAAACCTAAAACCTACTGAAATTGTAGATATAATATCTTTAGTTTTCATGCTTATGATTCTTTTTCACACATGAGCAGAAGTCGGTAAATTACTGCTGGCGGCTACGCGATGCTAGTCTGCAAAATGGCGGCAGCAAAAGTTGGGAGAAAACGCCAGAGTCAGTTGGTTGTTCGATAACTGCATTAATTAAAAAATAAATAAATACTGTTGGGTGTTTGTTCCCGGTGTGTGATTAATCACAAAACTTCTACTTTTTGACTTCTGCATCTAAAAATTAACCAAAGTATGAAAGAATTAAAAGTACCAACATAGATAATAAACGCTAAACTAAAACTGAACAATAGTTAAGTTTCCGGTTGAAATGTGCAATAATTCAATTAACCGCATGATACATTAAAGCAAACGTAATTTGCATTATTTGTTGTTTTTCTCTTTCTACCAAAAAAACTGGATAGTAAAGCTCTTCAGTCTGGTGCTTTGACAATTTGTTTACAGACATTTTAAAATTCATTTTGTTTGTTGTTTTGTTTATTTTTGAGGATTAAAATGTCTTCCAGTTCCAATGTTACATATTAATTAGAATCTAAATTAATTTTTGAGAATGTGTCCTTGCGTTGTTATACTTTTACCATTATTTTAATTGAAAATAGTCTCAAAACATCAATATTATCGTTGATCGCAAAAAATTCATTGTCAATATAAACAATATTTAACGAATAAAACCAAGCAAGCACACTCTAAAAAACTAATTAAAATTAATTAAATTACACAGAAAGTGACAATGAAATAAAACTAAACTGTAATAGAAACCCTAAAACTGTTATAACCCTGAAACTGAGGCCCTGACGTTCCTGCTGCTGCTGCTAAGTGGGATTTGTAGTGTAGCTGGCAGTAGTTAGTTTTCTATTTTTTATCCTGGTTGTTTTTTTATTTGTTGCTTACCAGTAATAGGCGACCTTTTCGCCGAGGTTCCCCTCCTTCACATGTCTGTCCAAGACATTATAGCACATGTTGGTTTTGGCTCCTTCCATGCATTTGACGAATATGTTGCCCTTTGTCACGTCAAAGTTGTACTGGAGCATTGGACCGGTGGCTGGTTTCTTCCAGAGGAACTCGGCTGCAACCTCCTTCCAGAACGCTGAAATAAATTCACATTTTAGACTCGTTTTAGGGTGAAATGTATTGAAATACTGCAGTCTTTTTCAAACCGCGGGTGCCCCCTAGTGGTCGTCGAGGTACTGCACGTGGACGGCCGTTTATTTGATTGACCGTGACGTCAGAGCAAAGTGCGACACGACAGCTAGCTTACCGAGGGATTGTGTTTAAAGTAATAATAATGGATAAGTGGCTTAAAAGCGGGTTACTCAAAATTAAAACTGAAGAGAAAACAACCTAAATGATCGGAAGAAGCTAAGTTATACCTTCTGAGAGTTTAGATGTGTGTTTAGCTAAAGATTCGATTCTTTTGAACGGCTCCGCCGTTCAGTTGGCGAGAACTGGTCTTTGTTTTTACAACTTACTGCTCTGATCGCATGTCAATAGTTATTGTTATGGCTATTTAATTAAAATTACTTAACCAGCAAATAAATACAGTTGATAGAAATGGGTGGATCATTTTTATATTTAATGTTGCAGAAGATGATATTTGTTTGTGCCAAAGCAACGAAAGTTCATTTTTCTTTTATTATGCTTCTAAATCACAAATAAAATATTAATGCACACAACAAGATTTCTTTTTTGATTTACGTGTGTTTGACATAATTGGAAAGTTTAGACTCCAAATTTTCAGAATCTGTAAATAACTCAAAACAGGGTTCGGGTTGTCAACTTGTTCATGGCTTTGTTGTGACCAGTCACATTTACAAAACACTTCTCATTAGATAAACAAAGAACAATAACAGAATTAAGAGCGGAGTTGGGAAGTAACTAGTTACATTTACTCTATTACATTTACTTGAGTAACTTTTTTGAAATGCTGAACCTTTAGGAGTTTTTTACTATTATGTACTTTTTACTTGTAGTGGAATAATTTCATTATCTGACTAAAATGTCTGGGTTTTCTACCCACTGAATGAAAAACAAATATTTTTTAACCAAAAACCCACCCGACTCAGATACACAACTGTAACTTCATAGGTTTTTTTTTTATTATTGAAATAAACTGATTTGGAAAAATTTTATTTTACTCAAATGGATTATTGTCATTTTTTCCTTAAGGTCCATCTGATGGTGTAATTTTTAAATATTTAATGATTGATAATTTGATCAGTACTTGAATAGACCTTTTACCAAATATGTTTTTACTCTTGCGTAATTTTTTCAGACAACTACTTTTTATTTTTACTTCAGTAAAAGTAAAAATATTTTGAAGTAATGCTAATCTTAACTGAGTATAAATTATGAGTACACTATAAGAGACTAATATTTTAATCTCCATGTTGTGTTATTAAGTGTCGATTTAAGGTTATTGGGTTCTTGCGTGTTTGTTAAATCATCCTCAGCCTGAAACGGTTTGGGATTTAGAGGCCCAGAGAAGTGGGGAGTCTGACCTACCTTCTGGGTTCTCCAGAGACTTCTTGTACATTCCCACATAGGAGCTGAAATCAGGCACATGTGCATCCCTCTGTAGGTCAGGACGAGGGTGATACAATTCTCCTTGAGATTCAGGAACAACCATTATGGAGGCACCGAGGCAGACAAGTCGAGTCTTTTCTGGTGAATCCTGCAAGGTGAAGTGAGAACAAGGCCTCCTGCAATGAAGCAACACAATTCAGCATGCATAAAGACCCACCTCTAATCCGGATCTGCAGACTGCTCCCTCAATCTGCTTAGTGTCAGGGGAGCCAATCGGCTCGCGGGATGAAGCACTCCCACTTTTTGGTTGGATGGGCTTCCACTGGCATGCTGATCACATTATGTTTCCAAGCCAAAGGCTGGCGGAGGAGAAAGAAGGCGTGGTATGCTGCATGATGAGTGCTGTGGATTCAGGCTGATGTTTGTTTTCAGAGGGACAGAAATGCACTCATGAGGAAAAAACACCCCGGGAGCAGCAGCTGTTTACTCGTATATCAGTGGGGTCCAAACTGTGGCCCCGGGGCCATTTGTGGCTCTTGAAATGAGCCATAAGACTGGTAAAAATTGTCCCAAAAAATAGAAAACAACTGATGAACCCAAAATTTTTAAATAGTTTGTTTTTCTTCTGTTTTTTTCAACTACAATAAACACAAAATCTTACCAAGTATTTTTGGCTACTTTCAAGTGCAAATATATTAGTTTTGTCATTTTCCAAGCGTACTAACTTGCATGTAACTTTTCAGCAAGATGTAGGATCCTGTTGTGAGTCAATAATTATTTAATATTGGTGAAAAGGTACCAGTTCCATTGGCAGGGTGTTAGAAAATGGATGGATGGAATAATCCTGGAATCTGGAACAATATTAAGGAATTACTGATTTAAACCAAGCTCTTATATTTTCTTGAAAAGTTACATAAGTTAGATTTGCATAATTTTAAGTGTATGAAAATATTTACATCACAACGTAGATCAAAAATACCTGGTAAAATTTAATGTTTTTGCAGTGATTAAGTTTAGGATCTTTAAGGATTTATAGAGTTCAGAAAAAAAAGTTTATTATCAAGCAAGTAAAGCTAAAAAACAGAGGAGGGAAAAAAAAAAACATTTTTGCATCTTAAATGTACTTAATATTTTGGCCCCCCGAAGATTTATGGGTTTTGGCCCCCGAGACAGAAGGTTTGAACACCGCTGTAATAAGCCATTGAGCATGTGACACTTTAGTTATACAAATAAATTAGTCTGATTTGTTGTTGGAAATGGACGTGTATATTATTATAGATGCAAAAGTTAAATAGGGTTTTGCAGGTTTGCCTTGTTCAAATAAATGAATTTGTGTTTTTGGTGTCAATTGGAAAAAAATAGAACAAAATGTTGTTTCCTAAAAAACTTGTTGTATTTAGCCAAGTTTAACAAAAATAATTTGAAGCAGATTTGAGGATGTAGAGGACAAATTTGTGTCATTCTTGAAATGTAAGTCGAGGGCACAGGCATTCAGTCTTGGGACATCCCTGGTTTAGTGTTTACATTGTGTTCATTTTAGATATAAAATGTCAAATTTTCTGTTTTTAACATTAATTTGAGATGATTTAAAATTACCTTACATGGGATTGTGTAAATAAACTGATAAATTCAGCTTCAGAAAGTAAAACTATTGGATCAATTATGTAGTAAACTCTAGTAAAAACATTTTAACAGTACTTACTTAGTTTAATTGTACTTCATTCTTAGAAAAGATGCCACTTTATTAAATTATATTCAATCAGTGCATGTATATAGTGCCAATTCATAAAAATATTATTTCAAGGCACTTTATAAAACAAAATTAACAGTATGAGGTCAATCTGGGATTGATTTACACAAACTGAGAAACGCAGCCTATGACGTCAGACCGTACTAATCGAGCGCCGGTGTTGATGTCCGCCGCTGCTGTCCCGTCCTTCTGCTGCTAACACGAACTCGAAGCTTCAGGATGTTTTTATCTTCTGCAGTTCGATCTGCTGTTTCGCAGGCGGTAAGTTTAGAGTTTTTCGCAAATGTTAACTGTCTCAATCAGAAGCTGTTTGCTCGGTAGATTGGAGAGGAAGTGTTGTGACTCTTCACAAGGGCATGTAGCCCGGACTACTATGCTAGGCTAGTTTAGGCTAGGCTAAGCAACGTTTGATAACAGCGACAGTACCATGTAGCTTAGCATCAAACTATCAGATATTTACAATTTGATAACTTGACAAGCAAGACTGTATGAAGGCATATTTACTCCAAACGTACGTCTTTGCAGACAGAATCGATACATTAATGATTTGTGTGATTTATTTCGGATTTACAGCTGAACAGGAGAGTTTTTGGTGTTGATTTACGCAACTATACGTCGATTAAGCTAAGCTAAGCAAAGCAAATAAATATCACTGTATATGTATTAGAACCGTGCCATCCGTATTTAAATATTAAATATTGCTTTATGCTACCATGCGAGACGTCGCTCATATAATAATTTAAGTAAATAATATATAATTTAAAATGTTGCCGGTGGTTGAATGAGTGACTTCTGCTATTCTTGTTTATGTGCTATTATGGTTAAGGTTCTTACAGAATAATATTTGGACATATGATACATTTTTAGCATTTCTTTTACATTCTAACCCTAAGGCTGACATTTTTCACACAATCAACGGGTCGTTTTATTCTTTATAGTATGCATGTTCTAAATTCATCATATAGTTTTGTATAGAAACAGGACTTGTGTGCGGACTCCATTTTACAATAAAGTACAAATTAACATTTGAGCCAACATATACAAATACGTTGCTGCAAATAGTGGTGTTTGTGGTGCTTTATGTTTACTGTTGTTTTTTTTTTTCCAAATTATCAGTTTAAAAATGAGACTTGACAGTAAATGGGATTGTAACTAATCCAGCTAACTAGGCATATATATTTTTGTAGGTTAGTTTTTTTTTAAATTATTTATATTTTGCCTGTCTAACTCTGCATTGCAGGCCAGGCAGGTCAGAGGTTTGCATCGATCTGCTGCACGAGCGGGAGCTGGAGGCATCTTTGTGGTGAGTTTTTCAGTTTCAAATCAATATTCAGGGCATTATCTTAAAAGGGGTTCCAGGTCAGTTCATCCTCTTGTTTTTATCATTATATACTCAGTATGTAATCATACTGAGTATATATGTGTATACTATATACACATAGTATATATGTATACTCATATATGCTATGTATACTGAGTATACATAGCATATATGAGTATACATATATACTATGTGTATATATGCTATGTATACTGAGTATACATAGCATATATGAGTATACATATATACTATGTGTATATATGCTATGTATACTGAGTATACATAGCATATATGAGTATACATATATACTCAGTATGTAATCATACTGAGTATATAATGTCAGTATTGGTGTTGTCTGGCTAAAATTGCCAAGTTGAAAGCACTCAAAGCAAAATATTTAAAAATAAAATTCAAAATATGATAAGTAGTGAATTGATTTAGTTTTGTATGTGCAAAAATAATTTGAACTTGAAATATTTTAAAGAGACAAATTTATTGTAGATTCAAAAGAGTCAGACCTTTTTCTTTAGCAAAAGAAAAATGGTGCACAGTCGCAATCTGTGTATCATTCCTTCTTTCCATTTTCAATTGACAACCAAAAGACAAAAAAATAAAGTGTTTTATTTGTTTTGAATTGAAAATAAACAAACAAGGTATTGTTTTTCACATTTTTAATTTTACTAATTAATTACTTGGGTGTAACATGACCTGGATATTGTTCTATGTGCAAAAGTTTGTTTTACTTCCAACATAAAATAGTGTAAGCATGAGATACTTTAGCTTTACAGCATTTAAACAAAAGTCAAATTAAAGCCACTTACCATGTCCTTCACAAAAGTGATTTTAATGTATAATTTTGAACATGAGCATCTTTAAGTTATCTTTATTACACACAAAGCTACACTAAGCAATATTAAATAAACTCACTTGGTCTCTTAGGATTCTTCTAACCAGATCTTCTCCTGAATTCAACCTCACTGGTGATTCAACAATTATCTAATCTTTGGATCAGTTTATTTTTCTAAAATGTAAAAAATTCAGTGCAGTCTTAGAAAGAAAAAGATTTAACACCTGCATTGTTTCTTTTTTAGAAATGAAGTTGAATTTTGTGAACTTCTCTCAAGATTACATTATATTAATTCTTCCAAATTCATCAGCTAATCACAGTGCAGAGAAACTGTGACCCCCACCTCACTCTGCTCCATGTTTCTACTAGATTAATCCCAGGAGCGCAAATTTTTCCGATTGTTCCCTTTTTATCCAGGGAATAACCTTTATTACCTGTTGGGCGCTCAGACAAACATCATGTCCATCAGAAACTCGTATCTTTGCATATTTCTCTTGTTGATAGAGACATTTCAACAACAAGAACCAACCAAGGCTCTTCTTTTTATTAACATTTTTTAAAGTTGCACACAGGGGCATTTGCTGCTCACAAGGGGGCAGTGTGTGCAGAAGCAGAAATAATTATCTGTTATTCATCTCCTCCTTTCTGCGGTTGGAGGAAAAACACCTGTTTCCTCTCTGGGCTTTCATGGCGCCCTCCTGGTTAATCTTTTATAAACAAACGATTTAAGCATCAAAGTAACTGTTCTGCATCAGCTTTTTAATGGAATTAATTTTGACCTTTTCAGGGGACTTTTTTTTTTCCCCAGAATTTTGTTGTCGTCATACATTTGGTGGAGACTGCATGACCTCTTTATAACCCCAGTGTGTGTTCTACATTTTTTGTTGTTGCTTCAGCACAGAGACACGCCTGACAACAACCCTGACACTCCGTTTGAGTTCACAGCAGAAAACAAAAAGGTAAGAACGGCTCCTGAAGTCTGATCTGCTCCCCAGTGGTTTTATATACATGTTTTTCCTGATCTTAGGAGGAAAAAAAAGCAACTAACTCCTGACAATAACAAATGTTCTTAAAGGGCCGGCAGTATATTATAAAAATAAAATCTTATATCAGATCTAATGTCCATTATTTTTTATTTATCCAGCACAAGCAGAACATTAATTAGAAATAACAGATGTAGATTTCTTTGGTTTTCTTTCCTCACATCTTTTCGTTGCTGCCAAATAAAAAGCTAAAAAAAAGAAAATAAATGTCTAAAAAATGTAAATGTGTCCCTGAATGATTACAAGCATAAAAACTCACAAGATCAAAACAGTATGAAGTCTGATTTCCTATTTTAATCAATTAGTTTTTTTTCCTACAGTACAAAATAAAAGCCAGGCTACCAAACTTTTTTTTACTTACAAGAATATTATTATAGCACAAAAAAGACACAATTTTACTAGAAAAGAAACATCTTAAAATTACTAGAAAGTTGTTTTAATGAGGGAAAACATTAGTTATCACCCTGGTTTGTGTAAATCTTTCTTTGAAATAGATACAATTATCTGTTATAAAACAGTCCTACTACTGTTTTATAATTTATTGCTGATTTTTATGAAGTATTATTTGTAAAAACCTACATCAAAGTATCACTTAAATTTTTATTTTTTGTGTTTTGAGTTCTCATAAAATTCTGACTTTATTTTCTTATTATTTCAACTTTAATGTTGTAAGATTTTATATTGTGTAATATTATGATTTTATTCTCATAATTATAAAAGAAATGTAAGCCATTATTCCATCATAGCGTTGACTTGAATTCAGACTCCAAATAAAATCTGTAAAAATTGTGAAACAAGATGGCCGCCCTGGGCGCTGTGACATCACTCTAACCTGTTTAATGAAACATTGTGAAAAGCAGTGAAGATTTTCCAAAGAAATAAATCTTCAGAAATAAAAAATTGGGTTAACCGATAAAACCAAGTTATCACCCGGCTCTATATTCTTAAATTTTGTTTGCAATCATTTTGTGGTGTAACTTTTATTTTTCTACAGAGTTGCTTGTTTATGAAGGGTAGCCTGAATATTTCAAAAATAAAACTTACTTGAAAAGCATTTATATCTGCTTTCCTAAGAAATATTTAAACATTTGATTTTCTGATTATAAAGTTGTGTAAGAAAAACAACAAAACAATGTTACTAAAGATCCTGTTTTTTCTTGCAGAGGATTGATGCGATCCTCTCGATGTATCCCGAAGGACACAAGCAAGCCGCCACCATCCCAGTCTTGGATTTGGCCCAAAGGCAACATGGTTGGCTCCCCATCTCTGCCATGAACAAGGCACAGTAATTTCTCTAAAGCCTCTTTCAAACTCGCTCCGCTTTGCAATGTGCCGAAATGAGCAGA
This sequence comes from Poeciliopsis retropinna, assembly GCA_010277075.1. Lineage (NCBI taxonomy): Eukaryota > Metazoa > Chordata > Actinopteri > Cyprinodontiformes > Poeciliidae > Poeciliopsis > Poeciliopsis retropinna. The sequence continues at coordinate 6,175,776 of VMRM01000021.1, forward strand.
AACGCCACAAATAAACCGACTTTTGTCGTCTCTTTAGGCCTCTGAGTAAAGATTCTGATCATCCGATTGAAATAATCATTGATTTAAAGAAAGGAAAGGTGCTTGAAATTTCACCAACAGTGAAGCATTTGCTTTGTTGTTTTTTTTTTAGTTTCTGAGCCAAAAAGAAAATCCACTTGATACAATTTGATGTTTGCAGATACAGATTCTGATGAGTTTTTACTTTGTGGCAAAATGTCAAGAAAACAACTGGATTTATAGAGTTTTCTGCTTATTGCAGTGTAATTTAAATAACATATTTGCCCTAATGATGTAAAATGTGAAGGACATCTTGTGAAAAATTTAGTAATTCGATGCAGAAACTGAAATTTTCTGAATGTTATGGTTGTTTTTTTATAAATCAGGAACAATCCTCTTAATAACTTTGGCCAGTGAATGATTTTAAATGGAAATATAATAAGGAATACAGGTTTTAGTGTTTTGTTTCTTTTTAAAAGAAATAATTACATTGGCCAATCCCTCTAGGATGATGCAGTGTTTCTTTGTGATTTTTTGTTTGTGCCTAAAATTACTGATTTTGTGGCACATTTTTCAAAAAGTTGCAGTTAGTTGTACATTTTTTAAACTTTATTTACAAGAAAGTGGAAATTGCTTGGCAAAACCTTCCAAAAAAAGACAGAAGAATAACAGTATCACAAATATTAACATTTTCAAAATGTTTCCTTTCATTTTTTTTCCTCCTTATTTTAAAAACTCAAGATGGTAATAAACGGTGGTTCTTTAAGGGGAACACATTACCTACCATAGATATTTCTTCTATTTTCTTTCGCTCAATGGGTGATGTAACTTTTGTGGCTCTAAATTATTTTTATTTGTCTTTGCTGAGGGTCAAAATGACTGTTTTGCTACAGAGGAATGCCATGTTTTTCTTATTTAGGAATACTTTAATTTTGTTTATTAGCATCTTTTATGGCATTTCTAATATTGTATGAAAAAAGGCTTGGATTAAAAATCTGCAGAATGTGCCATTTTTATATTTGATTAATCGTTAGAAAAATTGATTAATCAATAATTTCCAAATAATCATTAGTTGCAACCCCAGTTATTGGACTTCCTACAATGACTCTCAAAATATTTTAAGCTAAAAATGATAAACTACCAACTGCTTCTAATAAAAGATGCTCCACAATGCAAACATTTGCACAAAATTTATTTCAGAACCTAAAAATAGAAATTAAATAGCAGTTTTTTATAAATGACTTTTATTAGATAATTATCAAAAATGTTTTGTTGAAAATGTTTATGTAGCTGATGACATGTTTTTGTTGGATTTTAAAGGTTGCAGACCTCTGACGTATCTTCTAAAATCATAATAAAATCTACTTCTCTCTTGTTTTAGTGTTTTAATAGAATGACAAACATTGTTTTCAGTTTCAATTCAGATACTAATTCATGTAAAAGTGTCCACTGTCATTAAAACAGCTAAATTTTACTACTTTAAAAGATTCATAAAGCTACTGTTATCATAAAAAGCTGTTTAAATTTGGTCCATAATGCTGAATGGATGCTTTTACTTCAGCTTTTGCTCCATATGAATGTTTGTAATTATTTTTATTTTATTTTATTTTTTTCAGGTGGCTGAGGTACTGGACGTCGCTCCGATGCGAGTGTATGAAGTTGCGACGTTTTATACCATGTTTCTGCGTAAACCTGTGGGAAAATACTTCATTCAGATCTGCACCACAACCCCCTGCATGCTCTGCAACTCTGACAGCATCCTGGAGGCCATCCAGAACAAGCTGGGTAAGAGAGGGATTTTACATTTTAATGTTGAGAAATGAACCAATGAAGACATAAAAACACATGTGACTGCAGAAGTTTTTAATCACTTATAAATGGAATAAACAGTGAGTAAAAACATGTAAATATACAGGTTGTTCATTACATATTTTTTGCACAAAATCATTCTTAGATAAGGAATAATTTTGCCTAATTTGAGCTGCTCTGGGCATCTTGTCACTTTAAATCCTAATAATTGGTTGCTGGCCACGCCCCCCAACTCAACATTTACACTCGCACATGGAAATGGCTGCAAACAGATGCACAATTATCCAACCGTTCTTCTTTGAAAAGCATTAATAGAGCCTCCTGCACAACCAACAAGACTGCAGCAAGTGGTTTCTGGATGGTAAGTCAACAACAAAAGGCTTGTCTTTTCCTGCAGCCATTATACTGCGATAAAATCAGTTCATCAAACGTGCTGGAGTTTTGCGTTGGTTGCTAGGTAACGGCACAATGTCTATCGAATTTTTTAATTACATATTTGCACGTCACATAAATTATTTTATTATTTGTCAATCTGCGACCTGAGTCTGAATTTTGTACCACAAACATGCAAAGATGGTATGACAATAAAAATTAAATCCTTGAATCCTTAATTAGGTGGTTTTTGAAATGGCATGTTTTTCAGACACCAAAAAGCATCAATTTATTGCCACAAAACGGCTCTGTTTTTTAACTTATTAAAAAAGCGACAGGGCTGCTTTTAGAAGCAGCAGAGACCCAAATGGGAGTATAAAAATGTTCAAAAAGTGAATTTTTCATAATAGTTCCCCAGTATCAACAAACAACATGGAGACACAGACATTTAGAAGACAACACTAACATTTTTTTACTTGCACTCAAGGAAATATTAAATACTTTACTGTCAAATGTTGCTGCATCAGTTGATGTTTCTGTCCTTATGTTTTCCACAGGTATCAAGGTTGGAGAAACCACTGCAGACAAGATGTTCACTCTGATAGAGGTGGAATGCCTGGGCGCCTGTGTGAACGCCCCAATGGTCCAGATAAATGACAACTATTATGTGAGTGCTCGCCTGCTCCGCGCAGATGGCGCTCTTAACAAAATTAACAAAATTAGATTAAAACCTGGAGTAAGTTTGTAAGGAACGCCTACAGAGACTGCAGCTATCAGCACTGCTTCACCAAGTCGAGCTCAGGTGTGCGACAGTCTACTCGGACCATGTTTCTAAATAATTCAGCTCTTATTTACCAGTAGGAAAAAGAGCTGCAAAGTTAAAATTAACTAGAGTTTGAGGCAACAACAGGTCAAAAATCTCAGAAATTATTAATGATCTTTTTATATTACGCAAGTTTTAGTCGACATTGGATGTAAGCAAACATTTAACTTTCCTTGGATATAATATTAGATCAAAAAATGTTTATACGTTCTTGAGGATGGCATATAAACACGCTGCAGTGTCAACTGAACACCAAAACCTGTTCCCCTCTTCACCTGTGGTGGCGCTGCACCAATAAGGAAGCAACATAAAAACCTCTGAAGAAGACATGAGCGCAACGAATGTCCTTCTTCATGAAGTGTAAACAAAAATCGAGTAGTATCAGATTTTAGTGATTGCAGGATTTCTGTTTTATATAGGTAAAAAAAACCCCCAAAAAACACGAGCCATTTCTCCCACAAACTCTAGATTTATTTTGGTTGTATTTACCCATAATGCCTTGCTCTTTAGTGCATTAACTGCTTTAAGAGTGGTCTCTGGTTCGCTTGGCGTTCACCAGAGTTCACTTCAACTACAGACCTTGTTTTGTAGGTGGACCACAGATTCCCAAATTAACCAAATTTTCTAGACAAATGAACCGAATTTTAATTAAAACGGACTAAACATGGCTGGTGTGAATGCACTCTTAAAGTCCATTGGGGACCGTACAATCTACGGCAAATACATCCAAATGGCAGAGAATAACTCCCAAATACACAAAAGGAGGTTAATTGCCAACAAAATGGCAGAATAACCTGGATATAATTTTTTCATATTGCAATATACACTACAGGGTACGGCTGAACAATAAATCAATAACATATATTGATCAATATTAGTAGATACTACATCTTATAGAATGAAGATTCACTGAACTATGATCCAGAATCAAACTGTATTCTGGGAGATGTAGGCAGAGGAAAGACTTTAGCCTCTCCCAGCCAGCTAATCAACTCAATCGCTCCTTGGTTGCGTAGCAACTCACTCGCTCTTTGGTTACCTAGCAACAACATGCCCAATAACTGACGCAGCAGCAGTTTCAGAGTTTGCCGCTGTGCCTCATATCTGCTGAAAAATAATTTTAAAAAACAACAGCAGAGTGAAAACTGGATAAAACAGGAAAGGTCATGCCATCAGTTTGGTAATATTTAAAATATTTGAACAAAAAAAAAACTAATCAGTAATTATTGATAATATATGAAATGCTTTTACTTGAGTCCTATAAATAATTTTTAGAAAAGCGCGATACAAATAAAATGTATTATAATAATGATTATGATTATTATATTGTGGTGTTTTTCAGCCCTACTTCTGTCAGAAAAAAAAAAAAAAAAATCAAAATGTTGGTCCTTTCCTATATCGCAAGAAAAAGAGCATCTTCCATAATATTTCAAATTCAAAAATACTTTATAAATTCCAAGGAGAAATTAAATAATATAATAATTAATATTCACAATAATATAACCAATTTTTAAATATTATTTATTGCTGTTATTATTATATTAATATTTTGTGGTTTTGAGCATGTCAGTTGAAAATGGCATCTACCGCTTCTGGCCTTTAAGTAACTGTATTTCTAAATATATTTAAAAAAACTGAAACCAGTCTTATTCCAAACGGTTTATTTCCCCCTCAGGAGGACCTCACGCCAAAAGATATCGAGCAAATTATCGACGAACTGAAGGCCGGACGAGTCCCACCACCTGGACCAAGGTACGCGCAACCAACATCAGATTGATGATAACGTCTGCTTTTCCATCTTTTACACCTTCCTGTTTTGTTTTTATTGTTTTGTAGGAGTGGCCGTTTCTCTTGTGAACCGGCAGGCGGATTGACCTCCCTGACAGAACCGCCTCCAGGACCGGGATTCGGCGTCAGAGCAGACCTGTAGATATTAATAATGGTACTCTGAGAGAAAGTTCCTGTCATGTTTAATTCAAAGCATATTGTGTAAATAAAATGTTAATATACCTGTTTAGGTACAGGCTTGGTTCTTACATTTACTCAGTATGTCTTAATGATGTACTACTACTTACTTATAGCCATTTTTACACCTAATTATTATAGGAACCCATATTATTCCTTTTTTTTTTTTTTTACTAAAATTACTGCAAAATTTATTAAAAATACATTGTATCATTTAAAATCCCTCAAGGGGAACCGTATAGAAGAATGGCAGCAAATAAATCAGGTTAATATTGATTATTTTCTACTAAACTGGGGTTTTTTAGTTTAATTATTCCCATGGATATTCTGCATTTATGGAATACAAAACATTTATTTTCAATATTGGCATCTGTACATTTAAAAATGATGTAATACATGATGACTTATGAAAATGAGAAAAATTACGAAGTTAAAGCATAGAAAAGAAGGGTACGTTGCTTTAAACAAAACATTTATAGGCATTAAAATTAAGTTATAAGGCTTTCAGTTTTTCACCACTTACATTTATAAAGATTTTTAAATCTAATAAGAAAACTTAAAAGTATAAAACCATTATGTTGTAATGTTATTTTACAGTTCACAATTGTGTTCAATTTCAGTCCAAGAATATTTTACATCAGAAAATGTAAAATTTTATGTTGCATTTTTACAAAAAGGTAAGATTTATCAGTCATTTCCATTACAATCAAAAATGTTTTGTTGGATATATTCAATTAATTCTGAGGTCAATTTAATTTATCTTGTTGGTTAATACTTACTGATCCAGATCAATGACCAGTTAATATTAAGTTATTGTTCCAGTAAAATTAACAATTTAAATGACAATGAATAGCATTTCTAATTTTTTGCAAATCCAAAATAGCACAATTAATCCGTCATATTTCGTCCATTTTAGTTTAACAGCAACCAAGTAAACCAAATGGAATTGCATCAAACCTATCATTTATTCTCCCACAAATACTAGTGTGTGTGCATTTTTTAAAAATCAAAAATACAGAAGACATTTTTCATCTACTAGTTGGGATTCATTAATATTTTGAATCCATTTTTCCTAAAATATCTTTTATTTTTAACATATCTGCTACTCCACATCATGGAGCCAAAAGTCACAGGACTTGTCTACAAAAATTAGATGATTGAATAGGAATTGTGTTGACATTACAATCACATTTAAGAAATAAAATCCTTTTTTTAAAAAAATATTGTTTGGTATTAAACACCACAATCTATGTTTAATCCAATTCAGCTTGCATATCATATTTTAACCCCACCCCTCCCTCCCGATATACTTAACAGACAACGTCATAAAATGTAGAACAAGCTTTATTATTTTTATAGGAATAATTTATGTTGTTTATTTTCTGTTGCTACTTGGTATCCATTCCGTCCCGGTGGCGTTTTCGTGTCTAGTCTGCGCCCCTCCCCCCACTTTCTGGTCTGCAACATTATGCGCCGTGACGCATGCGCGCCATGTCCGCCCTGATGCAAATGCCACTGCGCAACCAGTTCAAAGCTGACTCATTCACACAAAGAAATGGCGGGCATTAAATGACAACTAATGCCAACCGCTTAGTTACCGACACTAGGCCTAAAAATAAAAGCAGCAAATGTCAACATGAATAAACGTATCCACTGTTTAGCTCAAGCCGTCATCTTTCGAGAAAGTTCCTACTGACCGCAGCGGAAAAGATGACGTCAAGCGGCCATTCCTGTTTTCTCCCTCTCCTTCCCTTTTTACCACGTTTAAAATCCACTTGAACGCGTTTAACAAGCCGCAAAATGGAGAAACACGAAAGCACAAATAACACTGCAAGCATTAGAAAGCGCGGAGTTACTCACAGCTTCCAAAAAATATCACTTAAATCGTTTGACACATACCCATCGACTCTGTCCGGCAGACGGAGACCTTATAAGCTCGGTGGGGGCTCGGGGTGCCACGTGACTCAATTCGTCCAATGAGAGCACCTCTTGCATGTTTTGCTAGGCTTTTCTCGGAGCGGACGACAGACGAACGGCTGCGATGTTTTCAAAAGCAGCGATGAACGTCACACAGCCGTAGGCTACGGTTAACGTACAAGATTTAGAAAATAACTGTTAAAATCGCGCACCACTAAGTTAAAGCAGGACGCGAATGAATTGGTAGGAGCGTGTGACCCGGTTTGAAGGTAAGCGCAAAACTGTTCTTGATTGTTTGGGTTAGAAATCCTTGTTAGCCGTCTGGCTACGTTTACAGCGAGCAGGCTAATGTAAGAGCTAACTTGACGTAAACTGCGTGCGAAAATGAACGTTTAAGTGTTTGCGTGGGCTCGGTATAGTTGTACGCCACGTGCGGTCCACACATTGAAGTAGTTTATGACACCTAAACAGCCCGATACATATTTTTAGGATCCGCTCGTGTACCAGTGAAGCGTTGTGTTTGAAGCGGGGGTTCAGGGAGCAGATAGGAAAATGTCGGAGCGAAGCAGCTGGGTTAGACCCAGTCAGTCAGCGAGGCAGTGACGGGCTGGAAACGCTGGGGAGGGGGAACTGTAAGGGCAGCGAAAGGGGCTGCAGTGGGCTTTTGTCTCGAACAGGGGAGGCTGTCTGTGTTGATTACTGCCGTTTCATATATTTTTTTGTTTTATTTATTTATTTTTTTCACCTCACTGGCAGCTAGTAGGAATCATCTAAATATTCAAATGTAAACTTAATTGGGATAAATGTATTTATTATTATTATTATTTGCATTATAAGCAATAAAAGAGAGAAAAGGTTAGATAGGTGAATTTAGCGCTTTCTTACATTGGTTTCGGTGTATTATAAGAAAGCGACAGCGGCATAAATGTTCCCCTGAAGTGGGTGGTGGTGTCTGCAGTGATCTCGCCGCCGTTTATTTACAATCAGCGCTGGTTTTTGAGATAATCACCACCAGGTCTACTGTACGATGTAATTAGGTTTTATTAATACACACACAAGGAAGTTGTTTGGTTGAAGTAATTAGGAGCCCGATTCTCCAAGCCGGTGACTCTGACATCTTGGGGGGTGTGTTTGCCTCATACAAAAGCTGTCTGTTATTTTTTTTTTTTTAGATGACCAGCAATCTAAACGCAGACAAGCTAAAAACACAAATGGATAGATGGTAAACATGTATTGTGTGACACAGAATTTATAAAGCTTTTAAATTGTACTTGCATACATAACCATAAACACAATTACTTTAAAAGTCAAATAAAATGCAAAATAACATCATTAAATGCACAGAATTATAATTTTTCTCTAAAGTATTTTTAAAAAATTAACAGTAATATCAACTATTAAAGGTTTTGTGTAAACCAGAGGAAGCATAGACAAAGATGACTGCAGACGCAGCTGCATGAATGAGGGTACTTGTTCTTTTCATTGTCTTAGAAATACAAGGACTTGATTTCCACTGTAGTCTGTAATAGTGACGCACTTTTCAATTATTAGGTTTTTTTGCCCTTGATGGGCAGGTTATTAATTGAAAACTGGGATTTTGTTTTAATAAAAAAGAAACCTGTGAACTCCCTCGTTTTTGGTTTGTAAATGCATCAACAATTCCCTTTTTTACGTTTTCTAGAAATCCGATAAAGGTCAGTGACATATGCTTAAATGCCATTTATAATTCCTTTTTATCTTTCCAGCTCCAAACAACCACATGTACCTTGGAGCCTTCAGCACATATTTAATATCAGAGTTTGTTTGTTTCATGTAGTCGTTAAATTAAAATGAGCATGTTTATAAGAGTCAAAGTCGTTAAAAAAGTCTGGACTGACGGTCTAAGAAAACCAGAAATTATCTGTCATTCGAAGCTTGACTGATGCATCAGGAGACTTTAATTATTAAAAGCTTTAATTCAGACATTACCACAACATTTACTCAGGATTATAAAACATTTATGCTCAAAAAAGACGCTCCTATATCAAGATATAAACAGTATAAAAACAAAATGTGTTTTCTTTAATTAACGGGAAAAAAAGCTATCAACACCAACTTGATTCGCTTTAAATATTTTTGTTTTACATTTGATGACTTTGTAGTAATTGGGGTGTATTTCATATTGGTGTGAAGCAATTTTGGCACAGTTTTCTTTGCTGAATTGTTTTAATCAACTAACACTGAAGGATTTCTAAGCAGGCCCATCCCTAACCTCTGCATTGTTTATTTGTTTTTGTTTGACTCATTCAGAGCTGGATTTGCTTGTGCGGTTTTGAATGTTATCCAGCTGTATAAACCAAGTGCTCTTCAGCTTAAGGTTACAAACCAATGGCCAGACTCTCCACTCCAGGATTTCCTAAAGCAGAGCAGAACTTATGGTTCTGTCCTCCAGGCTCCAGCTCAACATCGTCACATTAATTGGTTGTCCTAAATGCAGTTTTAGCTTTTTTTTAACCAGACACCTTCCAAAAAGTTCTACCTTTATCCTCCTGAGATGTTTTTGAGATCATAAAGACTTGTTTTGTTTTTTTTTATCAGTAATGGGTTTGTCCAGGAACCTCCCATGGATGGCAGATTGGACCCAGTCTCTTTCTCATTGTTGACTCATAAACTCCGACCTTGACTTAGGCTACTGAAGTCTGATGAAATGTTCTGGTTTTTTGCGACCTCCTGAATGAATCATCAATTCTCTCTTGGAGTATTTTTCATAGATTGGCTTCTTCTGTGAAGATCTACCATGTTCCATGCTTTTTCAATTTGTAGGTAATGAGTCAGATTAGCATCCCAAAACCTCAGAAATGGCTTTGTAATCCTTTCCAGAGGGATGCACGACTGTGACTTTCTCTTCATTGGGTTTGTTTGTTGAGCTTTTTGCCAACTTCATGTTGTCAAAGCTTTTATTTCAGCTTTTTGGCAGTAACCAATGTGGCATGTAAATATTTGTTTTTCTCGCTGTAATGTAGTAGGTGATATGATACCATTTCAATAAACAGAATCAAAACATGTTAACAATACGCAAAAGCAAAGAAATCTTGATATAGTTTCCAAGCCACATTTTGTTTTTTTCTGCTCTAGGATTTCATTATTTTATGTGATAAGAGTAAACTTTACCTTGGTGGTGGTGTTGGGTTTTAGAATTAAAGTGTATCTCATAATTTTGCTAGTAAATCCCAGATTTAATTGGGATTATCTAATCTTTCTAATTAACTAAGCTGGAGAACTTGGACTAGTGAATCTAATTGATATTTAATTCCAATAGGAATACAGACATGTTGATCATATTTGGTTGTTCACCTTATTAATCCATAGCAAAGTAACAGATACCATTGCGTTGCTTTGGATGTAATTACTTTAATGTGTTTATAATAACCAGCTCATAGTGCATTTACTAAATACAAAGCCTGATTCTTTTCAAACCATTTAGACACATTAAAGAACGGTTCTAATAAGCACTTTGTTTAGACACCATTGACAGATTCTTATGAATGGGTCCTATTATTCTCATATAAGGATAATGGCGCTTCAGATGAAAGGACTGTTTGTACAAAATGTGTTGATGACGATCTGATTGCATTGTTGTGTGGTGGGATTTTTCAGGCTTTTGTTGATGTACCAGTTTATCCGCTTCATAAAATATACATTTCAGGGGTGTGTTGCAGTCTAAGATTTCTGTACTGCTGGACGAGGAGACAAAACGTTGTTGGTTGCACGCCAGTGAGCGAAAACTGCTGCAAACAATGTACCATCAAACTCTTGATTATTATTATTATTATTATTGATATAATAAAACTTAAAGCACATCCATTTGTTTTACATTTTACCTGGACGCGTTTCTCTCTCATTGTTAATTTCTTTTAGCACTTTCCCTTTAAGTAGCAGGTGATTGAGATGTTCAGTCAATTAAATTTTTTAATTTGTTTAAGCACTTTTAGTCTACTTGAAAAAAAATGTTATTGATATTTACTGAAGAGCTTTAATAATTAAAGAAAAGCATTGAGAATATTGTTTCCAACATCAGCGTTGGTGGTAATTATTTTATATCGAGACTTTCTGAGAGGAGTTGTGTTGAAACGACTTACCAGAATTTTAAAACCAAGACAAAATGATTGAGTTCTGATTTTAAGCTGTATGCAACATCCGTTTGTAATAAATTAGCATGGCTTTCATTAATAAACAACAATCTCCCTGTTAATTAATTATAATTTCCTTATAACTCTGAGATTTCCAATATTATCCAAATCCATGTCGAATAATAAAACTGAGCAACGTTTTTGTACTCTGTTGAGCGTTCTTGTTAATTATTTTAAGTCTAGTGCTGATTCATGTTTACAGTGCAATTAGAGAGAAATAAATTTGGAATATTTTGTTATTTGTTAACCTTTAATGTGGAAACTACACTGCTTTTTACTTTTTTTAAACTGGACAAGAGGAACCAGTGGGTAAAAATGTAATTTAGTACTATATATATCTATTAAGCCTTGTTTTGACATTACTAATTTATGGGAAAGTAACAAATACCATTGTTGCTGCTTAGTAGTAAAAAATATTTATTTATTTTTTTTTAATATTAGATTTCTATTTAAAAATGGGCATCAATGCTATTTTGCTATCATTGATCTTAAAACCTCTTTTTCTTCCAAAATACTAGTGGAGAAACTGGTATTTTTGGAAGGCCTCCATGCCATCACCCTAATCAGGTTCAAGTCACACCATAACAATAATATTACTTCCAGCTCAGAGGAATATGTTGCTAAATCTGCCAGGGGTAATTTTAATTGGTCAAATAGACTTTGAAAGAATGGCACATTAAATGCAACACCTAACCAAATATTAATGTTGCAATAACGATTAAGATTTGAACTTGAAATACTCGTAAGCAGGCAGGGATGAATCGCAGCCAGTAGTCAAAATAACACGAGTACACTGGTTGTAAAATGCTGTTTGAGGACCGCAGGGAAAAAAATAATGTATACATCAGCACCACATAGCAGAAATACAACTATGATCTCTATTTCGGTTTAAATTTCGGTTTTTAAGCATTTAAGTGGTACTTTGTTAAATTTTGTGCTGCATCGGTTGTTTACTTCGAAACCTCCCATTTGGACTCCTGTTACCGCATTCTTTCGGATATACTGTAAACTCACACAGTGTTGAAACGCCTCCACTTTCGTTTTTTTTTTTTTTTTTTTTTTTTCCTTAACGGTACTTATCACCTCTGGAGGCTTTGGGTCTGGCAGATTCAGTGCCGAGGCCCGGTCGTCCATAAACCAGCGCGGCTCTCTCTTGCCTCGGCGTTCGGGGGTCATTTGGGTCGGCTGGAAGTTGGAACTTCTGTGTCAGTTTTCGATTAAAACCAGCTGAGTTTTGTTAGGTGACTGTGAGGCCTGTGAGATTTTAAAATGCGGCGTCTAAACCAGTCGTTCTTGTACCTTAGCCGCTGACCGTGAGCGGTGCACGATTTATTGACTCCTCCAACTGTGCAGGCACCGTGATGAATGTTGTAATTAAAACGGTGTAGCTCGAACACGTAGGATCCAGATGTCTTGTACAAACGGTGTGTGTATGTGTGTGCGCTTCAGGAAGGTTGGCGATAAGATGCCTCAGCGTCGCTTTATAGTTCAAACTGATTGAGACTCAGAGGTCACATTGTAACGATGATGGCTGAGGATGTTTGTTGTTTCTGCTCCAAGGATCGGGGCCAGCCAGTTTCCCCCCGATTTTTCTCTGATTGGTGATCAGATCACAAGAGCAAATTTTACTACAATTATAAATTGTTCCAGAATTTATTGCAATAAATAACAATATTGTTGTTTTTGAGACTGTTTTCAAGTAATGAATGTACTCGGATGTTCAATATGGTCAAACCCCCATCAATGAAACACATTCCTGTGATTGGGAGACTTTCAGGTTATTATTTTATGCCAAATAATGTCTGATATTTCTAATTCAAAACTACAATATCTTTAGCCCAGGTCTCCATTGGGTATAATTGTTAGAAAAGTAGTCAAAATCAGAACCAGTAGGTCAGAAAAACAGAAACCACAGGTGCATATTTTTAAAAACAATGTTTTTTTTTTAAATGTTGCATTTCTAATTTAAATATCACTTCAGTTCTGGAAACCGTTCGTTCAACACAAACAAGAAACTTTTTTTTTTTTTCTTGATTTAAGCTTTTGTGATCGTTTTGATCTTTTTCAACTCAGTGGTACGATTTTAAGCAGAAATCAGGTAGGTTTCAATAGGCCTATCACGATAACAAATTTTGTTGAACAATAAGTTGTCCCAGAAACAATTGTGATAAACGATAATATTGTTATCCAAGACCATTTTCAAGCAATACAATGATAATAATGGCATAATAATGCAAGAACACATTCTCAGAGCAATGAACTTCACATTTTATTGAAAATTTAATGCTACAACTGGAAGACATGTTAGATATACAAAATAAATAAACAAAACTGCAAAAACTAATAAAAATGGGTCTGGTAAACACTGGGCAGATGCAACAATAATTCTTGGATGCGTTCACCTGTTAAAGTTAAAGGTCTGCATGTTGGACTGGTGTTTTTCTCAGCTGGTTGATTTGAAAAAGCATGGAGACTTGAACATGTCACTCAGAGACTGGAATGTCACCCCATCAGTGATCAATCAGGTCTGTTAAAAACAAGTTCAGATCACATAATTTACACCTTAAGCAGTACACAGTAAGACCAACAGAATAAACCTTCATAGAGGCAAATAAGTTGATGAACAAAGGCATCTAAAACGGACTCATGTTTTAGTCAGTGTGCAGTAATCAGATGTCTGGTAAGGCATGATTTTCCCAGAAAGCCTCTACCTCTGGTTGATTGTGTTATCTTGGTCATAAGAGCACAAAACTGCATATGATCCATCAAATAAATTGCAGATTGAGGTTCCTGACCAGAGATTTTCTGATGTTTCCCTAGATGGTTATCACAGTGGGAACCCAGTTTTACAACATGGTGACGAGCACGGCTGCACAGTATCAGTAAAACATGCCATTGTGATGCTGCTACCGAACACATTCATGGCAATGTCTTTAATTGCACTTTTCCACCAGTCTTTGTACATTGCTGGATATCAGCCACTCAACATTTACATCAAGAATGGCAGAAAAACAAGTTGACTTTGCATAAATGCTGCTTGAAATTTTTTTCACCAACCAAATATTGCATTCAGGTACTCCTTTGCTACTGAAATACAGCACACATTTATTTATATTAGAATATAATTACAATTTGACTGGATATTATATTGACAAGTAGGCCTGTCATGATGATAAATGTTTCTGGACAACAAATTTTCCCGTAAGTTGTTGCGCTAAACAATAACATTGTTGTTTTGAGACCATTTTCAAGCAACACAATGGTAATAATGGCATAATAATGAAATAACAATAATCAAAGTTCAATAAACGTTAGATTCTAATGAACATTTAGCACAGGAAGTGGAAGACATTTTAAATATCCAAAATAAATAAACAGAACAACTGAAAGAACAAATGAGGCTTTTTGAAAATACCCCAGTGTCTTTGTTTGGGCGTTAGCATTTGTGCAGGAAGTAACACGTTTTCAGTGTGCTGTGAGGCTTTGGACACTTCGTTTGTAATTTGTCTCACAAGTGAGTCAAGAGACTACCACTACTGATTGACAGATAGATTGATTGATAGACAGTCCAGAATCAATATCTGCAAGCCAATTTATAAAAGTGGAAAAGGTTATGGTTTAGTTGGATAAAGTAGAAATAATCTGTGCCTGAATCCTTCTGGATGTCTCAGTCCAGAATTTTTTCTATCAGTTTCTGTCGCCGTATGTTAAATTAATCTGATAAATGATGTAGTACGTTGAGTGTTTTGCTCTGCTGTGCTACAGTCGTCCTGGTGAACTTTGACCTGGTGAACTTTGAACTTTTAGTTCCTGTAGCTCCTGGCAGCAACACAAACCGGACTGTAACGCCCATGAAACTTTTGAAACAGAAGAATTTTTAAGTCAAGAAAAAAAACATTTTTACCATACCACGAGTATGACTTGTTGGTAGGTATAATGAAGCCTAAGCAAATATTTTTGTGAATTTTCTCATTTTTTCCTCTACTCATCCAAACTGTTCCATACTCTTACTCCATGTTTTTAAGTATTACACACAGTTTTACTTTTAAAATTGTACTTCCTGTACCACTTCAAGTGGTACAAGTACTTGTACCACTTGAGCTTAAGACAAAGAACTTTGTACATTAATTAGCAATAATCTCTTTCTGGCTTTAAACATAACTAATAGCATTTTTTAAATAAACAAAGTTAATTTAATTTCAAGATATATGATCAAATAAGCAATTTATTAGTATGGTCTCATATAAAATTCTTATAACTTTCTTTTGTTTCGCAAACAAACTTATGAATAAGTCAAATATTTGAACAACAAATGAATTATAAAATGTCTGGATTAGAGATTCACCGATCCAATATTAATATTTGTATCGATTCTGAAATTGAAACAACCACTCAGTCTAATGCTACGATTTGTGCTCTGAGTGACGCCATTCTTCACTTTTTATTTTGCATTATATTATTAGTAAATGCTCTTTCTGAAGCATTTAAAAGAAGGTTTGTTGCTGCTTATTTTTGTACATGTTTGACCAATGAAGTTTTCCTGTTTGCTTTTTTATTACTAATTTTGTAATGGCTGTTAAACTCCTGATTTTACTGACTGAACAAATGAAAATTGTTTGTTCAAGTATTTAAGTGTAACTGTACTGGTGCAGAGAGGTAAAATAAATGTGTAATTTGGTATATTTGTGTCTGTTTAAAAACATTTAAAGTCCGTCTGCACAGTTTTTCTGTATCTAAACGTCAGATATCGGTATCGGAAGAGAGAAAATGGGATCGGTGGATCCCTAGTGAAAGTCAGTCATCAACATTGTCACCGATGTGACATTTGTTAAGGAGTGGATTCCATCTTGAACATTTCTGATCACACCTTAGTGCCTCAAGTGATCCGAGTTCCCAAAAAAATCACATTTTTCTCTCTAATTTGAGACGCACCATGAAAATTACATGAGTGAAGATCTGCAGTCGCGTCAGTGTGGCACGTGCACTTTAGGAAAAATCTTCAGACTGGTGCAGTGAGGCAGAACGTGCACCTAAATCTGCGAGGTTTGCATCTAAAATGGCCCTTTATACTTAACATAAACACAGGCTGCTTCCGTACACCACTTTGTATATGTGCAGCTGTAGAATATAGCATGGCCTCCATATGTAATATCCTCTGGAGTCCAGACAGAGTGTATGGTAATCCTCTTAGTGAGATGGTATTGACCAAGGTGCTATGATGCAAATGCAGCCAGATAAGCTCAGACCATTTTGGTTCTCGTTTGGTGCACGTTTGGTTCTCATCATAGCGGGAGTAGTTCTGGGTCCGGCTTCAATAAAACGGATCAGAGAGTCGGCCATGCTTCCCTGCTTACGTGTTTCTGCAAAGTGCAGAAATACACGTCTGTTACGCAATCAATTAGCTGCGTGTTTACATGCGAAAGGAGAAGGAATCTCAAACGTGCTTCGAAAACAATCCACCGTTGTTTGCCTTGCCGTAGACGTGTCTTAGAAAATGACCGTTTGATTTTAATGATCACTCTGCAAATTCTTGGAAGAGAAAAATCTTAAACAAAATTGTCGAGCATGTTGTTGATGAAAACAGAAAGAAAAGCATGTCTGAAACTAAAGGAAATAAGTGTTGAAAGTCAATTTAGTAAGGTATCGCCAGAAGTTTGTGTTTTTTTTTTTTTTTTTTTAATTGCTTCTAGATTTTATTTCTTAGGCAGGCTTAAAATCATAAATTTCTGATGTATGTCACAGATTGAAGGAGATTAATATTAGCAGCAGGAGTATAGCAATTAAAAATGACAATATTTTGTTGGACATCACATCCCAAAGCTAAGCAGTCACATTTTATATATTAATAATATCTTTAACCAGTTGAATAATCTCTAAAATATCCACTAAATGTATATTTTATGGGCTGGAATCCAAAGTCTTGTGCAAAATGTGATTGGAGTACAGCTGCAGCTAAGACTATTCTACCAATTTATTCTGATGATTAATCCCTTAAAAAATGGCACATTTTGCAGATTTTACATTTAATCCCTTAATATTAAAAACATGTAAAAATACAAATAATTCAGTTACCTTTCCTAAATAAAAAATAGTTTACAGAAATGCAATAACATCGGCAGATCAATAAATAAATAAATAAGCCCTTTCTTTTTCACTTAATAGTATAATGTAGGGCTGATTTTTATTTATTTATTTTTTTTCCAACTAACTGATTAATAATTTTTACATTTCTTTACAGTTTCAATCAGGTGAAACTAAAACTGCCCCTTAAGGAGTCTTTGGTTGAATATATTTACTGATAAAGAAGGTTTTGCATCTAAAATGTTAATTTGTTTTCAGCAAATTAACATTTTGTTAATTTGCTGAAATTTTTTAATTTGCAGAGCATAGAGTCTCTATGCTCCAGTTCACAATTAATCGATTACTAAATTAGTTGATCAATCCGATTAGATCGGAGTCGGGGAAATGCGAGCTAATCGTAATTGATGTTTGATGCATAATTTTGTGGAATTGTGCAGCACTATATGGCGCAACAAATATAATCTTGATCATATTTAGTAAAAATAAAAGTCTGGAATTAGTGTTTGGCAATGACTCAGTGTGAGGTTTAAAGGGCTGCGCTTTTAAATTAAAGCCATCTTGCAACATTTCTTTACCAATAATGAGTAAAACTTGAAAAAAAAAAAAGTCTTTCCTCTGAGACGACACTCTGAACGCAGTTCTTCTTTTATTGCTTTGAGCAATCAAGCCAGGCTCATATCTTGAGGGAAAACCCCAGAAACGGTTTTCTGCTCTCACCGTCAGGGTTGTAAAGTGTTGACTAATACCTTTTTTATAAGAGTAGCCGAACTGAAATGGTTTTAAAGGCTTCTCTGTCGCTCTTATTTGGTCTGTTTGGACAAAACAAGCTGCTTCCTCTGCTTTGAAGTTGCTCATAAATTCATTTTGACTTCAGCTGAGGCTGAAAAGTTACAGGTTTTTGTTTTGTTTAAGATAAACAAGCGTCCAGCCGGTCCAGACTGTTTACTGCGCCTTCAGCAGGCCCAGCCAAGCAGTTTGTGTGTTGGCGGGTGGAGCCTGAGATTACGCAATGCGTTCAGTGGGGCCTTTGTCAGCGGCTGAACGTTGTTTTTAATGTGTTCAGTATCTCAGTGTGTAACGGCCATGCGCTTCTGCAGGCTGACGGTTTGACAACTTGTGACCTTCCCTGCTAGCATGCTAACATAGCGTGGTGACCACAGGAACGGGAAGAGCTTTGTTGGGGTCTATTTTTTTAATATTGTTATTTTAAAAGGCTGTGAAGAGATTCCTTTTTATGAATGAACTGTGGGCCTGATGGATAAGGATGGGAAAGAAACAACGATGGGTGTTGGTTTGTTCTCCAGTCCGGAGCTGCTTTCACTTTACTAAAGCCAAAGAAGGCAGTCGCATCCTGTTTACATTGGCTCCGTTTGTGGCCATGCTGTCTGACGATGAGAACCCTACTGCCCTATTTTGGATTTATAAGATTTCCTCTCAGTGGGAAAAATTATACATGTGCTTGTTGATGGAGGAGATGCACATTACCCTGACCCTGGGTTATTTTAGGACTTGTATTTCACTACTTTCTGTAATATAATGACAGCATGCTGTCATTATATTACAATGTTGAAGCTCCTGAAGACATGTCTGTGCATGTTTTCACGCCCTTTTTAAAGCAGTTATATGAGGCATGTTGGTATCTAAATGTGTTGTATTTTTGGATATTTTTTAGGTGAAACAAATAACAGAATTGTTCTGTTGTTTTTTTTTTTTGTTGTTTTTTTTTATGACTTTGACTTTTATTTTTTCCTGGACTTTTAAGGAAAGCAGGCGTGTTCCCAAATCTTTGTTTTTAATTTGATTTTTGGAGATTTTCTCGAGATTCTTCTCTCGATTGTTGGTCTTGGGGGCGCCACGTTGGATCCGCTTTCAATCTAATTTCTTCCTTTTTCTGGAGTTTTGTCCATAAGGTGGTGGTGTTTTTAATATGTATTCCCTCTGGTTTTGATGATGTCCAGCTGGGAGGGGTTTTTTTAAAAAAACTTTTGGACACTTGTTACAATGCGTAATGGTGGAAACGAGGTGTTTTTTCACAACTTGTGACCTTCCCTGCTAGCATGCTAACATAGCAAAGCAGCTAATTAGCTTTCCAAAAGCTCAAATTATAGCTGAACTACGATTAAAATCCCAGAGGAGGCGAAACGAAGGCTTTATGGATGTAGAGGAAGTTCAAACTATCTCTCCCAGCTTTCTAATCTGGATTTCAGAGATTAAAAATGGAGCAGCAAAAGCAAATTAAGTGGTTTAGCAGTGCTTGCCACAACTGTCATCCTTCAGGACTTTTTACTGCAGAAAATTGTCTCTAATGATCAGGTATTTACCCGTTAGGAGACTGCCATACCATCAGAGGCCTCTACAGATTAGTTGTAAGACTGACTGCTACTGGACATCATCGGCATTCAGTGATGCCGATGATGTCGGCATCACTGATGGATCCTTTGATTGGAGTCGCAGCAACATTTAATTTTTTTTGGGATGAATAAAGTAATTTTAAATCGTATTATTCATAGGCCAGTTGCAATAAATCAATCGATCGCACAATAAATTAAAACAAACTCAATAATTTCCATGTTTTCCCTCTCTAACAAAGATTGGATGATTAGTCTTCAGTCTGCTGCTTTGTCCTCAACTAGAGTCTTTATAATTCATTTAATTTATAGTTTCTGTTGTTTTTGCCAGATATTTAAAACGTCTTCTGGTTCCAGTGTTAAATTTTCAATAGATTGTAAAGTTTACTGATTTGTGAGAATGTGTTTTTGCATTATTTTATATTACTGGAAAATGGTTTCAAAACAATTTTATCGTTTATCACAATAATTTTCAGGTCAATTTATTGTCCAGCAGAACTTATCAATGCAGGTCTACTTGTTAACCACTTTTTCAAACCACCTGGTTGAGTTTTTAATTAGCCCAGATGTTTTAACATGGCTGTACTGATTAGTTTTGGGGTAAAAACATTAATTGTTGGAAAAACCCCGTGTCCAGCTAACTCTTAGTCATGGTCAGTCGTTGGGGGAATTCCTTCCTCGTCTCTTTCACAGAAGCCTTCATAAGTAGATGTGACCTTTGCTACGGTCCTTTACAAAATTCAAAAGGATGTTTTGTTTGAGCTGCATGAGTCTTTGTCTGTTTTCACACGTTGGTTTCTATTTTCATAAATGGAGGGCTGTGAGAAAGAAACTTTGAAACCACAGATCAAGACCGGTTTACTTCACTCTCTAGTATCTCTGTTGCTCATGAAGCAGCGGCAGTAAGAAGTTGTTTGTATTCACCCTTAAATGGCTTTTCCTTTTTGCCTTTGTGTCTGCAGTAGACCAGAAGTTAAAGATAGATTTTTTATTATTATTTTTTAAAGGGGCAGTATCATATCAGCTTGTTTTGAGATATGGATCTCATTACAATGTTATTACTTAGAGTTGTTTTGATTCTCTGATGCATGTTTGAGAAATCCTTCAATCTCCATGGCAACCAATCGGCTGTGGAAAACGCCAGGGTTGACCTAGCCCTGCTTTCGAGGGCACAGCTCCTCCTCTGAGCTGCAGTTTCCAATCTTCCGCCTCACAGAGCAGCGCTCCCCCAAAACGCCGCCATTCATCTCCTTCAGACTAGCCAGCAGCAATCGGCAAACACCTGCTGAGCTCGTGACTTCCTGCATGCGGAGTTTCAGAAAGAGCAGGAGTTCTTAAAGAGACAGAGGCATTACATTAAAAAATAATGTTTCTTTTCAGTCATATTTGATATTTGTAGCATTTTGAGGACACCTGAAGGTAACATAGTTACTTGATTATGCTATTAAATGGCACAATGTGCTTGGAACATATACAATGCTGTGCTTTTAATAAATGCAAGTTTTGTAACCCTTGTACTTTATATCAGAGTCATAGGCCCATATCAGGCGAGTTGTAGCAATATCCTGGGATTTTTATAAATATTAACAACATTCAAGTTTTTGAAAATTATGAAGTTAGTCTTTTATTTTTATTTTTTTTTTTGGAATAAAATTGAGCTACTGGCCAAAGGACGCATTAACCCTACCATCATCAGTTCATACCTGGGCACTGAAACTGTTTCCAGCCCAGGGGCCCCCATTTTTCTAAATCTGGCCCTGAGCATGTTCGGTTGTAAATTCCTGTTTTAGTATCTTGGACTCAATATGCTTCAGTTTCAAAAATGTTTCATATTTTTGATATTTTTCAGGTTTTCTGGCTCTGAAATACATCTCCTTTGTTAAAGAATACACTGATATTTATTATAGTGATATTACTGTATGACTAAAGAGAAAATCTGCACTCCCCTGTTATGTATCTCTCACATTTCATGAGTCACAACAGATTGGCAGTGATTGGTTCAGGCAGGAGCTGGACCCACGCCTCGGCTCTGACCTTTGCTCTAATCCCTCGCTGCCTCCCTCCCTCTTCTTTTAACCTATAATCAGCAGCAAAAGCTTCATTGTTCACGTCCTGTGCTTGGGTATCAGATCATTAACCTACATTCAGAGCAGCGTCGGTAGGCTTCTTAAGGCTTTCAGACTCTCTGACCGGCTAAATGGGCGTGTTCCAGCGGCGAAGGTTAACCCTATCTCTGCGTTGTCACGTACAAACATTCAGCCGTTTTTATGATGCTTTAGATTTATGTACAAACCATGTGTGGACCCTCTCCCTGGTGACACAGGCTGTTCCTGTTTTTTATGGAAGCTTTTAAGTGATGGATAAGGCTGTAAAACTGTTTAACTTTCAGTTTTGAGTCCAGAAAAGAAAGTAGGGTTCAAACTATTTCTGGGATGCGAAACAGCTTGGAAGAGTTGCTCTGCAAAAACATGAAATCCTACCAAGTATTTTTGTCCATCAAGTGCAAATATCCTTAAAAAAAAACAAAGCTCACTCAAAATTAACTTTTCAGCAATAAATATAGCTTGTTTAAGTCAGTAATTCTTGAATATAGATTTTTAAAAAGTAATAGTTACACTGGCTGACTTTTTATGCTTATAACTTAATATTTTTCCTGACTGATGTTTGTATCTGTGTGTTCATAAATTGGCTTAAAACAAGCTTACATGTCCTGCTGAATAGTTGTTTTTGTTTTAATTCTAGTGTACTAATATATTTGCACTAGAAACTAGAAACCACTGCACTGAATCCCATTGAAAACCTCCAGGTTATTCCACCAAATATTGATTTCTGAAATCTTCCTGAGTTAATCATTAGTTTTGTTGTTTCTAAATGAATATTAACTTGTTTTCTTTGCATTATTTAAGGTCTGACAGCACTGCATATTTTGTTCCTCATTTTCTGCAAATAAGTACTAAAATTTTGCTTTGAATTTCAGAAATATGTTGTCAGTATTTCATAGGATGAAAGAACAATGTTCATGTTACAATATTCACCTAAAAAAAAAAAGAAGTGAATTCAGAGAAACTGATCATCTTAAATTGTGTCAATTTTGTTTTAGAGCTGCATACTTAGTCAGACTTTGTGTTTTTGCTCAAAGTCTTGAATAAAAAAATATGGATCTAAGATGGTATTTATAAAAAATGATAAAAACTCTTGCACATGTTGAATTATTTTGGTTTTAAGAGCATTAAGGGAGCAAAGTGGTAAGTTTTATTCCTTCCAGGTCAATTAGTAACCCAGTAACAGGCAGCTGAAGGTTATTGGGTGCAGTGAATTATTAGACTTTCCACATATTTTAAACCAGAACCTTCTCCCTAATCTCTGCAATATGGCCGACCAAAAAAGAACAAAAACAACAACAAAAACAAACCAAGCGAAAGCCAGATGCCCTGGTTGGCTGGGCCGTGTTTTGTCTGTGTAGGGTTAGGGTAGCGAGAGGTGAACGGACGCCTGGAGGCATCCGCTGTCTTTCTCTGTTTGCTTTTCCATGTCGAAATATGCTCTAAGTTCAGACAACAAGAGGGGAAGAGCAGCACTTACCGCGCTCCTTTAAATGTTGGGCCCTTGAACTTGGTGCAGGAGAATATGAGGAGCCACATAGATGGAGAAATCTGAGGTTTTGTTACTTTGTAGTTTGTAAATGTACAATCTGAACATCATTATTTCCATGTGAATTTTCAAATAAATGGGCTTCTGGCTCTTCAGTTGGAGCCAGAAGTTTCAGGTTCTGTTGCAAGTAGGGATGCACCGATTGCAGTTTTCTTTTTTTTTTGTCTGAAATGTTGCTAAGTATAGCAATAAAATCTATTGTTAATAACTATTGTTTGCCTCTCTAATGGGAGAGCAGAAGAGGACAGTGGTTGATTTCTAGACCGTACCTGAGGTCGACAAGATCAGCTTCACATGCAAGTATCTGCTGATCACCAACCTCCCACAATTAAGAAATTGGTGCTGATGGATCAATTGACCGGTAAAACGGTGCATCGCTAGTTATAAGGAAGCAAAAACATTTTTTTACTGCAAATTCATATTACACTTGGTTACAAAAAATATTTTTTGGAAGTTGTTTGTGTTTTTTTTCAACTGAATTTGGGCTATTTTTGCACAGCTGAATCCAAAAAATACATCAATTTTTCTCAACCAGGTCATTTTTTTATGCTAATTTGATTTTGAGAAATCCGATCTGCTGACTAAATTGATGACCTTATCAGTTTCTCCCCGTTTCTTTTTCTCATCCACAAAAGGTTTTCAGAGAAAAAAAAAAGTTTTCTAACAGAGTGTATTAATTAAATGTTACAAAATTGGATTTCTGTAAATTGAATAATAAACACTGATAAGGGTAAGTATGTAAATTGAACATTTTGTCTTCATTGTGCAAAATTCTCTCTCTTTTCTGTCCTGATGGAGTCTCTCCTCCTGCTCATCACTCATGGATGCCACATTATCAGAAAACCTGATTTTAGCACATCAAAATTACCTTAAAACAGTTGAAAAAACCACAGACAATTTTTTGGCTGTTGACCAGTTTAATCTGAACCTGAACTTCTGGTTGACCATACAGTCAATTGCTGACTATATTGTTTATTTTGTGACTTTTTGTGTTTTTGTTTCCATGATGTGAAGCACTTTGAACTGCTTTGTTGCTGTAATGTGCTGAAAACATGCACACGAGCAATGCGCTCCTTTATGGCAGTGGTCGTAAACAGGAGCAATTTGCGTCACTATCTATATTTAATAATATTTTCAATTTATTTATCTATTTGACAAACGGTGGAGAAAATTGTAGGACTTTATGGAATCTGTTGTGACAGCGATAAATCAAAATTCTTATCGCAAGACATTTATGATAATTGATAAACGATACGATTAAATCCACTCCAATCTCAAAACCCTTACAGACTTTTTTTTAAATTTTTTTTTTTATAAATTTGGTCAAAAATGCCAAGATCTGAACGTTTTTAAACTAAAAACCAATTACGCTAAAAATGACAGAGCAAGCAGGTTTTTTTCTGCAAGATGCATGCAAAAGATTTTCCAAAGGAGAGATACGAACACCGTAAAGAGTATCCTTTTACATGAAGTCATGTTTTCTTTGCCAATGGTTTGTAAATTGCTGAGTTTTTCAAAATTTTTATCTATCATTGAAGAAAATGTTTTAAGCCTAAAAAATGAAATTGTTAAAAATGTATACAAATGTCCTATAGTAGGCCTTATAAAAATGAGTTATTTTATTTTGAGTTGTGTTATTTTTGTGGCTCTAAACAGCTTTTTAATTGTATTAATTGAATTGAATTTCCGTTTAGAGCATAAATGCATCTGTTTCTGTCTCCTTTCATCTAAACACTTCTATCTTATAAATTTAAAAAATTCCTATAAAGCCATATAATTTCCATGGAAATGCACAACTAAATGCAGAATCTCATGTAATTCACTGATTCACCAAAACGCCAACATCCTCCTCCAAAAAGGAAAAAGTTAAAGCTTAGCACAAGGCTGAGCGGTTTTCATGAGTCGTTTCAAGTTTTCTGTGAGTTTTATCAGCACAAAACTCTGAGAGTCATGAACTTTCTGGGACAGATTAAAGAAATAAAAACAATCAAGTCCTGATCTTTATGGAAGTGCGCACGAGGTTTTACTATTTGCAGGTTTCCTTATGAGACATTTTTGGGTGTTAGATTTTGTGGAAAAACATGAAATTCTTTTGCTCAAGATGCTTTAGACATTTTATAGAAATGAAGGCAAAATACTTTCAAAAAGCTTGTTTCGGGCCGTCTAAATTGGAAGCAACTGTTCTTCTGTTTTTATTATTGTGGGCTACTTTCCAACATTGTTTCCATAAAAACAAAAAAACAATTTGATTTACATCCCATTATCATGGGTGTCGCCTCAAAATAAGCCAGGGCTGAAATGATTAATCGATTACTGAGTTGTTAACCAAGATAGTAATTGATTAATCACCATATAAAGACTCACATACAGGCCATTTGATAAAAAACATTCAGAGCTGTAATTGAGCCAAAACTACAACAATATGAATATTTTCCATTTAACACATTTTGGAAAATGTTTATACCTTTGTCTAGAAGTATGTTTTAGCCAAAAAGACTGGTTCAAGCCTGGGTAAATGAAAGATATGCAGAGTGTGCTCTGTCTTTTTTTTTTATCAGATTAGTTTTCAGAATAATTGATTAATCAATTCCAAAATAATAAAGTTGCAGGCCTAACCTTGTTATGATCATGAATATGGACCTGTTTAGTCATTGATGCGGTATTAACAGGATTTTTGGGTTATTAAATATAACTAGGATGGAAAAAGTGGAATGCAGAAAAATAAAAATTAAAAAAATATAGAATTTGGGAGAGAATAAAAACAGATTTCATTTAAAAATCTCACACTTGAAGACAAAAAACTACTAATTTCCAGAACTGGATCGAGGCTCGTGTGCTGTAATCACTTGAATTTATGTCTGTGACTAATAATTGTTTTATTAATCAACTAATCTAAGCATTTTTCAGGATTAGTCAGTGATTATTAATCTCAGTTTTGTGTGGGCGCATCCTTTTTTCTCTGGAGCGCTGCATGTTCAGTCGCTCCTTTTCCGGCTTGCATAGGTGTGCAGGGCAAACCATAAAACTACCTTCCACGTTTTGTCCGTGAAGCATGATAAAATCTTAAGCAGATTTTATTATTGTTCCCTTATATAATTATACATAAATAAAAAAAAACAATGCAAGACTTTAATTTTAAATTATTTTTGAAAGCTCCAGATTCTTGCTGGGTATTGTTTCCCCTCTCTCCCTCAGACTCCATAACCGTGCCTTTGCGTCTGGCTTTGTCCTCCTTCTCATTACGCAGTCGGGGTAGGAGGAGGAGGAGTGAGACGAAGGCTGGGAGTGTGTGTGCAGCTGAGTGAGACCTCCCCCATCATTTAGCCTGGTAGCAGAAGGACCACCACCACGTGACTGGCTGTTTATCGTTGCAGCAAGTCTCCTTCAGCAGACTTTCCTGCCGTCTGATGTGAAGTCTGACCCTATAAATGCCATGTTTGTGTTTTTTCCTTTTCCCCTTTTGCACAACATTTTAACTCGTAGCCCATTTATGATTGTTTTTAAAGTAATGATGCTTTTTGCAGCTGGTTTTAAGTGCAGCCACATGGAAGAGCGGAGGGCATCACATGTATTTTCCACATGGCGTGTGAGAGCACGCAGCAGGCGGTCTCTGGAAGATGTAGTGGAGTAACGTTTCTGCTACTGCTGCTGCTGCTGCTGCTGGGGGCGACGTACTCTGTGAGCCGTGTGTCAGCCTCAGTGCTATTCTTAGCCCTCTTCCCTCCCTGCCCCATCCTGCAGTCCCTGGATCAGGTTACCGTAATGTTCGTGCGCTCTCCATCCATCCCAGTTAAAAACACGACACCCCCCCTCACCTCCTTTCAGCACCCGCCAGCATCCCCACCACCAGCTCCCCAAAACCGCTTCATGCATGTTCTGACGCTGAGTCTACCGTCAGGCCAACATGCTACCGCTCCACAGGGAAATGGCTGTTGTTGTTGTTAGTCGGGATCGGAACAACGTCACGTTTTCAGTGCGTTCAGACTCAGAGAGGCCGACTTACTGCGGTCAGCAGCTGCATTTCCATTACAAATATATATTAGACCTGTCAGGGTAACAATTTGCTGGGCGATAAATTGTCCCAGAAGTTATTGGGATAAATGATGATGTCGCTGTTTTGAGGTAATCTTCGAGTAATGTAATGGTAATGGCATAATAATACAAGAACACATTCTCAGAGATCTTTATTCTAAAAAAGGTTTAACTCCACTGGAACTGGAAGGCATTTTAAATATCCAACATAAATAAAACTTGCTAGGCCCGTTGGTAGGATCACTATGGCAGCCGTCCAGCTGCCCACTGTGTTTTTCTTGCAGCAAATGGACATTTTTTGAGTCTTATTTACTCCAGTTGTCGATTATTCGATTACTACATTATTTCAATAGTTGATTAATCCGATTAATCGTTTGAGCCCTAATTCTATGTCTCTTCAGTGATTTTTTCCTTCCTGCTTGATTATTTATTGCATTGCAGAGGAAACGAGGATTCCCGAGCGTCTTAAACGCTGCTTCATCTGCAGGACGTCACCCTGCATTTGATGTCCGTCTTCTCTACTGCCATCAGTTGGAGTAGGTAATTGTTGCTCTCACTGTGCTCAATCCAATCCTCGGGTAATCATAGCTGGAGCTTCTGCGAACCGAAGCAGTCATCAAAGACGGGTTTGATCTGGACTTGAAACGGGCCGAGGTTAATGGCAGGGCCTGCAGGGGCTTAGGCAGCCCCTAGCTGCTCATGAAACGCAGCGAATGTAAATCTCGCCAAACTGGCGAGTTCCCAAATACTTCTGTAATTATAGTCACACCCTCCTCCTACTTTTCGTTTTCTGGGCCAGATTGGAGTCGTGTTGCCGTGTTGTGTTTTTCGGTCTGGTTCTGGTCTCTCTGTTCTGCATTATTACCCCCGATAGCGACGCTTTCTACCTACACGCCCACTCTGAGCGGCTCGGTTCTGGCTTTCAGCTGCCTGAATAACAATGATGCTGCATACTGGCTATGTGCTGACTAATGAGTGACTGGCCTCAGCAGAGCCGGCTTGTGCTAAAGGTTTTACCTGGCAACACGCAGCCATGCTGTATCCAGGGCAGAAACTAACAGTTACTGTAGTAATCAATTATTCTGATGACTAATCGAATAAAAGAATTGGTACCTTCTGCAGATTTTTCATTTAACAACTTAAGCTTTTTCATTCAATATTAGAATACATTATTATGTGCAAATAAACAATTCGGTTTCTTTTTTAAATAAACATTTTATAGCAGTCCTCTGGCCTATGTTTGATCATTTCTAACAAAGAAAGCTTTTAACATTGACGTTTTTTCTCAACTTGGAATTGTTACTCTTTAAGGCACAATCTCTAGATTATTTCTTGGATTAACTGATTAATAATTTAATAGCAAAGGATGCTTAGGGTTAGAGATTATTTTTACAGAATTTGACCCAGGTGAACTGAAAGCTGTTCCACTTGAGGAGTTCTGGGTAGAACACATTTACAGTTTTTAATCTTGAATTCAAAATGTTTATATTTTCTTATGCAGTTTTGACTTAATTACTGCTCTGAGTGCATTGATCCTGCAGCAAATGACCTTTCTTTGAGTCTGTATATTTCAGTTAACGATTAATCAATTACTAAAATAGCTAACGATTATTTCAACAGCCGATTAAATCATGATTCATACGATTAAACGTTCCAGCACATAAAATGCACTCAAACTGCATGTCAAGCTCTTCTCACAGCCTTTTAAATAATATATGATTATAATGTTATTTGTTTTAGTGGTGTGTTGGTGCTCGTAATGTTTCAAATATCCTCTACAGCCACATTTGTATAGCTGAATACATGCAAAGCATTGAAAGTGTTTTGCAACACTTTGATTAAGTACATCTGACATATTTCTATTAATTTAATCTTTGCTTTTGTTTTGTCATTAATCAGAAACAGCAAGTGGGGAAAAAAATCTGAAAGTCGATTTGTAATCATTGAAAGGAAATTAAATCTATAGTGTTTTTCTGTCTGGGAAGGAAACATTTCCAAACGGCGGCGTTTTGACCGTCCATCCAGTAATTTTGCACGACAAAGACCAAATATGTTTTTAAGATCCAGAAAAATCAGGATGAACCCAGACTTCACCGTAAAATGCACTTGCAGCGACAGCAGCCTTTTCTCCTCCTCCGTTTTATGTGCCACAGTGTGGCTGTTTGTTCACAGTTCTGCTATAAAAGCCTTGGCAGGCTAAACCTGCAATGTTTTTGCTTTTATCCCCCCTATTTTCCAGTATGACTGTGATGTTCATGCTAGTGTATCTTCCATTTAAGCTTTTGTTTGCCATGCTGGTCTGATTTTAGATTTTCTTTGCATTAAGGTGGTTCTGTTGCATATGTAGAGTTTAGTTTTAAAATGATTTTAAGCTTTCTGTGATGGATAAAAGCGATTATTCAAATTTCTGTTTGTTTTGAGTCCATCTCCTGGTGTCTTTCAGGATTTATTTATTTACAGGTTTTTACAGGATGATTATTTTACCAGAGTAATCTAAATAACCGATTGGCAGACAAACACTATTTGATGCAGAATTGTGAAAGGGAAGGAAACTGATTTACAGCTTTAGAAAATAAAAATATAATCACTGTTGAATGCAGTTTGCATTCAGCTCAGTGCTTTGCAGAACCAGCCTAATTCAGTTTGATTTGTGTGCTACATTTCCAGCAATAGGGCAATTCATAGTACTTTACATGATTAGAAAGAATATAAAACGACAAACAAGCAAGAAAAGTAGGTGGGTTTAGCCTTGATTTAAAGGATCTCACGGTTTCAGCAGTTTGCAGGAATTTGCTCCAGACTTGTGGTGCATAAAAGTGAACGTTGCTGCTTCTCCATGTTTGGTTCTGGGGATGCAGAGCAAAACCAGAAGACCAGAAAGGTCTGGAAGGTTGATACAACAACAGATGTTTAATGTAATTTGATTATAAGCAGGGTTTCACCCCAGTGTATTATAAACCTGGCGGGCCACCAAGCTTAGCATTGCTTATTTATTTATTGATCTTAAAATCTTTCAATGATACATAATTATCAAGAGACATTTTAAAATTTCTTATCAATTTAAACATTTTTAACTCAGAAACACGACAGACCGCTGGATAAATGATTGCCCTAGTGCCCAACCACCAGGCTTAGCAAGTTTTCTGGGAGAAGCCATGCTAAACCAATCAATATATTTATAAACTATTAAAATTATGTTTAAATCGTACTTTCTGAGCTACAGGGAGGCAGTGTGGGTTCTTTAGGCAGGGCTGTGCTCTATGTTCCTGGTTTTAGTCAGAACACCAGCAGCAGCGGTTTGGCAGACCTGTAAAAATACAATAATCAATGCAACTAAAGATAAATCCATGGATTATTAGCTCAGTATTTCCCTTAGATATTAGTCCTTTAATCCTAGGACTGTTCATGTTCTAATAAAAGACTGTTTTTGTAATTATCTTTATGTGTCTCTGAATGTTCGGGTCAGAACTACAACTATTTTGGGGCTTTTTATGTATCGACTTGTATCGTTTGTTTTTTTTTGTTTTTGTTTTTTTTGGGTTTTTTTACAAAATAGCTCAAATTCAGTCTGATTGAATACAGAACATCTGTGTAAGCATGAAGTCCTGGATTGAGGATTATCAATTGGATTTAGATCGGGACTTTGACTGTGAAACACGTTGATGGAGATTTTACTGTTGGAGTTGCTTAAAAACGTAAAATTAACCAAAGGCGTGTTATTGTTAATGTCAGACCTACCACCGGTGTTGAGCAGGAAGACTTTGAAATTAAAGGTAGTCTTTTACGGCATCACATTCCTGCCAGAAACTCAACAAACTTATCACAACAGTTCATTTATTAATCATGAGAGAGTATAGCTCTGGTTGCAGCAGCAAAGCAGGCTGTAGATATACATAGGTAACTTTTACCTAATAAAATAAAGGTCACAGGAGGGAAAACATTTTTACACGCAACAAGAAAAATATTTTCCTTACTCTTCTTCTCCTATTAATTCAAATCTTGTGCTGATTTTCACCAGATTTTACCTGAAACCGTCTCTAAATCAACATTTACAGACGGTTTTTGTTTTTGCTGCAACAAATGCATCTGTGGGGCTTCCCAGCAGTTCTGTATTGCATTTATTATGAAGTATGAAATGTCCTTTTCAGAATAGTCAGCATGTTCTTTTACCTCGAATAAAAGAAAACAAAAATCCAGTTGTTGCAGAAGCTGTACAGGCTTTTACGTTCATTCAGGAGGAGATGCAGCTTCACATTAACATGGTAATTTAACCTAATTAGCATCGTCAGAAATCCTTTTTCTTTCACCTGTTAGCCAGAAGAAGAAAATGTTATCAACCTGATTCAAACACAGTTCATGTTGCCTTTAAGTATTATAAATATTACCATGAACTAAATATTTTTTCTTTGGTTTTTGGATGACAGTTTTTGCCATCAGTTAAAAATAAAATGCGGTATTTTGCATTGTTGGATGATGCCATTTCAAATATTCATAATTTCAGTAAAATAAAAATAGATTTTATAGATGTCTGAAGTGGTTTATGTGCTTTTTATGTTTTGTTACTACTAGATTTAAAAAAAAAAAAAAAAAAGCATACTGTCATGCTTCTTCAAAAAAGAAATTGTCAGCCGTAAAATGTTGTAAAAAGTAATTTGCGTTCATATTGAGTAATGGGGCTCTCCCAGTCCTATTGGCCGCAGCTAATCAGTGGCGCTTCAGTTTCCTAATTTAGAATAAGCTCATTGTGGGACTTTTCAACGTGCAGAGCGGAGACTACTTCTGCTGAATGAAACTGTGTGAGTGTAAAAAAGGAAGAAGGGAAAGTTCATTCAGGGTCTTATGACTGAGGAGGGCGATCCTCATGTGACGAGCTAGCTCAGCTATCTGCGTTAGCTCAGGTTCAGCTGGAGCTGGCCCACGCAGCGCTGCGACGACTCGGCTACTCTGCTGTTGTTGTCATCAACCACATCAGAGTGAAGCTCGGTCGCATCGACCAGCACAATAGTGATAACGTGTGTGTGTGTGTGTGGGACGTTTTCCTCTCAGAGGCTGAACAGTCCCTAAAGCCGTGATTCATGCAGCCTCTTCTGGTACAATGGAAAGTTCAATAAAAATCCCTGACTTCTGATCTGCTCTGAAGAAAAGAAACACAGCAACATGTGAAAGTATAATTTCTCTCCTCCCTCGTTCTGTCGGCGGCAGACCGTCACTGAAAGTGAACCTTGTGAGCCGCGCAAGGAAAACAATGTTTGATTGTAGCTTTTTGTGCGATTGTTTGATCTCTTCCTCTCTTAGAGAGTTGTGTTTGGCAGGAAGTGGTAGTGGGGTTGAAGTCCCTCTCATTGGTGTTGTGTCTTCGCTCCACAGGTGCATGATGAGCCGGCTGTGCTGTAGGCGTCTAAGCTAGTCAGGAGCCGCACCATGGCCAAACCTGGGGGCGACCGAGATGGAGCCATGGTGGATAAGCAGGCGGGGAAGAAGGTATGTAAACAAAGCCACTAAAGTTTGCTCTTTTTAGTGCCACTAAAATAGAGTTAAATTGACTTAATTTTAGCCAGCTTTTAATAGACCCAAACAGATTGATGTGTAATAGTAAAGGACAGGTGTGTCACAATAACTAATTTCTCTGGACAATAAATTGTCCTTGAAATCATTCCAATAAACAATAATATTGTTTTGATACCATTTTCAATATAATGATGATGGTATAATAGTGCAAACTTAAATTTTGTACAGAGCACACTGGAAACGGAAGATGTTTTTAAATATCCAAAATAAAAACAAAACAACCAAAAACGACACACAGAAAGAAAATAAAAACCAAAAACAACTGAAACCGTAAAAAGAATAAACTACAATGTCTGTAAATAAGAATATTAAAAATCAGAATGGAAATTATAATCAAATAAAAAAGGTAAATTAAAAATCTGCTGATTTTTCATTTAAGCTTTTTTATACAATATTAAAAATACATTAAAATATATAAATACAATTCTTTAATTTAACAAAAATAGTCTTAAATACATTAGAATACGCATCTGTAGCTAAGTCATGTAAAATATTAAAAATGACTAAATAAAATCTTAAAAACGACAAAAAAAAAGCTTTCTGTTCGAGTTAAAAAAAAATTTGATAGTAAAAAGTAAGTAATGGGAGATTTTCTAACTAAATCTGAGCCAGGTGAAGCTAAAACTATCCCACTTAAGAAGTTTTTGGTAGAAAACAATTACAATCAAAGGTTTTTTTGACATAAAATGCAACGTTTATATATTTTTTGGTACAATTATGGCTTTATTTCTACTCTGTGTGGCGTTCTGTGTACTCCAGTTAACGATTATTAATTGCCGATTAATCGTTCCTAATTAAAATTCACTGTATTTGGTCACCTGTCTGCTGTTTCCAAATCCAAGTATAATGCATGGAAGTTTGCTGTTGAGCTGTGACAACATGCTAAACATCTGCATGAGCGTTCCTCTAATTTGAAACCACATTTTGTGAACAAACATCCCATAAAAAACAACATC
The DNA here is from genome assembly GCA_010277075.1 of Poeciliopsis retropinna. Lineage (NCBI taxonomy): Eukaryota > Metazoa > Chordata > Actinopteri > Cyprinodontiformes > Poeciliidae > Poeciliopsis > Poeciliopsis retropinna. The sequence continues at coordinate 6,209,485 of VMRM01000021.1, forward strand.
TGGCTGCCAAACAGGGAACACGTCCTGGTTTCAGTGTTCTCACTCTGCTCCATTTGACCTTTGCGTTTGAAAATCTGTAAACTTAGACCAACAGCATGACTAAAAATAGCTGGTTGGTTAATCAATCTGTCTTGGTGCAGCTTAGTTAATAAAACTGCTTGTTTTGATGCTTTGCTTGGACAGTTTTTACTAAAACAAGTAAATCTGACATGCTTCCCTGTTTAGAGCGGCACATCTGCAAGCCGTTCTCCGTCTTCCTATCCTAACACACTTTTTAGGTATTCTCTCAGATAAAGCAGAGATTGTTTCTGCCCTTATTTTTAAAGCAAAAGTCCTTCACATGTTAGCTCTCTTCTGCTCTCAACATCGCCAGACGCTCCAGCTTTGCACAGCTGGCACATTTCTTCTCCGAGATCAAAGACGCGCCACACTGCAGACATTTTCTTACTGCCAGAAATGTATTTTACTGCACCAAAGTGCTTTCCATAAAAGTAATGGAGCTGAAAGGGCTTTACATTCAGACAGGATAAGTAACTAATGCTGCTGGTTTTACATGCATGTTTGCTCCCAACTATATCAACTTTATATGTTTCATGCAGATGTTGCGTGAATGGATGATTGGTGGAGCTATTTATCTGTTGAACTGGAGGATCGGCGATAAATCGATCCACCAATACTTGCATGTGAAACCGATCTTATCCACAAATCTTATCTGAGGTCTGAAAATCAGCCACTGTCCTCTTTTGCTCTGTCACAACTTGGTTGCTATATGTAGCGGTTTTTCAGATTTAAAAAAAATCAATTAAAAAAAGGCATCAGCCAGAAAACCAGAATCGGTTCAACCCTAAATTAAACCAGTCAGATGTAGCGGTTAGGATGACTTGATCTAAATATTCTGATAAGACAGAAATGTAAATAACCAGAGTGTTTTAGGTTTTTTTGCTTTTGAAATAAACTCATTAATCACTTGGCAGGAGATTTAACTCAATTTTGTATCAAACACAACTATTTAAAAAGGCGCTTTATCAGTTAAATTGATTATTTATCTCTGATTTCTTTAAAAGCACAGCGCCTTAAAAGTCTGGGGAAGCTAAAAATTCAATAAATGGTCTGATAACTACACTGTTGAAAAATATTTGTATTTCTAGACTAGATGAATGAATGAACAGATGGATGAATGAGCATTCATATGTTCATCCGTCAGTTTGTTTTTCTGTCCTTCATTACAAATGTTTTTTTGCAAAAAGTGGTTTTAAAGTCTTGGTTCAAAAACAGTTAACTGAGAACTCAGGAAATTTGATTTTTATAGAATCCCAAATAACTTTTATTATTATTATTATTCATTTGTTTATATTATTATAAAACATAAAAGGTGACAAAATGAAGAAAACATATTAAAAATGAAGATAAACATAAAAAATGACAAAATAGTAAAAAATAATATATGTAAAAATGAGAAAGTATAATAATAAAAATGAATTCACACACATAAAAACTAGAAGTTCAAATTAAAATACACAAAGATATTTAATGAACATCAGTCCATCCATACTCAGGACAGACTCTGTGTATAAATCTGTTTTGATATTTTCTGCACAGTTTTTCTAAACCAATAAAATTGACAACCGTGATGAACAAAGTTTTTATATCGATGCATCTCTATGAACCAGAATATTGACAAAAAAGCCTGAAAAAATTTACTTTTACACACAGTACAGTATGATTGGTGTGACAAATTTGCACCAGTGCAACCAGACTTGATGTTTAATTGATTAGTTTCCATTCAGAGATAATTGATCTTTCAACTGACTCCTGAAGGAGTCTGCAAAGACGTAGCGTTGTTGGGCTGAAATTCTCGTCCCCCCTGTTGGATTTAGGTCATGTTCCTGCTTGTTTTGTTCGCTCCTGACGCTCCGTCTGCAAGCAGTTTGTTTATTTTACTAAATAATTGTTTGATATTCCGACTTTCCGATCCTTGAGGTTCTCTAACGACGCTCTCCGTTCCGGCAGAGCAAAGACAAGCTGTCGCCTTTCACCAAAACTCCGAAGTTGGACCGGAGTGAACTGCTGGGAAAGGAAGGGAAAGCCAAGTCTTCCATGAAGCGCAAGCTTTCCTTCACCACAAGTCCGCCCCGGACGGAGGAGCGAGACTCGGACACCGGTAAGCCCAGTCGCTGCCTCATACTGCCCTTCAGCTGGCTCGCTGCCATGTCCCCACGTTGCCACCTGGTGGATCCGCTGGGTTTTAAACATCCAAACGAGGTCAGAATCTCTGCTGGTGGATTGAGTTGGAAACCAGTTGGAAAGAACTGCACAGATATGTGCAGCTATAATCTGAAATTATGATGCACAATTATAGATTTTAGCATTAAAGTCAAAGATGGCAAAGAAGTGATGATTGGTGAATTAAATTAAAATCTTGATGTAATGATTTGACTGGATAGCAGAAATATTTTATTAAAGTATTTACTGCTTCTTGGATGGTGTTCTTCTTCTCACTTTAATCAATCAAATTTATTTGAATAGAAAATTTTAGCAACAAAGTAGTTCAAAGTGCTTTACATCATACCTGTAAATGTAAATTACCAGACTAAATAATCAGACTAAACACAAAAAGCCTTTTTAAATCATGATCTACTTCAGTAAGACTAAAAAAAAACTTCCATGCTTCATTAATATCAAGAAAAAAATAATAACCTTTTAACTAAATCCTGAATTAAGTGTAATTAACCATATTTTTGAGTCATTTTTACTCATCAGAGCAAGAAGTCACTTGTTTTGAACCAGTGTGACGACATGAAGTAGGCTAAAACACCAAATCAGATTTTGAATACAGTGGTTCTGACAGTGCTTCTTCAGGACCTTAAACGTACCTGGATTTTTAGGACAGTGATATACGTTTGAATGGTTGAAAAACAAACCAAAATGAAGGTTTTAGAGTGGCCTAGTCAAACTCTACTTAAATGTGTTTTTACACATTTAAAAACATGTTAGCAAACAATTAGCAAATGTGTTTTTACACATTTAAGTAGAGTTTGTTAGGCAGGATCTTAAACCAGCTTTTATGGTTGAAATCCTCCTAATATGGTTAATTAGAAATATGACCTAAATTAGATGTTTGTGATGGGTTATAAATATCAGTATTTATAACTGATATTTTTATACACCTAAGAAGATAAATATGTTTTTTTTCCCCTCAAATTCTCAAGTTAAATCAATTAAATTTCTCTTGTTGTAAATCAGGTAAAATTAGCAAAAATATTTATATTTTCTAAATGCCAGAAAACCTACAGTGAATATTTTTTAGAGATTTTATGTCATTTTCTTTTACCTCAAGAATATTTGTTTGGCTTGTTTTAATGAAATGAATATTTATTACTCCTGGCGGCTCAGTGACTTATTGATCTGTGATTGAAGGTATGGGTTTTTTTCTTACGTTAAACTTTTTTTCTTGTTAAAGTAGTGTTTTGTTGAGGTGCATGAGAGAGACATTTCAAAATATAACATTTTGTTATGTTTTATTTTGTTGTAGAATGTAAAACACCATCACAAGAAATTAATATTATAAGTAGTTAAAGCTAAGGCATGTGCTTAGGGCCTCCACAACACCGGGGGAACCCAAGAGCATGAAGCTAACATTATAAAATATATATTTATTTCAAATAATATTGATTAGCAAACTGATTGCTATTGCACGTGGAAAAACTATATTGTTTTTATAGTTAAATAATGGTTTAATCTCTTCCTGTTGATGGCTGATGCCACTGTTGGGGAAATACATGAAATTAAACTATTTTAATGTAAATTTAGTGTTTATCAGTTTATGTTGCTTTTAAATAATTTCTACTTTTTTTTCTATTTCTAAGGTTAAAATCAATAGCCATAACAACACTGGTATGATGTAAGCTAATTACAAATGATGCTAATGATGGCAGGTATTTTACACATAGCAGGGCTGGACAATAAATCAATAATATATATCACTATAGACTTGAGATCAATATCAATGGATAAAACGTCTGATAGAATGTTCACTGAACGTCGGAACTGCACAGCATTCTGGGAAATTAGGCAGAGAAAAGACGTTAGCAGCTCAACCTCTCACGGCTAGCTATGCAAGGTTCATTCACTCTTTGGTTACCTAGCAACAACCTGTTGAGTAACATGCGCATCAGCAGTTTCAGTTTTTGCCATCATGTCTCGTACCTGCTTAAAAAAAAAAAAAAAAAAAGTTGTGGAGTGAAAACTGTGGAAAGGAGGGAAGCTCACACTGCCAGTTTGGCTGCCAGATATTTAAATTAAAAAAATCAACAGTATTGATTGATTATAACGTCCAGCCCGAACACAGATACCAGCCTGGGAATGATGAAGAATCTGATGTTGATATAGTAGGCGGGGGCCCAAAATAATCTGCTTAAGGCCCCAAAAAGGCTTTTTCTGTCCCTGACAGTGATTAATTGAAACTGTTGTTGTTGTTTTTTGTTTTGTTTTGTTTTTTTGTGCTGGAAAAGTTTGGAAACCTAACCTTGAAAATGCTTGAAAAGTGCTTGAATTTCGCTGTGGGAAAAGTAAACACACCCTGGACCTGATGAATGAGTCGGTGTGTGTCGCTCAGCTGTTACAACAAAGCAAAGCGCATGTTTACACGCACCTTAAGCCCTCCTCTGTGGAGCGCAGCGTGGCGTTGTGTGGTCCTCCCGCTGAACGCAAGCCTCCTGTTCAGATGTGATTTATGTGCTGCAGAGGCCTGAAAGGTAAACTGGCTTCGAGGGCGGCGGTTAGCGGAGCGGCTGAAGGAAGGGAGGAAGCGAACGGCCGCCTGATTGGATCACCTCTCCTGCCTCCTGTGTTGCCATGACTCATATTCTGCAGCGCGGAGCGTGCCGCTGCGCCCGTCTGTGTCTGACTACATGTGCAACGAGGAGGGTGTGAGAGCATGAGCGTTAATGCAGTGCTTTCCCAAACCCCTCTCCCCACCCTGTTGCTCTCTCCCTCCCTCTCTGCTTTGCACTGTAGATGACTCAGACCCAGGCCAGTCGAGTGAGACCTGGGGAGAGAGATTAGTGCCCCCCTGCAGGATATACGCAGGTAACTGCTGCAGCCCGCCCCTGCCCTCCCTGTTGCTGTCCTCTTCGAGTACCTGGAGAAGTTGCCACCTCACCACCACCTTCTTCAAATGTGTGCAGCAAACACTTTGGTTTGTGCTGCCATCATTTTACAGATATTAATAGACGTTTTCAGAGGTCAAACATATTTACAAAATCAAGCAAATTTACCTTCAAATCATATGAGTGAACAAGTATGGAGCATGATTACTGTCAATAAAGATGTACCACTCTAGAGGTGCACCAGCTGCTGATTTTTACCTACAACAATTTTTGTTTTGTTTGAAATGTCACTAAATATATTAAGAAAGTCGCTGAACTGGCGACAGTGGAAATGAGCAGACATGACCTGGTGGGCCGATCTGTCAAACTTCAGAGGACAGCGGCCGATTTTTAGATCTTTGGTGCAGTGGATAAGATCGACTTCATGTTATTATCAGCTGATCACCAAAATGAAGGAAATCAGTGGCGATAAATGGGTGCACCCCTAGTTTATTGACTTAACATTTACGGATTTAGACTCGTACTACTGGGGCACCGATAAATCGTCTGAGCCGATAAACCATCAGATACAACGGATATTGTTGCACAAACTGTGGGTGCACCAATAAATCGGTGCGCCCCTAGTAGGAGTCTAAATGCATAATGTTAAGTCAAAAAATCAGGGGTGCACTTATTTATCGCCACCAATTTCCTTAGCTTTGGTGATCAGTGATCAGCCGATATTTGCACGGATCCATACATGTGAAATCAGAGATTTTATCTGTGAGAATAAAATTTTACAAGTTACAAAGTAGCAACTCCGCAACAGTACAAGTACAAATCACAAGTTTACGAGGGATTTAAAATCCGTCAAAACGTGAAACTGTTCCGCCAAAAAACCCGAAAATACCGACAGTTACAATTTTACAAGTTACAAAATTACAACTGTGCAACAATACAAGTACAAATCACCAATTTACGAGTACAAATGTGTCAAAATCAAACGCCTTACTGTAGCTAAGGTAGCAGGGCGCGCAGTGCATTGTGGTCTAGGGTTGCCATGTTACAGGCAGCAGGTTTTTTTTATTTTGTCATCCCTGCGTTGGGTTCGGTGCTGTGAGAGTGTGAGGTTTTCTCAGTTACAGACACCGCTGTCTGGAAACTGCTGGTATTTTGGGATGTGGATTGGGGGAAAGTGCCACGTTTTGATGGCTCAACGCCGCCGTCTTCAATCAGAAACAGACTTTAAATCACTTGTAAAATTGTGATTTGTCCGTGTATTGTTCCAGAGTTGTAACTTTGTGACTCATAAACTTGTATTCTCGCAGATAAAATCTCTTGATTTCTCATCAAATCTTAAATTTGTGAACATGTTGGGGTTAGGTTGTTTAATGTAAATCTTATGTTTTTGTATTACAAAAAAATTCATAAATCAATCAAATGTTGTGCAAAGTTAAATTAATTGATATAAATGTTTTTGTTTTTGAAATGATGTGCAGGATGATCTCTGGTGACATCTGAAAATGTTCTCCTTTTTCACAAGGGAACATTTTTGCTGCTCAAACTCATTTGATTTTGTAAATGTGGTCAGGCTGCTTGACCTTTGACCTCTGTAAACATTCATTCACATCTTTGAAATGACAGCAGCGCAAACGAGAATTTATGTAGCACAAAATCTGAAGAAGTTGTGGGCGGGGATTTGTTCAACTTCACTTTATTATTTTTATTTTATTTTTTTCTTCGAGTCAAAACTTGCTGCTGCTGCTGCTCCAAACACACACACACACACACCCACACACACACACACACACACACACACATGCACGTGTGTGTTTTCGCCTTGCATCTGCCCCAATTACAGCTCAGCATGTCTGTGTTTAGCACCGATCGGAGACGGGGCGGGCGGGCTTGCGGGGGGGACGCCATCGACGCTTGACTGACCTCGGAGAATGCCGTTTTATTTTTTCCGTCTTGTTTTTTCCGAACCTCATGCTTGTCATCTGCTTCTCAGCGAACTCAACAGATACAAGAGAGGAGGAGGAAAAACGGTTCACCTTCTCACCGATCGGGGTGAAAATGAAGATTTGTTTTTTGTTTTTTTTTTGTTTTTTTAAGTGTTTGTTTGATTCTGTTGCAGATAAAGACGGACCAGAGAAGAAGAAGGTGAAGAAGGAAGCCGGCAGCAGAAGGTCCAAGTCCTCCAACCTGTTGTTCGGCTATCCGCTGTCGGAGCGCAAGCAGATGGCTCTCCTCATGCAGATGACGGCCAACAGTCCAGGTCTGTGGCTCTGACCTTTCACCCCCGTTCATCTCAGACAATGTGATTCATTCGTCTGAACCGCCTGTGAATCATTTGTTCGTCGGATCTTTACTGGTTCCCAGAAGGAGTCAGGATGATCCAGTTAAACTGAGTCACTGGATGAGATTCAGGAAAATAAACGATTCCAGATTTTATTCACAATTAGGAGAGAAATCCACCAAAACGTCTGTTCAGATGTTTGTTTATCCGTTTTCCCAGGTATCTGATTGTCCATCCTTTTTTTCCTTTTCTTCCCTTCCTTCCTTTTCAGCCTTTCCAGGCAACTGATTTTCCTTCCTTCCTTCTTTCCTTCATTTTCTTTCCTTTCTTCTTTATTTCCTTCACTTTTTTTCTTTGTTCTTTTTCTTCTTTATGTCTTTCCTTTCTTCCTTCCTTCCTTCCTTTTCTGCCTTTCCAGGCAACTGATTTTCTTTCTTCATTTTCTTTCATTTCTTCTTTATTTCCTCCTTTCCTTTGTTCTTTTTCTTCTTTCTGTCTTTCCTTCCTTCATCCTTTCCTTTCTTCCTTCCTTCTTTCCTCTGTCCCTCCCTGCCTCCCATGCACCAGATTTCTTTTTCTTTTTTTGTATAACTTTCCAAAAGTAAAGAAAAAAAGACCCAATTCCTTCCAGCTGCAAAGCGTCCAAAACCAGAGGGAGTAATTATCCGAAATTCAGCGCCTCAACCAGAAAAATAAAAGCAAAAAAAAAAAAGAAGAAACCAGAGCTAAGATATCTGATCTGCTGCCACGTTCTGCTAACATGAACAAAATAAATGTAAAAACTTTTGCTGCGTCTTTCAGTAATTATCCAAAACATTAAGATGAATTAACACAGAAACCTCTCATTTTACACCAAATCAACTCTATCAGAGCTGTGAGTCGTTGGCAACGTGGACTTTGAATTTTACTGCAATATTTTGTGGCAAGATTGTGATACTAATAAAAATGACAATTAAAACCTTTTTGAATTATTTTTAGGTAACAGTTTGGCTGAGACTGCAGAGCACAGCATTCACAGCCAAACAAGTTCAAAACGTTTCATCTGAAATTGACGACTTTAGGATGTCAGTTACTATAGAAAAGTGAGATTTTCATCACAAAACTGCAATTAATTATATACTTGAATGTACAGATATTTATCGATGCTTTTGTGGATCAAATAGTGGAGAAAATATTTAAAAATAATCCTGAATACGGTAAGTTTTGTTTTTATTTAACTTAAGTAAAACAATGACAACAATAATCTTGATTTTTATATATGTTATAGCAGATTTTCTTTTTCATTAAGTCTTTTTCTTTATACTATTATAAAAAAATACTGTAAAACAAATACTTTTATACTATTAAAATAAAACAAATAATGAAAATAAAACAAATAATTTCTTTTTTTTAAATAAGAAAATAAACATTTTATTGTCTAAAATGAGTTAACATAGCATTCCTTTAGTGAATTTTAGCTAAACAAATATTTCTTTTAAAAAAATGGTGAAACATGTTGACAAAGGTTTTTTGTTTTTTTTTCTTAAATGCAAAATGTTTCTATATATATTTTTACAGTTTGGCTGAATTACTGCTGTGAATATCTTGGGTTTTTTTTTCTCCAAATGTGTTTTTTATGGCAATTAACAACCAGGTGAAGCTAAAATATATTTACAGACAGAAGTTTGTTTGGTTTTTTTTATCTTATCTTATTTTATCTATCTTTTTTTATCTTTTTATCTTTTTTTTAATCTTAAATAAAAAATCTTTTATCTTAAATCACTTAATTACTGCTCTGAATGTGTTTTTCTTGGACATTTTTATGCCTGTAAACTCCAGTTAGCTATTAATGAAATATTAAATTAGTTGGTCATTAATCTGATTGTTTCTGCCTGTATAATTATTATTGATGCTCCGATCAGGTTTTCTGCTGCCGATTCCAATCATCCATGAGGCCGATCTTTGCCGATCGCCTGCAGTGGCTGTTAATTTTTCGCTTTAGATGTAAATGATACTATATCTAAAGCGATATAGCTTTATCGCCAAGACATAATAGACATATTTTAATACATATTTTAAAAATATTTTTTTATTTACATGCTGCAGCATTAAGCAGACGTTCTGTGAGAGAGTTCACTGTCTGGTGGAGCAGAAGCGGCGCTCCGTCTGTGAAACATTACTACCAGTAGCGCGTAGCGGCGGTCCAAGAGCGAGAGCAGAACCAGCGTTTACACCGCCAGCTCGAAGACTTGAATAATTTTTCGGGTTATTTGTTTGGCTTTCTGACCGTGATGCTAATCCGGGTGAGTGTTGGTAGCTGTGCGCTGCTTTACCTGCTGTCTGGCCGCTCCGGATGTCATTTTTTCCTTGCGTTGATGCTTGTTTCTTAAATGCCATATTAGATTTGTTGTGTTGATGCATTGTCGTGCTTCACTCTCGAGGTAATTTTCCGCCACAACACGCAAACGTCTCCATTCACTCAGAGCATTATAGTTCAACGCGACAGGATTAGTTGCTGCGCGCTTGCGCAGTGTGAAGGAAAGAGGAGGTTAGCTGCACACGCAGGCTGAGAAGTGAGATATATCATTTTGGTGATTGGCAACAAGAGACGGCATTTAGTAAACCTGATCACCTCTTTCTTGTGTGCAGACTCGACGCCCAGCCATCCCTCGCAGACGACGCCTGTGCAGAAGAAAGTCCCCAGCAGCTCTTCGTCTCGCCAGAAGGACAAAGTCAACAAGAGGAATGAGCGCGGGGAGACGCCCCTCCACATGGCGGCGATCCGCGGAGACGCCAAGCAGGTCAAAGAGCTCATCAGCCTGGGAGCCGACGTCAACGTCAAAGACTTCGCAGGTAGAAAATCATTTAGCAGCTTCATTACGTCTGAATGGCTGCGGATGACGAGAGACGGCGTCTCTGAGAGAAAACAGGAAGCAGTCAGGACGCCGCCTGGGGCTGGTGCTGTTTCTGCAGAACGATTTGCAGCTGTGACTTCTGATTGGTCCAACGTTTCCTCCCGCTCCCCCCAGGTTGGACTCCGCTCCACGAAGCCTGTAATCTGGGTTACTACGACGTGGCAAAGGTCCTGATAGCAGCAGGAGCAGAGGTGAATACTCAGGGTCTGGACGACGACACGCCGCTTCACGACGCCTCCAGCAGCGGCCACAAAGACGTAAGAGCCTATCGGGACGTTTGTCCACAGCTGAAGCCTGAAGACCAGATTTCAGATTGAAATGATGAGATTAAAACCTTTAAGCATCAGTTTAAGACAAAACTGAATTTATATCCATCTGTGCAAAGATCAATATTACTGGAGTTTTTGATCAGTTCCAACATTGTTCCTACCGTTAGTGTAAATTTCAGTATGATGCGAAATAGCACTTCCAGGCATTTAAGGAATGAAATGCATATTTCAATCTCAATATGTTGTTTTATTTCTCAAACAAGTCTTTGAAACAACCATTCTGAACAACCATTGTTTTTTCAAAATATTTTGTTGCTAAATACCACAAAATGTCTTCGCTGCACAGTCTCATGAGCTCCTAGCTGCTTTCTTATGACATGAAATCAGTTTTACAAGTTAAGTGTTTCAAAAGCAGCTAAATAAATAGTGAAATATTGCTTTACTGCAAATTAATTTGCTCAATCAAGCCAGTTTTAAAGAATTTAAAAACTAGGTCCTTTTTAAATTTTGGGTCTACAGTAACATCCATTCCCAACAAAAACGACATTCTTATTTTTTAATTGAATTTTCTTGGCCTCTGAGTCTTTGAGCAATTTTCAGTTTTGGCTGATTTGACAGAAAGTTTTGCTTTACTGTATTCTCCTAGGAGCTTTTAACCTGTTTCACTTCAAAATGTTGTGGTACTAGAGTCCAGATTTATGTCATTTCTTATTTATTCATTACTTGTATGATATTTTTTGTAATTTGAAAAAATTGTTTCATTCAAACTTGTACAATTAAAATACAGAATTTGCAATTTCTCCGATTATACAGATTGCTTCTTAATACTAGTGTTACTTATTTTAATTACTTAATTGCCTAATGTCGCTAAAAAGCATCAAACCCAACACTAGAAATAACTTAGAACTTTGTTGACTTGTGGTCTAGTGTTATTATCATTATAATTTACAATTATATTTATTTTTATCGTTATACAATTCTTATACAGGAAATAACCAAATACTGCCTTTATTAACAGAAATAGTTGTGACGCTAATTAGCTTATCAGACGTAATGTGATGAGCGTTAAAGCGTTCCTTCAGTTTGCAGATTGAGTGAAAAATGTTCTGTTCTTGATGAACCTCACATATCAAATGTATTTGATTTGAAAAAATCTAAACATTTGAGCATTGCTTGAAGAAAATCCCTCCAGTTCCATGACTTTTGTTCTTCGTTTTCCATAAGCAATCCTCAGAATATTTTTTACTCACTATTTAAGTCTTGTTTTTCCTTCAACCTGCAGATTGTGAAACTCCTCCTCCGTCACGGCGGAAACGCGTTCCAGGCCAACAAGCGCGGCGAGCGCCCGGTGGACGTGGCCGACTCCCAGGAGCTGGAGATGCTCCTGAAAGGAGAGGCGCCGCTGTCCGACCAGGACGACAGCTCCTCAGGTGAGCAGGGAGGCTTTTACCTGACATCTTTTATTATTTTCATCTTTAATTTTCCTGCTTTTGTCTTTTTTCTGTGGTTGTTGTTAACCTTACCTTTTTGTCTTTCTCTTGGTTGTATTGTTTTGTTTGCATTTCCTTCTAATTCATATAAACCACTTTGAAGTCTTGCTGAAATTATGCTATATAGATAAATCAGATTACTTTACCTGAGAGGTTCCTGTATTGTCGTATTTTATGTCGTAGAAAATTGTGGTTTTCCCACATTGTTAAACTTTTTGTTCAGACACAAAACATAACTTTTTTTTTTTTTTTTTAATTCGGTATTTTGTAGAAAGACTGTCTGCCCTCTTGATGCAACGCTTTTAAGGAAATCGATAGTCAATCAATAAGATTATTCACCTTTAAGTTAACTAAATTAAAAACTTTCTGCCACAAACTTGACAAATTTCAATAATTAAATTAAAAAAGTAAAACGCCTATAAAGTCCATTACATCAAAAACTGATTTATAGCCGTGTTTATTTGTGTAAATTAAAGTGTTTATGGGCCAACATATAGTTTAACATGTTTAAACCATATGTTTAAACATTTTTAAAAGATTAATATAAAAGTAATTTTTAATAAATAAAGGTTTTGTTTTGGCCTTTGCAACCAACTGCAGCTGCACTCCACATCTTGTGAATGTCCCCAAAATTCTTGTATAGGTTTTTGATTTATACACGTTTTCCTTCCACTAAACTTTCCTTTGATAATGTCTGGAGCTGTTGGAGCGATTATGATGTATTGTGGAGGATTTTCATGACTAGACAGGCATCCAGTCAATGGCATTTCTCCAAGCCCTTCCCTTCATACCACATCTCAAATGAAAAAACAACAAAAAATTAACAAGATGTTTTGGGTTAATACAAAACTGTACACATGTATAAAAATCCTTTTTATCGCTTCATTAGCTGAAAGCAGTAATCATCAAAATAACAGACTTGTTTGAAAATATGATTTTCACTTTGAGTTTTGAATTTTTCCAACAGTATTCCAGTTTGTCGTAATGCGTCTTTTCCTCCCTCCAGAGTCCGAAGACCCGCCGTCCGTCAACCCGTCCAGCGTGGACGACAACATGGAGGACTCCGACACCGAAAAGGAGTCGGACAGCAAACCGGCCACCAAAGCGTCGTCGTCCGTTCCAGGCATGGACGAGTACGAGTTTAAAGACGAGGAAGAGGAGGAGGATCTGAGCAAGGCGCTGAACGACAGGCACATCCCCCGGAGGGAGTTGCGGCAGCGCGAGAAGGAGGACAAAGACAGGAACCACGTGGCGGGAAAACAGAGCAACAAGGCCGACTCGTCCTCAAAGTCCAAGAAGCAGAAAAGCTCCCACGTCCACTGCAGCTCCGACACGTCCAGCGACGAGATGGAGAGCCTGTCGGAGAAGAGGAACTCCCCGACCTGCTCGCAGAGCTCCGAGAGCCACAAAATGGACACCAGGTTGAAAAAGGACGGCGCCGAGCAAAAGGACAAGGGGAAGGTGAAGAAGAAGAGCAAAAGCCAGAACAAAAACAAGGAGAACGAAGAAGACGGGAAGGAGAACAGCAAGACTTTGGTTCTCTCTCTTGCAACGGTGTCGGAAAGCAACGAGAAGGGGCGCGAGGAAGACTCCTTCAAGATGTCCTTCAGTCCGAAAGACGACTCGTCCGTACACCTCTTCCATTTGTCCTCCATCAAGTCTCCGAAGCTGAACCACAACCTGGCGGACAAGCAGTGTCCGCTGAAACAGGAAAACACCAAGGTGTCCATCAGCGACGGCTCGTACAACCACTACTCTGAGGCGGACTTCTGCAGTGAAAGCTCCAGCGCGAAGGGCTGCAAACACAGGGAGAAGAGCAAGCATCATCAGAAGGAGCCCGGCGTGGACGCAGACGATGGCCGCGCCAGCCCCTGCAAGGACGCCGTCACAGGGAACAGCGTGGACGGCGGCGAGCCGGCGGTGCTACGGAAGACGGACCTGGACGGGAAGGTGGTGAAGAAGCACAAGCTGAAACACAAGGAGAAGGACAAACACAGGCGGGAGTACGAAGCCGAGCGCAGCCGCCACAGGCAGAAGGAGGCCAGGAAGGACGGCCACCGGAACCTGGAGTTCGACAGGGAGTTCTGGAAGGAGAACTTCTTCAAAAGCGACGAGGCGGATGAGACGCCGACGGGGAAAAAGGACGGAGAGGACGCCGGCTCGCTCCAGAAGTCGGCGGCGGACTCCTCTCCGGTGAAGGACGAGAGGAACTCGAAGGAGAAGCACTCCGGAGGCAAGGAGAAGAGGCCGAGAGAGGAGCGGGAGAAAGACAAGGCGGTGAAGAAGGAGCGGATGAAGGAGGAGAGTCACGGATCGTCCCGGAGTCCGGAGGAGTCGCTGCAGAGCAGCGGCGTGAAAGAAGAAGCAGAGGAGAAACCCGTCACGGCTGATCAGGACCAGCTGGAGCCGTCCGAAAAAACGGCGCGAGACAAACCTGACAAGCGGCTTCCTGGAAAAGAAAAGGATTCAGACAAAACGGAGAAGACGCATCTGGACAAGGAGAAGAAGATTAAACCGGAGCACTCCGACAATTCAGTGGAACGCTGGAAGGAAAAGGAGAGATCCGGAGCCGCCTCTTCACTCTCACCTGGAGATAAAGGCTACAGAGACAACGAGAAGTTAAAGTCTTTATCCGCTGCCAAGAAGCACGAAGACGGCAGGAAGAGCAAAGATAAGCAGGAGAAACGGTCCGACAGGGAGTACGGAGGCGGAGATCACAAAGAAAGAGACCGAGCAAATAGCGAAAGACGAGGGAAACCTCCGGAGAAGGCTGCGGATCACCGTTCGAAAGAGAAGGACTGCGACCGGAAAAAGAAGGACAAGATGAAAGACGGCGGCGTGTCTTCCAGCTCCAACCTGAAGCTACTTCTGGAAGACAAGAGAAGCTATCTGTCTGAGAGCAGCAAGGTCTCATCTGCAAAGTCAAAAGAGGAGGCGGCGGCGAAGACTCCCGAGAAGGATCGGGACCGGCGAGACCGGGAGCGAGACTACGACAGACACAAGGACAAAGAGCGGCACAAAGAGCGCTCCCAGCAGGCCCGCATTGGCAAAGCCAAGTCCTGCGAAGGAGACGCAGAAAAGAGCAAACCAAAAACCCCGACGGCCACCCGGGACGCAAAGCCGAAGGAGAAGCGGCTGGTGAACGACGACCTGATGCAGACCAGTTTCGAGCGAATGCTAAGCATGAAGGACCAGGAGATCGAGCTCTGGCATCGGAAACATCTGGAAAAGCTGAAGCAGAAGGAGCGGGAGAGGCTCAAGCAGCGGCCTCTGTGCGACCCGGGGAAGTCCAAACCCAAAGACAGGAAACCGGAGCTCTGCCTGAACAAGGAGCTAACGCGCTCCAAAAGCTCGGAGACGTCCGACGTCCACGGCAGAGAAAAGAAAGACGCTAGCGGCAACAGGACGCTGTCTCTGGACGGGAAGAGCGCGCCGTCCCTCAGTGCCAAGGTCATATCCGTGGTGGAAAACTGCCTGAGCAGGTCGCCGCGACCTGAGAGCGACCGCGGCGGCCTCATGTCACGCTCCGTGTCCCTGGTGTCCGTAGCGAGCTCCGAGGAGTCGTTCCAGGCCACGACGTTGACTCCCAGACACACGGAGTACGACTCGGACATGAACCTGGAGACCTCCGACTCCCAGCAGGCGTTCCTCCAGTCTTCCCTCGTCATCCAAGCCGCCAGGTCGCCGTCCGTCCACGACAGAGACTGCAGCAGTCTTCCAGACGCTTCTCAGTCGGGGAAGCACGAATCCCAGCACCTCCAGAGCGTCCTGGAGGAAGACCCCAGTCCGTCCGCCGAGGGAGACTGCGCAGAGCGTCCGTCCACGTGTGGCCTTACCGCGTTGGAGGAGCCGAAGACGAAGGAGGGCTCGGAACCTGAAGAGAACCTCGGCGGACATCAGAACCCAAACCCGCCGGCAGAGACGCTCGGAGAAAAGGAGGGAAGCACGGCGGGTCAGTCAGCAACGCAAGATCTTCCAAATAGAAACCAGACACTTCCACAAGGCGACGCCTCTCAGGCGGAGCAGAAAAATCCTCCTTCCCCGGATCCCGCCGCAGCGAAGGACGTCACCAGTCCGACAGAAGCATCACAGGTAGGCCCGACACGGAAACAAGCTAGGAAAAAACTGTCCTGTTTATGAGGCTTCAGTCAGAGGCTTCTTCAAATTCACTGTAATACAGACTGCTAGAGGAGATCTTCCCCCTCTACAATAACTCTTTGAAGAATTTGAATTAATACGAGTTACAACGACCTTTAATCAATAAAGTATTGTTGAATTTCCTGGACTATAAATTGTCCAGAAATACAATATACAAGTACGATATACTGTTGTTTTGAGAGCATTTTCATGTGGCGTAGTAATTAAAGATAAATAAACCTTTTAATGAACATTCAACACTGGAACTGGATTTTAAATATCCAAAATGATTTAATAAGACAGGAGGGTTTCCCTGTTGGTTCCTGCCATGTTTTTGAGTTAAAATGTTGAGACCAAAGCACCAGATTGAAGACTTTATCATCCTATTTTTGTAGAAAAAGGGAGAAAGGATAAAATCGATAACTGGAAATGCTAATTCTAACTTAGTTTGTGATTTCTGCGACAGGGAGAAAGTGTTGGCGGAGAATCGGATCAGCCGCTGACGTCCGGCGAGCCGCCGGCGCTCGCGGACGCAGCGACCTTCCATCAAAGAGAGACGCCGCCGTCTTCCAGCACCGAGACCCAGCAGCCGTCCGACCTCCAACCGGAGAACCCTCCTCAGGAGAACATGGCCGCCGGTTCTGACAACCCAACGGCGCCGGACGCGCCGCGCAGTCCTCCACCAGAAACCAGTTTGCACATTCCCAGTTCTGCTCCAGCAGCAGAAGAAGAAGAAGAAGACGACGACGCGTCCGCAGATGATGCAGACAATTCCCAGCCTTCCACTGACAACGTTCCTTCCACTTGTCCTGATGTCCAAATGGAGGACGCGGCGTCCTCAGTGACCCATGACCCCAGAGAGGAGTCGAGCGACGCTCATCAAAGCTCAGAGAGCAGCGCCGCAGCAGAGAGCTCTCCCCTGGACGGAAGCGCGGCCGACGCTAACGTGGAGACGCCGCCCGAGCCGATGGACGCCACGCCGGCGGATGAAAAGATGGAGACATCGGCGGCCGAAGAGCAGAGCCCGAGGTCGGTCCAGTCGGCGCTGCAGACGGACAGCGGCAGCGCCTCGGGCAGCTGCTCGCCGCAGTCCGCCGACCGAGACTCGGACTCCTCCGGAGCGAAGCTGAAAGCCCGGCCGACGGACGAAGACTCCGACGTCCACGTCCCGCACCCGCGCAAGAGGAAGATGCCGAAGCCGGCGGCGTCGCCGCTGAGCTCGGCCGCCCAGCAGGAGAGAGAGAGGTGCCAGCAGTCGCTGGCGGCCATTGTGGACGCGGTGAAGCTGGAGGAGATCGAGCCGTACCAGACGGAGCGGGCCAACCCGTACTACGAATTCCTGCACATCCGCAGGAAGATTGAGGAGAAGCGCAAGGTGCTGTGCAACGTGACGCCGCAGCCGCCGCAGTACTACGACGAGTACGTGACGTTCAACGGGTCGTACCTGCTGGACGGGAACCCGCTCAGCAAACTCTGCATCCCCACCGTGAGTCTGAACGGATCACACAGAACCACAACACGCACCGCAGGACTCAGACATCTGACGGTTCTTTCTTTATTCCTTCCTTTCTTGCTTCTTTATCAAAATCTGAAAAGTGTGGTGTGCATTTTATTTAAAATCCAGAGCCACTAATTGGAGTCGATCTGTTTTATTTATTGTCTGACTCTGAGGCACAGCAGTGGCAGCATCATGTTTACTGTTTTATTTTTATTTTGTAATCATGCAGCTTTTTCCTTCCTCTTTGTTCCTCGTGTTTAAACTGATAATTGATCAGTTTTCTCTCTAAACGTGTTTAAATACCAATAAGCAATAATTAATAATCGTATTTTCCAGATAACTCCGCCCCCTTCGCTTCCTGAGCCGCTGAAGGAAATGTTCAAGCAGCAGGAAGTCGTCCGGATGAAGCTGCGGCTGCAGCACAGCATCGAGCGCGTACGTTTTTTTAACTTTATTAAATTTACTGTCACGCCGGTTGACCTGCTGACCTCCAGCTGACCTCTGACCCCTCTCGTTTCAGGAGAAGCTGATCGTTTCCAACGAGCAGGAAGTGCTGCGGGTCCACTACCGGGCTGCCAGAACACTAGCCAACCAGACGCTGCCGTTCAGCGCCTGCACCGTCCTGCTGGACGCCGAGGTGTACAACATGCCTCAGGACATCCAGGTGAGCCTCACTCTGACCTCTGACCTCTGACCTGCTGCTCTGGGTTTCAACCTGTCGGGTTTTTGTTGCCAGGGCGACGACGGGAAGACGTCGGTGAGGGATCGGTTCAACGCCCGGCAGTTCATGTCCTGGCTGCAGGACGTCGACGACAAATTCGACAAGCTCAAGGTCAGACTTTCAAAATAAAAGCTCATGGCTCTGGTTATTATTTTGGGTGTTTTGTCAGAGGAAGAGGAGGGTGATTGATGAAGGTTTTTACTGCTCAGGGATCAATAAGAGGCTGGAGGTTTATGTTGTTCACTGAATAATTGATTAAAACTGAAAGGTCAAAGGTCAGACTGAAGGAAGTCGATATCTGAAACCTTCTTTTATGTCAAAGGTTTCAGATATTTTTTTTTATAAATTCCCAATACATTAAATATAATCACGTATCAATAGTCCTGATTGATTTTCACTTTGAACCAAAATTTTAAATTTTATTAATGTTTCTGTTTAAAAGAGGAGGAGCAGATGTTGGTCCTGACCCGTTTGGTCCTGATGTTGGTCCTAATGTTTGGTCCTAATTTTTGGTCCTGACCCGTTTAGTTCTGACCCGTTTGGTCCTGATGTTGGTCCTAATGTTTGGTCCTGACCCGTTTAGTTCTGACCCGTTTGGTCCTGATGTTGGTCCTAATGTTTGGTCCTGACCCATTTGGTCCTAATGTTTGGTCTTGACCCGTTTGGTCCTGATGTTGGTCCTAATGTTTGGTCCTAATTTTTGGTCCTGACCCGTTTAGTTCTGACCCGTTTGGTCCTGATGTTGGTCCTAATGTTTGGTCCTAATGTTTGGTCCTGACCCGTTTAGTTCTGACCCGTTTGGTCCTGATGTTGGTCCTGACCCGTTTGGTTCTGACCCATTTGGTCCTGACCCGTTTGGTCATGATGTTGGTTCTGACCCGTTTGGTCCTGATGTTGGTCCTAATGTTAGGTTCTGACCCGTTTGGTTCTGACCCGTTTGCTCCTGTCCCCCCAGACCTGCCTGCTGATGCGGCAGCAGCACGAGGCGGCGGCGCTCAACGCCGTCCAGCGCCTGGAGTGGCAGCTGAAGCTGCAGGAACTGGACCCGGCCACCTACAAGTCCACCAGCATCTTCGAGATCCCCGAGTTCTACATCCCGCTGGTGGAGGTCAACGACGACTTCGACCTGACCCCCATCTGAGGCGTTGCCATGGCGACGCCTCGGAGCAGCACTTACAGCCGGGCTTCTTTCCGTTTCGTTTTTCTTACCAGAACCGGGCCGTGAAGATTTCAGATGTTTTCAAAGTGTTCATACGTTGTGTACAGACTGTGCTCTTAATTTTTTTAACTTATTTTATACATAAAAAAAAGAAAATGTGCATTTGTACATAGTCATGTAATTATTGTTTTAAACTGTAAAAAAAACAAAAAGTAAAATAGATATTTTGATTGTAAACTCGTTCCGTCTGATGTTTTATTGGACCAAAGTTGTTTTGTTTTTTTCTTTATCCGGTCTTCGTCTGTGATGTTCTCGTCGTTCGTTGATGTTGTTCTTTTCTTTTGTTTTTTCCAACGTTTCTTCCTTCCTTCCACATCTGGAGCTTTACGCCACAGCTGGTGTTTCCTCGACTTTGGCGGTTTTAATGCTGTGCATGCGTTGCGATGTTCTTTATCTTAAAGTACCGTGGACTTTAGATTCGTGAGGTTTTAACTGAAGTGTTCCAGCTCTCTCTCTCTCTTTAGTCTTTCTGTTTTGTTTTTTATTTTCCACCCCAACATCGTGTCTCTTTCTTCTGGCGGCCTCAGAGCGTCCTCCCGTGTCGTCCATATTGTGTCTCGCGCACATCGAAGTCTGTTGTGGCTTCCAAGAAAAAAAAAGAAGAAGAAGAAGAAAAAAAAACACTTTTACAGTTTCGACGTAAGATCACAACAAATCCTATTTTTTCAACATAATGCCTTTTGAACGATAGTTCTAAAAAAAATGTCTATTTTAATATTTACTTGTTACATGACTTGTACATATTTGTAATATATAATTGAATAAATTTTATTTGTTGTGAAATTATATCTGGGTTTGGATGATTTTTTTAAAAAGTTTATCCACCTGCATTATAATAATAATAGTAATTATTATTATGTGGATGCAGTACTCTGATCTGCCAGGAGGGGGCACTGCAGACAATAATGCAAATTGCTGATGGAGGCCATGAATGTGTGTGTGTGTGTGTATATATATTACTTTTATACTCTTACTCGAGTAACTTCTTGGACTACTTTCTACTTTTACTCGAGTAAATATGTTAAAGTTGTGGCTATTCGTACTTGAGTACAATTACTCTGATCATCACTCATTTTTTTCCAAAAGTAATTTTATTTTATTTTATTGTCTAACTAAATGCCATGTGGCGATTTAGACAAAAGGCATTTACTTTAGGAGGCGTTTTGTGTGTTTTTCTTGTCACGTCGTGTTGTTATTTTCTGGTGAAAGCTGCGGTTTTCCTGCTGCAGCTGCAGCTGAACACCTGTGGAGCTGCAGCGGCGAGTCGAGCCGCTCAGCGGGGCGCCCAATCTGCTCCCTCACCTGACGAGGCGCCGCAGATAGGAGAGGAGACAAAGGACCCGCAAACTGGGAGGAGAAGAAGATCCATCGCGCAACCCGAGCCAACCCGCTCACGTGTTGGTTTTACGCAGCGGTTTTACGCACGTTTTGTTTTTTTTTTGTTTTTTCTTCTCCTTCTTCTTGTTGATCCGCTCTGCTCTGAATCAGAGATTTGGGATCTGCTTGACCTCGGGCGCCGGTGTTTTCTCTCCGCAGAGGCTTCGCTTTGAAAATGGAGCGTGTGCCTTTAAGGCGCCCGACTGCCTGCCGCTTTGTGCTGCGGAGAGACTGACGCCCTCTGGACACAGTGGACACCGGAGCGGCGGCGGATCACCATCCCGGAGGAGTTCAAAGACAAAACCACCTCCGCCTCTCACAAAAAAAACCCAACCTGGAAGCTTATCGACTGCGTTCAGGTGAGTTTAAACACCTTTTTAATCGATGCTGCTGCGCTTGCGTGCGAGTGAAACTTAAAAAGAGAGAGAGACGCAGAGAGAGAGAGGAGAAAAAGCAGAAAGGCGCTCAGGAATGAGGGAGCTAATGTCCCTCACATGTTTTCTCGTCGTCATGTGAAGTGGAGACATGTATGTAAAAAAAAACAAAAAAAAAAACGGAGTGGAGTGTGTGTGAAAGTGCAACACGCACACACGCGCGCGCGCATAGAGTGAGAAAATGGATGCAGGCAGCTGATGTTGCCAGATGTGTTGCGCATATTGTTATTCCTTAAAAAGAGGGAGAAAAGCAGCTCTGGCTTTGAATGAGATGAAACTGCGGGCCTTTTCTCCTTCCTCCTTCTGCAGAAATCCGAGTTTAGCTGCGATTTCCACCAAATTTACAGGACAATCAGCTCCGCCGCTCGACCTTTTCTCATTTAAAGTCCAGTTAAGAGTTTCGACCCGAAACAAACTGAACGTTTTGGAAGCAACTGAAACTTTGATCCATTTAACTTTGGCTTTGGCCACCAATCAGCGCAAATTAGGTAATCATTTTAAAGCAAATCTGTTCTTGTGAACTTACCCTGTCATGCTTTGACTAGACCATTCTAACTCCTGAAGACGTTTTGACCTAAACCAGCTGTGTTTCAGATTCCTGATTCTAATTATTTCATGTGACTTTAATGCATTTATTTTTTGTTTTTCTGACAAATCAACGCAAAGTTTTAAAGTAAATATTTTTTTTAAATTTCGTGTTTTGGAGAATCTGAAAAACAAAAATTACTTGTTTTTGTGAATTTAAGCTCAGCCAGATTCTCTGTTGAGCTTTGACTAGACCATTCTAACTCGTGAAGACGCTTTGATGTAAACCTTTGGTGTTTTAGATACTTGAAAACATCCCCACAGCATGATGCTGCCACCACTTTGCCTCACAGTGCAGCAGCTGAAACTGAGTTGCTTTTGAACAGGAATCACTGGAACTTTGACCCAAATATTTGATGCACATCAACAATTTCAATGATGTCACTCGACAAAATTAAATCCTTTTTCTTCCTGGTGACCGTTTGATGTTTTTATTACTTTTTATTTGCCTGTTTTTATGATGTAAAGGACTTTGAGGCGCCTTTATTGGTTGATTTTGCCTAAAAGGTGAAATATTTGAACGTTCTTCGTCTTGTTTCCTTGTTTCTCCTACTGCAGCCTGATGCCCAACTTAAAGCCTCTTTCCCACAAAACTGAAGTTCCAGCAATAAATCTTAATTCATTTTGGGAATCTGTGATTCTTACATGTGAAGCCAATCTTATCTTCCTCAGCAAAAGTCTGAAAATCAACAACTTTCTTGTTTCGTTTAGCAAAATTTCAAACAGAAAATCAGTATCTGCCGGAACTGGAGCTGCAACTGGATTTTTTTTATAATTCAGTTATTCTAACAATTAATCGATTAATCAGGTTGTTATTGTAAGTGAGAATTTGTTCTTAATAACTCACCACTCAGTTTAAACAAAGATTAAAGAAAAAGGATTTTTGCATTTAACCACTTAAGCTTTTTAAGCAACGTTAAAAACACTTTAAAATCAGTTCCATTTTTAAATCAGAAAAAATAAAATTTTCTTGCCTAAAATGCAATAATATTGTAATCCTGGAAATAAAAACTGGATAGGAAAAGATGCTTTACAGGAGTTTAAGAACCTCTTAAGGTGTTTTGGGTAGAACAAATTTACAGATCAATCAGATTTGTTCTCATCTTGAATGTGAAATGTTTTTGTTTTTGTACAGTTTTGGCTTAATTATTGCTCTGAATGGCTTGTTCTTTCAGCAAATGGCCTATTTTTGAAGTCTGTTTAGTCCAGTTAATGATTAATTGATTACTAAATAGTTGATGATTATTTTAATAATTGATTAATCACGATTAATCGTTTCAGCCATATGTAAAACGTCCTGTTTATTTTCACAAAATGGCCTTTTGTTGAGTCTTTATACTCCAGTTATTTAATTGCTAAATTAGCTGAGAATTTTAAATAGACGCTTAATCTCAATTAATAATTTTCTTCCCACCAAACTGCCTTTTTTGAGCCCGTATACTCTGGTTAACAATTAATCAATTACTACCTCAGTAATCGATTAATCCGATTAATCGTGTCAGTTTTAAATTTGATTTCTTCCAACTTTATAAAAAATTTTCAGACTTTTTTCTTATTTTGGCTGCTTTGGAATGAAAACCTGAATAAAAACGTTGTTGTCGACGCTCTTTGTGCTTCAAGGTGTTTTTTTCCCGTCGCGCTGGTGAGACCGTCAGGATGAGGTCCGCTCAGCTGATCCTCGCCGCCACGGCAGCGCTGCTCTTCCTCCTGGCCGGACTCTCTCTGACCTCCGGCTGCAACAAAGCCCTCTGCGCCAGCGACGTCAGCAAGTGCCTCATTCAGGTGAGGCCTTAAATCCTGGCCACAGCTCGCCAGCAAAACGGAGGGATGATTGCGGGTTTGGGATCTCGGTCGAATTATGCAACCGGCGCCGATCTTCTGAGCAGATGAAAGCAGCGAAAAGCAGCCAGGATTTTTGGTTCTCTCAACGTGAACGGTGTGTAAAAGAAGCTTCACAGTGAACTTTCCTTCATCATAACGGAGAACCAGCAGTGAGGAATGCAGATCACTTCCTCGGATGAGATGGAGGGAAGTCGGGTTGGAGCAGAAATGTTTATTTGTTTGAACTCCACCTGAACTGTTTTCTAAATTAAAGTCCTGCTTGTTCCTCTGATTCTGTGGAAGAAAGTCCCTTTTCTAACATCACCCTGTCTGAAGCCAGAGGAAAGTTTTATACAAGGCTGTAACGATTAATCACGATTAATCAATTATTGAAATAACTGTCAACAAATTTAGTAATCGATTAATCAATAACTGGAGTATAAAGACTGAGAAAAAGCTCATTTGCTGAAAGAAGCACAGGATTTTTTATATGGGGTGAAATGATTAATCAGATTAATAGCAATTAATTGATGATTGAAATAATCTGCAACTAATTTATGCAACTAGAACCACTGGGAAAAAAAGACACTAAAACCTCTAAAGACTCTGAGCGCAACTTCCTGCTTCAGGAAACGTTAACAAAAATGGAGTAACGTCAGATTTTAGCGACCGTGAGCCATTTCTCCGGCGAGCTTTGGCATCGCCTTTGTTCTGCTTGTATTTACCCAGAATGCATTACACTGTTGTCCACTTCCTTCTTTTGGAGCCGGTTGACTTGCGTCCACATCTGCATTCAAACCGCATCAAAGTTCACTTCAACTGAACCAAGAAAGAAATTTTTAGGCAACTAAAACTCCACATCACAGTTTGATTGTGCGTTCACGCCTCCCTAAACGAATCGGACTTTCTACGCAAACGAACTAGAATTAGATTAAAGCAAACTGAACGGCTGGTGTGAATGCATCTGTAGAACTCTGGGCCGTTTGTCCAGAAGGTCCAGTTTGTTTGGGGAGATGCGAAGCAAAATCAAACTGATGAGGACCAAAAAAAAAACTTTGGTCCACCTAAAAACATCTGTCTTAGTTTGAACATCCATCAGACCGGAGAACGCTCCAAAAACAGGAAGTGGACTACAGCACAGGGCATTCTGGGTAAACACAACTAAGACAAACATGCTAGCCTAGCGCTAGCGGGAGAAATGGCTTGTTGTCTTTTATGAAAGACAAAACTACCACAAAAATCTGACTCTTCTCCATTTTTGTTTACATTTTGTGAAGAAGGCAGTTGCGCTCATGTCTTCTTCTGAGGTTTTCAGTTTGTTTCCTTCAGTAGCTCTTGATGCAGCACCCCTACAGGCAAGGAGGGGAACTGGTTTTAACAAGAGTTTGCTTACAAATGGTCCAGAATCGAACTGACTCTACCAGACAATTGGATGTGAAAACAGCCCAAGAGTTCATCTCTGGTCCATTTCTTCATCACACCAGCAGTCTTCCTCTCTTCTTCTCTTCCAGTTGACTTCTTTCCGATGATCATAATGAGCTCTGCAGCTCTTGCGACCTCGCTGACACTAGCTTGCTAGCTGTCAGAGACAAGAGTGACGGCTTGTGTGTGAAGGAGAAACTTCTCCGCCCGCAGAGGCTCCAGTTGGTCCGTGTTGCTGGTGATTAGTTGGATCTGCTGTCTGGAGCTCGCTTTTCACGCTCTGCTGCCACTTCCACTCATTTGTCTGGATTCTCTAAAACCCCCGAGGGTGGGAGGTCGGAGGAGGTCAGCAGGAGGTGTGTGTTGTACTTTTAGGAACTTGAGCAGGGTTGTGGGGTGGGGCATCAGGTTTCAAAGCATTTCGCCCTCTGACAGTCGTTCAGGAAGACGTTCACTTTCCAACGCACCGCTCTGCAGCGGCTGCGCTTTGACTGATGTCTGGGTTTCCACTTGAGGGCAAGAGAAGCCAAATAAGAGCTTTTTAAGATATCCTCACCTGTCTCGGTGAGGAAACTGCTGTTGGACAGTAACAACCGGCGCTTGTGCCGACTAGCTTGTTCATCATCCAAGCCACGCATGTTCAACCTAAAGTTACAACCTGCAAACTTAAAAATAAATTCAACTCAGGATGGCACTCAGGACAACCGACGAGTCAATATTTCTGAGTTCTAAGTTAGAAAAGTCGCCCAAGTTTCGCTGGTTTAAAATCCAACATGGCTGTCATGGCTATGGTACATAGTGAAGGTTTCAAAAATATTTGACCCCTAAAAGGCGACCTATTACGCTTCCTTGTACAGGTTAGATAGGTAACATTTTTGCACAAAGTCATTCTTAGAAAATCTAATTTTAGTCTGGACACTTCTGACTATTTTAAGTTACTTTTTAGGGCTTTTAAATTAAAATAATCTGCTGATGGTCAAGCCCTCAACTCAACGTTTACACATGAAAATGGTTGCAAACAGATGAAACAGTTTTTCACATGGCTCTATTTAAAATCGGGAGAACTTTACACATGTATATAAAACTCCTTTCTTATGTCTTTATTTCCTTTATTTGTTTGAGAAGTTGTTTCTATTCTGATATCTAATGTGTTAGCAGTGCCTCCATTTCTCATTATTTAGAAAAATAACGAATATTTCTGATTAATGAAATGTGTTTTTGTAGCTTTATTTTTTCCAATACGACCTTTACTAAGGGATCAGGTCTTAATCAGAGCTTTAAATGTTGTTTTTGGGTCTTTTGGTGTGACATGATTCCCAAATCCAAATTCAGAAATGCTTTTATCATACCTTTTAATGCTTCACACTGAGAAAACTCCTTTTTTTCCTGTTGGATTTTATTAACAGCACTTAGCTAGTACTCTCCTCGTAACCCCAGTGGACGCATTGGGTTCCATTGGGACCACATTTTGTGTTCTCATTTTATATTCTCATAAAATGAAGAACATTTTTTTCTATAATGAACAGCTTAGTCTTGTTTTTGTTGCTTTTATTCAGGCTTAGCTTTGGTAACACAGTTGCTTCTTGCTAATTTTAGTGTGATAAATAGCTAAAGCGCTAAAGCTTGAATGCATCTGCAATGCTTCCATGTCTCATTTTTTAGAAAATAAGGAGTATTTCTGATTAATAAAATGTGGCTTTGTGTGCTGTGTATCTAGTTTTATTTCTTACGTCATAATATATATAATTAGCGAAGAACTCAGATCTTGATCAGAGTTTTAAATGTTGCTTTTGTTTTGTTTTGTTTTGTTTGGTGTAGCATTATTCGCAGATCAAAATTTAGGAATGATTTTAACACATCTTTTTATGCTTCAAACTGACAAAACTAATTTTTTTTATAGGTGCATTTGATTAGCAGCACTTCGCTAGCATTTTCCTCTTAACGCCAATGGAAGCAGCAGTGTACTTGGTTTTCACTTGACTCTATTCAAAATAAAAAAAACACTTTTTCTGTAAATATACGCCTTAGGTTTGTTTTTATTTATTTTCTTTGCTAGCGAAGTTGCTTGTTGCTATCTTTATCCTGATAGCTAAAGCGCTAAGCTAGCCTATGCTAGCAGCGCCTCCATTTCTTGTCTTTTTTAAGAAAATGGGGAGTATTTCTGATTAATAAAACGTGGCTTTGCGTGCTGTGCAGTTGTATTTTTTACAACGCCACCTTTAAGAGGTATAATTAGCGGAGGGATCAGGTCTTGATCGGGGGTTTAGGGCCAGAGAGCCGGTGATTATGCGAGCTGTGTGTGGTTTTTCTGCAATCCCTCGCTGCTGAGTCATTTCTGAGTCTTTTAAAGTCGCTGTGTTTACACGGAGGAGACGGTTCCTGAAAGGATGAGAGGGAAGCTGTGCTGAGAAAGAACACGGAAAGGAGAGCAAACCAAACCGAGGGAGAAAGGCAGGAGGAAAGTTAGGGGGGAACTTTCTGCCCCGCTCTGTTCTCCAGGTGTTTTCTTGCCCCTCTCTCCTCCCGTTCCTCCCCCATTATTGTCGTGACCTTGACGTGGAGGAATGTGCTCCCTGCTCCAAGTCGAGAGGGAGGAAAAAAGAGCTGTTTAATCCCACCAACAAGGTTTTACTTTTGTCTCCTTCAGAGTCGAACCGCTCCAAAGTGAAATCTTTGTTCTGATTCCTGTAGAAGTTTCTCAAACTGGAAACTTTGATTTTTCATTACCCTACAAAACACACCGCTTGTTTACTCCAGTTCATCGCCCGCCTTTAACTTAAGATTTAAGATATGTTTATGTTTTTTTTTTTTAACTTATCTGTGACTTAGCCCGAAAGTTTAAATGGTGGCTTTAAAGTGGTTTTTGTGGCTGTTTGAGTCATGAAAATCTCGCCATCTGCGCCTCTGTTGTTGAGTTTCTGGGTTTAACAGGAGTTACGTTAATGCGATGTGACTCAGGGAGTAAAACTCAGGAGCTGTTGCCTCATGAAGGACTGCAGCTGCAGAGCTAATAAACGGATTTATGTAAACTGTTTCATGCTACGTCACTTTAAACGGCAAACTTCTCTGTTGTACTTTTTTATTTATATATAAAAATATATATACAAAGTACAACGCAGTATTAGCTCCAGAGTAAGATTTTTGAATTTATTAAACTTATTTACCAGAAAAAAGCCATAATGTTACCAGACTACAGTTGTTGTAATAATATCAGAATAGAGATGTACTAGAATAGTCGTAATAATATGAAAATAAAGTTGTAATAACAGAAGGATAAAGTAATATTACAAGAATAAAGTAGAAATAATAAAACAAGTTATTCAGAGAATAAAGTTGAATAAAACAGAATAAAGTCATTATATTATGAGAATAAATCTGTAATAATAAGAGAATAAAATCATAATATGAGAACAAAGTCGTAATAATATGAAATAAAGCCATTAACAGTTGTAATAATATAAAAATATAGTTGTAATAACACTAGAATAAAGTTATATTACAAGAATAAATTTGTAATAACATGGGAATAAAATCATAACATGAAAATAAAGTTGTAATAACATTTGAATAGAGTCACGTTACAGGAATAAAGTCAAAATAATACAAGAATAAAGCCATTCAGAGAACATAGTTTTTATAATGTATGAATAAGGTTGTAATAATACAAGAATAAAGTCGTAATAATATGAGAATAAAGACATTACACTATGGGAATTAAGTTGTATGACAATAAACTCAAAGTAATTCAAGAATAGTCATATTAATATGAGAATAAAGACAACAGAGTAAATTTCTGAGATTCCTATGGCACATGAAGTAAAAAATCTGTATATTTAATAAACTGTAAGATGAAAGGCGGCTACATGCATAAGTATATTGTTAATGAAGCAGTAATACATATTCCTGTTAGAAAAGACAGTTTTATGTAACACTGAAAACATATTTGGTTCTTTACTTTCCACTGCAGTCAGATTAATATCATAATAAACAGCAATTATTCCTGAATGTTTTGCTCTGAGCTTCATTTGTCCTGCGCCGTCTGGAAGCAGACAGACCTGAGCGAACATGAAGGCGAACGTGTTTGGACCTGCTGTGGAAAAGCTGCTTGTTTTTTACCTGATTTACCATCAGATAGATAACAGACGTTTCATCCATATTACTGTTGCATTCATGAGCATTTTATCACAGTTTTTCTTAAAAACTTAATTCCTGTGGGATTGTTTACCACCAATCAGTCTGCAGTGAAGCTAATCTGAGTGCATAGATTTACGTACACGAACAATAATTTCTGGCGTTGAGCGTTTATATCTCACATTCGATTGCTAAATTTGCGTCTGTCTCACTCTCTGTTCTAACATTGCTGCTCCTAAGGTATGGAACACCAAACGTGTCAGAAATGTGTGAATCTTCATGTGTTTTTGCATGTTTTTCAATTAATGTGCATGTAAATGAACGACACCTCCAGTGAATGACGGATTGTTTTCATCCAATCAGAATGTTCCGTTGATGAAAAAGACGAGTAAAAACTCTCCAGGAAGTGACAGAAATAAAACAAAACTGAAATATTTGAGAACATAATGCACTTAAATTTTGTACCCTAGTATGCTGTGAAGCACATATGCTTACTTTGTTCATTCAAGGTAACATTTATACATTTCTTAAGAATAAAATGATTATATTACGAGAATAAAACCATAGCATTAATTTTATTTATTTATTTCAAACAGGCTTTTAAAACCTTTATGAGAATAAAGCTGCAATAATAGAGGAAAAAGATAATTACAGGAATAAAATCATAATAATACCAGAATAAGGTCATACAACAAATTCAAAACAGTACAAGAATAAAGTCATTATGTTACAGTAACAAAGTTGTAATTATATGAAAATAAAGTTGTAATAATACAAAAAAAATAGTTATTTTACGAGAAAAAATCAAAACATGAGAGTAAAGTCATAATAATATAGAAATAGTCTTATTGCAAGAATAAAGTTGTAATAATATGAAAATAAATTAATATTACCAGAGTAGTCATAATATTATTGTTATAATTGAGAAAAAAACAAGAGAACATGACACAGTTGAATTGTGTTGGCTAATAATATATAGCTAAGCACACACGCTAACTTTGTGCATTTCAGGTAAACTTTCTCGATTTAATGTGATTTTATCCTTTCCCAGTCAACTCACTGTTTTTTTTTAGTCCAGTAATAATTACTGTACTGGAAGCAAACCGGTGGTTGTCCTTCCTGTTGCTGGTTTAATGACAGGCTTCCTGTCTAAGGAGCCTGGCCACACGCTGCTTCCTCTCTGCACCTCAGAGTCTGAAAATACCAAAAAACATTTTAAAGCTGACAATATTCACCAAATATACGTTTATATGTATCAGAATTCTGTATTTCTATTTCTAAATCTCTCCTCAGACATTCTTCAGACAGTGTGTTGGGGTCAGGTTAAGAAAAATATATTATTTATGAAAATAACTTAATAGAATTACTAGAATGAAGTTGTGATATTATGAGAACAAGTGGTCTTAACTACAGAGAAATGAAGAATGTTGAGCATCTTGTGACGTTACACTGTTTTAGAAATAACAAAGTAATTTATTAAACACATCTTTCTTGATGCTTCTAGTAATAATATGAGTTTTTATTATTATTAGTATTATTTGTTTGCTACAATTTTATTCTGCCAATATGATAACTTCACTCTCATAACATTTCCACTTTACTATCGTAATATTCCAACTTTATTCATGTAATATTACGACTTTATTATCTTAATAAAGTTATGATTTTATTGTCGTAAATTACGATTTTACTCTAGTAATATTATGCCTTTATTATCATAATATTACGAGTTTATTATCGTAATATTACAACTTTATTCTAGTAATATTATGACTTCACTCATGTAATATTATGGCTTTATTATCGTAATATTACGACTTTAACACAATATCACAACTTTTTTTTTGTAGTATTCCGATTTTCATTTTGTAATTTTATGTATTTTTCGTTTTTTTTCTTAGCCTAATTCTGCGTCGTACATTACTAGGTTTTGCTGCTCTGAAGCAGAAATGCATCTTGAGGTCTTTGTGGTTTTCCTAAGCATGTTGTGTGTGTGTTTCCTTTTTCTCATCCGTGTTTCCGTGCGTTTCCTGCAGGAGCTGTGCCAGTGCCGTCCCTCCGACGGAAACTGCTCCTGCTGCAAAGACTGCATGCTGTGTCTGGGGAACCTGTGGGAGGAGTGCTGCGACTGCGTTGGTAGGTGCAGCCGATGCGTGTGTTCGCCGTTCGCCTCAGTTGATTCATGACAGACAGGTTCATTAAATTTATTCTAACAAAAAAAGGAAATCAGATTGGTGGTCAGCATCACTCCAGCTGCTTCTGCCCCTACACTTTCCATAAAATACAAGAAATAACCCTAAACCAACTACAACACAATGGCTCCCAATGAGCAGTTAGCAGCGGCTAACAGCTGTAAAATTAAACATAGCTAAACCGCACAACATTAATTATGAAAACAGTTGAAAACGTATCAGAAACACAGCAAAATTATTCATGAAACAATGTATATAATGCAAAAATTATCATATTTATAAAGAAAACACGGCTCCGATCGTAACACATTTTACTACAGTTACCAACTGCAACTGAAAAAGGGGGCGGAGCTGTCAGTGACTGGTTGCTATGGTAACCACCAACCGCCAACGGCAGCAAACTGAACACAGCAATAAATGTCTGGAGAAACGACACAAACACATTTTGACAAATCCATCTGCCGTCCTTCAAATACCAAAACTTCCACTTAGTTTCATATATTGGTCCGTCTGATTATGTCATTTTTACATATTTGATATTTGATCAGTAACTCAGTACTTGAGAAAACGTTTTATCAAATAGCCCTACTATTTCCTCAATCGTTTGAGTAAAAATATGTTAAAATAGTGCTACTTTTACTTTAGTACGATTATTGGATAATCTATTCACTTCTAATGGAAGGTCTGTAAATTTATTTAACTTACTTTGCACAAAAAAAATTCAAAGATCGGATTGCAGACGCAGACATGTTTTAAGGAGGAGAAGAAGAAGTCGGTTCTCCTCTGACTGGAGATCACAGATCTCTCAGATCCGCTCTGACTGACAGATATTGCTCCGCTTGCTGACACGGCGGCTTTATTAAAACGCTTTCATGTGGAAAAGAAGAAGAAGGATCTGAGCGCCGCGCTCTGCTGCTGCAGCAGCTGCTGCGGCGCAGATGTTGCAGCGCTGTTTTTCCTCCCGGACGGGACTTTTACGGCCCACCGAGGAGGTGTTGTCGCTCTGAGCAAATACATTGTCTTCCTCTATGTTTTCTTCCCTTTTTCACTGTCCGTTTTCCACTTGCAGCAAGTTATCTGTGCCAAACGCCGACTGCTTTGAAGTGTGAGTGTTTAGAGGATCTGGGGGGAAGATTTAGGAGGCTGGTTAGAGGAGCTTGGATTTAAAAAATGCAGGGAGGGAGCGGAGCAGCCATGAGCGTGTTTTATCTAAAACAGCTGCTCTGGCTCTGCTTTTAGCGTCGGTTTCTGATCTAAATCCTCTGTCAAACTCCGTCCCCCATTAAATGATTTACCCATTAGCTGTAATTCACTTGGACTTGTTGCACAGGGTTGGGAGATCGTATCTGGGGATGCGGGGACTTGCTTCTGTGTTGAAATTAAACGAAGTGTTAAACAGACCTTAATTGAGATGATACTTTTTTTTTTTTTTTTTTTACAGTGCTGGGGTTTTCCAAAACCAACACCGTTCAGTTTAAAGGGGACCGTAAGCCAGGGGTGTC
Source organism: Poeciliopsis retropinna (assembly GCA_010277075.1). Lineage (NCBI taxonomy): Eukaryota > Metazoa > Chordata > Actinopteri > Cyprinodontiformes > Poeciliidae > Poeciliopsis > Poeciliopsis retropinna. The sequence goes on from VMRM01000021.1 coordinate 6,242,563, forward strand.
CAAAGCTTAGAAAGTTAAGCTAATGAGGGATGAATCTGATTAAATATTTTAGCACATTTTAGCACTAGCAATTATACAACCATACGTCTTTGAAAAGCATCAGTAGAGCCTCCTGCGAGAATGCAGCAAGTGGTTTCTTGATGGTTGGTCAAAAACAAAACTCGTCTTTTTCAGAGCCACTGTACAGCGCAAATAGAAATAAAACATTCTGAAGTTCCACTGGGGTTGCTAGGTAACGGGCGGAGCTCTTCTGGGGTTGCTAGGTAACGGGCGGAGCTCTGCTGAGGTTGCTAGGTAACGGTGCAATTCCTGTGGAATGTAACTTTTCCTGGAAGCAGTCGAGGCCCAAATGGAAGTACAAAATGTTTTGAAAGGTTGCTTTTAAAACAGTTTGTGGATGCAGAAATGCTTCCATAACTTCCTCTGACGCATCTCTCTTCGCCAGGGATGTGTAACCCCAAGAACTACAGCGACTCTCCTGCCACCTCCAAGAGCACGGTGGAGGAGCTGCACCGCCCCATCCCCTCGCTGTTCCGCGCCCTGACGGAGGGCGACGCGCCCATCAACATGATGGTGGTGTCCTTCCCTGTGGCGGAGGAGTTCACGCACCACGAGAACCTGGTTTCCTTCCTGGAGTCGCTCAACAGCCAGCCGCAGAACGTGTCGGTGCCCGGGAACAGCATCCACACCGGCATCGATCCTCACGGTAAAGCATGTTCCTTCTCACCTCGTTTTTTTCAAAGTAGGGGGCCGAGGGCCATTTGACACATCTGGACTGATTTATTTATTTATTTTTATTTTTTTGCGGGTCCTCGACCTCAAATCATAAATAAATTAGGATAAAAGTACAACTTTTACATCAAAATGTACTCAAACAAAATGTCACATTCAACACAAAGTGATCATCTTTTCCAAGCTTTCTGTTGTCATGGTAACTCGGACCACATCAACTCATTGCTTTTAATTGCTGTGTTTATTAAAACCTGGCTAAATACATCAAGTGTTTTCATATTAAGACCTCTAGATCCTGATTTTATTTCTGAGGACAAAATATTTTTTCAGTTTTCTTCAATTGAGACCAAATTAATAAGCAAACTGGATTAATTTTGATTCACAAGCAAAACATGACAAAAGTGTCTCAAGTTTTGTATCTGCAGTCCCATTTCTACAAAATAAAATAGATATAAAGGTATTAAAAACTTCACAAATACAATCTATTGTTATTATTAAATACTATTATTACATATATGTTAAAATAAGATGGTTCATGGTTACTTTATTGTTGAACATTTTTGGTGATTTTAATTTTTTTTTTAACCCGCAAGAAATTTTAAACTGACAATTTTTTCCCCATTGACAGAAAGTTTGGACACCCCTGTTGCCACATCATTAGTGTGATTTATTTATTTTTTATGCAATGCAAAAATATTTCCTTCCAGGAGGTTTCCACATTCAGACAGAGTTGTTGAGGAAATCACCAGGAATTATCGTAAAATTCAGCAAAAAATATTCTGAAATGTTAAGAAATTAGTTTACCTCACGTTTCAACAAGCCACACAGCATCCTGGGTGCCCAAAGTGTGGTGTGGGGACCATTTATGGCCCTTAAAATGATTCAATCAGGCCCCTGACCTCAAGTCAAGTATGGTAAAAATTTTGCCAACTAGAAAACAATTAGAAATTGTCTATTTTTCTTTTAGTAGGACAACAGTCTGAAGCCCTTTTTATGTTCTGAATCTTTAGTGATATATTGATTAAATTGGTTTATTATTTAGCAGGTAAAAGTAAAAAAAAAAAAAAAAGCATAAAAATTACAATAAACTATTTTTTGCATTTTTAGTTTAATTAATTTTGTGGCTCACCAGCAATTTAAATTAAAGTTTGGACACAACACACCAAGACCAATCAAAACGTACAAAAAAATGTTGGAGATGGTCAACAAATAATCCGCAGTTTGTGGTTTTCTAGAATTATTTATTAATGCCTATTTATTTTCAAACTTCGGCCAATAAAGTCGGACCATTTTAAGTTATTATATGACATGTTAAATGTTAAGTAGCTTGTACTGAGTCCTAAGAGATTTTCCTGTATAAACAAAGGATAATATGTTAAAATACTTCTGTGTATTTTCACAACACTCCTCTAAGTTTTTCAGTGTTTTTATGTACAGACTCTGATAATGCAGAGCTTCAGTTCTTTCCATGTTTTTGTTTTAGTTTGCTGCTATTTGTTGGCATTTCACTCTTAAACCATTGCTATAAAGTTACAGCATTCCCACAAAGCTCAGCAGTTAACTCGTTACACCGACCCAAAACACATGGCCTCACTTAATTACAGCAAACCCATTAAGTAAAAGTAGAAACACTGAGGGCTAAAGGTAATTATGTGTTCTTGTGAACCATGTTTTGCTGAATCCGTGACTCAACCTGCTTCCTTTCCTTCCAGAGAAAATGTGCACGGTGGTTTACTTTGACGACTGTGTCTCTATTCGTCAGTGCAAGCAGTACTGTGAGTCAATGGGCGGATCAAAGTACCGCTGGTTTCACAACGCCTGCTGCCAGTGCATCGGCCCAGAGTGCCTGGACTACGGCAGCAAGGCCGTCAAGTGCTTGAACTGTCTCTTCTGACCCGAACCGATCCGATCTCTGGGCACATGTTGGCACCAAAAGACTGAGGGAAGAGAAACCCATCACTGTTATACGTTAGCATTCCTCAGTAACCATGTAAAATAAACCCCCGCCTTCTCCTTCCTCTCCTCCTCCTGCAAATTGTTTTTTATTCTGCTGTTACTGTATATTTTTAGATATGTCTTCCATAGTGTGTTTTTTACTAGAGGTGTATATGAATAATGTATTTTTGCAATTACTGTCAGCAAAATCCCAGTCTTGTACCAAATAAAGAAAAGATTTGGTAACTTAAGCGTTTGTGTTTCAAAGGCTAGTCTCAATTTAACAGAATTAAACCTCGTTTGTCTATTTTTCACTGTTCTTAAAGCTGCAGTGTGTAACTTTTATCAAAATATTTTCTACATATTTGTTGAAACTGTTATTATGCTGTGACAGAATGTTTTGAGACAGATAATCTGTAAAAAAAAAACAAAAAAAAACGAGCTTCTCTGCTTTCTCCCAGTGGTAACTAGAAACAACCAATCAAAACCAAGAGGCGGGGCTTAGCGCTGTCAATCACTCTTCATGTGGCACCACTGAATACTAAGGCCAGTTAGCATGGCCAACAATAATGTTGGATAAATGGTTTTCCTGTAACTTTAAGGTGTTTCTGTACCATTATCATATTTACAGCAAGTACGACATTGATTGGCAGCGCTAAGATCCTCCCCCTAGTTATGATTGGTTGTTTTTGGTCAAAGTAATACATTTCTTGAGATGTCACAACATAGTAATAATTTAACAAACATAAAAAAAAAAAGAAAAAACATATTTTTTTATTTTTTAAATAAAAGTTGCACACTGCAGCTTTAAAAGATATCATAGTTCTGTAGTTACCGTTAATAGTTTGATTTTTGACTCATGAAATCCTGCTGGTTTGGTTCTTCTAGGCCTGAATGCTGTAGTAGTTAGAGTAAGATTCAGAATCTTATGTTTAACCTATTTACAAACCATCAATCATATTCAGTTTTAAGTCCAGTTTTTCAGTAGGAGTTTCTGCGTCCAATAAATAAATGTTGGTCATTTGGAGTTCCACAAGGCTTCATTCTAGGAATCCTTCGAGATTTAATCTCCCTGTTTATAATTTTAGTTTAAATGACGAAATTTAAACCCAAAAAACTTATTTTTTTTGTAACGTGCATAGAAAACAGGTGAATTAGTTTTTCTCATCTTTACATGTGGCGTTCCACAAGGCTCCATTCTTGGTACCATTCTGATCTCCTTTTTTGTGAAATCCTTTCGAATCCATTTGTTGAGATTATATTCTGCCTAATATGGCCTGGCCCTAATACTAAGATTTATTTTTATTAAGAAAATAAAGTCATAATGTTATGGTGATACAGTTATATTTCTTTAACTTTATGAAAATAAAGTAAAAAAAAAAAAATTAGAATAAAGTTGTAAAAATACAACTTTATTGTATTATAAAGTTGTAATAATAAAACAATTAAATGAGGAATGTTAGGAATCTTATTAAGTTATACTTGAATTATCGGTTTTACCAATAAAAAATATAGACTTTTATGCTATAATGGTGAAAAATATGGAGAAATTGTTTTTTTTATAAGACATACATACTGAACCTGTAATGCTTTTTGTTTTTAATCCAAGAAACAAATAAATTCAGTAGTATAAAACAACACGTTTCAGTCACCGTAAGAGACTACTTCTTTAAAAAGATTATTTTAAAATATCTGCTCATGCTTGTTATATTTACATGGAAAAGGTGTGTCACAGAAGTTAACGGGTAAATGTTTCTCCCAGTTGCCCTTTCTGCCTCTCTAATCTTAGCTCAGTGTTTCACAAGTCAGGAAACGCATCATTTCCTGGGGAAACAACGTTGTTATTCTTCCATTCTGGTCCACAGGTGTTCAGCTCTCAATGACCATCTCATGCAAGCCAAGAGGAAAACATTCCCTGATGCCAATCTCTCGCCACCGCACACAAATGCTCTTTGTTGTGCCAGTGCACTTTCAAAAAGCAGCGGGACGCCCTATCACTGATTATGTTCCCAATTGGCATGCCACAGCAACGTGCACAGACTCATCTTGCAGGCGTACAATGGAACCTTGTCTGTCCCTTTCTTTTTAATTATTATTATATCGAGCCCTGACCTCGTTTCGCCACTGCAGCTGTGGTTTTGGGTGCAGACGGAGCCAACAAAAGATCATCAGAGGACTAATTTGTTTCATATGTCCCGATGACCACCAGCTCTGAATCCCAACCACAGAGCCTTGGGAAAATACGTGTGACTCAGAATAGCAAATGGTTTCCCCAAATTTAGTTTGCGCCGCTGCTCAGAGCTCTGTTTGACAGTTCCACCACCTGAAAGAAATCAGAAGTGAAGCTGAGATCAAAATGATACCACAGTCTAAACATTCTCCAAACCTAATTTGGCCAAAACACAGAGGATATTTATCACTGCACTGCTCAGACCTGGCAGTAAAAACCTGAAGGAGTCCAAACACCAAGCCTGTAATGTTTGTTGTTTGGGTGTCCTGGCCTGACGCTGCATTATTGGGTTAAATAATTACAGGGGACAAATGTAAAGGTGGGTTTAAAAATAACCACAATTATTTTTAGAATAAAGATTCAATAAAGAGCATCTCTGAACTGCAAAAATACAAAATCTTACCAACTATTTTTGATCCTGTCAACTATTTTACAGGACTTCAGTAAGATATCGGAGCTTGTTTTAAGTCAATATAAGTATTTTTGTCTAGTTTCCAGTGCAAATATCTTAGTGCACTTGAAATAAGATAAAAATCACCCAAAAATAACTTTTCACAGACTATAGGAACTTGTTTTTAGTTAACAATTACTTAATATTGAATGAAAAGTTTTAGTTGCCCAGGCAGATTATTTTACTTTTAACATGGAGAGAATATCTTGTTATAAGTGAAATAATCTTCCAGTGGAACTAGGAACTTTATATAATATCAATATTACGTATAAATTTATTTGCACTGAAAATTAGACAAAAGATACTTGGTAAGATTTTGTATTTTAGCAGGGTGACAATTTTGGGTCATGGACATGAAGAACAATTTCTTTTTCATTTAATTTGTGAATAAATTTGCTGAAGCGCCAAGCCAAGCATTGATCCAAATCAACAGAAGAACAGACTCATAAGAGGAAAATTAAAGTTTCTAAAATGATGAAACCTCAGTCTAAAAATAAATCCAGCAGGAATTAAATGCTAGAAATGAATCAAATCGTTTTTACTAAAGTAATCATTGACACCCTTTAAAACTTTACTTTTGTCTTCTAAACAGACATGGTTGTTTCTCTGTTTTATTTAGCAGGAAAAAGTTTAGATTTTATGGTGTAATTTTGTTAACCTCACAAAAACCTGACAAATTTAAGACTTGCTGTAGATCATAAGCTGAAGCTCAGCTATCCCAAGACCAAACGGTCGTAATGTTGCTTCCTCCTCTGGATCTGCAGCTCATTAAACGTGGACTGAGATGAACGGAGGGGACAAGCATCCTGTGGCTTTATGAATCAGCAATGAGAGATAAAAAGGAGAGGAGCCATCTGACTTATCCATCACACAGTTTAAAAGCCAGCATCTGACATGAACAGATTATGTGTTTGCATAAACGTCCCTGACCCAACTCCTTATTAGTTTAAAAATATGGAAACGTGCCTCTAAACGCAACAGGAATATCAAATATTCAAGATTGTTTTGACTGTGTTGCAAAAATATTTAGTCTGAATCAGGCATTTGATTGATAACACATCTTTGCAACTACGTCACAATCATTAGTGGCGCCATGATGGAGGTCGGAAGTGAGGAACGGGAGTGTTGAACAGAGAGATTAAAATTGTTTTCTCAAATTGTTTTTTACAGTTTATTTATGGTTTCTACTTATTCGAGTCAAACTAATTTGTCTGTGAACGTAACACACCTGGTTGGGCTCATAGACGACGTTATTTACATAAATTGCATATAGCTAGCTGAGAAACTGACCCATACCTCCTTCCTCTTGATGTGTAGATCAAATCACCAACTTTGCCTGAATTCACACCACATTATTTATATCATCGCGGTATAAACAGTTACATTAAAAACGTACAAAAGACTAAATGCTAACCAGTTTTTCCCCCCATACATGCTAGGCTACATGACGCATTGTCTTCTGGTTACCAATGATTAGACGTAGCTTCTCCAGAATGGGATCTTTAATGTCTTTCTAATCACACTTACTTATAAAATATGAACGTTAATCTTCTTACCTTGTAGAAAGTTTTCAAGTGTTAAAAATATTTAGCTTATTGTATTTTCTTGACCTTAAAATGACACAAAAGGCTCAGCAGACACAAAACAACATAACAAAAAAGCTTGTGTACAAATAAGTCTAATTTTAATTTTTGTTTAAAACATGTTTGTTTTTCATTCAGTAAAGTTTCTCACAGTGGGTGAAGAAGTCAGATATTTTATTATGCAACACTTCACTGTAATAAAAAGGGTAATATAACTACTCCTAATTTTCCCCCAAAAAAAGTTACTTAAATAAATGTAATTGAGTAAACTGAGTAGTTACTACCTACCTCTGGATATTAGATATTTAATTTTTATTTACTTGTCGGGTGTGCTTTACCTAAATATCAAATTTAACTGCATTTCCCATGACGCACTTGTGCATTCACGCATGCGCTGTAGAGTTTATTTGGTATACACACAACCGGAAGCTCCACTGTGGGATTGCCCGACCAAGACTTGGTAAACTTTATATTCTTTTAAATCTTACCCTCTAAAAATTAGAAAACGGCTGTCTGAAAATACGTTTTTGCATCTGCCTGTGGATTTATGAGGGTAACCAGTGAGTATTTCTGAATATGTCAGCGGGGTTTTGTCGTAACCGACATGTTTCCAGCTAGCCGAAGTAACGTTAGCAGATGGGCCCCTTCTCCATTCAGACCAGAGCTTAACTTTATGGCTGTTTGAAGGAAAATGCGCTTCAAATTAGGCATTGACAACAAATTGTGGTATTATTACAGCAGTGTAATTAAACGGGGTCGGTTGTGTGGAGTTAGTTTGCTCAAATGGGGCAGAAATTAATTGTAAATTGTGATGTCGATCTACCAAAGCAAACAAGGAGGAGATTAAAGTTGACGCTGCTGATGCTGATTAGTCGTTTTCTACAGTTTAAGCCAGTGTTATATTTACACAGTGATTTGTATAACTGGTCATTTCTGTATTGTTGTATTGCGCCATGTTTATTTTACAGATAACAGCTGCGTTAGTCCTTAAAGCCACATCTCCTTTTAGGGTCATTTCATCTGCTTCCTAATACACTTTACAGCAGCTCAGGTTCCTTTTTGTTTTCGTTGCTGCAGTAATAAATCAAGTTACTACCCTGTTTTTCAAGCTGTCTGCAGGCATCAGACACATGAGTGGTAGGGTCACATAATGAATAAATGACTGTATGTTGTTGTTTTTGAATGGCAGAAGCCCCATCTGCTGGGTGGAGACCACAGCTGCAATCAAGAGGTTGTCGTTTGTTTGGGCTGACTGGGCTTTAAGTTTGGAGTTTGCAAATCACTTGTATAATATTTCTCCTTGCTCAGGTTGAGCTTACTCGGTTCTGCTTTTGTTTCCACACCTGAGATGAAGAGATGTGTTAGAAAATGTGTCAATCATGTTTTGTTTTAAAATATCTAAGCTGATATGGGGTTGAATATTTTACTATTTAAATCCTGATCACAAGAAGCTGACTAAAATTAAGTTGCTTTTTAGATTTTTACTTAATAGTTGGCATATTTCTAAATCGTATTTCTTTATTTAGACCCATTCAGTAAGAAGGAATATTATTAAAAAGTCATATAGATTAATTTAACAAAGATAACAACTTTATTTCTCTTAATTATAATGATTTCCTGATAGGAGCGAACAAAACATGACATTAAAAATTAAAATATTACATCAGATGTACATAGAAAACTATGTGTGCTTAATGAAAAGTATGTTTAATGTTTGCATGAAATGCCTGGAGGTAAACTGCTTCACTAAATGTCAGGAACAAAATGACAAAAATGTCAAAATGGTGGAGAAATGACAAAAATCACCCTGGATCTTTGATTGTTTGTCACACACAGGCACAATTTGTTTCTTTTTGTAAAATATAGATAAAAGATAACCAAAAAATATCAGTTTGAGCTGTTTTTTATTCTAATTCAGCAATAATTTGTATCATATCAAGACCTGCAGCTGTTGCTTGAATTAAAAGGTCAGTCAAAGATAAAAAATTAATACAATTTATACTCTTGCCATTAACAATTATTGAAGTAATTGATTGTTCTTACAATTAATCGAATAAAATATTGGCCCATTCTGCAGCTTTTTCATTAAACAACTCAAGCTTTTTAAATGCACTATTATAAATACATTAAAATTTTTTAGATAAACATAAATGTGCTACAACTAACATTTAATTAATTTAAAAATCTATTTATTATTTTGACAAGTAATTGACTAATTTGATAAAAATGGGCACATTCTGCAGATTTTTTATTTAACTACTGAAGCTTTAACATTAGAAAAACATTACATAAAAATAAGGGTTTTCTTTTTATTTTGAGTTAAAAATGTTTGTATGTTTGAACAGTTTTGACTTAGTTACTGCTCTGAATATGTTCTTTCAGCAATTGGCCTTTTTTTGGCTCTGTGTACTTCAGTTAACGATTACTCGATTACTAAATTAGTGAACGATTATTTTTATAATAGATTAATTACTTCTAATTGGACTAAAAGCCCTGATAATTTGCTTCAATATCTCACATTGATTACTTTAGAGTTACTTTTTGTCAATCAGGTCACATTAAAATTAGGATTTACTGTAGGAAAAGTGTTGCGTTGACTCCTGTTGTTCCTATTTCCACCCATGTCTCCACCTGTGTAGGTGCGATGGAGGCGTGACGTGTCGGTCAGTGGAGCGATACGACCAGATCAGACATGACCGAGTGCTTCCTGCCGCCCAGCAGCAGCCCTGCAGAGCAGCGCCGGGCCGATCACCCAGGAGGCGTGGCCCGCACCCCGAGCTCCGAGGAGATCAGCCCCACCAAATTCCCGGGCCTGTACCGCACCGGCGAGCCGTCACCGCCTCACGATGGACATCATCACGAGCCGCCGGACCCATACATCTCAGACGACGACAAGGAGCACAGCAAGAAGAAGAACAAGTTCAAGAAGAAGGAGAAAAGGAGTAAGATGTGGCTTCACTTTTTGAAAGTTTTGATTTTTATTTGTATAGCACATCTTAGGAACAGTCATAAAAATCCAAAGTCATAAAACACTGATTTCCTGTAAATCTAGGCTAAAAACCCACCTATTTAGAGTTGCTTTGAACTTTGATAAATGAAACACTGAACAACATTTTGATGTGTAACGACAACACTTGACAAAATGTAATGTTTACTTGTTTACTCTGTGGAGGAGCGACGTTGTGATGACTTCCTGAAGGAAGAAAGTTTCAGAAAAAGCAGAAGTTTTTAAAAAGACAGAGGTCCAATTTCCAGGTGTTAAATTACGAATATGCCACTTTTAAATCCAATGAAGATAACATAGTTACTTGATTATGCTATAAAATAGCACTATGTGCCTGGAAAACGCATAATACTGCACCTTTAAAGCAAAATTCACGGCTGAGCAGAGCAGTCTTACTCTCCTTGCTCATCTTTTTACTCATTTTTGCGACTCTGCATTGCTGACCGCAGTATAAGACCGCGCTGCTTTGAACTCAGTAGGCCTCCACGAGAGACTCTTTTTGGTCAAAATTAGTAATGCGATAAATCTGCATTATGTAGCATTAATCTGTTAAATGTTTTAGATTAAATGCATGATAAATGTGCATCTGTATGCAGCCATTTTCATGTCAGAGTGCAAACATTGAGTTGGGGGCGGGGCCAGCAACAACTTATTTTGATTTAAAGTATCAGGAGGACCTTGAAGAGCTAATAGGCAGAACTGAGCAGACTATAGTCTTATTATCTATGAATGATTTTGTGCAAAATATGTAGCCAAAAGACCCTTTTCTAATGTGTTCATAGGTCACCTCTAAAGCAATTAGAGCTGGTTAAAGACTTTTGCACAGAACTGAACATTGCTGATACGGCAGGACAGTGCATTTATGAAAACAGATAAGAGATGTTTCCACTTTCCCATCCTGTTCTCGCCCAGAGCGTGGGCTGTTTGTCCATTTTGTGTCATCATTTTTCCACATCTGGAAGCAGCTCCCACCACACACTGCAAAAAACACAAAATTGAAATACCAAAAGTAGTTTTGGTCTAGTTGCTAGTTCAAACTAGCAACTAGTTAGTTTGCTGCAAAGTGCTGCATTCCTGTGCAGCACTTTGGTGCAGTTTTACACCTGTTTTTAAAGTGCTATATAAATAAATTTGACATTGACATTGACAAACATCTCACTACACTTGATATAAGACAAAACTAACTTAAAAGTAATTTTTCAGTAAAACATAGCAACTTGTTTTAAGCTAATAATTTCATAATATAGAAGTAAAAGAAGAGATACTTTATAACAAAATGACTCAAGTAAAAGTAAAAAGTTCGGCACAGTAAAAATACTCCTAAAAGTATATTTTCCCCAATTCAGTCTAACTGAGTAAATGTAATTACGAGCGAACTCTGATCAGTGTTATTGCTGTTTTATTTATGTAAAACAAACTCTCATCTATTGCTGAAAATATAGTGCTGCCTTATTTAAAGTGTAATAAGATCTTTATAGTAGAAACTAGAGTTGGTGAGATTTTGTGTTTTTGCAGTGTAGTGACCCAGTGAGAGAAAGGAGGGAGTGGATGATTCCCAGTGAAGGTGTGGAAGAGTCGACTGGCTGGAAATCCAGCTAAACGACGTGTTTTTAGAGAGGAGAGTTGCTGAGGGAGCTGAGCTAAATCAGTGGCTGACCTCTTTTCCCCGTTCTCTCTCTTCACCGTCTTCCTGTTTCTGTTTTGCTGCCGTCGTCGTTCAAACCCTGTAGGAGCGTTTGATTTTTATTTTTTTCCCCTCCTCTCAGATTTAACCCCGTTTCTTCCTCGTGTTACAGCTGAGGGATACGCCGCCTTCCAGGAGGACAGCTCGGCGGACGAAGCCGAGAGCCCGTCCAAGATGAAGCGCTCCAAGGGAATCCACGTGTTCAAGAAGCCCAGCTTCTCCAAGAAGAAGGAGAAGGACTTCAAGGTGAAGGAGAAGGAGAAGGGCCCCAAGGAGGACAAGGCGAAGGAGAAGAAGTCCAAGGACCTGACGGCCGCCGACGTGGTCAAACAGTGGAAGGAGAAGAAGAAGAAGAAGAAGCCAGCCTCAGAGGCTGAGCCGGTCCCGGTGGAGACCCCCACCGTCAGACCCATCTTTGGAGCGCCGCTGGCCGAGGCTGTGAAGAGGACGGCTCTGTACGACGGCATCCAGCTGCCGGCCATCTTCAGGGAATGCGTGGACTACATCGAGAACTACGGCATGAAGTGTGAGGGCATCTACAGGGTCTCAGGTACTTAATTTGTTTATCATGCAGCATCAGTTCACAATTTATCTAAAAAACACAATTTCATTCAATTATGTTGACCCAAGATGTTCAAAGTAGGGTCCAGGGGCCATTTGTGGTACCTGGAATATTGAATTGACTACAATTTAAGAATAAATGAGGACAAATCTCAGATTTTTCTTTTTAGATGTGGTTAATATGGACTTAAAGTTTTGTTATAATAATAGCAGAGTTGGTTAGTAACTATTTAGATTTACTCACTCACATTTATTTGAGTAATTTTTGGAAAAAATTTACTTTTAGTAGTATTTTTGCGACACTGACTTTAATTTTTTATTATTCAGTATCACTACTCTTCTTTGAGTAAAATTTCTGGATTTTCTGCCCACTGAAGCTTCACCCTTGCTAGCTCACTTGTCAGCTTGCTATACTCAAGTAAGAATAGCACTACTTCATCATATTTTTAGTGTAGTAAAAGTAAAAATTAGCCCTCCAAGAAGTTACTCAAGAGTAAAGTTAGATAGCTTTCCTTATATCCATCGTGGTTAAATGCAAATTTATGTTTTTCTTGGGCATTGGCTCACTTCTCTTTCCAACCCATATGAGTCTTAAGTCTTAAAATCCTTTCAGAAAGGTCTTAAGAAGTCTTACATTTGAGTTGTTGAAACCTGAAGAACCCTGGTTGTTAGAACAAAGCCTTTCTTCATCTCTTCGTTGCAGGTATGAAGTCCAAAGTGGATGAGCTGAAAGCAGCCTATGACCGGGAGGAGTGTCCCTGCCTGGAGGAGTACGACCCGCACACGGTGGCCAGCCTGCTGAAGCAGTACCTCAGGGAACTGCCGGAGAACCTGCTGGGCCGGGACCTGACCCAGCGTTTCGAGGACGCCTGCGGCCGGCCGGCGGAGGCTGACAAGCTGGCGGAGTTCCACAAGCTGCTGGCCGAGGTGCCGGCGAACAGCCGCCTGCTGCTCTCCTGGCTCGTCACGCACATGGACCACGTCATCGCCAGGGAAACGGACACCAAGATGAACATCCAGAACATCTCCATCGTCCTCAACCCGACCATTCAGGTCAGCAGGCAGACCGGACCGCAGTAGGAAAAATATCTGGGTCTAGATTTATCTGGTGTTAGTCTAAAATAACTGTCCGTTGGTTCATCCATCCACCCATTGGTTCACCCATCCACTGAACGGAACATCAATCCATCCGTCCAGCTGTTCATCTACTTGGATGGATGGACGGATCTGCCATTGAGCGATTAATTCATCATACATCCGTGTAATCCATCTAGCCATAATTGTTTCCATCAATAATTCATCAATATATTTTTTCTTTATCATCTATCTATCAGTTTGTTCATCCGTCCATCTATCCACCCTATGCTTGTAGTAGTTTCCATATTTAAAATATGTCCGTCATATAAATGTGATTAATTATTTTAAATCTGAGCGTTGCCATGTAGTGGTAGAGTGGTCACCCTGTTTACTGAAGCTTTAGTCCTCGACGCAGCCACCCTCGTTTGATTTCTGCCTTTGCTTCGTGTCCCCCCATCATCCGCTTTGTCTCTCTGCCCATTTCCTGTCTGGTAACTCAATGAAGACAACTAATGCCAAAAAATCTTCAAAGTTAGACTCATAAAATACCTTAAAACTCTCTGATTTTGAATCCGGAAAGTGAAATTATGACATAAAAAGTTAGTAGCAACCCTGAGCGTTCTGCTAGCAACAAGCTTAGTGAGTTTTTATTGGTTCTCACATGAGTTCATGTCTGACCCCCTGGCCCAGTTCAGTGCAGCTAATTTATCCCCACTGGAGCCGTCTCTACGGCTGTTCCACTTATTCTGAGCCAGAAAGACGTCTGTTCAAACAAGCATGCAGGAATCCAGGATCAGTGTAATGAGGACAAGTAAATATTCAGAGAAGCTGCTCCAGAAACCTTTCAGCTGGCAGGTGGGAACATTTCACTCTGCAACAAACACCAAGATGAACATCCAGAACATCTCCATCGTCCTCAGCACGGCCATTCCAGTCATCAGGCAGACCGGACCGCAGAACGGAAAATATCTGGGTCTAGATTTATCTGCTGTTAGTCTAAAACATCTGTCCGTCTATCCATCGGTTCATCCATCTGTTTGTTCATTCATCCATCAGTTCATCCATCCGTTTGTTCATTCATCCATCAGTTCATCCATCCGTTTGTTCATTCATCCATCAGTTCATCCATCCGTTTGTTCATTCATCCATCGGTTCATCCATCCGTTTGTTCATTCATCCATCGGTTCATCCATCCGTTTGTTCATTCATCCATCGGTTCATCCATTCGTTTGTTCATTCATCCATCCATCCATTGGTTCATTCATCCATCCATTGATTCATCCATCCATTCATTGCTTCATCCAACCATTCATTGGTTCATCCGTCCATCCATTCATCCATCCATCTATTGGTTCATCCAGCCATGCATTGTTTCATCCATCCATCCATTGTTTCATTCAACCTTTCATTCAGTCATACCTTGGTCTGTTCTTTCATCCATCCATCCATCCATCCATCCATCCATTTATTCATGTAGTCATTGGTTCATCCATCCATCCAGTCATCCATTGGTTTGTCCATCACTCACTCACTCACTCACTCACTCACTCACTCACTCACTCACTCACTCACTCACTCACTCACTCACTCTCTCTCTCTCTCTCTTTTTTTCCCTCCATCCATTAGTTACACTTATTCTGAGTCAGAAACCGTCTGTTTAAATAAACACGTCTGGTCCAGGATCAGTGTAATTTACAGAGAAGCTGCTCCAGAAACCTTTCAGCTGGCAGGTGGAAACATTTCGCTCTCCTTCCTTTCAGATTGGGAACCGTGTTCTCTACATCTTCTTCACCCACGTGAAGGAGCTGTTTGGGGACGTCGTCCTGAAGCCGGTGGTGCGGCCGCTCCGCTGGTCCAACATGGCGACCATGCCCGCTCTGCCTGAGACCCAGGACAACATCAAGGAGGAGATTCGGCGGCAGGTTGGTTTCAGTCCACCATCTTTTCGTCTTTTTCTCGTTTTCATCGGCTCAATGTATAAAGAAGGAAGCATGATTGCAAAGGAACTGTTAAAGTCGTAACTTTTTAGAAAAAATTCCTTTTTGGAGTAGTTTTTAACATAAACTACTATATCTAGACTTTTACTTGAGCGATATTATGGTGAAATATAATCCAGTATAAATATCTGGATTCTTTACGCACTGAATGAAAAACAATCATGTCTTAATCAGAAATGTATCAAACCCAGACCTGCAGTTTAAGTCAAAGTGAGAACTCTTGTTTGTACACAAGCTTTGTTGTTCTCAAGTTGTTTTCTAGTTTCATAAGTTTTATGTTGAAAAAAATGTTATGTTAATGTTTCTTCTGGCTTCATTTGTTTTTTGTAATTATTAGTTAGTATTGTAGTAATTTATTTGTCTTTAAAATAATAGCGTTTGCATATGATTTATTTTTTTCTGTCTGACATTGTAAAATAATAATTAAGAAATTATGATACGGTAGTCAGCACTTAGTAGCCTTTTTATCAAATGCTTTTTTTACTTTCACTTGAGTAAAATATGTTAGAGTGGTACTCTTACTTGTGTATTCTGCCTACCTCTGATTAAACGTAAGTTTTATTCATTTATTTTTTTTAAACAATTTTTCTGTTAAAAAAAAAAGAATCCAAATTGTAAAAATTTGGATTCCAGCGGGTTTGATCTTAAGTTTTCCATAGGACAAAACTCTAATATCCTTAATACATGCAGCTGTATTTACATGTTTTTATGCTAAATTAAATTCCTAACCTGTGATTAGATCACAATTTTGACATTTTAGGGATCTTTATTTTTATTTATTTCTGTTTCCAAATTTTTAAAAAACATTTAAAATGAAAGACAAGAAAAAATGTTTATTTTTTACAGCTTGTAAGAACAAGCATTTCAAAAAGTGTTTACAACAGAGTGAACCTCAAAGATTTTAATTCTTCCATGGTTGTTCTAATTTATGTGCTTTATGTTTAACCAACTTATAATTCTGAACTCAAATGTCCAGAAAGGCATAAAAACTAACAAAAAACATGTATGAATGAGTCTGAATAGTTTGGAAATGCTGTAGAAACCCAGACTTAGTGTTGTTTCAGCCGTTTGTTGTTGTGTTGGATGCCTCGTTATCTTGGATCAGTGTGAACCAGTGAAGATGTGTGTGTCCAGGAGTTCCTGCTGAACTGCCTGCACAGAGACCTGCAGGCGGGCGTGAAGGACCTGTCCAAGGAGGAGCGGCTCTGGGAGGTGCAGAGAATCCTGACGGCTCTCAAACGCAAACTGAGGGAGGCCAAGCGGCAGGTAATGCTCCCACTCATCTGGAATGATCAGTTATAGATGAAGGAAAACTCAGGAAGCAAAAAAAAACAACAACAGACATTTAGCTGAATCCTGCATGAATTCAGATTTATCCATTATTAAAATAATGGAATTAGATTGTTTTAATCAATAACTGTAGCTCGATCATTATGCTTATAACAAGACATTTTCCCCACGTTACAAATAAATTAATCTGCTATTGGAACTAGAACTTTTTCATCAATATTAAGGAATTATTTACCTAAAATAAGCTCATATTTCTTTATGAAATATGAGCTTATGACAAGACATTCTTCTCATGTTAAAAGTGAAAAAATCCGACAATGGAAATAGAAATTTTATTCAATTTTCATGAATTATTGACCTAAAACGATTCTGAAAAGTTGCTTGTAAATTTGTTTTATAATAACATATTTGAACTAGTAACTAGACCAAAAATACTTGGTAAGATTTTGTTTTCTTTGAATCTACATCAGATTTTCCTGTAGCTTGTAAAGCTTATTTCTATTATATTCTTTTTTATTTGTGTTGCTTCAGGAGTGTGAGAGTAAGATAGCACAAGAAATCGCCAGTCTTTCAAAGGAGGATGTGTCCAAAGAGGAAATGACTGAAAACGAAGAGGAAGTCATCAACCTGCTTTTAGCGCAGGTGACTCAATCATACATTTTCGTGTGACTAAATCAACAGCATGCCAGTAAATTCTGAATTAAAATTCTGCATAACTTCTTTTGGGTGATCAGGAGAATGAGATCCTGACCGAACAGGAAGAGCTGATCGCACTCGAACAAGTGCTGCGGAGGCAAATCGCCACTGAGAAGGAAGAAATCGAGAGGCTGAGGGCGGAAATCGCAGACATCCAGAGGTAAGAGAAGAACAGAGAATGGTTTTAATTATGATTATGTAATTGTTGCGTGGTAACGGTGGTGTGTTTCCTCATCAGTCGGCAGCAGGGTCGCAGCGAGACGGAGGAGTATTCCTCAGACAGCGAAAGTGAGAGTGAAGATGAGGAAGAGCTGCAGATGATACTGGAAGACCTGCAGAAACAAAACGAGGAACTAGAGGTGAGAAACGTTCAGGATGGTTTAACAGCCCCATGCCAGCCTGTTTGTGGAACAGAGTGTAAAGTTAAAAGAAATGCTTGATAAAACTCTAAGAGCTTGCAAAAGTATTTCTACCCTTTAAACATTTTTACTTTGAAACAAAAATTTAACAAGCATTTGTGCTTAATTCTGTTTAAGCCTCCAAGAAATTATTAAACTACTACAATCGTCAACTACTTTAGTAGTCAATTAATCGTTGACTGGAGTTTACAGACTGAAAAAAGGCCATTTGCTGAAAGAAAAACACACTGACAGCAGTAATTAAACCAAAACTATACAAATATGTTGCATATTTACATTTAAGATTCAAATGAACCATCCAGTGACTTAACTTAGCTTTACCTGGTTCATATTAAGTAAAAAATCTCCTGCTAATCCCCTTTTGCATCCAATTATTAATCAGTTAATCCAAAAACTAGTTAGCAGATCAGCCCTACACTATATTGATAAGTTAAGCAGAAAGATCTGAGCCTTTCACATGTTGATGTTAGAAGGATTTTACAGCTGCATCGTTTACTACAAATGATTAAGTGTTCGCTAAAGAAATGCTGTGTTACTGGATGTTATACAAAAATACAAGCGTAGAGAAATTACTCATGAGAAAAAGAAAAAAGTCTTAATGACAGTACTAATAAAAACCCAGCCCATAATAATGAACAAACTTGTCTTTAAGAGTAAGAGCGTAAAACAATATAACAATAAAACAATGTATGGTGTCAGATCAACCAGTAGGACTTGATTAAAGAAACAAAGTAAAGATTTCTAAGTCTGCTAAAATTATTTTTGCATTTTTAGAAACTAAATGTTTATTTTGTCATTGAAACAAGAAATAAAATTGTTTATTTGCATCTTTTGATGTATTTTAAATATTTTATATAAAGGCTTAAGCATTTAGATAAAAAAGCTGCAGAATTTGGTGATTTTTGTCTCAGATCAATCGTCAGAACAATCAATCAACAGAATAATTAATTAATTGTGAGAATAACATATTAATCGACAGAACAAAAGGTTATTTGTCACAACAGTCAATTAATCAACAGAATAATTGATTAATAGTCAGAACAAGCAATTAATTGTGACAATAATTGATTGTGAGAATAGTTTGTCATCAGAATACTTGATTAATCAACAAAGTAATTTATTAATCGTGAGTATAATATATTAATAGAATGATCTATTGTCAGAACAAAAGATTATTTGTCACAACAATTAATTAACAGAATAATTGATTAATAGTCAGAAAAAGCAATTGATTGTGACAATAATTGATTGTGAGAATAGTTTGTCATCAGAATACTTGATTAATCAACAAAGTAATTTATTAATCGTGAGTATAATATATTAATAGAATGATCTATTGTCAGAACAAAAGATTATTTGTCACAACAATTAATTAACAGAATAATTGATTAATAGTCAGAAAAAGCAATTGATTGTGTGAATAATTGTCAGAATAATTGATTAATCAACAGAACAATCAATTAATTGTGAGGATAATACATTAATCATCAGAGCAATTGATTAATTGTCAGACCAATCTTTTAATCAACAGAATAATTGACTGATGGTGAGAATAATCAATGACTAAAATAGTTGTTAGTCGCAACCACTAAAGTATTGACATTGTTTCCTTCCAGAACAAAAACACCCATCTGAACCAGGCCATCCACGAGGAGCAGGAAGCCATCCTGGAGCTCCGGGTCCAGCTCCGCCTGCTGCAGAGCCACAAGCAGCAACAGCAGCAGCAGGAGCTAACCGTCCCGCCGCCGGCCGAACAAGCTCCTCCCCCTCAGCCGAGCCCAGGGGCCCGCAGCGAGGAACAAACCAAACGCTCCATCTCCACCGTGGCCGCCACCGGAGACGCACCCGTTCCAACCAACGGGAAGCCACTGAAGGATCCTTCAAAGCCGTCACCGAGCAAAGACAGACGAGACACCAACATGTGAGATGAGCGACAGTCATCTCACATACAGTTCACCTGTAGCATTGGTTACCAAAAACAGGAAACTGAACACCTGTAAAATCTGCGGCATTCTGACTTTGTTTCCCTTCACTGCAAAACAGAAAATCTAGAAACAGAGAAGCAGCTGTCGCAGATGACCGGCTACCTCTGTGGAAACTCCCAGGGACCATTTCATTTAAATCTGCTGTGCCAAGCCCGTTTAAAAGAGGATTAGAGGGTGACGATGATGGATGTGAGAGAGATTAGAGTTTATTTTTCACTGATAATTAAATCAAGAAATTATCACAAAATGTAAGATTGTTGCAAGTCCCTCAAATTTGACATCACTGACCACTGTGCCATAACTCAAGTCGCCAGAGAACCACGAATACGAGCGCTGGAGGACTTCTGATCGGTCTCTCTGTATATTTTAAACTTCAGTATCATTCTAACACTATACATACACTGCAAAAACACAAATCTTACCAAGTATTTTGTCTTGTTTCTAGTGTAAATATCTTTGTACCCTTTAAATATGACAAAATTAACTTACAATTAGCTTTTCAGCAAGATATAGGAGCTTGTTTTAGGTCAATAATTACTTGATTATTGACTTCTATTGGTAGATTATTCCACATATTTTATAATAAACAGGCACTGCCCTGTTACCTAGCAACCCCAGCCAATCCCAGCCCTTCACCTAGCAACCCGATTCTAGTTCGACTGGTGGATTATTTCACTTATAACATGGGAAAAATGTCTTATGAGTGAAATAATCGACCAGTGAAACTAGTTCTGTATCGTCAGTAATAAGCATTTACTTAAAACAAGCTCATATATCTTGCTGAGAAGTTACTCATAAGTTATTTTTGTCTTATTTCAGGTGCATAAAGACATTTGTACTAGAAGCAAGACAAAAATACTTAGTTTTTGCAGTGTGTCATGCTCAACAAATGCCCTGATTTAATTTACAGCTTTTTAGTTACTTATATAGCTCTGTTGCTGGTTTTGGAAATGAAAACTGGAGCAGAAAAACCTTGATTCCATCACAACAAAATGTAAACAAGTGCACTCACCGGAAACATGGAGATTTACGTTTAATGTTGATGTAGCACATCTGTGGGTATGTTTTATGTGGGATGTGTGAAAAAACCACTGAAGGTTGTTGTAGCTTATTTGTGTGCAGTTTATTTTTATTATTAATATAGTTGTGTTCCATCATTTCATGACAGATCCTTGACTCCTGGAAAGGACTGTCATCATTCAAATGCAATTTAAAGCGAAGGCATTGCCTTTATTGTAAATTATAGCAATGTATTTTGATCTCTTATGTTCTCATATGTTGATTTTTATATCATTACAGATTTGTAGAGATAATTATAGTGTGGCTGCCCATGCTTTCGTCTCAGGCTGGATATAACTGTATTAATCCTGCGACTGAAACCTACACAAGAGCTTCTCCTGGGGCTATTTTCACATTGTTTGGAGCTTTTGTACCAGACTGTTGCTGGCAGACTAATGCTGTGAAGAATAAAGTGTTGATCTGAATCTCTGTTTGTTGCTCACAGCCTGAAAGTTTGGGGGTTTTACGCTGAAAGTGTCAGAATTTTCCACATTTTAGGTGCCAGTCAAATTAAGTGTTCCCTTTTTATATAAGGGTGTTGGAGAGTGATCCTAAAGCGATAAAACTGGTTGCTTAGTATTTTTGTCAAACGTGCCAAAAAATCTATGAGAAAACCACAAGCTTAAATTCTGACTTTTTATTTTGATTTTTCATTAATAATAATAATTAATAAAAAGTCAGAATTCTTATTCTGTTTTTATAATCGTCTTCCATACATTTGTCTAGTTTTACCTGTACACTATTTGTACCACACCTTTCTGACATTAAGTAGGTTGAAACCAATACATTTTTCTCTAACATTAAGAAGTTAAAGATGATTCTGCAATCTCTAAGGCTTTGGGACATCAGAGAACCACAGTGAGCGTCTTTATCCACAACTGGTGAAAACTTAGAACATGTTAAAACAGTAACTGGGTAAAAGTTACTTCAATGGGACAGATCCAAGACCAAAAACAGCATAAAGACCCATCTTAAATATTCATAAAAACATCCCGATGATTCTTTCTACATATTGCATAAAACTGATACTAAATATCTAAAAAACAATGTCCAATCATCGCCTTAGATGTAAGTACTTAAATCTCAAAAACAAAAGTTTTGGAATGGGCTAAACAAAGTGTTGATTTAATTCAAATTGAAATGTGGCTGAATTGAAACAATTCTGCAAAGTAAAGTGGGCAAAAATTCCTATTGGGCAAGAAAACTTTTTTTTGGTACATTATTATTTATTTGGATACAAATACAACTCTTCTGTCCAATGTTTTGTGTTTAAAAACATGTGGAAGACAGCTGCAGTTTGAGGAACATTTATTTTCTTCTGTGGTTTTCGGGAAACAACTCTAAGGAAAAACTGATAGTTGTTGACTATATCTCTGTTCACGGCAGGCTTGTCTATATTAGGTTTAATCTGTAAGTATTATAGATGCTGTTTAGGAAAGAAAAATACAACAAAACAGTTAACAGCTCCCCTAATGTTTCCGTGATATCATAGATACATTATTGATTTAATCTTGACACCAACACAGCTGGGGCTGATCTGCTTTCTTGTGCAGTTATTTTGGCAATATTCTACTTTTATTTCTCTGAATTTTGCAGTTTTAACACTGGTAAGCCATAATTGTTAAACCTAATAATTATTTTAAGATGAAAAAGATGTTGCTGAACAATTTTTGAAAAATATTTTATTTTGAAAATCTCGATCGGAAGTCCACACAAACTGCCAGCTTTTGGGGTTGATGGTCAGACTGCCTGCCTGTCTGTGTCAGGGGCTGGGTTTCTCTTTTATCTAAGAAGAGGGGAGAAAAAAATAGCTGTGACAAACATGACGAGACAAAAACAACGATAAAACACCAACAAATGATGATCCAGACACTTTAAAGAACCCGCCATGGCTATAAGGGAGCTCAAAGTTTGCCTTTTAGGGGTAAGTGGCAGATGTTTTTCTCTTAGGGGGGAAAATTCCATCAGTGACTGGAAATAACGGTAGACATCTTGACGTTAAAAAGCAACGCAAAGGCTTTCGGCTCTACATTCCTCCTTTAGCTATTTTTGTTGTTTAACCTCGGAAAAACTTGTTGATTTAAAAAGAAAAAGAAAAGTCCGAGAGTTTTATCCACTTAACTTGCACCACAATCCTGTTCTGGCTTGTTTTTATTGCACTATTTAAACTAAAAAATAACCGCGTTTTCACTCCGGTTTTCTCTTAACGGCTTTTTAACGGTTTTGACAGTTTGTCGCCCATGACGTCATCCACTGACCAGCGGCTACACGTAAGCCGTTAATTTCCTGCTGAGTCTGCAAAAACTGAAATAAAAAACCCCCCTCAACCTATCTTTAAAACAATCTGTCAAAGATGAACAATTATCTAAAAACTAAAATTGACTTCATCAGCGAAATTAAGGCGAAAGTGGGAAGTTTTAGACTTTTAAAAAGGTTAGAAAGCTCTGTGTACAAAGCTACAGGCTACTGACATGCTCATCAAAACTGTTCAATTTGTTCGCAAAAACCTTTCATTAGAGGGCTATAATTGTACTCTTGGCTCCAGCATCTCATTTTAGTAAAGATTTAGCCATTTAATCCTCTTTAACTTCTCAGAAGATCCCTGCAATTTGAACTAATAAAAATAGTTTGACGTCACAGTTGTATCTGTCTTGTATTTATTGGTACAATGATATGTTGGAATTATTTTAAATTAAAAAGTGTGACTCAGATCGTCTCAGTATCTATCTGGACTTGTTGTGAGTAGGTCTGCAATGATAACAAATTTTGATGGATGATAAATTATCCTAGAACTTATTGCGATAAACGATAATATTGTTGTTTTGAGATCATTTTCAACTAATGTAATAGAGCAGAGGAATGCAAGAACATTCTCAAACATCAATAAACTTTTGATTTTAAAGCATCTTTAACACTGCAAGTGGAAGACATTTTAAATATCCAAAGTAAATAAACAAAACAACAGAAATGACCAATAAAATGTTTATGAAGTAATCAAAATTGTCCTTCAAAAAAGGCCAAAGCACCAGATTAAAGACTTTTGTCATCCAGGTTTTGGTACAAAGAAATGATCAATTACACAAATTGAAATTATTGAGCTTATATTTAGTCTGTGATTAATTGATTTACTGCATATTGCAACAAGCCTGACTTTGGGTGGTGATAAGGTGGGCAGTTAAAGATCTCCAGTTGTAGTCAGTCTTGGGGTGAATCTTAAGAAACCTCTGACTGAAGGCTGTTGGTGTATGACCGTTTCATGACTGTCAAGCCACCATCTCAATATCTGGGCAGCAGAGACAATATTCCATAGTCACATGTCCTTCTTAGGCCTTTGGTTTAAAAAACACCAAGAAGTCCACTTCTGAATGGCTCAAAACTAGAGAACAAAATAAAAGTTTTGGAGTCAAAGTCTATATTTAAATGGGCCATCTATTCAAAATTAAATGAAATTGTACATTGAAAACTGAAATGTTTCAGATCACGAAGCACAAGCACTTTTTCACAGCACTGCATATTATATCTGCTTACTTGGGTAAACAAAAACAAATGACAAATTTTTGCTGTAAACTTAAAGCCGTTATTGGTATTAAAGGACTAATCAGCTGAGCTCCTGACCATCCAGTTGCTCAATCAGTTTGGTTCAAAGGGAACCTAGATTGTGTGCTTCTGTTTGCTGTGACTGACATGTGACCCTCTCTGCTTCCAGGACACAGGAGTGGGTAAATCCAGCATTGTTTGCAGATTTGTTCAAGATCATTTTGATCACAACATAAGCCCCACCATAGGGTGAGTATATAAATCTCATGAGGCTCTGCCACTGCTGCAAACAAGTCTTATCAATCTTGTTTTGTGGCGAGGTTTAGCAAATTGATGCTCAAATCAAGGCTAAGGTCAGAAATGCTGGGGCTTGTATTGGAGTTTTTAGATGCAAGCCTATATATTCTAATACTTGGGGGGGGGGGGGGGGGGGTTTGGCTGATATTGGACCTATGTCTGATATTGATGTTGGCGTGTGACAATCCTACTGTAAAGTGAGCAGTTTTGCAGGCTGACTATTTACATGTAAGGTACTTTATAAAACATGGGTTGAAAAATTGGCCCAATTCTGTGAGATTATCTGCAGGTTTTATGGTGGCTTTATGTAAATTTTCTTTATGGGTTTGATGGAGGACATCTGGATAAGAAGACGGACACATTATGGAAAAACTAAATCTCTACACCTGCTGTTTATTTCTTCAGTGCCACAACAAAGTATTCACCCCCCTTCAATTGTTCCGCATTTGTTATGCTGTGTTCACACTGCAGTCTGAAGTGACTCAATTCTGATTTGTTTTGCCTTAATGCAACCTGTATATCATATTTTAATGACAGTCTGAACAGCATAAGTTGGATTTTTTATTAATGCGACCCAGGCCACTTGGATGTCTGATATGTATCCGATTCAAATGTGACCTAACGGCCAGGTTGCATTCATCCGACCTGAACGTCATTGATGCTAGACAAATCTCCCTATTCTGATACGAGCAAGCGGGAAGAAAAACAACCATAATGGAGTATAATAAGGATTAAGTTGTTAATATGCTGCTCCGGTCGGACAACAACTTCAAAATCGTAAGCTACGCTCCACCGTTAGCATCCATGTTTACTTCCGCTAACAGAGCATTTCTTCTTTATGGCAGTTGGCAAAACACTGAGAATGCTGATGTTACTGCGCTCTCTACTGTGCATGGGGGACACTTGCAGGTCATTTGCCGTTCACACTGGAAAACACATACAGGTCGCATATGTTTGGAAGTATCAACGATCACATAAAAAAAAAATCTGATTTGACAAGAAATCGGAATTGGGTCACTTTGGGCTGCAGTCTGAACATAGCCTTAGACTACAAACTTATTCTAAAACCAATCTGAGAAAAGCTTTCCTTTAAATAAAATATACACAATAAAGTACATATCTGCAATAACACTGATATTTTCCAATTTTTGTAATTTTTTAAGACATTGATTTTGGTTTGACGAGTAAAACTGGGCCAGTATATACAACCAGTGTTCATTTCCGTTTGTGTTTGGAAAGTGTTGGTCATGTGGGATTTATTTGGTCAGGTGACAGTGATGCAACAGAAGATTGTAGGGGTGTTTTACTGAAACCCCCACAAGCAATATAGGTGATCTTTCAGTGTCAAAATGTAGTATGTGGTATTGGTAAATATCAGTTATGAAGAATTTCAACAGTATTACTATCAGAAATTGATCTTGGCACAATTTTTTTTTACAATGGGGCATCCCTACAAAATAGCATGTACATCATGAAGTAGTCACACTTTTGACATTATTCAAAAGTGTGGCTTTTGCTGTGTCACTCAGAGCTGAGCTTAGGTGCATCAGATTTACACTTATCATCATTGAGAAGCTTATGCAACTGCATTTGAGTCAACCTGCATTCAATTAAGTTGATCCAACATGATTTGGAGTGGAACTCACTTATCAGTTTGACTTCTCCCAGTTGACACTTGAATCAAAACAGAAATTAAGCAACGAGACCTGAAGGTTTGGACTGTGGCAGAGTATATTTCTAGGAATTATATTCTGACACATTTTGGCTGCATTGGAGTTTCCAGAATCTCTCCCAACAAAAGAATGTCTAGACGTTCTGGAATGACCCACACAGAACCCTGACCTTTATTTAATGACTTTCTAGACTGATTGACCTACAGAGAAAAATTGTGCTAAGGTGTAAATGGCTTGAAGACATACACTTAAGACTGGTATTAAAATGCCTGGAAACATGCTTGCACATTTTGAGTATTGAATGCACTGTTGATTTAAAAAAACAAGTGATAATCAAATATGTTTTTAAAGCAAAAAAAAAAACTGTGAAGGTTTTTAAAAAGTTATATTTTTCTTAACCAAATTTCTTTTTAGAATTACAAATAACAGAGGAATTAATTTAAATTTGTGTTTTATTGCCTCTAACGTCACCTGGATACACCATTGAACCTCATTATAAATTCTTGTTGCTGACTTGAACATATAAAAATGACTGGAGAACCACTGTTGAGAAATGCACCTTATTGTCCACAGGGCATCTTTCCTTACCAAGACTGTACCATGTGGGAATGAACTACATAAATTTCTGATTTGGGACACAGCTGGACAAGAACGGGTGAGCAGCTAGTCAGTCATTTTTTTTTAGTTTAGACTCTGGACTCCATGAATCATGCTTATAAAGTTGTTTTCCATTAGATCTCTGGACCAGAGAGCCAAATCATCACATTGTTATTTGTAGGGTGATTGATTGTGTTCAAAGGTTAAGAGGCATTTTGTCTTTTGACAAAAAGGCAATGTTAAGTTTTTTTCATTAATTTTAAACTGAAAATAAAAGGGAGAGAAGAATAAACAACTCTTGTTTGTGAGTGTACTGAAGTAGCATGTTCTAATGGGTCAGTTAGAATTAGAAGTGGTTGTTAGGATAATTCCCAGAAACCTCTGCAATTATTGGAAATTCAGTCACTTCGTATCCAGGTATTCTGGTGACTGAAGTCTCTCACAAATCTCTGACATCTAACAAACATTTTTCCAAAACTAAATTTGTTTTCTTCTTCAAGCATCATGAATGTTATGGATTTCTGTATTGCACCAGCTCTATATTGCTAGATTAGCAGAAGGTAACCCGCTCTCTCTACACTAAAATTAAAATATCTACATTTTGGGAATCTTTGCTAGATTTCAGAGATGCAGAATTCCAACCTGGATATTTTCCTTTGACATCTGGAGGTTCTGGAGAATTATTATTTGTTTTAAATCCGTTGATTACAACATTTCAGAAATCCTAATTTAATTTATGTCTGAACGTTTGGGCATTTGATATGGCACAGTTTTGTTTTGCACTGCAGCAAAAAATAATCATTTTTTTGGTGATTGACCTAAAGATGTGAAAACTTTTCATTTATATCCTTCTTGAGCCATAGAAATGGACCGCTGTCACAACCCAGGAGGTTCTTGATTTTGATCCCGGACAAGCCCCCAATTTTTCATGACCTGACTCATTGGCTCATTGACAAAGCAATGCACTGAGATGTACATTTAAGGACAATGATTCCTTAAATGGGATTATTTCATGACATTACATGACGTTAAACATGTAACGTCTTTACATGTGTGTTTAGTTGCCTCAGAATGCCAGCTGGAACTTTTTTCAGTTTATTGCAAGCTTCAGTCAGCTTTAAGATCCTGGGAGGACTGGCCAGGTGCTGCCAATCGGGCTGACGGCCACAGCTGATCAGAACCTACAATCATAAACAGCTACCACAAACCTCTTTTTTTGGCCTCTGCTAAAACAGAGGCCTCCACACTTGTTTTTATCTGTTATACTTATGGTTTTATGCTACGTAATAACACCAACCGACTGAGTGACATCGCTGTGATTTATTTGATTGAAGGGGGGTGGTAGTGCATGTGTGAGTGGGTGGAGTTTCCTAGGTCTTGCCAAACTTGCTTACTGCATGGAAAAACTAGTTCATATATTTCCTGGATGTCTGTGAACACAATATCTGGAGACGTCATGTGTCTGGCGTTGGTGCATTACACATGACTGTCGGTGATCTAAAACAGAACAAAAGACTATTGTAGGTCTTTTGTTTTTATAATTGCCAGCAGATATGTTGATGAATAAAAGGAGCATAAAAAGGACAAATTTTTGAATTGTTTTGGGCTTTTTTTAGCTGTAGAGAAGGAGACTGAAGAGATCCCTTTTTGTCATGCTTATTTTACCAAACGGAAAGTATGATGCAAGTTTATGCTGACGACAGCGAGGGCAGTTTTACTGATGTTGCAGATTTCATTACATGTAAACAGAACATTAAACACTCATTCAAATTAAAATATTCTTCAAACACAATGCCCTCAACCTCTACCTGCACCTTTTTGGGCGGGGGGAAGCCTCAAAAAGCAAAACTTCTGCCACACTGCACATTCGTTAGATTTAAAGCTTCACTCAGCAGTAATACTACTGGGGGTTCTCCGGGTTTGGAGAAAACCCAGAAGTCAGTGATGGGGCAGCTCATCCCTCCTGGCCTGGAAACGCCTTCATGATCTCCAAGGAGGAACTGGGGAGTGTCACTGTGAAGAGGAATGTTTTATTTTACCATTTAGATTTTAAACTGGTTTTCCTTTAACTACATTTCAACCTTTTTTTTTTTTTAATTGGCCTAATTTTTAGTTAATTTGTGGAAGATCAGTATTTGTTTGCTGATTCTAACTACCAAAAACTTGTTCTTTTCCAGTTTCATTCATTAGCTCCCATGTACTACAGGGGATCAGCTGCTGCTGTCATTGTTTACGACATAACTAAACTGGTGAGTGCAACAAACTGATCTCCAACCCTCATTATATAAAAATAAAAAGCAAATATCTGTTGTTTTGAATGGATGTAAATGGAAAAAACTGGTTCTGACAATAAGATTTGCTTATAAAACTGCGTTACTTGACCTGACTCATCGGCCTCCATGACCTACAAATGTCATACTTTCCTCGTCGGCCCTGTGAAACTAGTGTGAAAACAGCAAAACTCTGACTGTGTGACACGAGGTAATAAATGCTGGGCGTGTTCCAGAGCTGACCACAGCGTGTTCCTGCTTTCCAGGACTCTTTCCAGACACTGAAGAAGTGGGTGAAGGAGCTGAAGGAGCACGGCCCGGAGGACATCGTTGTAGCCATAGCAGGAAACAAGAATGATTTAGGAGACATCAGGTGAGATTATTTCTTCTCTCGTGCCGTGAACTAGGATGTTTTTACTTTTCTTTTGGATCTACACCAGAATTTCAACATCTAAGAAAACCTGAGTACAAAGTACAATAAACCATTTTTATTTATTAAAGGAAAAAAATAGCCAACCTGGACCTGTCAGAAAGTAATCCATTTTTAGAGGCAACAGCTGAGTGTTTTACTTCGCAGTTGAGGAATTCGTTCCCCTGTTATTCAGACACATTAAGATTTTTCAAGTGTGAATGGTATGTTTAATGTGTGTCAGGTTTATTTCCAAACTTTGTCTAGGTGACTGCAAGTCTTCAGTTTGTGTGTTTAGTTTTTTATCCATTAGGTGTGGATTTGCTTGGTTGCATAACCCAAATACATTTGAGTTTAATGCCCCAATATTCTCCATTTTTATTACCCATTATTATTACCCATCAATGTAATAATCAGATGTACGAGGACACACTCGATCCAGAATGGTCCTCTTTTGCCTCATCAGTCCTTAAAACACTTTATCATAGAGTCTGAAGATTATCAAGATATTGTTTGCAAATATGAGTTTTTTGCAGCACTGTGTTATCTGTGGCTGTATATTAACAATAATGAAACTCTTTCCGTAACGCAAAAGTAATAAACCCAAGAACACAGACATCAGAGTCTTAGAGGTTTGGGAGATTAACTTTACATTTCACACATTTTTACTACTGGAAAAAGAAACAAGTGTCCTAATTGCTGTAACTTTTCTTATTCCACGCAGTTTTTTCAGCATTTGTCCAGTTATAAATAGAAGAAAGGAGAGTTGCTTGCAACAAGTGCTCTTTTTCCACTTTTGCGCTGTTATTTTGTTTCACAGGGAAGTTCCTATGAAGGAAGCAAAGGAGTTTGCTGAATCAATTGCAGCTATTTTTATTGAGACCAGCGCCAGAAATGCGGTGAACGTCGAGGAGCTCTTTCAGAAAATCAGTAGGTTTTTATGACGTTTTCTTCCATCTGTTGATTCTTTACGTGCTTCCATGCAACATTTCATGAGATTTATTAACAAAGTTACTGTGAAATATGTTTCTTCTGATTGAAGCATAGGGAAACATCCCAGTTTATTCATAGTTTTCGCCCACATAATCTGTAACATGGTTGAATAAAAGACAGATTTATCTCAGTAAATAAAACACATTTTTACAAAACCTGAAATGTTGCAAGAATGTTACAAAACCCCACCAAATGTTGTCATTTTGTGGCTATATTTGCCAAATTATTTAATTTAACAATACAATTTCCAAGGTTCTGGTGTCAAACCAAGGCATGTATTGATGCAAAAATCATGAGTTTTGTGGGTGTAAAAATATTATGATTATCAATATTATTACTGTTTTTTATTTACTTAAAATGAGCTAAAAGTTTTATTACATGTTTAAAGTAATTCATTAAGAGTGAAGAAAGTTGCAGAAACACATTTATCAACACCAATACTATTGGTGTCTTTGTCACTGTGATCCTTTTAGGGTCAATCAAGTCGAGCAGAAGACAAATCATGTTAGTCTAATACGGAAGCATTTTACTGCAAATAAATTCAGGAGCAGTAGCTCATTAAAACAAGAATAAAATCAGTTAACATATACAAAAACTCTTTTTTGTTTTTAAATTTCCTCCTGCTCTCAAATTATAACCCAAAATGTCACGAAACATTTTTTTAATATTGTATGGAAATTGACATTTTCTTACTTTTAATGTCCGAGCTCTAGCAGTTAAACGTTTAACGTAGTCTGTTGATAAAGTTGGTTCCTCGGTAATTCAAGAGTTGCTGGAGTCTTCCCATCACCAGATCTCTGTCCCTCTCCCAGCACCCAGTTGAAGTTGTACCAGAAACCTTTGGATCTGCAGTGAAAGCGTCTTGATGAAACCCCTTCAAGTATCATTAACTGTTGTTTGTGCCTCATTAGGTAAACAGATCCCACCCCTGCAAAACGCTGAAGTGGAGAGCAATGATTCCTTTAAACTCACCCGGCCGCCCAATCCCACCACCAGGAGGTGCTGCTAGTGAGAGGAGATCATTTAGCTGCCAAACACCGGGCCCTAAACAAAATCCAAACGCACATGACGTCCTGCCTGCTGGGGGACGACGCAGAAGATAAACCAAGGTCATGAAAAAGTAAAAAACAGCATTAATTAGGTCAAAACACCAACCTATTTAACTCAATTTGATTTCCTCTGATCATCAGAAGTCTTTTGGTTTGTCTCCCTCTAGTGGTGGTTTGACAAAATTACATCTATCAAGTTATAATCCCAGATTATCCAGACTGATTTGCTGTTTACACATTTTCCTGTGTCTCTTAGACCAGCTGTATTCATCTTCATGTATTCATAGATTTGTTTTTGTTTTGTACAAACTTCAGCTGAGCGTTTCGATTCGCTCACACACTTTTACATTCCTCTATAAAAGTTTTACTATGATGCTGCAGAATGAACTTCATCATGAGTTTGGCGGTGTTTGGTACATGATGAAAAATTTAGGTGTTCACTACAGAGAATGACTGTAAATAGCTGACAGCTTTGTTTTTACCATTTGTGTTAATTATACTTTAAAACTGCAGGTCATCTACTAGAAAACATCTATTGTTTAAATGATCTTTTTAACAAGATTTTTTGACTTGCAGGAAAACACAATGCTTTTTCTTTTTTTTTTTTTTTTACTGTTCTGGTTTTCACCACTTTTTAAAAATCACAGCATTTGACAAAAAGATCACCTAAAAAGATCACCATTACTGTTCACCACAATGTCAAGAAATGAATTGGATTATTTTTTACTACCATTTGATGTGATATTAATATCTTTTTTGTATATCGGATTCAGATCAACACTAATAGAGTCCTACGTGTGTTGATCTGAATGTTGAATCCAACTTTTTTAGGAACCTAAAAACAGAGTTACGCAGTGAATATCATTTAAAGTGTGAGTAAACGTCAGAGTTGTGACTACAGCCTTTCCTTGCACTGCAAGTTGTGACTTTAAAATGAAAGATTGCTGAGATTTCAATGTTAAAACGTTTTTTTCTTTCAATGTTTAGTTTGATTATGACCTTCAGTATTAGATAAAATGTCATAAAAGGGCTCTTTTAAAAAAAAATCTAGATAAATGCCTACTACTAAGACAATGATTGTTGGTACAGTCTAACTGCGCACTTTGAAAGTGCCCACTCTTTATAGTTAATCTCATCCAGTATGTATAAGTCATGCATCCCTGTGTCCCCAGTACAACAGGTCTAATTTTGTGTATTAAAACATTGCAATAAAGTATTATTCATACACTTTCTTTGTTTTGTTTTCAAAGTTTTTTTGCATTTGCAATTTAGTTAAGACGTCTGTAATATAGATGTAACTCGAGTTTGAACTTCAAACCTTAAGGAGGTAATTTGAACGTCTATCCCCTGACATTTGTTTAGGATCGTGCATCGGTAAAGTAAATTAGAATTATGTGGCAGATTACGTAACAAATTGCTGCTGTGGTGTTGGACAAAATTGACCGAGCTGGACGGCATGTACACCAAGCGTGCCTGTGTTATTACATACCTTGATTGCAATCCGATTTCTCTCAACTGGACTACGGGTAGGATTTGTACAGACTGTTCACCTGCAAGTAAATTAATATTTTGCCTACTTAGATTTCTTTGCTGTTGCTTTTTTTGTGTCACGCCTAAATTGTTCTACAAATGTTCTATGCTTTGCTTTGTACAGAAGGTCTGGATAAGAAACGGTTGCTTGCTGGAGGTGTGGAAATTTTACCAGATTGCTAACGTATGACAGCGTATTAGGGCCATTGCAGGTAGAAACATTTCTGCTAAGAAAACTCTGAAAGTTTCTAGAAAAAAACGTGGAAATTTTTGAGTTTGACATTGAAAGCTTGCAATAAAAAAAACTCAGTAATTTTGAAATTAGTCTCAGAAATGTTCTAGAACAATAAGGTAATTTCTGAGTTTAAAGAGTCAAACATTTTCTGGAAAAAAAATAACTTTGATTTCAGAAATTTTCTAGGGGAAAAAAACATGGACATTTTTTAATTTCAAAAGTCTTAAAATCTTCAATGAACAAGTCTGTTTGAAAATGAATCTTCATGTACGGCGGGGCCCACTGCTTGTGAGCTCTGGTTAGGGGTGGCCGAATAGTCGGTTCGCCTGAGATGAGTCTGATTTTTGATAGAAGAAAGCTGCATCACTGACTAAAAGCGCGCCTGTTCTACCTCTTAAGTGCCACTCAGTTTAAATAAAACAAATGACTAAATGACTGATAAATGTATATAAATCTGATTCTTTTAAATATGATAGAGATCTGTCAGGATAGACTGAGACTGATTGGTTCATGAACCTTTATTTAATGTAGCTTCATCCCACTGCAGCTCATTGGACACATTTATCAGGATTTAATTGAGTTTGGCTATATTGTGTGATGGCAGAAGTCCCATTTCCCTAATGGCAGGATGAGTGAAGTGAGGACACCTGGACATGGTATGTGATCCTGTCCCATTTTTATTCACGATGCACCACAATAGGGAAAATGTAACTTCTATCATCACCTATACGTGTTGATAACAATGTTCAGTTTGTCTTCACCTATAAATCGACATGTAATGCCGTCACTTAGAAAATTTGACCTCAATCATGTACCATAAACAGCTGAATATGTCTCAACAAGGCAGTTCAAAACTCAGAATTACTCAAAAAAAGTCATTTTGAAAACCTAAAATTGCCAAAAATGTGATTTCTTTTTTAACTAGCCAAAAATAAACTAAACACGAACTATTTTATCTGAACTAGTTTTTGTAGGAATGATTTTTGCATATTTTTACCTGAAATGCAGACATTTTGCTTAGTAATTTGGGATTGATTGATAAACTAAAATAAACATATTTTCATCTTTTCTCAAAAAAATAAAAACAGGATACAGGTCAGACTTCATTTGAAATATTTGCTGTATTTAGCCATGTTTTAATGCAGAAATTAAAAGCAGATT
Organism: Poeciliopsis retropinna; assembly: GCA_010277075.1. Classification (NCBI taxonomy): domain Eukaryota; kingdom Metazoa; phylum Chordata; class Actinopteri; order Cyprinodontiformes; family Poeciliidae; genus Poeciliopsis; species Poeciliopsis retropinna. Next base: position 6,277,017 of record VMRM01000021.1, read on the forward strand.
TTGGTGCATCGAGGTGTATTTTAGAGTAGGAGTCCTGGTTACCATGACAGCAGAAGAAAACCAGACCAATAGAAAAAGATAATCACTCTGTGTGACATTTTTCTAAGTAGATTTTAATTTAAAAGTAATAATTTTATCAGAATTTTTCTATTTAATAAATCAAAAAACTAAATTGACTTATTAAATCAATTTAATGTCATGTTTGTATGTTATTATTAGCTGTAATTAGAAATAGTGAATAGAAATAGATAGATAGTCTTTGTGTATGTCATCTGTGTATTTTGTTTTGTGGAATTGAGTTCCTGAAACAAATTCATTTTTCATAATTTTATTTAATGTCACTTTTTACTTGTAAAATAGCCTCATGTACAGGATAGTCAGGCTTTTCCATAATGTTCTTGATTTCCTAAATCAAGAAAATTGGTTTATTAAATCAATTTAATTTCATGTTTTTATTAGTTGTAATTAGAAAATCAATATAGTTAATAGACCTAAATGCTCAAAAACCAAAGTTTGTGTGTAATTAATATATATAATGTGTTTCATGAAATTGAGTTACTGAAATAAATTAAGTTTTCATATTGTTAGTTATGTTTCCTTGTAAAGTAGTGTAATTTAATATATTTTGAGCATTTATTTAATGATACGAGAATAAAATGCAATGGTAAAATGTTCCAATAAAATCAAATTTTGTTATTAGAGGTCATGACTTAAAACAAAAATGAAAATAAAAAAATAAATAACGCCTCATGTTACACCAATATATCTAATTACTATTGCATGCTTTGCAACTTATTTTTCCAAAATCGATGCCAGCTCTTCCCTTTCCTCGCAAGCAATGTAAACCACAAACAGACCAAGTGAGGCGCATTTAATCTTATGAGAGTCACATCGGGATATTTGAGCAGTTTTTATCAGATGTTCCAAGTACTTTAGTGTATAACGAGTTTAATGTACCGTAATCTCATCAGTGACCGAGCCACGAGGACGCCGCGCAGGGCTGAGCTTCCAGCGTCTTCAAGTATTTCTACCCGCCGCTAAAACTCCGCCAGCGTTTGACTCACTCCGTGGCAGGGCATCCAGGATTTCCACTTGTCACTCCACGATACCGACAACTAAGTGCATCCCCCCTCAGCTAAAATGTCCAAGTTGGACCAGGTCCTGATCCTCGACCCTCCCTCCGACCTCAGATTCAAAGGTAGGATATTTAGTATGTCTTGACGTGTAAAGTGTCTTGTGTGTGCGTGTTGTTGTTTTTTATTACACCCTGGAATGGTTTGTTTTACGCTGCTGAGCAGGCTAGCAAGCATTCACCGCCATTTTAAGTTAGCTAAGGAAGAAACGACGGGCCTTCACAGCCTCGGACTCTAGTGACGTGGCTAACCGTCGTAGCGTGCACTTAAACGGGCCTCCACTGATCACCACGTCGGTGGAAATAAACCATCAACAAACTGGTAACGCTTTGAAGGAACTATTGTGCATCGGATGTCAGAGTTTAAAAAACGGAATTAAAATGAAGACATTGCGTTGTACGTTTGCTGGTTTACATTTAGTTTATGTTACTATGCAGGTATCCCCCAATGTTAGCCTTAAAATGATCCAACAGGAGGTGTCGAGGATCAACATAAACTTTATTAGCAACACAATGTCGTTCAGCCTGAGACATTAAACGGAGAAAGATCTCCATGTTCAGTTGATAAAGTGGCTGACAGTTGAATGACAAACTTGGCTGACTGCAACATTATACCGTTTTAGTGGCGCTGGGCTAATATTAGATCGTTTCCCCTAAACCTTTAGCTTATAACAGTTCATTGCAAATGTGTTTAACGGAGATATTGTTACCAGAACCCACTCAATTGGTTATAAAACCATCCACCCAATGGGTTGCCAGTGATTGCTTTCCTGACTGTGATAAGGTTCAGTGATGTGTCAGCTAGCAATAGTTAGCTTAGCCTGCTAGCATTACAATGAAGCTTTGGAACCAACGTCACTGCGTATGACGTTTACGTCTTGCGCAGTCGTTTGGCGCCATCTTTAAAAGCCACAAGTCAAAACAAACTTTATTCCGGTGTTTTCATTGCGTTGCCGACCCCAGTGAAGTTGTTTTCAATTTGGACTTTGGATATCCGCGCTCTGCCCCTCTCTAAGGGGCGTTTAGCTCAAGGTTGATCCAACTTATGAACGCCAATTCCGGCCAGCTGTTCTCGACCGCTCCTTCCTCAAGCGCTCGGAGATTCATATAGGGCCCGTCCATTTCCGAACCAAACACTCCTGTAAATAAACGCCTTGCCTTGTGACCAACTGATACAAAAAAGTGGTACAGTAATTAATGCTTCTACACCAGGCACAAAATCCTCTATTAAAATTTTAAGTCATATTCAATATTTTAAATAATTTTAATATTACGTATGTTTTCTTCAATAGCTTCCAAATCGTGTGGCCCATTAACTTAAAATCAGCGTGAAATTATTCTGCTAAACTGTAGAGATGAAGCACACTCATCTTTATTACATTTTGACATTTTTGTTATTTTTCAACTAATTTCATATTTAAAAAATATGTTTTAAAAAAGTTCATAAAATGTATTACCTCAGATGATTATCACATTTGTTACTTGTAATGTTCAGTTACATAAAATTCTTGGACAGGATCCATTTCATTACATGTTCACTTCTTACTTGAAATATGTTAAATACAACAAATATGTCACATTTATTGTTTACTCTGAAATGTTTAATTACACATTAAATGTTTAAAGATAGTCTCTTTCATCTGGTTTGATTGTTTACATTAAATGTTTACTGCAAAATGTCTGATTATATAATTGTTTACTTTAATCACATAAAATGTTTATTTAAAAATCTAATCTTTCATTACAAGTATGTTTATTACCTGACATATTTACGTTTAGAGCAGCGACGTCACGTTCCAAAGCTCTATATGCTGAAGTTAGCATTAGAGTAAAGGGCTATTTCACTGTTTTAGGGACATATTTTAATAGATTTCATCTCACGATATAAAATATCTACACTGATCAAACCTTAACTGGGTCGTTTTAGTCGGAACAAGATTCATAAAAATATTTTTGGGGGATTGTGAAACTCTTATTCTGTTTTTTAAATAATTTATGTGGCTTCTTGAATAAGCTACTGCTTAAAATTCAATTTAAAACTATGGTTTATTAAATCCCAGAGGGAAATTAAATATTATTGTAAATCATGTTAGTCAAGGTTCTTCAAAGAGTTGTTGCGGGCAGGAAGGAATTCCTGTAGCAGTCTGTATTACAGTAAGTCTGAAGAAGCCTCTGACTGAAGCGACATTGTTGTTGTAAAGCGGTTTCAATTGTCTGCAATTTCCATGATCATTATTTTTTTTTGAAGAATCCTTCTTTTGTTTTAGAACCATTTTCTTTATCAGATTGTTTAGCTTATTTAAGTTGCTGTTTCTGACGTCACCATGAAAACAAATGATGGCAGAACAGATTACATACTGCACAACAAATTTATAGAAGAAATGTACCATCTTGCTGAAAAAACTTTAGCATCTTAGCTTCGTCAAGAAGTACAGGTGTTTGTAAATCAGTTGGGGATATGTGAAGCTGAGGAGATGTTATGTAAAAAACAGTTGATGCTGGTGCCCTATTGGTGAAAATATGATTTTCACCAATAGGGTGAAAATGAATTTCACCAATATTATAGGGCAGTACCAAGTTGTTGCTTTTTTTGGCTTTTCAACCACTCATAATTGGGTTTAGCTTTAAACCTAATATAGTCAAACACGCTAAAGTTTGACTGGAAAAACTCAGTTGATCAAATATTCTGTAAAGACATGGCTTGTGCTTCGTATAAATCGAACTCTGTGGTTTTATTTTTGGTAGATAGACAAACAAAATGCTTGCAGAAGTGTTTGAAATGAACTCTGTTGAAGTTCGAATGCATATGTGAATGCCAAAAGTAAGAAGTGGACTACAATACAGAGCATTCTGGGTTAAAAACAACCAAAACAAACTCGCTAGTCCAGCTAAAATCTGATGCAACTCAATTTTTGTTTACATTTTGTGAAGAAGGAAGTTGTCTTCAGAGGTTTTAGTGTTGTTTTCTTGGTGCAGTGCCACCTCTGGTGAGGAGGTGAGCATGTTTTTCAAAGTATTTGGTTTACTTAACACACTGCAGTGTGAGAGAGAACCACACCAGATGAAAATGTAGCAAATGTGAAAACACATTAGATCTGAACTGATTGATGATTATTAAACACGAGCAGAGATTTGTAGCCCATTTGTAACTCTTTGAAGAACATTAATTTCCCTTTGACATAAATAAAGTATTTTTGAATTTGCATTGAATGTCTAGTCTGATCTCCACATTTTGACTCCAGCTTCAGTTCATGAATGGATGGTTGCTGCATTTTCTTGCATCTTTTCCTACCAAACTTTTTCTTTCCACTCAATGTTTTCTTCTGGACATTTGTCCTGCCAACAGTCTTTCCTATGATTGAGACTGAAAAATCATTTAGAGACTCAAATAACATTTGCTCTGGAGTTAATTAGGTAATTAGGACCTGTCACAATGAGTTTCCAGTCTAAATTTTTCACAGTAATCTTTTTTTTTTTTTTTAAATGAACTTGGTTATATATGTGTGTATAAAACACTTTGAACTTTCTTGTTGTTGAAATGTGCTATACAAGTAAAATTTGAGTGATTGAATAAGCAATTAATTAGTTAATCAGATGACAAATCAAAATGAAGGTGATGATTTCAATTTTTTTGAAGGGCTATTTTGTTTAGAGACTTCATAATTCATTTTATTTATATTTTTGGTTGTGGGTGGTTTTAATTTCAGTTTTGTTTTTGAATATTTAAAATGGAATTATTTAAACAATTACAGTTTATTGGTCTTGGGGAGAGAAAACTTGCATCACTATGCTATAGTGGATATTTTACTTGAATGGTTTGGAAATAACAGTATTATTGCTCATCACAATAATTACTGGGATAATTTATTAAACATTATTATGACATGCCTACTTGTAATCGTGATTGTTTTAACCTTTTGTTTAAAAATAAAAAAACTTTAAACCTTACATACAAAATGTACAGTTTTGGCTTAATTACGGTTCTGAATATGTTGTTTCATCAAATAGGCTCTTTTTTGAGTTTTTACACTCCTATTAACGATGAATTGATTCCTAAATTAGTTGACAATTATTTCAATAATCGATTATTCACAATTGATTCAGCCCTAACTGTAAAACATCTCGTTTTGTCTGTTGCAGTTTGATTATCTGGTTACCCAAAATGTTACTAAATTAAAAAGAGATGAAAGTTTTTCCAATGCTAAATTAGTCTCACTGGTTCCATCTGGATAGCAACTAGACTTCCTTGTTGATCTAAATAATTATTACTTTCTGTGGGTTTTTTATGACTAACGTTGAGAAAGTGTTTTGTTTTTTAAAATATTTTGCTGTCTTATAAATGAATTTAGCTGCTCCTCTTGAAGCTATGAAGCTTTCCTTTTCCCAAAACTTTAAAATAATCATAAGTGTTTCTGTGGCTTTTGATTTTAAACGCTGTCAGTCTGGGTCTGTTTGGCTTTCAGAAGGCAGCAAAGAGTTAAATCCTAATACCATAAACGAAGGTTTGTGCCTCAGCTGAACCTTATATTGAGAATTAGCCAGCTGACGGAGACATAAAGCATAATCTCATAAAGGACTGCCATATTTCACCCTGTTAAAGAAATCCAGCTTTAATTCAACTTATTCTGATAACTGATCGGTCACAGGGTTTTATTTTCCTCATCAGATCAACCTTTCACTGTAAATTTAAATGGGTGAAGGCCTAAATTACATTGGTATGACATAGAAAGTTTTATGCTTTTTAAATTTTTTTAAATGCCATCCTGCCAAACTATATTGCATGTAAGGAAGTAGGGCTAAAAGCAGAAGTTTGGGTCTTTAAAGTTGTTCTTAATCGATTAATGAGTGGGAGAAATGTAATCTGCATTCTCTTCCAGAGAAGAAGAAGAAATTATAATCTTCTATTGTGCATTGGCGCAGCCTCACTGTGTGTGAGTCAAATGTTACGGACGATTTAGTGGATCTTTGCAAATAAACATCCCTTCTGGCATTGTGTAACCTGACTATGAACTAACTCTAATTAAATTATTTAGCTGCCGTAATCTAATTCAAATTCAAACGGTAAATTGAAAACTAAACAATTACATCATCTAGAGTTCCTTTTTTTTATTTTTTTTTATTTGGGTAGCACAGATGAAAATGAAATGATTCCTATCAGATGTTGATGAGCAGCATTAGAAACTATCCATGTCGTCGTCGTCTTCTTCTTCTGCTGTTACAGAGGCCGAGCTAAATTGGTCTGTGTGTATGTGAGACCTGGACTGTTTTTAGAGGCTCTCTTGGGATTCCTCCAGCAAAGCAACCAGGGCAGCCCTCCTCTCCTTGGCTGGTATTTTTAGACTAGGACGGGCCTGGGGACCCTAAGCCCAGCGAACTTACAGAGAGATGGGAAAAGATGGAGCTGGCAGTGGTTTGAGAAAGAGGTGGCATCTTTCAGAACTAGTGTATAAAATGCAGCGACTGTTCTTTAAGTCTTACTTAATGGATCTTTGTACAAGCTTCCATCCAGTGGTTTAGGAACTGACTTTAAAGAGTATTATTCAAAATGTACTTTTTTTTGCATGTGTTTATACTTCTGTTTGGGTTGTGGAGTTCCTCTAAAAACACCCCAAGCGCTTAAGAACAAAAACCAAAAAAAACATCCAACTGTTTTCTGGCAATAAGCTAATTTTTTCAGTGTCTGGAAAGTGAGCTTTTCAAAAACCTCCTGATAAGTTAGAACCAGCAAGCGCTGTGTCGTTGCCTAGCAACCACAGGCGAGTTCCGCCCTTCACCTAGCAACCACAGCCGAGTTCCACCCTTCACCTAGCAACCACAGCCGAGTTCCGCCCTTCACCTAGCAACCACATAGCAACCACAGCCGAGTTCCGCCCTTCACCTAGCAACCACAGCCGAGTTCCGCTCTTCACCTAGCAACCTCAGGCGAGTTCCGCCAGTCACCAAGCAACCCAAGTGGAGCTCCAACACATTTGGTCAGCTGGTTTTACCATATAAATGCTGCTGGAAAGGACAAGTGTTTTGTTGATGACTTTACGTCTAGAGATACAGACACGTGTTAAGGAAAGCCGTTACCATGGAAATGGATGTAAATCCTATACGATTCAGCTCCCATCTGTCACCTAAAGTCTCTACTTCCACACAGATGACGACTTCAGACTTGTAGTGACAGTTAGCAGAATTTCAGAACCGCCTGCTCATTATTGACATCACGGCGCTTTCAAAGAGTGTGGGAAATTTAAATATTGTCATAGAATCAAATATTTTAAACAGAAATTATAAATAGAGGCGCACACAATATCAGATTTTTAATTGAATGATTTATTGATACACATTGTAAATGTGTATCAATAAATATTCAATGTATATTTGAAAAAATATGGAAGTTTTTCAACATCATTAATTTGAATTTCTTGTAACAAAATTGGCAAATTTTGCTAGACGATAAATTTCTCCAAAATTTAGTGCGATAAACGATAATATTGTTTGAGAGCATTTAAAAATAATGTAATGGCATAATAATTCAAGAACACATTTTGAAAGCTGAATTAACTTTAAATTCTAATGAGCATTTATTACTAGAACTGGAAGACATTTTAAATACCCAAATTAAACAAAACAGCAGAAAAATTAATTATGACGTCCCAAACAAAATTATCCTTCCAAAAAAAAGGGCTAGTTGAGACAAAAACACCAAACTGAAGACTTTTACCATCCAATCTTTGGTAGAAAGATGGAGAAAAGAGAAAAATTATAAATCAATCCCATGGAAATTATTGAGGTCAATTTAATTTATCATACGATTAATTTATTGCTTATTTTGACAGTCCTATTTAAGAGTAAATCAAAATCTTAAGTAATTTTTCATTATAAATTATATCCAGCACTATAGCAGAGGCATAATACTGGAAATATTTAAATAATCAGAAATGTCTTTTACAACGTTCCCAATAACTTTTTCACCTGGTTAATCTGTTTTTACACTGGCAAACGCCGTGGAAACGAGGTTTTAAAATATACCCAGAAACCCGTCCTGGTTCCTGGAAAAGTTTCCTGGAGTGGAAACGCTCTTCAGATCGGGATTTTTTATTTTTATTTTTATTTTTATTTTTACGACTTCCTTCAAGATGATTATCTCTGCCATTCTCGGGTCATGAAACACGTTCTTTGTTTTTGTTTGTTTTTCTTAATTTGGACCAATATCGTGCCCTCTCCCAAATGACCGTAATAAAATTAGCGACTCTCCTCGTTCCAACAGTTACACAAGTTCAGTTACTCGTCAGCTGCTCAGTGGTATCAGTAGTTTTCCATTAAAATGTTTCACCTGTTGAAACAACAGTCACTGAGACTGAATTTATGACTGCACAACAAGACAGATTGATTTTTAAGGAAGTTACTCTTATTTATAAAGATTGCTGCAGCTGCACATACTAAAGCTCTGAGAGGACGAACTGAACAACCCGTCTGTTTTGAGGTTTTTCAAGTTTAAAGGAATGTTTTTTATGCTGCACCTGTCTGAAACAATTCCCCAGTCATGAGTGTAACTGCGTTTAGCTAGGTGGAGTCAGGCAGTCATGCAACGCTGCTTATCGCTCTTGGCTTCATTCACTCCTCCTTTATGTGTACCAGTGGAGTTTGCTTAACAACTGAGTATTCAATTACAGCTTTTTCATTTTTTTGTTACTTTAAAGAGCCTTTCTTTGGTATTTTTAAGATTTTATTTATAGTACTCCATAATATGGATTAAAAGGAATTAAATCTTTTAACATTGGCGAGTTATTTTAATCCAAAATTGACATTAATCTTTCACTAGTGCTGAAATGATTAATTTTGTAACAAAAAAAGACAAATGAATGGAAATAAACAACTAACATAATGATCAGTTAATTTGTAACTGGAGTATAGAGACTCAAAAAATAAAAAAATTATTGAAAGAAAACATCAAGATAAAATTGTAAAAATAAATACCTTTTACATTTAAGATTAAAAAAAACTTAATCTGTAAAAATGTTCAGCCCAGAGCTCCTCATTTGCTTCCAACTTTACAAAATAAAAACAAATCATATTAAGCATCTTTTGCCATCTGATTAATCAGCTAATAAAAAATAATCACTAGATCAGCGCTACACTATTGATGAGCCGATACAGTATAATGTTCATCCTGTTATTGTATTTTAGGCAACAAAATGTTTTGTTTAAAAAGATTATTTGTTTTAATTTGCATAGAAATAAAACAAATGATCTTTTTTGATTTTCTCACAAGCAAATTAATTGCGAGAGACAGAATTAATTGTTTCTGAGATTAAACGTTGATAAAATGTGACATTCAGACGATTTGAAAACAAGCAGATACGTACCAGATTTAATTTAGTACCAGATGTAGAAGTGACTCAAATTTATTTTGTTTTGGGTGAAAAGATTGAAATTGGGTCACAAAGACTGCCATAAAAAATTTGAAGTGGGTGACATTTAAGCAAAAAAAAAAAAATTGGACTTAGGTCTCATTTTCTCCATTTTCTTCTCATCACATACTTGTTATACTGGAGCTCGTAGCTCCAGATTGTCTGAAACTGGAAATGTAATTCCTCTGGAAAATTAAATAAAGCTGTTATAGAACTTATTGATTCTTTTAACCAAAGTTATTTAAGAGCAACATCCTGTTCTCTGCAGCCAAAGTATTACCAGGTATGATATGAGAACAGTATGGATTCTCACATACTGATGACTGCTCATAACTTTAAATATCCCAGATTAATCTTCTTCCTGAAGGCTCAGTTCTCTTTGTTGGTGCTGTAAACTGGGTTGAGAAGTAAATGATAAATTAAAATAAGGGCTGCATCCTTTGAGGATACTTTTGGAATAATCTAAACCTGCACAATTTGCCTGTAGATAAATAACTTTCATTGCTGTATTCAAACCTTCGGCCTCCACATAAACCCCTATTTCTCAATTTCAAACAAGATTTGGACGGTTTTAAAATATTTCAGGATGTAAAATCAAAAGCTTTTCCCCAACCCAGTTACCAGGCTGTCATAAGACACACTTTCTGTGCAGTCTCCCAAGCTAATTGCCCCAGATTGAGTTTGTTGTAACCTCTAACTTGGCGACCACTTGTGTTTTTGACATGGCATTGACGATGAAAGGAACTTGTGCTTACCCTGATTAAGGCTCTAATTTGAAGCCAGCGCTGTCACAAGATAGAGATCTGTTGCATAACGACTGATCCCCTGATAAAAGACCCGACGGGGGAAGGACTACCGTTTCCAATATCATCACGGGACGTCGATATGAAATTATCTGTCTGGGAGGGGGGTGACAGTAATTGATTCAGGTGATTTGTTGGATTTCATCTGCAGGAAGTCGTTGTTTATCAACCTGTGCTCAACCTATAACCTACTTGATTAAAAGTTGTATACAGGACAGATTTTATATGTTACACTTGCACAAAATACTGTATGAATGTGGATGTTGACTAAATGAAATCAAAAAAAGTTTGGCATCTATTTGAGGCATGTCTGCACCAACTATGTAATTTGAAATGTCTGCAATTTATTTTCCAAAAGAGTTGAAACAAAGACATTTTCACACCTGTTAGTCCTGTAGTCTTGGTTCGATTTGGGACTAAAGTTGCAACATTTGTTACATTTTCAGCTGGTTTGGTGTCAAATTAACCAAACTAATTAAAAAACCTGTTCCCCTCCTCACCTGTGGTGGTGCTGCACCAGTAACTACTCAGTAAAGCAACACAAAAACCTCTGAAGAAGACACTCAGGGGAATTTCCTTCTTCATGAAATGCAAACAAAAATAGAATTGCTTTAGATTTCGGTGTTTACGTTTTATTTTTATTTATTTATTTTTTGTAAACCACAAACCATTTGTCCCACTAGTGCCAGATACATGCGTTTGTTTTGTTTGCATTTACCCAGAATGCCCTGTGCTAAAGTTCGCTTCATGTTTCTGAAGTTTTGTTTTTCCAAGTCTTTCCACAAAATCTCAATCGAATCTTGGGCTATTCGAACACATTTCATTGCATCTCTCGCTTCAGTTTAATTCATGAAGGCGTGGAGGGTCTGAATAAAAATACATGTGAAACATTTTACATTTAAATGCATAAAAGTTTGGAAAACCATTGTATTTTCCTCGTATTTCATATTTTAAAACTATTGGTCTGTCATGTAAAGTCACAATTAGGGCTGGACAGCATGGCTGAAAAATGTGTCACGATGTTAGCGTTTCATATCAGTCATCAATAATTATTGATTAGTTTTTTGTTTTAAATAAAACAAAACCAAACTGGGGATGTGACATTTCCTGTTTTATCCACAGTTTTCACTCCATGGTGTTTATTTTTAAGTAGTTATGAGGCACAGTGGTGAAACCTGAAACTGCTGCTGCACACAAGTTACTCAACAGGTTGTTGCTAGGCAACCAAAGAATGAATGAGTTGCTAGGTAACCAAAGAATGAGTTAGTCCCAGATTCAGAATGCTGAATCTACTGATATTGATCATATATGTGTGTGTGTGTGTGTGTGTGTATATATATATTTATATATATATAAATGTGTGTGTGTTATTGATTTGGTTTCCAATAAATCTATTAGCTTGTGGTTATAACTTTTTAAAAATGTGAAAAACTTGGGTTTTATGCGTCATGTTTTTGTGTGATTTGAGCCTTGTTTAATATTACCAGCACTAAGCAATGTCTTTTTTTCTTTAGTTTCAAGCTTTCTAGTTCTCTTTTTATTCATTTAATCAACTCTAATGCTAGACGCTGCAGTCTGGCTTCAACTCAACAAGCCGGCTATTCAATAAGGCCTTCTGATGGTGCCTGTCTATTTCTCTGCTAATCTTTTTAAAGTCTCTTTTGAACCATGGAAGCCAAACACTGCAGGCCTTTATTTCATTCACTTGAAATAAAGTGAATGATTTGCTTCCAGTTGACTTCGTAGAACATAATACTTGTTTTGCAGTTTAACGTATGTGCAGATTGTTTTTGTCAGGTGTTTGTTGCATTGAATACAGTACTAGAACCTGTCTGTGTGTGTTGTTCTGTGTGCATCAGGTCCGTTCACAGATGTAGTCACCGCTAACCTCAAACTGAAGAACCCATCTGATAGACGAGTATGTTTCAAAGTGAAGACGACGGCGCCTCGCAGGTACTGCGTACGGCCAAACAGCGGCGTCATCGACCCGGGTGCGGCTGTTAACATCTCTGGTAAGAAACTAAAATATATTTCTGCCATTGAAAAATGATCTTTGTGTGTTTTCCTTCCAAAAACATCTGGTTTACTCTTGTTCAGCCCACTTGTTGTACCCGACCTTGATGACACAATACAAATTGTCCCTTATTTTCAGATGAATTCAAAAACAAATGTGTATTCCTGTCCCTTCATTCAGTGTATATTGTATAGATTCAATTGAAACCTTAGTATAGTTCAGTTTAATTTAGCAGTTAAGCCCAAAAGTTATTCAAGGAAGCTCAATTGATGAGCTTCTGATAAATCATTTTTTGCAATCTTTCATCCTTGGAAAGCATGTGGTGAAGGTAGAAAGGAATTTAAATGGGATAGAAACTCAAAACACAAGGAAATTATTGAAGTACTGAACAGATTAATTATGATTAATTCAATTAATCGTGATTAATCAATTAGTAAAATAATAGTAAACTAATTTAGCGTACTTTTTGGAGTATGCGAACTCTAAAAAGTAATGTGCTCAAACAACAATATAGTCAACATAGTAATTAATCTAAAACGTATATAAATTTTGCATTTAAAAGTAAATTCAAGATTTGTTTTTAAATAAATTCAATCCAGAGCTCATTAAGTGACAGCTTCTGTTTTTAGCTTCTCCCATCGTTCCTTAGTTTGAAGCATTTGCTCAGTGTTTTTCTTTTACTCAAGTTTATATTTAATATTCTTTTATTTTTCTAATTTTTAAAAAATCTATTTATACAATCAAATCTCTTTTTTTTCACAGTTATGCTACAACCCTTTGACTATGACCCCAATGAAAAAAGTAAACACAAATTTATGGTTCAGACGATTTTCATCCCATCAAATGTTTCTGACAATGACACCGTGGTAAGTATTTATTAGTTTTTTTAATTTTCAGTGAAATGTTTCCAGTGTGTGCTGAAATATCAAATATAATACTGATTGTTGGATCAGACCTGGAATTTAAAGTTTTAACCTTTGACTTTTGAACACATTTTTACTGTTTGTCGTTAAAATTCAATTTATGACCCTTCTCAACAGATTTTCTCCTATTCTTGTATTTAACATATTAAGTCTGGCTTTTATAATTTTTTTAATGAGTTAATTAATTAAAAATAATATAAATGAATACTAATATTAATTAATAATAAATGAATGCTCCTTCAAATAATTAAATGTTCCCATGAAATAAAATAAAATGTAAAGAAAAATTGAATGGGGGTGGGCTACTTTTATTTATTTATCTATTTCAGTGTTTATTTTATTATCTTGTTTTATTTTGTAAATCTGTTTTAATTATTTCAAGGACTTTTCTGCGTTTTTATTTCAGGTTCTGTATTTCTTATTTACAAATGAAGGGCCAGAATTTCCTCAGTTGGAGCAACTTTTTTCCCTAAATTTATTGAACACATGTAACAAAACATATCTCAAACTTAGTGAAAGGAATTGCTAAAATATTAAACATTCAGAAATCTGCCCAAAAACATTGGCAGCATTAATTTTTTTCTGAAATATTGGACAGTTAGTTCCAGTTTTATTAAGACTTTACTGGCAATCAATGCAGAACTAAATCAAAAAATGAACAAAACCATGACAAAAAACCCCAAAAAACTAAACATTTATTTGGTTTTATTTAATGGGGATATTATTTATATGTTGGAGTATTTATTAATAGTATTTAATTTTGAATTAAATGGCTTACCATTCTTAATAAACATAAAGATGGTTTTTCTGGCTGAATAAGAAGCTATTTTGAACGTCTTATGATTTAAATTTTCATATTTTTGCTCATTATTTCTCTTTATATGACTACTATTGTTATGTTTGATTGTATTTATTCTTTTAATCTGGTTTATGTAATTACATAAGTAATATTGAACAAATTGTATGAAATAAGTTAAATCTATCTACCCAGCAAATTTATGAGGATCAATGCATTTGTACATTTACATTCAGCAATTCACTTTAAAAAATTGTTTATGTGGGGGAATTGCATTCAAATATTTTTTCTTATATTGTTCAACTCTCCAGATTGCTTTAAAAACAAAAAAATTTTAAAAGTAAAATGTATTTTTTAGTAGTTTCTTGGGTAAAATCTAGATTTGATCAGTTTTTGGTCCCGTATTTGTCCACCAGGGGGCAGCAGACGCTTAGCAACACAACTAAACAAGCTTTTATTCTTTCTTTTTAAATATGAGACATTACTGCTTACATATTTAGGAGAGTAAGGCCAATTCTGCATCAGTTTAGCAGATAAAAAGATGCATGTTGTGAGTTTTTATTGGGTTTCAAGGTTTGAGATGACATTTACGTTGTTTTGTTTGTGTGTGGATGGAGGGAAAAATAAATGTCTGGATGCAGTTTGAGTTAACGAATGACGTGTTTCTGATCCGTCAGTGGAAAGATGCAAAACCCGAAGATCTCATGGATTCCAAGCTGAGATGCGTCTTCGAGTTGCCCTCTGAAAACGAAGTGGTGAGAGACTTTTTTTTGATTGAGAAGTTTTGTTTTTATTCACAAATAAAGGTGTGTCTAATGTCGCACGCACACATTCACTTTTATATCTCAAAGTTTAACAGGAACAAAAACTACTGGACATTTTTCACACATATTTTCTTAAAAATGATCAAATATTAGATATATATGAAAAAATACAGGTAGTCTTTGAATGTTTTTATATTCTTGAGTCATTTAATATTTGACAAGTGGATCAAAGTCAAAGCCTATTTGTATCACTGTTGTAATAAATCCTAATAAACTAAACTAATATTGTAATATCTCAGAATGTGAAAAAATTCAAGGGATGTGAATATTTTTGCAAGCTGCTTTAACGATTAATCGTGATTAATCATTAATTGAAGTAAGTGTCAACTAATTTAGTAATCGATTAATCAGTAACTGGACTATACAGATTAAAAAGAAGTTTTAAAAAAGCAAATACAGAGCAATAATTAAGAGTAAAATGTATTAAAATTTTCAATTTAAGATAAAAACTTCAGTCTGTAAATATATTTTGGCCAAACGTGACGCAGTTTTGTCTTCCTTTAATCAGATTCACTAAAGGAATGTTATGTTGTTGCATTTTAGACAATAAAATATTTTTTTTTCTAAAAAAAGAATGAATTTGTTCATTTGCATTTCTAATACAGTGTAGGTTGTTAAATTAAAAATCTTCTTAAAAATATTCCAAATATTTTCATCCAATTAATTGATTAATTGTTGCCAGAGTTACATTTACTCAACTACATTTACCTGAGTACCATCCTGAAAAAAATGTACTTTTACTATGTCGTGCTTTTTACTTTTATTTGAGTGATTTTATTATGAAGTATTTTCACTTTTCTGGATTTTTCTACACAGTGAATGAGAAACAAACATATTTTAACCAAAGATTCTCCAGACACAAACCTGCAGTTTTATAAGTTTTTTTGTTGAAAGAAACTGATTCGGAAACATTTATTTTGTCTTTTTTTTTTTTTTACCTACCGTATTTTCCGGACTATAAGTCGCACCGGAGTAAAAGTTGCATTTTGGGGGAAATTTATTTGATAAAATCCAACACCAAGAACAGACATGTCATCTTGAAAGGCAATAAATAGAATAGAGGCAACAACAGGCTGAATAATTGTACGGTATGCTAACGTTACATGACAAACAACAAACTGAGAACGTGCCTGGTATGTTAGCATAACATATAAAGAGTTATTCAGATAACTATAGCATAAATAACATGCTAACAAGTTTACCAAACCACCCGTGTCGCTCCAAATCACTAAATCTTCAGCCTCGGTGTCGCTTGTAAGCATCTCGGCTAACTCCAGACGTAGCTTCAACCACACACATTATCAATACAGGCCTACAGCGCCCTCTGGCGGTTTAGTGTGAAAATAATATGTGATATGATATAATAATGTGCTAATAATTTCACACATAAGTCGCTCCGGAGTATAAGTCGCACCCCCAGCCAAACTATGAAAAGAACTGCGACTTATAGTCCGGAAAATAAGGTATATGAATAATCGTCATTTTGGTCTTTAAAATGCCAAATTTTCCACTTATATTTACATTTTGGTTGATCTGAATATGTAATTCTTAAATATTAACTGACTGATAATTTGAAACTTTTTTAATTTCTTGGAAAGCTACTTTTTACTTGAGTGCTTTTATTATGAAGTAGTGCTACTCTAACTTCAGTAAAGTTTTTATGTACTCTGCTTGTTGGCTTGTTTCAGCCATATTTGTATGTGTTGTCGATTTACATCAGAAATCAGATTTATTTACAATAAATAGTTGGATTGTTTGAGCACTACTCCACAGTAGAGCTGTTTTATTTCTTTGCTCATGTTGTCATCTTGGCTGTGCAACAAACAAAACCACATCAGTCGTTACTCTTTTTTTTTTTGTTCTTAATCAAAAAAAGAGAAATTCTGACAAAGGCGTCTTTCTCTGGTGTGCCGGTGGGATCTAACGGGTTGAGTCCGGCCATGCTGGATTTCTCCTCAGTCATGCTTTTCCTTCTCTCCGTGGGGCAGAACGACGTGGAAGTCACGCGAGCGGCCCCGGTGATAAACTCCCTGAAGTCCGAGCCCACGGCTGCAGTTGCCGCGGGAGACGACCTGGAGGTGAAGAAGCTGCTGGAGAAATGCAAGAGGCTGCAGTCGGACATAAACAAGCTCAGCGAGGAAAACAGGCAACTGAAGGTCAGACATGTTGAAAAAAACCTGTTGATAAAGGTCAGCCACATACCAAGACAAAGATAAAGTCACAGCTCACTGAGAAGCAGAATAATAAAAGTTAGTCACTGGATGTGTCTGTTATGCTCAGAACCTACAGAACCGGCTGCTGGAGATGAAATATGTATGCGTTAAAAACTAGCTGAGAATGGAGACTTCAATCTGGGAAAGTTTGTAATTTTCTACAATAAAAAGTGGGAATCATTTTTATCGCATCGTCAGATTTTAAATATCAGAGTTTCTGCAGGTTTTACCAACCCACATTTAAGACTTTTAATGCTATTCTGGATCAAATTTAAGACCTGTATCATGACTGTAAGTCCTTTCTCCTCTGTCAGCACATTCAACAGCCAGTCTGTGATGTTGATTGACAGCGCTAAGACCCGCCTCCTGGCTCTGATTGGTTGTTTCTCGTTAGTGCTGGGAGAAGGCAGAGGATCTCAAATTTTTTCACAACCTGGTCAGTTTAAACAAATAAGCCCTGCAGCTTTAAGGATGTAATAGCAGTAGTAAACTATTAATAGAGGGACGATGTTCAGCTTCAACGTAATTAGATGCTGCAACAGATTGTAGCATAAGTTAATTAACGTGTTTTGATGTTTGGTTGGTTGCTGGTTCAGACCAATTTGAGTGTCTGGTTTACATCCAGAGTCTATGTGAAGCGTTTCAAGTGTCTGACACGTGTTGACCAATCAGAGAGACTCCGCTTTGTGACGTAGTGGTCTGTAGTTGTTGTCAGGAGATGCAGGCACTGACAGCAGGTCGTCATACGGATAGAGTGAGACGGAAACGGCGCTGATGGCAACCCTCGTCGCCTCTGAATTATCTGGTAAATTCAAAGATGGCGACATCCCGTTTATTTCGGTAAATAAAACCAAGACACTCTCAATATTTCATCCCCCATTGTTGAAAGTAACTGCTGGGAGAGGGAAAAAAAAAGGCAAGAGGCTCCAACGTGCGTCAAGCTGTTATTTGTTCAATAAAAATTTAACGCAAAATGTTGAGCAAAGACACCTGAGCCTCTGATTACAGTAGCTTTTGGTGCCGCTCTCTCAGTTTCATCCGCCATTGTACAAAGAGACAGACAATGGAAAACAACGGATCTTCCCAACGCGCGTCACGAGCAAAATATCAGGTGTCGACCTGAAGCGTCGGACGCCTTCGGTCTCTTTATGACGCATCAGATCGCAGTTGCCAACATATTGATGGTTGAGGTTTTGTTGCTTCTTGCAGGACGAGGGATTGAGGATTAGAAAGATGCAGCCGCGCCCAGACCACATGACATCAAACTCAACCAACATCGTCGGCCGAGAAACCAGCGCCGCCTTCCTGCCCTCCCTCCTCGTCGTCATAGCAGCCATCTTCATCGGATTTTTCTTCGGGAAGTTCATCTTGTAGATTGGTAACAAGCATATGCCGGCCATATCCATTCGCTCCGGCTCCAAAAAGAAAACAAACGACGACAACGACGAGGCCTGGAAGAGCAAGAAGTCTTTCTGTTGACTTTGCCATATCATCGGTTGTGTGGCCTACAGTGAACATCTGTACAGCTTCATCCAAAGGCGTCGCCTTTTTACAATGTCGCACATTTATTGAGCCCAGAGAGTTCACTTAAAAAAAAAAACAAAATTAATCCCTTTCTTGTTTTTTGTTTTTTTTCTTTTCAGTTTTTGATTAATGGGTTTGCAGGTAATTTGGTGGGACAATGGAAAGACGGATCACGGAAAAACGGGGAACCATTGGGAAGAAGCAGTCCAGTTTTTGTTCCTTTCTTTCTTTCCTTCTTTCTTTTTTCTCTCTTTTTCTCTGTGTGCTTTTAATAGGAGTTGAAAGAAATGCTAGGCGTCTTGTAAATGTTATTTTAAATCCTTCCAAACAAACACGGACAGAACCTCCATTCAAACGTTGCTGGACTGCCTCTGAAGTAAATTTGTTTGTGATTTCTACCTTTTTTTTGTTGGAATGTTCAGATTCAGCTGAGGAAATCGGTGCCTCGTTATGTGCATTTTTCCTGTCCTTTTCCTCACGATTCAGAATTATTATTATTATTAATAAACATTATTCACATTTATTCCTTCTGAGGCAAGTATTGACTGAAATGAGGTTTCCATTTTTAAAACTATCTCCCATGGTATTAATCATTGACCAAATAAAATTGAAAAAAATGTGGTTTTCATAGCCATCTTTTGCTTTCATCACTTCCAGAAACTTTATATCAACACATATTTCAAATTAACATTCTTTAACTTGTCTTAAATTATGGAATATTGGTTCTACTGTACATTTACACCAAAAACTTTTGGAAATTTTGAGATTAACTTATTTACAAAAGAAAATCGTCAAAAGTCTCTGACAAGATATTGACGTGACATTTTTTGTCATAGTTTTCACAGTTTTATTTCTAAGCGGTTATGAAACCTTTTAACTGCAGCTAAACCAGTAATTAAATATGTTGAAAATGTGACTTTGAAAAATAAACACTTTTTTCTTTGCAACATTATTTCTACATTTATAACTATTACAAAAATATTTACCTTCCTAGCTAAATATTTTGTTTCTAAACTAAGTATTTTGTTCCCAAATAAATATTTATTTTAACTATCTAGTCCCAAATTAAATCTTTATTTTCCAAAAGTAGCATCTAATTTTCAAACGAGACCTAAATATTTAGCTTGCTAACTAAATATGTATGCTGCTAGCTAAGTATTCAGCTAGGAAGTTAAATATTTGGCTTGCTAGCTAACTATGTAGATGGCTAGCTAAATATTTAGCTTGGTAGTTACGAGCTAAATATTTTGCAAGAAAGTTAAATATTTGACTTGCTACATATTTATGCTGCTAACTAAATATTTAGCTCATAAACGTTTAGCGCCTAGCTAAATTTAGGTGATGCCTAAGTATTTGGTTTTGGAAAATAAATGTTTGGATATTTAAGAACATTGACATTTATAAATATATGAGCAATATATTTATATTTTTCTTTACGAAAGGCTAAGTAAGCCAAATTATTGCTGTTTTTTTTTTTTATCTTTACAAAAGCCTATCGAAAAGTGAAGTTCGAACATTATTTACTTCAAGCACAAACTGAAAGGTTTGGTTTAATCTGCTGTGGGACGATGTTGAAACTAAAGTGACCCGACAATCCAGAACCAAAGCTCGGGTTCTGCTGGTCTTTTCTATCAGATCTGTTGGAGATCAACCGAGGCAGTTCCATGTTTTCAGCTCATTATGACGTTCTGTGTGATGGATTATTAGCTCTCGTTATGACGTTCCCGTTGAATCGTTTTATCAAAGCGTGAAGTCGAGGTGATTCCACGGATACGGGATCGTGGGAAACAAAATGTTGACCTTTTCCTCTTGGCAGCGGAACTGAATATTTAACTCAGACTGTTTGGGTCAAAATGAACAGTAGAAAATGCTGGCAGCGTTTCATTCTCATAAATCACAGTCAAACAGAACTGCTTGAACTTTATTTTAGGAATTAAACTTGAAAGCTTAGAGGATTTTCTAATGAAGGTTTGTTCAATGAATGAAGATGGTAATGGAGCTTTTTCAAATGTTTCCGTTTTTTTGTCATAACGTGATCACATTTCGGACATTTCTGAGCTTGAAAAGTTTAAAATTTGCTGAAAAGAAAACAACAAAAAAACAAACAGAATTAAAAAAAAAATCTATTTCAATAGTTGGAAATTTGTGAGTTGAAATTTTGACATTTCAGAAATTTTGTAGAAAAAACATATTTCTGAGTTTTGAAAGTCAAAAAATTTGCTAGAAAAAAAATTGAGATTAATCTTAGAAATCTGAGAAAAATAATTCTTGTAAATTTCAGATCCAAAAGTAAAAAATGTTCGACAACTGAAACTTGGAAAATGTCTGGAAAATCCTACTTCAAATTTGTACTTTTGAAACTTTTCTCTAGAATATTTCTCAGAATTTCAGTTTTTTTTTTTTTTGGTGCAAATTTTCGACTTTTTGAACTAAAAAATTTACAAGTTTTTTCCATAAAATGTTAGTTTTTTTGGTGATTTATTTTTCCTCTCTAGTAAACAACAAAGAACCACCTAAAACAATGTTTAAAATGTCTAACCTTGTGACCAAAACTATTTTTTACAGTTTCTGTTAAATGATAAAAACAAAATCATTAATACTGTAATCCAATATTCCTGTTTACCGACAAGAAATTCAAACATCTCACTTGGCAGAACATCATATCCTGGAACAATCTTGGCGTCATTTCCTGTCATGTGAATAAACTAATTGAATAACTTTGTACTCAAATAACAGAAGACATTAATTTCTGGTTCCATTTAATGATATTATCTTCATGTTATGATTGCGTAAATGTAATATTCTTGTAAGGAAACGTTACGTCGTCTGTATCTTTATTGGCTCAAACATGGCGGCTCTCGTGGTCAAGCTGTTGAGACCAAGGATGTAAAACGGCGACATGTTTGGGAGGAAGCAATGACTTGGACTGATTACGGTGCAAGTAAACTCTTTAATAGATGAGAATGTGAAGTTTGCAGCCTTTCGTGAGTTTATAAAATCTCTGGCTGTCTGCCTGAAAGACGTTTCAAAACGTCTTTCAGGTGAATCAAGGCGACTTCATTTATTTCAGCAGTTGCTTTCGAAAAGTTAATTTCAATATTTGTAGGTTTATTGCACAGTGTGAAATGTTTCTGATTTTGATAATTATACAAAATGTAGTGGATATTAACCAATGTGAAAGACTGCTGACTGTTTTAATAACTAAAGGACTTTAAAAAACGTTTTTCAACAAAAACCATATAAAAAAAAAACGAACAAAAAATTATCTTGCCAATTTAAGACTTGATGTAAAGTTGACTTTAATCAACTTAGATACATTGGATTATTATTTGACATTTGACTAAAAAAATAGATTTTTTACCAGTAAGTTGTTACTGATTTGGCACAGAGGTTTGTTGCTTTGAATGGAAAGTTTAGTGGAAAGAAAAACTGGTAGAAGAAGCAGCTTGCGATTCTGAACCAAACCTCTAAGCTGAATCAGAGAGAGCCTCCAGGTATCATCCTGGTTGTTTTGTTAGAACATCTTAACTTTGCTAATGCTAAAGTGCTACACAAATACAGTATTTAGCTGAAGCTAACGCTAAAGCGCTAACGTCAATTAAAATATCTGCCTTTGAAAGACGACAACCCTTCAGCACCGTTTTTATTTTAACGTTATAAATTTATCTAAAGTATTTTGTTTATATCTCGTTTTTCTTGTTTGACAAAGTTATTGGGAAAAAAAGGAGAGGAAACGGAACTGCTGCACACCTCTTTCAAAATAAGAGTAAACTTTAAACTACTAGAAAAATTCTTAACAGTAAAAAAAAAAAAAAAAAACTAAAATTCAGCATAGATTCCAAACTTTATTCAACTTTAAAGTTTATGAAACAGTCAGGTAAATTAGCTGGAAAAATTCACTTAGTGAAAGGTAAGATAAAAAATAAATTTAGTGGAAGGTTAAAGAGTTAGCAAACATTAGCTCTGCTGTTAGCAGCTTAGCGGAAGCCTGACCACCACCAGTTAGTTTTCCAGCTTCTTTACTGGTTAAGTAAAAGTTTAAATTGCAATATATATTTTGAAAAATCCTGGTTATATTTATCTCTAATCCCAACTTTCTGAGAAATGGTTCAAAAATAAGTTTTACTTCTTGAATAAAATTGCTGAAACAAATGGACTTTATATATCCTTATCTAAAATTAACCTGTGAAAATGCTGCGGCTCACTTTTTTATTTTTTACAGTCAACAAAATCTATTGAGTTTTTCTCCTGAAGACATGATTTGTCTAAAAAATGTTTCCACTCACCAGCCTCTACTTTTTGCTGGAAGAACCGACAATGTGATGTATGCTGGATTAAAAACGATGCAGAAAACAAACATAATCTCAGTTCTGTAGGTATAAGGAGATTTTTTTAATCTAGTTGTGGATCCACAGTCGCGTGGATTCACTCTAAAGTGCAGTTCCTGCGGAGCAGCAGTGTCAAGTCTTTGGTGGAGAGGAGTTCAGTTCTCACCCTCTGGATCCAAACAAAACATTTATTATGCCTCCTGGAACAGGTTAGGATACGTCTGTGGCCTATTCAAAACATATTAATTACATTTTTCTGCAGAGAATCATTCTTTTATGAGCTGCTTTACGGCCTCTTGTCACTTTAAATCCAAAAAGCTGCTGCTGGCCACAAACCCAACTGAACGTTTACAGTCACACGTCAGAGTGGCTCCAAACTTATGCGCAACTATACATTAGATCTTTGAAAAGCATTAGTAGAGCCTCCTGCACAACCAACAAGAATGCAGCAAGCGGTTTCCGGACAAGTCAACAACAAAACACTTGTCCAGGGGCCATTGCCCAGCGGTAAAACCAGCTGATGAAACGGGCTGGAACTCTGCTGGTGTTGCTGGGTAACGGGCTGGAACTCCGGTGGTGTTGCTGGGTAACGGGCTGGAACTCCGGTGGTGTTGCTGGGTAACGGGTCTGTTGATTTGTGACGTTACATTCCGGAGGTTTTTGAAACGGCTCGTTTTCCAGACACCAAACAGCATAAACTTATTGTCAAAATAAAGTCTGGTTGGGGGTTTTTTTTAGCCGCTTTGGGTTGTTTTTAGAAGCAGTTTAGACCCAAACGGAAGTTCAAAAATCTGCAAAAATGTGAATTTTGCATCATACATCCCTGCTAAGTACATGAGTTGTTGCCACTGTTTGTGTAGAAAGAAAACGCCTCTACTGCCATCTAACACTGACAAAGCCGCATCAGAGCAGTGACCAGTAGTACGGCGACGCATCCACTGCGGCCGGCGTGCCGCCCCGAGCCGCCGTTGTGGCGCTGCTGGGTCTGCTCGGCGTCATGGTCCCCCCGGCTGCGGTCGGACCGCTGGCTGCTGGACGAACACTGGACCAGGGGCATCTGGTAGGAGCTGGCTCTCCTCTCGGGGCGGTCCGGGCTGGTGCCGTCGCTGGGGCGCTGGCCGTTGTAGAGCAGGTAGCGGCCGTGGCCATCCTGCTCCATGCGGAAGAGCTCGTACTCCGTGTGGGGGAGCCGGATGCCGAGCGCCACGCAGCCGTTGGTGACGGTGACGTCCTGCTCCACGCCGACCTGCCACGAGCCCTGAACGCCGCACTCGTCGCCGTTGAAGACGTTGAGGAGGGAGGTGGTGGCCACATCCATGGGCGTCACTCTCATGTGGTTTACTGGAGGACGGAGACACAGGAGGAATCAGTTTATCAAGGCTAAAACTGAAGTATTTGGAGAAATGCAACCTTTATTTATTTGTTTATTTGTAATTTTTGTTACCAGCTCACTGAAAAAACTAAATCTCGCTAAATAGTTTTGTTTAGTTTCTAGTGCAGATAGTTTAGTAAACTAGATTAAAACAAGACCAATTTTAAATGAACTTTTCTGCAATATAAATAAATAGAACTGAGATGATTAATTAGATTAATTGTGATCAATCAATTGCTGAAATAATCTACTAATAAATCAATAAGCTGCCAGTTTATACAAACTCAAAACGAACCTTTTTCTGTAAGAACAAAATAGTCAAACAAAAAAAAAAAAACACAAATAACTTTTTAACAGTATATATAAGTAGGTCTGGAACGATTAATTGAAACAACTGTTAGCAATTTTAGTAATTGGTTAATCGCTAACAGGAATAGAGAGACCCAACAATGGCCATTTGCTAAATAAACCACATTATTAGGGCAGGAATTTTAGTTATGTGATATTTTTCTGACAATTAATTGAATTAAAAAATTGGCACATTCTACAGGTTTTTCAACCATGTAAGCCTTTTACACCTCATTCGAAATAAATCTGAATTTTCAAAAAAATAATTGAATTACCTTTTAGAATAAGTAAATAAACATTTTATGTTCTAAAATGCAATAACATAGCATTCCTTTAACTGATCACTTGTAGCAAAGGATGCATCTGCAACTAAAAAATACTCTCTACTAATCCATTAAAAGACAAAAACAAAAATCCTTAAGATTTTGGGTTTTTGGCTAGTTTTAGTTTCAAATTCTGTTAAAAAAAAAAAAGTCTTCTGAAGAACCTTTTCTTATCCAAATGTTAATCAATTAATCCAAAAATAATCAACATATTAGCCCAACTATCCGCTGATGCTAGCAGGAACGGCTTAGCTTTTCATGTTGATGTTAGAAGTATTTATTTTAGCTGCAGCTTCACTTACAGCTAATATTTATCCAGAGTGGTTTATGCTGATTTTCCAAACTTGAAATCAAATTTCCAGACGTCATACTCTCTATGAATCCCAACATTTTGGATCTTCTAAACGTAAAGATGCATCACACAGGAGCATCTTTACTCCAGCTGCATCTTGTGTAAGACTTTGGTTGGGAAATACGACACCAACCAGTCGAACGCTTTTCTTCTCTTAATTACAAACTAAAGTAAGAAGAGAAGTTTGCAAACCTTTGAAGACAAAGTCGGTCCCTCCCATGACGCGGGTGGAGGCCAGGCCTCGGCTGTAGCGGCCCTGGGCATAGATGGTGAAGGTGGGGTGTTTGCAGGTGGGGTCGGAGTAGTGGTAGTAGTGGCCCTCCCAGGTGTGGTTGCTGTCGTGGAAGACGAAGTGGCGCGTGAGGAAGAGGACCTCAGGCCGCACTTCGCAGCGCTGGCTGACCCACTGGCCGTAGAGGCCCACGGTGAGGTCGGCCCGCGGCGGCAGGATGGGCGGATGGAACTCGTCCGAGCGGTAGATGATCCGACAGACGATGCAGCCATGGTCGTGGTTCTGGAAACAAAGGCATGATGGGCTCAGTTAGTCAAGATGGAAGATAGTTATTGTGATCCAACATGGAGGCGAGTTATGTTACTGGCAAATAAAAAATGCATTCCTAGCTTTTGCTTTTTAAACTTTAATATTAAATACATGCATTGACTATTAAAAATGTTGTTCTGGTAGAAAGGTGTCATTAATACAACAAACTTTAGATAGTCTGGCAGACTTGGTTCATTGTCAGCTGGTGCGGTTCTCTTTCACACCGCACTGTGTCAAACAAACCAAACTAATTAAAAAAAGCTGTTCCCCTCCTCGCCTGTTGGGGCACTGCACCAATAACTCCTGAAGGAAATGACATGAAAACCTCTGAAGAAGACATTGAGCACAACTTCTTTCTTTACAAAATGTAAACAAAAATGGATTAACGTCAGATTTTAGTGATTGTTTTGGTCAAAGACTACAACCCATTTCCAGCGCTGGTGTTAGACTCACACGTTTGTTTTGATTGTATTTACCCAGAATGCCCTGCACTGTAATCTGTTTCCTTTTGAGCGGCCTCTGGGCCATATGCATTCAGACCACACCAGAATTCACTTCAGCCAAATCAATCTAAGAGTGTTTTCACACTCGGTAGTCCGGTAGACTCTGTTCAGTTGGGAACCAAAATGATAACATATGTTACATTTTCAGCTGGTGCGGTTCTCTTTCACACTGCACTATCAAATGAGCCAAACTAATTTAAAAAGATGTTCCCCTCGCCTCCCTTTGCTCACCCTAACCTTGAGCAAAGTGTGAGAAGTTGGCTGAGTTTTTCTATTTTTCGTTCACGTCTTACTATTCTCATATTAGTTCATCCAAGACAGCACATGTGTCAGCTTTATTTTTGTATTTATGGTGTTTTTACAAATCAATCAATTTCCTAAAACACCTCTGGCTGAAAAACTCCAGGGATTCGCTTCTTCAAACCTTCTGGCGGTCTCTGGCTTTGGCCCGGGAACAATTTGACACACTCTTCACTTTCGACTCTGACATGTTTGAGAGGTTTCTTCTATGTCCAGCGCGTTTCTCATCTGGATGAGATCAAGATCCAGGCTTTGACTAAGACCAAGACTTTCCAGTTCCAGGCAAGGAACAGAAATGTGTTTTAAAAGTGTCTACTGTTGTGAAAGTCCAGATGTAAAGGCGCAATTTGTTCCTGATCTCATCTTTAATCTGGACCTTGAGACAGATAAGAGCATTTACTCAACAGACCTCAACAGATTTAAAAAACCAGAAGTAGGAAGGTGCCAAAACAAATAATAAAACCTTAAAATCAAATCTAAAGCTAACCAACAGCTAACGTCCCCCTCTCCTCTCCAGTAAGTCGCATAAATAACACCTTCAAGATATCCATTATGTGCTTTATATATTAATTTATCAATCAAATCAAAGCAGGTTTTACTGTTTACCAAATTACAATCAGTCCTCCAGTTTTTAGCAATTCTGCGATTGTAGAAATTCACACAAAACAGCATTTTTTGAGATTAAGTTTTTTCAAGCAGATTTTCACCTTTTCAAACTCATAAATTTACTTGTTTTTTTCTGGAAACTTTCTGAAACCAATTAAAAAATTTCTGAGTTTTTTTATTGAATGTTTTTGAGAAGTCCAGTTTGTCTTTGACTTTCAAACAAAATGTGTTGTTTTTTTCTGGAAATCTTCTAAGATTATGCTAAAAAATTATAAAATATTTCTAGCAAGTTTCTGACTTTTGGAGATAAAACATTACTTTTTTTGTTGTTTTTTTAGAAAATTTCTGAGATTAATTTCAGATTTTTCGACTCCATAAATTTAGTTTTTTTTTTAGAAAAGATCAGAAATTAATCTAACAATTTCTGAGTTTTTTATAGCATGTTTTTGACTTTTCAAACTCAAATTTACTTATTGTTATCTAAACATTTCTGAGATTAATCTGAAATTTTCTGATTTTTTGTTCTAGCAAAGTTTTACTTTTCAATGTTGGGAATTTACTATACTTTTCCAGAAACTTTTTAAGATTATTCTCAAAATTTTTGAGTTTTTCAAGCAATTTTTTTAAACTTTAGAGTTCAGAAATGTTGCTTTTCAAGAAATTTTATGTGATTATTCTGAAATTTTCAAATTTTTTCGTGTAAGTTTTGACTTTTAAGCTCAGAAATATACTTGTTTTTTTTCTGGTAAATGTCTGATTAACCTCAAAATTTCCTTTGACTTTATTATTTGACTTTTGGAATGTACTAATTGGTTTTTTTTTGTGTGTCTGTGTTTTAGTTTCAGAAAAGTTCTGAAACTTTTTCTCAAAATGTATAAATCTTTGACTTTACAAACTCAGAAATTTACTTGATTTTTTCTTGAACATTTCTAAGATTATTCTTAAAATTTCTGAGATTTTTTCTAGCAAACTTTTGACTTTTGGAGTTCATATATATATATATATATATATATATAATTTCCGCGTTTTGGGGAGGATATGTATTCTTTTTCTCTAATATTGCCCTAATATGGCATCATTGAATGTGATGACAGAAAAGCAGGGAGGATAACAGAAAAAAAAACCTGCAACATGATGGAAAAAACTTGCATACAAATATGTTGGGATAAATAAATCCATCACCAGCATGCAAGAGTTGAAAGAAGAAAACTCAGATAAAGATCCAGCTTCGCCTCAGAGTGATCGCATCCTGTCCAGATGTCTGGATGAAACGGTGAAGCCTCAACACCATGAATGAAACCGAAGGTCGCCGTGTTGCAACAGCATCAACATGAACATACTGTTCAGATAAAATCACGTCTGCTGCACAGATCGGACAGCTGCGGCTTTCCAGCTGCAGAACAACTGGAAGCTTTCAAGCGCTACTCAAGAAAATCTCTTCCAAAGACTGAAGTCCCATGAGGCTGGTTTGACTCCGTCATTGCAGGGTGGGTAAGGTTTAATACCCAACCTCCTAGACTCGGTCACTGTTTTCCCAGACAACCTGTCTGCAACGGGGTTTCAGGAAGAACAAATGAAAAGAAGGAAAAAGGAGGAGAGAAATCTGCAGATGAGTTATTCCCAGTGCAGCTCCATAAACACTTCGGAGTGAGAGGTTAATGAGAAGACTGGGATTAAAACGTTCTGGAAATGTGTACTTTTTAAAATGGTTGTACCACCATCATCGATGTTCATGTGAGCAAAAGCTGATGCAGAACTACATGAAATCAAAAGACAAAAACAAACATTTGTTCCGGTTGCATTGTAATCCTGTCAGCAGATGATAAATGAAGAATAAGACTGGATGTTGGTGGCTGCATTTCCCTGAAGTCTTGGAAATATTTTTTTTTTTACAAAATAAAATAATTCGGTGAAGTGTTAAATCCAGCTGGGAGGAACTTGGACAAGATTTTTGTTTTCCAGATTGCAAATAAAAATGTTACAGGCACACTGACACGGTTTCAAATGAGCCGGTTTGTTTTCTTTAGCTTTTGTGAGGATTCTTCTTTGTTGGTTCCAAGTTTATTCTTCCACTGAGAACATCTGGACGAAACCTGAGCAGAAGGCATGATGGGAAAATAACATACCAATAAAACTATGCAAAATGTGAAAAGGAATGACGCTATTTGTTAGCATAACATTGAAAGAGGAAATTATTTCCTTGTAAAGTTCTGGTTAATGATGCTTGAAAATATACACGACTCCGATTGTTATTTTTACAATTTATTCCCCAATGTTCAATGAAGGTGAGTCAATAATTACCAATAACTCAAAATAAACATGATTAAATGCAGTTTAGCAAAACAAATCACACCTCGTTATGTGACTGGTGTCCTAAAGAAACATATTACAAATGGGAATGTTTTTCTAAATCAGTATTTTAAAGAAAGCTACCTATAAAAGAAGTATTGTCACGTTTATTGGCATCACAATAGTCCACATCCCCCATCTCTAGTTTTTATGTTTTAACTCTTCCATATATTTTGAAAGAAACTCATCATTTCAGTGTTTTACACCAGTCTTTCTCAATCTGGTGGTCCGCGGGTGCCCTCTAGTGTTCCACGAGGTACTGCATGTAAACGACCGTTTATTTACCGTGACGTCAGATCAAAGTGGGACGCTACAGCTAGCTAGCTAGCTAACTTACCAAACAATTCCGTTTAAGTGGCTTAAAAAGAAAAGCTGGAGATAGAGGTGTAAAGTTTTTAAACATTATTAAAACTAATGTTTGTTAATGTGAATGTAGATATTGGTACTAATATATCCGACTTTATTTGTGTGATTCCCGGGGCAATTTGTTGTTGGGTGGTTCGTTAGTGGAACAAATCCCACTTCTTTATGTCACAGGTGTTTTGAAGAAACATATTACAAATGGGAATGTTTTTCTAAAGCAGTATTTTTTAAAATGTTACCTATAAAAATCAGTAAACACTGAGTCTGTTTTCTACCTGGAACAGTAGGTGGAGCTATTGTCATCAATAACTGTGTGTTACTACTACTGGCCAAACGTTTCTGTTTTGTTGCCTCTTTATTTAAAAAATGAAGCAAATTGAGATTTTTCTTTCGCATATATAATACTCGAATGTTTGTGATTTTTCTCATTATGTAAACTAAAAAAAAAACCCCAGAAGTTTAAAGAAACTACACAGCATTTCCTTTTACAAAAATAAAATACATCCATCAAGATGCATAATGACCAGCATTATTAATGTAGTTAATATAGTGTTGGCATAAAATAAAACATTTTGAGTACAATTAGTGGTTTGACATTAAAACAATGTTTTTTTCATTTATTTGCTTAATTACTTTTTTTAAAACTTCCAATTTGTTTGAAAACTGACCTTGAGGTAATGAAACTGATATTAGCTATATTGTTTGTAGCTAATTGTGTCTGTAAGATCTTAATTTAAGAAGAATATAATTTTAAAATTTCCACTTGGAAACAATTTAAAAATGTCCAGTTTAACAGCCCCAAAAATGCAAGAAGATAAAAAGCACTGAAACTGATTTTATTTCTGGAATTTTCAAAGTTAATTTATCATAAATGAGCCTGTCGCAATAAGCAATAAATTAAAATGAGCTAAATAATTTTCATTCTGATGATTAATGCTTTTTGAAGGGCAATTTTGTCAACAGAGATTCTGTAAACCATTTAATTTATGGTTTTGGATGAGTGTGGTTTTAATTTCTGTTTTATTTATCGTTTTTAGTCGTCTTGTTAATTTATTTCTGGGATATTTAACATATCTTAGTTCATAAAATTAAAATTTACTACTTGAAAATGTTCTGAAAACAGTATTTTTGATTATTGATATCATTTCTGGGACAATTTATCATCCAGTAAAATGTGACAAGCCTACTTATTGTTGTAACCTTTTGTTAAAAAGTCTTTTAAAAAAAATCTTAAATAAAAAATGTATATATTTTTGCATATTTTTGACTTAATTACTGCCCTGAATATTTTGTTTTTTCACCAAATAGCCTTTTTTATACTCCTGATTAATTGACTCCTTAATTAGTTAACGATTATTCCAATAATCAACTAATTGTTTCAACTCTAACTGTAAACCATCTTGTTTTCTCTGCTGCAGTTTATCTTAAAATAAATTAAGGAAATATCTATGAATTATGCTGTTTTAATAATAATAATAACATTTTATAAATTTACTTTACATGCTACAAAATGACAGTAAAAGCAATAACCAATATAAGAATTATAAAAACTTTTTAAAACATAAGATTTGATTTATTAATTGAGCCATATAAGATATAAACTAGAAACCATTAAATAATATTTTTTTTATTGAATAAAGTGAATTTATAACCCTAGTTTCATTTAAATAAAGACCCGCAGGTCCTCAGAAACAGTATTTTTTAAAATATAAATGATTTCCAGTGAAATTTCTGAATGTAAGCGACAAAATAAAAGCAGCGGTAGCGACCCAGAATAGATGATTGCAAAGCCGTCGTTCGTCTCCCTCGGTGATGTAGCGCTGCAGCCGGGCGAGAGAAAATGAAAGAAACAAATTTCTCTCTTGCATCACCGCCGAGTTCCACCCAGTAACCACAAATGAACATGCTGGCACCAGTAAGGGTTCTGGGATGGGACCAGTTCTGGGCACAGCAGCTTAAAATTAATGGATTGGATAGTCACTAAAAGCCCCTGAGTAAAAATGAAAAATGTTGCAGCTTAAAGAGGTGGGTTAACCGAGCAGCAGAGCCTTTTTAATCACACAGAAACAAGACAATTAGAAACAAATTTACTGTTTGTTCCCATGATTAAGCAATACTTTCTTTATATAAATAAAGCTTAATAGGATTTTAAGAAAAGACGGATTAGTTTATGCATTTTGAGTTTAAAAAAAGAACTGGAAAACATATCCAGATAGGTTTGTTGAAGAATTAAAATGTTAGCTTATATAAATCTAACTCCATTCATCTCTCTTTTTAAAAAAGGCAGTAAAATGTGTTTTCAAGGCACACAGTGTTACTTTATAGTTAAATAACAAGGCCTGTCATGATAACAATGTTTGCTGGACGATAAATTTTCAAAGACGTTATTGCAATAAACGATAATATTGTTGTTTGAGGCCATTTTCAATAAATATAATGGTAATAGAATAACGACGCAAGAACACTTTCTCAAAAGATTAATAAACTTTAACTCTGGATCTGGAAGACATTAAATATTCAAAAATGAAACAGAAACAACAAATAAAAGTAATCATAAAGTCTCTGTAAACAAAATTATCCTTTAAAAAAGGGCAAGTCGTGACCAAAACACTAAATTGAAAACTTTCATCATTCAGTTTTTGGTAGAAACAGAGAAAAGAGAAAAACCTTAAAAAGTTTAAAAAAGATTAATTAATTTATGACAGGTCTACAAATAATTATGTGACTTTCAGTCGTTAAAAAAATTACATATATATATATATATATATATATATATATATAATATGACTTAAAATAAACTTTACTCCTCTATTAACGCTCTACCAATGTTTTTTTAAATCAACGTTTCACGAAGAAGTAGCTCATATAACGAGCTCAGCAGATGTTCCACCAGGGGTTTGCTAATTGCTGCTGGCTAGTCTGAAGGAGCTGAAGCAGGGAGGGCTGCTCTGCTTGGTGGATCATGGGAGGAGTTGTGCCTTGGAGGCGGAGCTTGGTCCACAGCAGGCGTTTTCCACAGCTGAATGGTTGCCATGGAGATTAAACGATTTCTCAACACTCCAGGTGTGTTTTTGATGAGTGATTATATCATGATTATAACATGATGGAAAGCTCAAAAAAACGTTAATTTTACATTTTGTTGCTCCTTTCACTTAAAGGTTCATGACGGAACCAGGTTCAGATTTGGAAAACAACCTTTGTCTCAAGCCTGAAACGCACCTGAAACCAGACCCAGTTTTCTGGAGTATTTACCGTGACTCCAGTTTCTACGAACGCGGGGTGTTTAATTGGTCCCAGAGATATTCCCTGGCTTCACACTGCGCCTCTTCAGGTCAAAGGGGGTGTCAGCACGGCTGTGGTCTTTTCGGCTCAACGGGGGAGACCGTATGATCCTTACACGCTCTGTTTACGCTCTGATCTGCAGCACCGAAGCCCATTATTCCGGTGGAAAAGGGGTATTTATTTAGACAGCCGACTCCAGCAGGATTTCATTGTAATCTTAGCGGACTGTGACAGTGAAAACATAACTCAGGAGTTTGTAGCCAGCAGGGAAACTCCTGTTCAGCAACGCAAACAGAGAAATTACATCCTGTCAGCACAGCAGAAGTTTTGGATTTGAGATGAAATCAACACAGTTTCTGCTTAGTTTATATTAACATACACTAACATACAGAGTTACTGCAATTCCTTTGAATTTGGTGGTGAAAAGTGAGATTCTTCTGACATTTAATGACACCAGGGAGAGCCTTCCTCCATTTATTTAAACTACATATTGAAGGTATTCAACAAATAAGTTCATGAACACGTTCATTTCAATCCTTAAAGATACAGTACGTAACTTTTAAATAAAAAATGGTTTTTACTTATTTGTTAAAACTGTCATTACAGTTTCATAAATGAAATTACATTTATGAAAAGATTGGACTCCTCTGCCTTCTCCCATTTCTAACTAGAAACAACCAATCAGAGTCCGCATTAGCGCAGCTCACACTTTCCCCCTTTCCATATGTTCGGCTACGTTAGGTTAGCATGATCATTCAAGCTAACTTTTAGCGAAGACTGAATTCAAGTTAGTGTGAATCCTGGCTAGCATTTATGCTAACTTGAATGCTGGCTTCAGTGCTAGTTTATGGATAAACAGTGTTATTAGATATCTACAAATAAACAACATTTTTGTTAATCTACCAATGATAAAAAATGACTGTCCATGATTTTAGTCTTTTAGCAAAGAGTAAATTCAAGTTAGCTTCATAGCTTCAATACTAGTTAGCTTCAAAACTGGTTTGTATTGAAGCTAACTCGGTTAAATGCTAACCAGTTTTCAACCCAGCTAGCTTCAATGCAAACCAACATGGGTTGAAAGCTAGTTATCATTCACCCAGTTAGCTTAGCTAATTACCCTGAATGCTGGTTAGCTTGAACTAACATTCAAGACAGTTACTGCAGTTATGAATAAATGGCGTCATTGTTTACCTACTAATGACGGTAGAAAAAAAAGTTTTCCTGGAACAGTAAGTTGTTTCTGTGCCATTAGCACATTGAGCAGCATGAGAATGATAACATGATTGTCGTACTTGAGCATTATTGACAGCGCTAAGAGATGGAAGAGATCAATCTTTTCACAGATTACTCATATTATTCTGCCACGGCATAATGACAGTTTTAACAAATACCTTTATAAAGGTTACATGCCCCAGTTTAAATGGTCAGCATTGCTACTGGTCATGGAAATGCAGGTAAATCCATCCTCAGTTAACTGGATATAATCAAATTTGTTTACAAAATATCCAAATAAGGACTCAAAAACAGAACAAGTCACCCTTTTTTGTTTGTTTTTTTAAAAGAACCAACCTTGGCGTTCTGCAGGGGGATCTGGTAGCTGGACGGTTTGTAGTAGAGCCTTTGCGACGGCTCAGTGTGGATGTCTCCCAGAAACAGCTCCTCCACCAGGTGATCCAGGTTGTGATGCAGGTACTGCTTTTCCACCCGCAGCAGCTGCAGCTCGTGCATGGTGAAGTTCAGCTCTTTGGAGCAGTCAAAGCCTCCCTCTTCGTTCCACAGCTCGTACATCGCGCCGGGCTCCCAGGGGCCCCTCGCGGCCCCCCTGCAGCTGCGGCCGAGCCGCTCGCTCAGCTCTTTGGCCTTAGCGGTGGTGTGAGGCACGGTCTGGACCTGGTGGAGTTGGTACTCCGCCTCTGTGCCGCCCCGGAGTATCCAGGAGGCCTGGCGCAGGCGCAGACGGCCGCTGATGACCAGTGTGTAGGTGGGTTTGGTGCAGTGGTTGTCTTCGTAGTAAAACTGGTGGGCTTGGAAGGTGTTGTTGGGGTAAAACCTGTAGGAGCGGGTCAGAAACTCTGGGCCAGGTCTCACCTCACAGCTGCAACAAACACACAGGGAGTCACATGAAGCTTATGAAAAATTACATTCCACATTTTTACCCAGGGCATGAATGAAAACTAGGGTTGATTGATTATTGAAATGATCATCAACTTAGTAAATCGATTAATCATTAACTGGAGTATACGGACTAAAATAAAGCACATTGCTTAAAACTAAAACTTTGTGATATTTTAATGCCTTGCTCAGAGCTATGAAGGTAAGTATGGAAGGCCAAAAGGTCCAAAATTATATAAATGTTTTAGGGTTTTAACGGTTATTAAAGTAATCTTCAGGTAATTTAGAAAATCAATAAATCTTTAGGTAGAGTATATAGACTAAAAAAATCGACAATTAAATAATTTAAATAAATACATCATTAAATAATTAAATTCACCACAAAATAAACATTTAATTACATGTTTTAGGGCTAAAACAATTAAACAGATTAATCATGATTACTGAAATAATCAAATGATTTATCACTAACTGGAGTATACAGATGAAGAAAACTAAAGGATTGTGATATTTTAATATTTTGCTCAGTCCTATGAAGGCAAGTATGGAGGGCCAAAAGAGTCAAAATTAGCTAAATACATTTATTCAAATAATTAGCTAAATGCACCATTAAATGAATAAATGTTTTATTAAATGTTTTAAGGCTGAAATGATTAATGATTAACCATGATTAATCAATTATTGAAATAATCGTCAAATAAATTAGTAATTAACTAGCTGTTAAAAGGCAGACTAAACCGTAATTAAACCAAAACTGCAAAAAATGTAAGCACAAAAGATAAAAAGACTTTCTTTGTCTGTAAATAAATTTTACCCAAAACTCCTCAGGTTGCATAATTTTAACTTAATCTGGTTAAAGCTAAAACTAAAACTAGCTTGTGTTTGCAAGCTAACTAACCCGTCCAAAAACTAGCATTTGGTGCTAGCTAAATGCTAGTTTGGAACATAGCTGTATTTTAGCATTTCATTGGCTAAAATGCTAAAATGTAGCATTTTAGGCATTAATATAGGCAATAAAATCTTATTTAAAAAGGAATTTCTTATACAAAGGCTCAAGTGGTTAAATGAAAATTTGTAGAATGTGCCATTTTTTAAAAATCTAATGAATTGATTAATTGTCAGCATAACTGATAGATTAATCAATTGATAAAAATAACCATTTCTTGCAGGCCTAATTCAGACCTTTGTGTAAAACAGCTAGCAGGAAAAGCAGCTAACCTGGTGGACACCCAGTGGCCCTCCACGTTGGGAGGCATCTGCACGGTGATTCGGGCTCCGTTGTGGAGATGCTTCAGCATGTGGTTGCACAGCGAGTCTCTGGACGAAGGACCGAAGGTTTTCTTCAGAGAGCGATGACTGGAGTGAGGCAGAGAGGAGCCTTCAGCCCAAACTGAGGGAAAAACAACACAATTACATTTAGAGGATAATCCTGGGGTAGAGCTGAACGAAATGATTTAAGAACATAATTTCTGATTTCAATCCAATTTGTTTTTACACTCAATTTTATATATACATATATTAGAAATGACTGAAAATATTTTCAACTTATTTCAATCATCCCTTCTGTGAGTTGTATTAGGAAAACGCTACAAGAATTTTTGTTTAATTATGAGAATATAGTTAGTTATGTTAGCAGGAAAAAAAAGCAATTTTACCAGAAAAAATATGTATTAAAATTTGTTTTAATGAAAATAAACATGGTTGTTTGCATGATTGTTTTATAGTCCTGCTACTAATAGTAGGTATTGCTGATGTGCTAAAAGATTAACTATTTCTATGAAGCATTAAGTATTAGCTGTAAAACTTAAACCAAAGTATAACTTCATAAGACGATCCATGTTATTTTAATTTTTTGTCATTTTTTTTGTGTGTAGGAGTTCTTATAAACTTACTACTTTATTATGGTAATAAATAAAATAAAAAATTGTAAACTGGCTCTAATACTCAACACCCAAATGAATAGTAGAACATGATTGTCAAACAAGATGGCCGCCCTTGGCGGGCTGACATCACTATGAACTATGGAAGCACAAGGAGTAAATTGGTGAAAAAAAACCCTGATTTTCCAAAAATTAAATCTTCAAAAACAGAAAACTCAATTAATCAATAAAACTGACTTATCGCCCAGTGCTCAAAGCAACTCTGGGGTTTTATATTCTACTAAATTGACTGAGCAGGACTCATAAAAGGTAAATTAGAGCAAGATCAAAAAACAAAAGAACCATGGTTTAAAGCTTTACTCGTGGTTTTAATTGACGAGCTGCTTTGAACTTCTTTTGAATTCTTAATTTAATCATCTTAAACTAAGCAGACACACCAGTGATGCTTCTTCTAAATAAAAAATGTGTCTGATCAAGATGAATAAACAGTTTAAAGGTGTGCCGCTTTATGTCTGAGTTCTGCCGGCCCCGCTTTCCGTCCAACCAAACAGAAAACAATAACCTCGGCGCTGGAATGAGCCTGTCGGGATAAAATGTCGGAAATGAAAGCATTTTCAAAGCCCACAGACAAAGACCGGCCCTGAGGCTCACATTCCTCTGAGGTTTTATTCCATGTAATGCCCCATATCATAAAAATCTACCTTGAAATATGAAGACTTGGCTCTAAACTCTTTCTGTCAGACCCGACTCGCATGGAAGGATCATCCAACACCCTGGAATGCCACTGCAGGCTGCTCTGTGTTTTTAATTTGAGACTAATAAGACAAGAACGGGGAAAACCCCCCATTTCATTAAAAGAAACCAAAAGCCCAGAGAAAGCCAAAGCTGCCTCCAGCTGTTTGACACCAAATTGGCCTGAAAAATTAAAAAAACAAACCATGGTATAGTTTTAAGAAGCTGCACTGTTTGTTGTTTTCGCCTCCAAACTATTTCAGAAAACACAAATAATGACGGTGTTAATCTAAACTATTTTCAGAGCTGATAGTCTGGTAAATTCAGTTCAATTGGGGACCAAAGTTGTAACTTTTGTGACATTTTCAGCTGCTGTGATTTTCTTTCACGCTGCACTGAGTCAAACAAACCAAACCTTTGGAAATCTGTTCCCCTCCTCGCCTGCGGGGGCGCTGCACCAAGGAAATGACATAAAAAACCTCCGAAGAAGACACGAGCACAACCTTCTTCCTTTCCTTTTTCACAAAATGTAAGCAAACATGAAGTCGTGTCAGATTTGTGTGTTTGTTTTGGTTGTATTTACCCATAATGCCCTGGGCTAGTCCACTTCCTGCTTTTGGAGCAGTCTGTGGTCCACTTGGCTTTCACATATGCATTCAAACTGCACCAGAGTTCACTTGTAGGGTTACTAAAGTTTGCATTTTTGATCTGCATCAAAGTTCGATTATTCATTCACACTTCCCCAAATGACTTTCTAGACAAACGAACGAGAGTTTGATTAAAGTGAACTAAACAGAGCTGTGATACGTCAACACATTTTTACACAAGTAAAAAGTAAAAAGTAGCCATAGAAGAAGAAGTTGCTCAAGTAAGAATAAAAAAGCATTTGGTAAAAAGAAAACTCAAGTACTGAGTAACTCATCAAAACATAATTTAATATTTAAAAATTACATCACCAGACGGACCAAAATACAAAATTATGTGAAAATTTTTATATTTTAAATACAAAAATTAATTTTTTAAAATATATATAACATAATTACAAAACAAGAAAATCAGGCAAAAATAATTTTTTTCCAAATCAATTTCTTTCAAAAACTGCAGGTGTGTGTCTGTGTCTGGCGAATCTTTCGTTAAAACATGTTTGTTTTTCATTCAGTAGGTAGAAAATCCAGATATTTTACTCAGGAGTAGAAATACTTTATAATAAAATTATTCAAGTCAAAGTAAAAAGTAGTAAAAATACTCCTAAAAGTATTTTTTTCCCCAAAAAGGTTACTCCAATAAATGTAACTAGTTACTACTCAACTCTGTTTAGGAACAGAGCGTGTCAAAAACAAATGAGGTGGATTAGCAGCGTTAGCCAACATTCAGGACATGTTATTGCGGAATATAGTCACTGTTTCCTGGATAATTAGATGTTAGCATGACAGTCAGACAGCAACAGTCTTCAGTCAGAGGCCTTTTTAGAGTCAATGCAAGACTGACTGCTAGTGGAGCTCCACAGTGATTGGATGATAGAAGTTATGAAAATGTTTAATTTCCTTTAGGGATAAATAAAGTTTGTAACTGAATTGTCTTTAACATGGTAATGAAGCTGATTGAAATCTGATAAACTTAACTGTAAGTGACAGAGAAAATATAAAATATTAAAGGGGGAAAATTAAAATGCAGTATGGAAGTCAAACTGGGAGCCTCTGGTACTAGAACCAATCAGATCCAAACACTCGTCAAAATGTTTCTCCATTGACTATATGTTGTTTTTATGACTTCTTCTTCTGTTTTTATGGTGTAAAGCACTTTGAACTGCCTTGTTGCTCAAAATGCTATAAAAATAAACGTGACTGACATCAGCAACCGAAATCAGCAAATATCAATAATCAATGACAATAATGATTTTAGTAGTTTTCCTTAAAACAGTTATTTAAGTAGTTTATTTTATTGATTACTCTGATTTAAAAAATGGCACATTCCGCAGATTTTCCATTTAACCACTTACATTTATTTTTTTACATAAAATATGAAGTAATGCATTAGTAATTTAGTGTTTCATCATCTGTAGGAAATGCTAAACTCTACCTCTAACATCAACAAAAGCTCAGCTCTTTCTGCTTGACATCAATACAGTGTATGGATCATTTATTGACTAGTTTTTGGGACTAAGGGACTAATAATTGAATCGAAAAGTTGCTTAATAGCATATTTTTTTTCTGATGAAGCTAAAGCTATGTTGGCTGAGGAGTTTTAGGTGGAGCATGTTTTTTTATTTTTATTTTAAATGCAAAATTCATTTTATTTAATTACCGCTCTGAGTATCTTGTTTTTTTTTACCAAATTAATTTTTTTGAGTCTGCATACTCTAATGATTAATCAATTACTAAATTAGTTGACAATTATTGTAATAATCGATTCATCACAATTAATCGTTTCAGTTTTACTTGACATACCTTTAAGAAAACTCCCTATTTATTACTTCCCTCTTGTTTGAAGTCTCTGATCTTATTTTCTGGCAACAAATGAGACATTTTATCTAATTTATCTCCTTAAGCTGCGATCTAAAGTTAGCAGCACCGTCCAAACCTACTAAAAATTTCGGCATCATAATGAGATGTAAACTAGTTTTAAATCAGAGTAACAAATCTTTTTACATTAAAGCCAAATGTGAACCAACTCGTAAATGGGAACCAGACCGACTGGGAAATAAATGAGGAAATGATTATAAGGAGCCGATATGTTCCCCGTTTGAAGTCTCATGCGTCTTCCTCAGGTGACAGACGCACCGGAGAGCGGAGCGCCATCTTTTTTAACTTCTCCCTTCATTAAGGCAATAATCATAACAACCGAGACGTTTTCTGCTGCTGCTGCTGCTTTCCCAAGCTGCTGCACTCTACCTCGAATCAAAGTGACCACAAAACTCCCAGAGCCCTAAACCACAGCGAACATTTCCAGTTGGCCTGATCCCACTGGTGAGGTAAGAGCACTGGGAGCTCTGACAGCAGCCGAGTCAAAAAAAAAAAAAAAAAAAATCCAAAGAGCCGGAGTAGGAGCCACACAAAGGACTTTTGTTTGTTTTATCTGAGAGCAGAGAGAAAGTAAAACCAATTTTAAAACATTTAATTTATTGGTGTTATTTAGACTCTACTGGCGTTCAAATGGCTTTCCTTAAATGTGTAAAATTCACATTTTTCATGTTTTTTTTTAAATTTTCCATTTGTGTCTCAACTGCTTCTAAAAACAGCTCCAGCTCTTTAAAAAAAAATCCACACTTTA
Source organism: Poeciliopsis retropinna (assembly GCA_010277075.1). Taxonomy (NCBI): domain Eukaryota; kingdom Metazoa; phylum Chordata; class Actinopteri; order Cyprinodontiformes; family Poeciliidae; genus Poeciliopsis; species Poeciliopsis retropinna. Next base: position 6,318,306 of record VMRM01000021.1, read on the forward strand.
TGTTTTTTGGTGTCTAGAAAACGAGCCGTTCCCAATTACTGAGTCACAATGTTACCTAGCAACTCCAGACAAGACCAGCCCATTACTTAGCAACCCGAGCTGAACTCCAGCACACTTGGTCAACTGGTCTGTTTTGCTGTTGACTTCCCATTCAGAAACCTCTTGCTGGATTCTTGTTGGTTGTGCAGGAGGCTCCGCTTTTGCTTTTCAAAGATGTACGTTTGTATAATTGTGCATCTGTCTGCAGCCATTTTCACGTGTGAGTGTGAACACTGATTTGTGGGCGTGGCCAGCAGCAGCTTATTTGGATTTAAAGTGACAGGACGCCCTAAAACATCTCATTCTGAAAGGAGCTCTTAAAATTAAAATCTGATGAATATCATTTTAAAAATATTAATAAATGTATCCAGAGGTCAACAAAGGTCAACCAGCAAGTCCACGATTACAAAATCAACCAAAATCCAGAAAAAATCAACTGTGCTACATTTGTGCAGCAAAAAAACATTTTTTGTTGTTATAATTTTTAACATCTAAATAATAAAAAAAGGTTCCAGGGGTCACCAGAGGTCAACATGTCGTTCCCACTCACACTAACAAAATTGATAGAAATTAATTTAACTATGTTTGTGCAGCAAAAATTTGATAGACACAAAATAGACACGTTTCATAAATGTGGGGAGACTGATTGACCTTTGATGACCTCTGGAAACATTATTTAGATTATATTAGATAGTATAGATAGTACATTTTTTAACCAGATTTTACTTACTTTGAATGTTTTTTTGTTTTTAAAAAATATATTTTTAGTCATTTTTTGCTTCCTGGTGTTTTTTAATCAACATTTTTAAAGCAATAATTACCCAAAAAGTGCCACAATATAATTTGTGAATTTAGATGCAAATGTCAATTAAAATTTGAATATGTATTTGAACAAAACATGCAGATGTTTGTCTGATTTTTATTATTTTGATGCAAATAATAAACATGAGAGAGGAATATTAAAGTCTCTGTTCTGAATTAAAATGAGCAGAAAAACCTTAACTTTAACAATAGAAGACATAAGAGCTACAAATCTTATTTTACCACATTGATGTCAATACGAGGCTCATGCTGGGATAAAACCCTCACATCTCTAACACATGTTTGCACAGAAACAGATTCTTCTGTGGCTGCTGGGTGTTTGGTCTCAGAAAACCACTTTAGCTGGAACTTCACTGCTTTTATAAACTCTGACAAGTTAAGCCCCATTTAGACTCAAATTTAGTTACCATGGACTAAAATAACATTATCTAAAAGATTAATTTGGGCTCAAAAGACTGACTTGGCATTTCAGTCTCTCAATGTTCCTGTCAAATATGTGGATTTCTTTTTTAAACCAAATCAAAGTACTTAAAACAACTAGAGCAATAAAAGGTTAAACGTTTGGTGTTTTTATTATACAACACACTAATAAAGGATAGATGTGGTTAAAGCAATGCAGACGTTTTTATTAGAAAGATATTTTTATATTTCTTGGTTAGATATGTTTGCTTTTTGAAGATTTAATTGTTGGAAAATTGTGGAATTTTGCATGACTGATGTGTTTCCACTGTTCAGAGTGATGTCATCGCGCCCAGGGCGGCCATCTTGTTTTCACAAACATGTTGTACACCTATTTATTTATTTGGAATTTGAATTTAGATCAACAACAGGACAAAATACAAGCGTCAGAAAAACGCTTTTTAAATTTTTTTGTTTTACAAAAATAAAAGTCCAAATGTGACAAGAACAAGTTGTAATGACAATAAAGTCCAAATATTAAGAGGAATGAATGAAATTTTATCAAAACTCCTTATCAAAAATACCAAAAATTAATTATCCATACCTTTTTCCATTAAACAATGTTTTTCGTGTAACTTTAATACATTGTCTTGGTGAAATTGCATCTTTATTCTGCTATTATTATGACTATTTTCTTGTAATTAAACAAAAATGACCTTTCCCTGGACCTATTACTACACTGTACACTCACAGAAGGGATGACTGAAAGAAAAGCCACTTTTTAAAAATATTTTCTGTCATTTCGTTTTTGGAGAAAACAGCAGGAAAATGGATTAAAATTGGGAATTGGATCCATTATTCTTAAGTCATACCATCCAGCCCTATTTAAAGGTTCATGAAAATATGATTTCACAGTCTGTTAATCTTCCATTTCTGCTTTTAAAAACACTCTGCATGTGAGCTCTGAGGTTTTTCTCCTCCAATAAATTTCCAGCACACTGTAATGCACACTGACAGAGCATTTTTGTTGCAGCTGTGAAAACCTGCAATAACACACCACTTAATTGAGACTTTAAGACACTTAAACACACTTAAGAATAAGTGGAACGCCGAGGCGTCCTTTTTATCTCCAGCAGTTCTTTAAGTTTGCTGCCAAAACGCCGCTTTGTACTGTCATCTGCAGCAGATGGAGCGGGTCAACGGCGGGCCCATAATCCAGCGCCGCTCAGACACTGGTTTTTTTATCAGGAACGGATGTTTAAAGTGGCTCTTAACCCGTAGAGCTTTCATCTGCAGAACAGCCTGAGGGAGGCCCGGTGATGCCCTCTGACCTTCCAACATGACTCACTGAGGAGGCATTATTATTCAAACAGGTGCAACAACCACCAGTTTACTACTGTAGTTCAACTCAAAGGTTAAATCGCACACAAACTGACATATTTAAACCACTTCTTTTGTGGTTAATTAAGTTTTTTGAAGATTTTAATCTTACACGTTACTAATAAAAGATTTTGAAAACACATATGTAAGCTTGATGACAAAAAAAAACAAAACAAAAATCCAATGTACTGCACTAAATGCTGAGTCAGGGGGCTCGTTTGACACAAATTACCGCGCTCTGCTCAGTGAAACAAACACGTTTGGTAACCATGGAGACCGCGGAACCGTGGTAACCGTGGAAACGCCAGAGACTCTTTAAAAGCGTTTGAGTTGAGCATTTGAGCAGGAAGCATTTTGGGGCTGCGGTACAGACGCCAGTAACCATGAGCCTTCGTCAAAAAGGCACTTTAGGGAGTTCCAGAAGTGCCAAAAAAAAGAATGGATTTCAGGGGATTTCTTTTTTTTTTTTTCCCACAAAAGTGAGTAGATTTGTTTTACTTTTTTCTGTTTGTTTACACCGAATTTCCCAAAACTACACTTGAATTGGAGTCAAATAATTTCTTACTGTTCAATTATGATTAGATGTTTTTTTTTTATTTCAAAAAGCAATTTTAGACATGTAAATATAAGTTTAGTACGCAAAAACACTGGTTAATCCCCAGTTTGTAGATGGTGCCAATGGCAATGGTAAATCTTTGCACAGGTAATGTGGAGCTATGTTTTACAAATGTCCGTAACCTTATTTATAATATTTCTAAAAGTTTTATATACTATGTAATGCAAAAAATATATATATTTAGAGTGGCAAAAGTATCCAAATTATTTTAGTTTTCTCTGAAACTACAGCAGCTGCTGTAATTTTGATTCCAAGATTATTGAAATAGAGTTTTGAGTTGCGCAGGAAACTAAATTAGATTTGCGTATATTTTTTTAAACATATTTCAGTATATATATACACACGCACAGGGACAGACAGACACAGAGAAAGAGAGAGAGAGACATGGTCCATAAAACAACAACAACAACCATATTCTACATTGGATCACTGAGATTAGGATTATTTGCCCAAATAATAGCTGAAACAGGTGCTTGACAGCCAAAAAAACAAGGTGGAGATGAAGCTTTATTTATTATGTAAACATATTTTAAACAAATATTTCACCACCATCTGTATCTTCATCAGGACATCAAAACTTAAGTCCCAATGAAGTTTGAACAGTAATAGATAAATATTTCGTCACTGTATCGGTAAGATATGTTCTGTTTGTGCACATTTTTCCTTCCACTAAATTTCCCATTAACACACTTGGATACAGCTCTCTAAACTTTGAGGCTTAGCCTGTTTGTGGAGGTCTGCTGGGGAACCACCTCTGCAATCTTTATTATGACTGTGTTAGCCATAGTAACATTTTTGTTTTAAAAAGATTTTTTTACGTGTCTCGTGTAGTATTTCAGTATAAATTAACTATTTTAATAACATCTCTGAGGACAATAAATTATTACAACTTACAAGCTTCACTTTTTGAATGATTTCTACGTTTTTGCACACGGGAATTACAGGTGGATAAAGTCTCCTCTTTGTTACAGCAAATCTAGATGAATCAAAATAAAAGTGAATAAAAAAATAAAGTTTCTTACCTAAAAAAGCAACAAGAATCACTGCAGGAGTGAGCTCCATTTCTCCAGCCTGAACGCAGCTTCTCAATAGGCAGGTTTGCTCAGTTTCCTCTTTAGTTATTCCCGCAGAAATCCAGGTTTAATCCAGAGTTTGGAACAAATTATCCTGCGAAATCCGAGCATCATGGCAGAAAACGAACCTCCGGTTGGGCCACAAATAAAAACCATCCAAGGTTCGCACGTAGAAGCCAGAGGCGAGTCCAAACGCCTTTAAGCGCTGCAGCGTTTTAAAGGAGGCAGGCCGGTGGATGTCCGCGTCCTTCACGCGTCCTGCGCCCCGGAGGAGTGTTTAAAAAGTGAGTCCAGACACCGGAGTCATCGCCCCGCCCGAGGAGAGACTCAAAGGGCGTGGACGTTGTACTTTAGTGGCCCATTTAAGGTCCAGACTGAGAGGGGGAAATGGTATACATGTTTCTGTCGGGTTAAAAAAAAACAAAAAAAAACGCTCAATATTTGATGTTTAAAGAGCAGCGCTATCGACTTGTGGCAATTCTATGGAAGTCCAAATGTGCCAGAATTTGATAAATTAAATTCAGACTGAAATGCACAATACAATTTTAATTAATTAGTTGCTTAGCTTAATATATTGTGGCACTTTAAAAAAAAAAACACTAATTGTTGCTATAAAAATGCAGATTAAAAAAGCACAGAGAAACAAAACATGCATAACCCCCCCCCCCCCCCGCCAAAAACCTAAAAATTTAAAACAAGCAAAAAATAAATAAAATTGACTTCATAAAAATTCAGAGGAAATTTTTATTGAATTAAAACATTATTTGTCTATGGTTGGCAAAAAAACCAACGCCAATGTACGCGCCTCGCTGCGTACATGCCATTATTTGAAAATTCTTGCTGTATTTATCTTTGCTTAAACCCACGAGTGATTTGAGAAAAAGTTGCTGGATGTTTATGGTCATACATAATATAAAATTACACTGAAAGACAAAAAGCTTCGTTATAAAAGAGGAATACTAGGCCATACTAAAAAAAAAAGAAAATTATGAGAATAAAGTCGTAATAATATGAAAATGAAGTAATAGTTTTTCAAGAATAAAATCATATCAGAAAAATAAAGTCAAAATAATACAATAAAACAGTAATAATGAGAATAGTCATAATATTTCAAGAATCAAGTTGTAATAACATGACTTTGTCATAAAACTACAACTTTATTCTTATATTATTTAGACTTTATTGTCATAATTTTATTACTTTTTCCTCATATTTGTATTATTTTTATAGAACAGTTTTTGCTTTAGCTTATATTTTCCATTAGATTTTTTTTTTTGGTATACGACTCTCACCTTTAAAAAACATGCAAATTCGCAACACTCTTGAATTACATTTAGCGGCCGCAAAAAAGCACTTCAAGGGCCACACGTGGCCCACGATCTACAATTTGGGCACCCCTGATTTAAGGCACAACTGTGGAAAGAAGTGGATTTCATCTTCTGTTTCTGATCCAAACACATTTTGTGCGATAAGATGCTGGGATGTTGTTTGCAGAAGTGCATGTTTTCACTCAGACACTGAAGTCCGGGAGACGGAGGCCCCACCAATTCAAAAACAGTATTTCATGTGCTTAACCTCTAATCCTCCTCCTCCTTAATCAGAAGAGCAAAGCTCCTCTGAGGGACTTCTAATTAATTTCCATTGTTTGGAGTCTTAAACTCCTCACTGCCACCTTCCTTGGTCCTTGCTACGCTCCACAGTGTTTGCTCTTTTACTCTAATCCTGGATCCTCGCTCTGGGAGACTGATTCCAAGCTTACAAAGTCCTTCTTTTCTCATTCTCCGGAAAAGCCGTTCAGCAAGATCCGGACAAACGCGGGATTTAGAAGGAAGCCCATGAGGGGTATTAATAAGAAGCTCTGCATTGAGGAGAGGCTGGAGGCTTGTTCTGCTGTGCTGACCCCTCTGTTGTCCTCTGTGGCTAATCAAGGCATCGCTGCACCCTCTTTGTGCTGCAGCAGGAATGAGATCTACATGAGGTGGAAATGAGGCGGCTTTGATAGTCAAAGTCGCTCAAAGGGACGGTAAGCCACCCAAAAACCTGCTGCATTCGGGTCAAACAGTGTCACAGAAACTCAGTTGTGCTGATTATGAGTTTGCCTCTGATTGATGGATTTCTCTCCAACATGTTTTTCGCATTAAGCCGTCTTCATTAGTGTCGCCAAACATGCCAGTGCAGACGAATGTGTGCGGGGACATTTCAAAGCTGCTGTCTCTCTGTTTCTTATTAAGCCGGCGTTCTGAAGAACTGGGTGACTTTGCTGTTTGCTGTTTTCTGTTTTCTCCGCGCCTCGCTGCAGACCCTCGCATCATGTCTATAGGGTGCCGTAAAAGGCGGAATGAGGAGGGAGTGGCGCACGTTGAGCATAAAAGTCCCACTGAGTTATGAGATGTTAAAGGGGACCTATCTGCAAAATCCGCTTTTTGCGTGTTTTTGTACTTCCATTTGGGTCTCGGCTGCTTCTAAAAACAGACCAACGCTTAAAGAAAACACACCCAGACATTGTTTGGCAGTAAGTTAATGTTTTCTGGTGTCTGGAAAATGAGCCATTTCAAAAACCTCCAGATTGTTAAGTCACATTTGACGGCCACTGGACCGTTACCTAGCAACCCAAGCTGAGCTCCAGCACTGCATGCGCTGTACAGTGGTTGCTGGAAAAAAGACAAGTGTTTTGTTGTTGACTTACCATCCAGAAGTCACTTGCTGCATTCTTGTTGCTGGTGCAGGAGGCTCCACTTTTGCTTTTCAAAGATGTATGGTTGTTTCTGTTGGCAGTCATTTTCATTTTCACTGTAAACATTGAGTTGGGGTATGTGGCCTGCAGCACCTTATTTAGGTTTACAGTAAGAAGAGGCCCTAAAACAGCTAATTCTGAAACAATAAGGGAATATTTTTCACCTCTTCTTGTAAATATTAAGTGGTGACGTCAGAACGTCCTGCAGTTACAAAATGGAACCCGGCAGCTTTGTTTTATTTTTTTAAAATTGATTTCGGGGACATTTCAAATTAATTCAGAACCGTAGAAACAAAAATCCTGATTCTTATATGAATCGATTTTTTGGCACTCTACTGATGATTTAGTCAGTATATGGGACAAATAAATCTACCGTATTTTCCGGACAAAAGTCGCACCAGCCATAAAATGCATAATAAAGAAGAAAAAGACATATATAAGTCGCACCGGAGTATAAGTCGCACTTTTGGGGGAAATTTATTTGATAAAATCCAACACCAAGAACAGACATGTCATCTTGAAAGGCAATAAAAATAGAATAGAGGCAACAACAGGCTGAATAATTGTACGGTATGCTAACGTTACATGACAAACAACGAACTGAGAACGTGCCTGGTATGTTAGCATAACATATAAAGAGTTATTCAGATAACTATAGCAAAAATAACATGTTAACAAGTTTACCAAACCATCCGTGTCGCTCCAAATCACTATATCTTCATCTTCCGTGTCGCTTGTAAACAACTCGGCTAATTCCGGATGTAGCTTCTACCGCACACATTATCAACACAGGCCTAGAGCGCCTCTGGTGGTTTAGTGTGAAAATAACATGTGATATGATATAATAATGTGGCAATAATTTCACACATAAGTCGCTCCGGAGTATAAGTCGCACCCCCAGCCAAACTATGAAAAAACCTATGACTTATAGTCTGGAAAATACGGTACTTAGATCCATCAGATTACGGTAGCTGAAAGCAATCTAGGGGAACCAAACCAGAGCCATCTCATAGTGTCAGACATGGGTTGCAGTGAAAGAGTGAAACACTGATCAACATGAAGAGGATAAACCTTTAGGATCACATGTAGGTCAGAAAATATACAGACACAGACACATATCTGGGCCCTCTTCTGTTTCCATCTGCAGACATCCTGCAGTACAGAATGATGCAGGTAAGTTTCTATGCTTTTATTGTGTTTCAACATTGTTTCATGCACACATTGCATATCAAGTAGTCATGGTTTAGTACAAAAAGCACCAAAAGAAATATTCAAATCCCCCAAATAACTGTTGATGAAGACAACTTCAAGAGATTTGCTGACTCTTTAGAAGCAAAATACATGGAGATTATGTTGGTAATATCTGCTTTTCATGAGTTTCTGCATCCTGAAGGAATCTTTCAAACTGCTTTATTCAAACCAACAAGTCCTTTTAGATCCTTTGTTTTAACGCATCAGAAAACCTGTGATTCTTCTTTTTTAAAAATTACACTAAAAACAGTGAATCAAACATGAGAACGTTCTCCAGAACTCAGCATGCTCCAAGTTCAGTGTCAACACAGCCAACATCTGCTGCCTCAAAGAGATAATACACAGTTAAATCAGACCAGGCTGGGAGCCGAGAAACGGAGAGAGAAGACAGAGGAGGGAGGTCTGGCTCACAAAATGTGCAATAGGAGATCCTATTGTGTGGCTCTCCTGTGAAAAAAGAAAAAGCTCCCTGGGTCAAGGAAAAACTGTCCCTTAGGATGAAGGTGTCGGTGAAATAAAAAACAATGAAAATAACCAAATCTACTCTGATTTCTTAAAGCAAACTTTTGACCAGAAGAACATCTACTCTTCAGTTTTTAACGTTTTGTCACAATAAAACCACAAACTCCAGCATATTTTACAGTGATTTTTATCAGACAAACCAACACAGTGTAGTGCAGGAAAGTGTGGCATACATTTGTATTCACCTCCCTTTACTCTAATGCTACAACTAATGAATTAACTGCATAATAAATCAAAATAAGCTTGATAATATTAATTTATGTTACTTGAAGAGCTATTTTGTTTAAAGAGACTTCATAATGCGTGTTTTTATTTCTGTTTTATTTATTGTTTTTGTGTTTTATTTTAAATATTCAACATATTTCTCATTTCCAGTGAAAAGTATTGTGTACAAAACTAAGATTTATTGACCTTTGATAACGTGAGCTTGCACTATTATGCCATTATGTTACTTGGAAATGATCTCAAAACAACGTTATCATTTATTTCAGTGGCAATTTATATCCAGTTAAATTTATTATTCTGGCTTGCATAGTCATCTAATTAACATATTTTGTCTCAGTGTAAATCCAGCTGTTGTGTGAAGAAATTAGATGACAAACAGCATCATGCAGACCAGGAAACAAACAGGTCAGGGATCAAGTTGTGAAGTTTAAATTAGAGTTGCATTAAAAAAATCCAGCATTTTGAAGATATCAAAGAAGGCTGTTTGATGCATGTGAAAATGTAGAGCTTGGTACAACTGCAGACATACCAAGAAATGATAAGAGCCACATGTGGCCCCAGAGCAAGATAGACGAAACTGGTAGAAAAACCGAGTCCAAAAGACTCCTCTGCATTGTACTAATTCAGCTGGAATAAACACAAATGCCTGCCACTTTTCAGTTTCTATTTTTTTAAGAAAATCATTTTTACACTTTGGAATTAAAGGTGACCTATTATGCTTCGTTAGACAGGTTTAGTACAGATCTATAGGCTACACAAAACATGCTGATTACATTTTCTCATCCTTAGATAAAGAGAATTCAGTTTGGTCAGTTCTTCCTATTTTCATCTTGTTTCAGAATGAGCTGCTTTAGCACCTCCTGTCACTTTAAATCCAAATAACCTCCTGCTGGCCATACCCCCAACTCAATGTTTACACTCGCATGTGAAAACGGCTGCCAACAGATGTGCAACTATACAACCGTACATCTCTGCAAAGCATTAATAGAGCCACCTGCACAACCAACTGGAAATCAGCAAGTGGTTTCTGAATGGTAAGAGAACAACAGAGCTCTTCTCTTTTCCAGCAGCCATTGTACAGTGCATACAGCTGCAAAACCAGCCAATCAAACTTTCTGGAACTCCACTTGGGTTGCTAGGTGACGGGTGTAGCTCTGTTGAGGTTGCTAGGTAACAACGCGTATGAATTGATTGTGACTTAATAATGCGGAGGTTTTTGAAACAGCTCTTTTTTCTGACACCCAAAAAACATGATCTTATTACTAAAAAACAAAGTTGGTTGTTTTTAGAAGCAGTAGAGAACCAAATGGAAGTATAAAAACATGCAAAAAGTGAATGTTACTTTTGGAACCATGTTGTTTTGGTATTCCACACAAAATATTATTAAAATTCACTGAAATTTGTGATTGTGATTACAATTTGAGAAATCTGATAAAAGTAGAGCAGCGTACATACTACTGCTAATTAGTGTGTATAATGCAGCAACATAAGCAATTTGGACATGAATGATTATTTCCTGAAGCTCTGACTGACAGAAAACGGAGCGAAACGCGATGCAGCACTGACAAGAAAACACCCGGCTTTGCAACAGGAACCTAACAACAAACCTGAATCGCTCACAGAACCCATTAGCTGTCATGTTTCCTCTGATGGATCGTTTACCTTGGGCGGTTTTCATGACTGCTGAGGCCGTTTTCCAGTTATGGATGAGAACCGGCTGCTCCCTGTGGCTCGAATCAGAAGAACAAAGTGAAAGCAAAGGAGAACTGATGGCTCCAACTAAAAATAAGATCAAATACTGTAAATGCAATAAAAAGCATGATACAGCACTGTAGTTTTTTCATTCAAAAGTGACCCAAAAGCGAGCGAAGCCGTCGCAGTCCCACGGTGGAGTGAGGATTTTTGTGGTTCCTGTGGGCTCCGTGCCACTCGAGGGCCTCTGACCTCATCTGACGGGCCCCTGTCTGTGATGCCAGCTGCGTGGTGAACATACAGGCTGACTCCGCAGCTCTCACAGGAAACAACCTGTGATTTACACTACGTATCCAACCAAAAATACATACGATGCATTATTTTGGAGCAATGAGAACATGTAAGTGGAGAACATGTAAAAAAAAAAAAAAATCTATCTATGTACAGCAAAAACACAAAATCTTGACCAAGTATTTTTGTTTTACTTCTGGTTCAAATATCTTAACTCACTTGAAATAAGATAAAACTAACTTGCATTTATCTTTTAACCAACATATCAGAGTTTTTTTTTTAAGTCAATAATTCCTTATTATTTAATTTATAACAAGATATTTTCCCCATGATATAAGAAAAATAATCTGCTAGTGGAACTAGCTCTTTTTACAACCATACCAATTAATTTTTAACTTAAAACAGGCTCCTATATCTTGCTGAAAAGTTACTTTTGTCTTGTCTCAAATATACCAAGATATTTGCATTAGAAACTAGACAAAAATACTTGATAAGAGTTTGTGTTTTTGCAGTGCTGGAACCACAGGTTAATGTTGCAAAAGAGGCAAAAAGAGAATTTGTTCATTGGATGGAGGCGTCTTTCTACAGAAACTGGTCCCTTCACACAGGTACAATGGAGGAAGATAGATTTCTCTTCACCGTCAAGAGATGGTATATGTGTAGGTGTACGTGTCGTTTGTGAGCATAAAGTTTCTCAGGTATCTGCTGATGTCTGGATCTTGACACTGAAATAAATCAGCGCGTTTTAAAATGAGCCTGCTGTGCATTTGTCCAGACTAAATGACTGCTGGTGGGACTTGGGTTTTCATACAAATAAAAAAGAAAATATGTCAGCTTTAATGAGCTCATTGGCGAGACTCATTGAAAGAAAATAAAAAAAAAAAAAGAGAAAACGTATAAAACACTTTGCAAAACCTAGATGTGGTTAAGAAATGTTATAAAGTGTGAACTGTTTCCAGTGGCTCATGACTTAGAAAACAGACACTTTGGCCTTTAGATACAAATTTAAAAAGAATATATTTAAAAACATTAATTACACTATCAGCCATGTTTCCTGCCTTTCAATGTCATAGGAAGATACATAGCTTTAAGTACATCTTTATTCTGCATTTCTATATGTTTTACATATAGTGTCAATAATGTGTCTGGATATTTTACTCTTTTTATCGTTTTTACAAATCAAACATAATCAACAAAATTAGGCTTTTTACGACCAAAATTTACAAGAAAAAACTCTTAATTATTAAACTAATAATGTAAAACTGATTTCTACAAAATAATAAAAATATTTAACAGAAAATAATTTCCTCAAGTGCCTCTTAACTGTTGCAGCAATTATCTGACAACAATTTAACTTCATCTCATGCTAAGCTGTGCAGACTCTCAGTCTACAACCATGAAGATCCTTTCTACTCGGCATGCTGAATGTTTGAAGAAGCTGACAGTTCAGGAGAATCGGACCTGGCGCCTGAAAAATTCAGCTACTGAATAGTTAAAGGACTGAACTTTCAGCTCAAGGTGATCAGGCAGTTCAAACGTAAAGAAACAGACAAATGACAAAACAAAAACCTCTGTGAGAAGAATAATACAGTTTTATAACTTTATTACAATAAACATGGAATAAATGTATCAGAGGCACAACAAAAGTCACATGTTTCACAAGTTGCATTTTCACTGACCGTAAAATTGTGCAAAATTGAAATTACAAGAAATAAATTCACATGATGGAAACAACAATTAAAAAAAAGAGGCAGACGCTTGTTTTTAATTACTTATCATCTGCACAAGATCATTTATGTGTGATTTTAATTGGGTTTCTTAATTAATGGAAAAACCACAATTACAAAATTGTGGTTTTTCAATATTAGCGGAATATAGTGTAAATGCAGCCAGTGCCAGAAATGCAAATTCTTCCTTAAAGACTTCAAATACATTAAAAATAGTTTAATATTAGACTAAATTTCAACTTATCTGAAAAAAATATATCTATGATTTATAGAAAGACACTGAGAATTAATTTCTAAAAGCAGCTGGACACAGATTCTTTATACTTAAGAATTAGAGGATTATGAATAAGCTAAATACAATTTATCATCTTATTTTTGTTCAAAGCATATTCTCCTGGGTGGTACAAGCAGCTGCATTGCTGATAAATGCTTTATGTCCCTCAAGGATATTCTGCTCACTAAAGGAAGAAAAGAAGCAGTGAAAAAGACTCTTCGGATGTTTCTGACAAGAAAGAGGCGCGATTATGACGGTGGGAGGTAAGAAGGCGTCCATCACTCAAACTCTCAGTCTGTATCGTTGGTTTTAGTGGATTTATTAAGTGACTTGATTATTTTATTTATGTCAGGGCTTCGCAGAGATCAAATTTGATCTAAACAATATGACTGAGTTTCTGTTTTGACAGTGAAGGCTCTTGCAAATGTTTTTGATTTATATGCAAACATTTGGGAAAATGAGATGGTTCCTATTTTACTGCAAATCATCACCGTTTCTCAACTTGCAATGGCTTGTAAAATATGTCTTGCTGAGGAAACGAAGAAGCTTTTGTGGAACATCAAGTCCAGACTTTAAAATATGTCATCTTCAACACACTCCCGTTCTGCTTACTCTATGTTTATTAAGGGGATTCACAGTGTTCCACTATGTAAGAAAGGATATGGTTTGTGAGTTTTTGTTATAATGTTACCTTCTCATTTAAATTTTTTCATGTTAAAAAATTGGCCTCAGTAATTGGTGCAGTAATTAACACTGGTACTGTGCAAAAAAAGGTTCTTAGTTCAGATCCTTGCCTTTTTCTTTCTGCATTGAGTTTGGTTTAATTGCTCTCTCTAAACTGCTCTTAGGCATGAGTTTGCGTACTTAGTTATTTGTCCTGTGCGTCTCTTTACCTGTGATAAACTGACTCGGCTGCAGCTTTCCTCATGCCAAATGACTGTCGAAGATGCAAAGAAGATGGCTATTAGAAGATCAACTAATTGTCTGGGAGCTGAATTGTAAGTCTTTCTGAGAAACCAATGCCTTAGAAACTTAACTAAGTCGTCAGTCTAACTTCCAGGTTCAAGCATTCAGCATCCAGAGGGGAGTGACTTGTCCAGATAGAATTGTGCTGAATTAAGTAATGTTATCAATGGCGCATATCCAACTTTTTTTTCAGATGCTGTAGCGACTTTTTCGAAAAAGCGAAAAGCAACAAATATTTTCATACCTGAACATGAGGATGTGACGAAGTTGTACCAAGCTGCATTGCTGAAACCAATAGAAAGTTTTAACAACTTAGGCAACAATTGACCTAAATAAGAGATGAGTTTAGGCAAAATATTGTACAACTAAATACGTTTACATAAAAATGCCAAAAGTCACACAGAAACATAAAGACAGAACCTTAATTAAACAGATTATAAGCAAAAAAAAAGTTGATTTGGGGGTTAGCTGCACTTTAATAAAGAAGAAAATTAACAGAGAACAAAGCCAGAGGAAAGAAAGCAAAGCAGATCTATAATTAAAAACTTGACCCATGTTTAACTTCTTCAGCACATTTCACAACGTGGGACCCAGAGGTTTCTGCCTTCCTTCTGACGGCGTCCACAAATATGGCACTGGATTGTTAAAGGGGAAAACCCACAATTAGGAATCTGTTTTTTTTTTTGGTGCCAAAATGTTCTCTCAGCTTTCAGAGAGATTTTAATGTGTTTCATGTGGTTCTGGTACAAACGGTACAAACAGGTCATTGTTTATATCTAAGATGTCAGTACGCCTCTGCTCTAATGTCAGCAAGACAAACTCCTCTGTGTTTACGGACTCGACGGTAAAACAGGTTCTGATCCTGCAGCTAGTTAAAACAAACAAAAAAAGAGCCTGATCTGTCTTCATTTTTAATAAACACAATCAGTCAGTGTTTCTTCTTTGTTTATTCTACGTTGGGTTTGATTGTTGTCCAATCAAAACATCGCAACACTCACCATTTGGCATCTACTGCGCAGTCTTTCTGCTACTCGGCTTTGGACTGGTTTTCGGTATAAACAGTTATCTGATGTGTAAAGATAAACACTTCATATCATGTACACCTCTGTAGGAAAATGCAAATGAAAACAAGAGGAGAAATGCAAAAAGAGTGGCTGTTTGGGACTGTAGTATCTAGATGAAAGTGGATCTAATTTGTCTCTGCTCACCAGTCGCTCAGGGGAAATTCTTAATGTACGGTTTCATGTTTTTGTGGCCATGGCTGGAGATGGAGCAGCGTGGGCTTTCTGCCAATCTGCCGTGTCACATGACGGTCATAAATCATAACTACTGTGAGGTTTCATGCTATGGTGCAGCGCAGGCCTTTTCGGGAGAAGGATGGATTTGATTCGACTTGTGTTCAGCGCTGCTGCTGATGCTGGTGTGGTTGCTGGTGGTCTGGCGGTCAGACGGAACGGTTCTCAAGCATAGGACCGATGAACATAGAGAAACAGCTGCGTCATCACATGTTCAGAAGACTTCAAAGTCCCTTAGAGGAAGTATCAACGTCTCCTACTGCTGTTTTTAAAATTCATTTTAGTAACTGAGAAAGAGTGTAGCATCCACAGCTGACAACGATGATTCAAAACACTTCTTTAAAGAATGTGTTGAACACACTGTAAAAGCTATGAAGAAAAATAAAACAGAAGCATCAAGCTATAGTTTCCCCTCACACATAAACAAAGAAAGTACTATACATTTAGACAGACTTTAGGACATACTAAACAAACTTATAAAAATGAGAGTAAAAACTAAAGTTGCAACAGCAGCCAGTTTTGGGTTTTGAGGTGCATTTTTACAATAAAACAATCTTAAAGGGGTTCTATTATGCAAAATTTACATTCACTACTACTTATAAACACCCCCCTGATGTCTTTTGGTACAAATCAGCAGGCGCTACACCTCTCCTAGCAACGCCAGTGAAGAACAGTCGGTTACCGAGCAACCTGAATTGAGCGCCAGCATGTTTGGTCAGCTGGTTTTACTGCTGTATGTGCTGCACAATGTCTGCTAGAAAAGAAAAGTGATTTGTTATTGACTATCTAGAAACCACTAGCTGCATTCTTGTTAGTTGTGCAGGAGGCTCCACTTCTGCTTTGCACAGATGCATGGTTCTACAATTGCACATCTGTTTGCAGGCATTTTAATGTCCCAGTGTAAATGTTGAGTTGCAGTTTATTTGGATTTAAAACAGCTCGTTCTGAAAGGAGCTCAAAATAGGCAGCCTAAAATATCATTATCTAACAATGATTTTGTGCAAAAAAAAATGTAATGAACATGTTTTGTATTGCACATAGACCCATCCTAACCCGTTTAATCTTTAACAAATCTTTAACTTTAATAGCAGGACAGAGAGAATGCATAATTATTTCTAGCATTACATCATCCGAGTCACCCAAGTTTGTTTTTTGGGCTAAATAAAAAATCCTTTTATGGATTTCAACCTGTGATCTGCTGTCCTTTCACTGCTTGGTTCATCACAACTGTGCATGTCTAGAAATGCAAAAATAATCCTCAAGTTGGCTTCCTAAGTAGCTTTGTTTTACCACTACAAAGTTTCTTCATTTTCATGTTTCTGGCCTCAAATGTTGATCTTTCCAGATTTGGTTTTAAAATAAAGCACCCATCTATGCCGACGATGTTATGTTTTGTGCCAAAAACAAGCAGTTACACAAAGAGCATTTCCAGCTCATGTCTCCATTAGTCTTTTCTGACTTTTGGTGACGGTAATGCTACTAAGTTCTGCTTTAGTGTGGCTCAATTTACAGTAAGTCAACCCCCACCAACACAGGCCATCTTCTCTTTCTTCCTTCTTTTTTTAATTTATATATTTGCCAATCTACCACAAGCCAGTCCAAAGAGCATCTGGTTCCTTTTGGGCTTGTGGTCACAACACTGAGAATGCCACATCAAAGCTCTTTTTTTTAAATGCAGCCAACAGAGAGAAGAAGAGGGAGGAAGAAGAAGAGAGAAAATCTGGGACAAATTCTGTTTCACACACATGAACCACAAATCTGTCCGTCCACATGGAAAACTGCAGCACACTTCAATAGCCATGCTTTAAGAATCCATCAATCTTCATGCTCTCTCATACAGATAGTCTGGCTCCCACGCTCATCTCTTTCTATACTTTAGGGGATGTTCCAAGTAGTCTAAAACCTCTGGAAGTTTATTGTCAGTTTCTATTATATTAGTGAAACGTGATTTTTATGAGATTATGTCAATAGGACTGTGTTTGCCAGCTTTAACCACAGTCTGCTTTGTGTATGTGTGCTTAGAAATCCCTGCACAAACATGTCTGCTCATGAAAAACATCAGCACTGATCAAAACAACCCTTCCTGACTTCGGGGTTGGATCCTCAAAACTGTCTCTAGATCAAATGTAGAGAGTTGCTCCGTTTGGAAACATGACCTTGGAGCAACATCCTCTGTCAATCAGTGGTACCAAAACACAAACATGTGTACATGCCAACTCCTGCAGCTTTTAGACAGCTGAGATCTAAAGGAACAGATTACACTTTGTTCAGACAGGTTTGAACAACTAATGCAAAGGGTAATAAGATGCTATCCAATTACACTTTGATCTGTAGTTGGAGCAATCAAACGTCCTAAGAGGTATCACTAAGATGGTCCAGAAGTGTTGTTGGTTCATATGTCCTCATACTGACAGAAGTCATTTAAGAAGAGGCCGATTATAAACCCCCAGAAAGGTTAAGGAAATCAATGTAACATATATTTGTGTTACCTTGGCAGCTTTAAAGTGTAGAGAGTTAAAAGTCACTCACCAATAGCTGCGTTTCCATTACAAATGTGAGCAAATTTCTGTCCACATTCTGCTAATGTTGAAAAAAAATCCACAATTTTGCAATTGCGATGTTTCAATTAAATAGAAAATTAAATTAAAATCACACGTCAATCCAACTTTTCATTAAATGGTAAATGGATTGTACTTGAATAGCACTTTATCTAATACAGAGGACCCCAAAACTCTTCACACTCTTCACCTACTGGTGGTGGCAGCTACTGGATAGTAGCCACAGCTGCCCTTGAGCACACTGCCAGAGGCGAGGCTGCCATGCAATGGCAAAGAGGTTCAAGAGAGTAATGCCCAAGGACACAATGACAGAGGCTGATGGTACTTTGAACGTTTTTGTTCTTCCATTTGGGTTGCTACTGCTTAAAAACAACAGCCTGTTACCTAGCAACCCAAGCTGAGCTCCAGCACGTTTGGTCAGCTGGTTTTATTGATGTAGCACTGTACACTGGCTGCTGGGAAAGACAAGTGATTTGTTGTTGACTATCCCACAACCCACTGATTGGGATGTCAATATTACTGCCATTGTCTCTTTCCATTATTACGTCAACCCAATGTGATATATTCTTTGTTTTTATTATGTAAAGCACTTTGAATTGCTGAAAAATACTATACAAATAAACTTCTATAGGCTGCACAGTGGCGCAGTTGGTAGCACTGTTGCCTTGCTGCAAGAAGGTCCTGGGTTCGATTCCCGGCCTGGGGTCTTTCTGCACGGAGTTTGCATGTTCTCCCTGTGCATGCGTGGGTTCTCTCCGGGTTCTCCGGCTTCCTCCCACAGTCCAAAAACATGACTATTAGGTCAATTGGTCTTTCCAAATTCTCCCTAGGTGTGAGTGTGTGTGTGCATGGTTGTTTGTCCTGTCTGTTTCTGTGTTGCCCTGCGACCTGTCCAGGGTGACCCCACCTCTCGCCTGGAACGCAGCTGGAGATTGGCACCAGCAACTCCCGACCCCATTAGGGACAAGGGTGAAAGGAAAATGGATGAATGGAAGCTGCTTTAATTTCAGAGGTGTAGTAAAGGGTCAGCTCACTTTTTAAATGTTATTTTGGCATCTCAAATATCTTTTATGGTCCAATTCTCTTGTGTGCGTGAATGTTTGAGAGTCACTGTGTGCAACCATCTGAACGGCTTCAACCAATCCACAAATGTGTTTCGTAAAATAAGAGCTTAGTTGTCTTTGCAGATGCGTATTTAATTTCTATCCTATTTTTGGCTTTGAAATGTATGGAAACAGTTGCAAGAGTAAAAATACAGTTTTATAACAAAGGACCAACAAGGTCAGACCAAAACCCTCCTTGTCCTTTGTTGTTATGTGGATGTTTTCAGTACAAATACATGTAAAGTATTATGTTTAATTGGTCTACTAAACTTTGAAAGACGGGTCTTGACATAAAATATAAAGTACACAGTCAAAACTTCAATATACTGCCTTTATGGATTTTTTTTAGCTCTTTAACAACATGTCTGAATAAAGAGTAGCTCTTTGTCTCCCCAGAACAATTCAATATTTCCAGCCTCAGACAAAGAGTTTCTTTTTAAACACCCAAATTCCTGGTTTTAAAAGTTTTAAAGAAGAGATTTCTTTTCCAGGCTTCGAGTCAGATGAAAGCTGTTGACAGAAAAAACATGCCAGTGGTTTGTTTCATGTGGACGAACTGAGGCAGTTTAAGGATCTTTTTTTGGTTTTCCTCTTAAAGATCAAAGCATTCGGGATGATCTGTTTTACTGGGGGCCCTTCTGTCTCCACAACAAGATCACAGACAGGAAGCCTTTTCTTCCTTCACGGTACCCTTGTCATCAACAATGAAGCCACTCAGCAGTGTCCGACTCTCCCATAAGTCACAGCACATGTGTATACGTGATGGTTTGCATTGAAGGGAAATTTGACACTACAGAGAGCTAAACATTTTCATTTGCATGCCATGTATTTCTGCTATGTACAGGGTCATGAATGTAGCAAAAAGTCTACTTACCCACAAGTGTTTGTGCAATGTGAGGAAGTGTTGAGCTGACGGTGACCCACAAGACATATTTAAACATGGTTTTCCTGCATTTCTGAAGCCTTCATTATGATCCCAGCAATTCATTAGGAACTGTCACGTGCCTCAAAGAAGAGAAAAGGGATAATTATGCTATAAAAGTCCAGTAATGTTAAAAAAACAACAACAGTTCTACCTATCTATGAACAAAAAGCAACAAAAAAACCCCAACTATTTTGCTTTGCATGTTCAGCAGAGAGAGATACCATAACAATAATACATTTGTTTTTATCAGTTCATCTAAGTCTAGTAAACTTTTCCATGGGTGTAGGATGTAGAAAAAACTTTAATATAGCAATATGGAATAAATATTACATACAGATGAACTATTTGTCCTCTTATTGCCACCTACTGGCTGGAATCAGCATATCTGCGTCTTATTAGGAGAGATAATGTTCTTCCCTTCAGCTGGAATAAATAAAATAGTAATAATAAAAATAAATATTCAGTTTAGCCCTGTTAATATATTTTTTAAATGATTTCTTTCCCCATTAACAATGGGAATTTAATTTAAGCACTTTTTGGGAGGTGAGAATAAATAGAAACG
Organism: Poeciliopsis retropinna; assembly: GCA_010277075.1. NCBI lineage: Eukaryota > Metazoa > Chordata > Actinopteri > Cyprinodontiformes > Poeciliidae > Poeciliopsis > Poeciliopsis retropinna. The sequence continues at coordinate 6,338,760 of VMRM01000021.1, forward strand.
AGATGGAAGAAAAATAAAGCAACCCTGTCAGGCCAGAAGGTGAAGATAACGTTTTCATTAAGACACCTGAATTTAAAAAGGCAAATTTTATTTCAGTAAACCTAAATTTCATCACAGATCCTGAACCAAAGTGTTTGTTGCCAAAAAGCGAGTCACAGTGGTTTCAGGAGCATTTAACACACCACATGGTGAGGAGTTGGACAGGAAGGGATATTTGTTGCTGTGGTTTCCAACAACTGTACACATGCACAACTTCATATTTTTAAAAGTCGACCACAACATGGTAACAGTCGAGTCGAGTCGCAGTGACATCACTGCGGAAATGCGTCACAGAATGCGGAACGGTTTATTTGCGGTCTTCGAAGGACCCCGTCTTTTGACAAAGAACCTGCTTATACTAACTCTATTATGCAGAATTAAAAGAACAAGAAGCAGAACATTATCCTGCACTTATTCTTCAGCAGTGGAGAAGAAACATTGCACAAAGTCGGGTTAGATGTTTAAACCATTTATACAACCTCTATGTGCGGTGCGCCCGCTTTAACCACTGCATTGCGTCCATTCTGGTAGCCTTTGCCCCAAATGGTACGTCACACCAAGCACATTTCATGCATCAGGTGCGTCTGGTTTACAATAAAAGTCTACATGGAAGCTCGTTGAGGGCCCATCGTTATGCGTTTCAAGTGTTTAGTGTGGCGTGAGTTGAAGCTTTTGGAGCGTTTCACACTTCAGATGTGTCCAACAAATAAACCGGCAATAGAAAACAACGGCTAGAACTATTTTCACGTGTCTGACACGCCTTCGACACGCCTCGATTTTGAATATAAACCAAAACGCGTTTGGTGTGAACGCACCACAAGATAAGGACAATTACAGTAAAGTAACGCCTTTCTGCCTTACTTCAATGACACGTTCACTTGTCTTTCCTACTTTGAAGAATGGCCTTCATGTATATTTTTGTTTATATCTGAAGACAAACCAACACTCACTGAATCTCCCCCCTGCTGAAACACCTCAGCTTCTGAATCAAGACTTTCTAACTAACCGCCTTGCAGCCGGACTCAGCACTTTAAGTTAGAGTATTTTGTACCTTCTAATGGGCTCTGAATCATCTTGGATGTTTGTTCTCCTGATAGAACCACAGGAATGTCAGTTTACACAATGGAAACATGGAAATGTTAATTAAAAAAAATAAAAAATATTTAAGAAATCCCTCATGGTTGAACTCTAGACCATCACAGTATGTTCCTGGAAGTAGATCAGTGTCACGACAAAGCAGGTTCAACAATAATTCAAAACAAAACTTTATGAGAAGTCGTTTTAATCATCTCCTTCAAAGTTTCCAAAACTCTAACTTCGTTTTCTTGGAGCTCGAGCGCAATGTGTAAACCATCATCTAGCCTCTCCTTAAACCCAGTTCTTGATGAGAACATTGTGTCTGTGTGTGCGTGTCACAGGCTTTTTGTCATCATCGGATTGTTTCAAGATGAGGGCGAACAATAAGATTTGGATGCCCACAGGCATTTACAGTCCACAGAGGAATGTGGAATCTGTGTCTTATTAAAAATCTGTTATAATCTTATGAGTGAAAGATGGATTGAGGCTGTGAAAGCCGGGTGGATCAGCTGCAGCATATTAGGACATAAAGCTCGACAGATCTCGCTCCTCTTGTTTAAAGAAGTCGATGCCGTGACGTTTCTGTAACCAGATTTACTTCTCCTCTCTCCATCTTGTTTGCATAACATCAAGAACTGAGGGAAATAGAAAGATAATCCACTTTTTTAATGAGTTGCTATGGGGTGTATGGTGTTTTATATTATACTGAGTGTGGATGATTTGAGATCTTGTGCTTATTGAGGACATAAACACGACCCTATGACGTGATCTGAATATGTAAATAATAATTTAATGGATTCTTTGATGGTTTTACTCTGTTTTCGTACAAGTTGGATTAGCTTTACCCATGTTTGGACAAACAGTTGTTTTTTAAAAAACTTTAAAATTGAGTAAAATGGTAAAATATGCTTTGTCAATAAACTGCAGTCAAAACTGTAAAATATTACACTGAGCAAAATGCACCTGAAATAATAAACTGTTTGTCTAGATGCATGTAAATTTAATGTTTTGGAACTAATAATTTTCTGCTGCTAGTTTAAGATATACGTTTTGAAATTTTCTTCCCCCAAAAGTGATGACTTACTGAAGGCATATAGTCAGAAAGAGCAGAAGCTTCTTAAAGAGACAGATGCCACTTTCAAGGAGTTAAATTGCTAAGTCCAATTTCTTTTAAGTCTTGTTTTATATCTATACATACAGCATTTTTATAACAATTGAAGGTAAGATATTTACTTGAACCGGAACTATATGCCTGAAAAATACATAACGGAGCCCCTTAAAAAGTTCCAGCAAGCTTTGTTTAGTATTACAAAAATCCCTATTAAGCAATCCCAATAGCGCATTTATTAATCAAGAAAGCACAGTGCTCTGCTCGTGTTCGCATTTCCACTTTTTTGTGACCCTTGAACGCAGCTCGGTGAGCGGTAAAACATGTTCCCTCAACCCAGTCGAATGGTCTCGCCAGAAAATTGCGCTTACTGTTCGTTTAGTGAACGTAATGTCAATTTGCGCCATTACAGCACATGCTCAAAACCAGCTGGGTAAGGCCTGGGCTTCCCTGAGGTTGCTAGGTAACAGGTTGGGCTTCCCTGAGGTTGCTAGGTAACGGGTTGGGCTTCCCTGAGGTTGCTAGGTGAGGGCCAGTGCCTGTGGATTTGTGATGTTGCATTCTAAAGTTTTTTTGAAGCCATTAATTTTCCAATACATTAACTTATTGTCAAAAAATATGCCTGGGTGTTTTTTTTAAAGTGCTTGAACTGTTTTTAGGAATATTAGCGACCCAAATGGAAACATAAAAATGTTTAATTTAGCCTTTAACCTTTTATTCTTGTTTGTCCACCACCTCTTCTTCTTCTGCGCTATGAATCCACATCATATTCTTCTCCTTTTAGGCCAATTGATTACACTGATTACATTTTGCCAAATCAAATGCAACCTGTACAGGATGTTGATGAGACACTAGGTTGGAAAAGTAGGTTTAGCAAAAAAAGAAACTTGAATATTTGGGAACCAACAAGGGCAACACAACAAGACATAAAGAAAAACAGTTAAGTATAACTGGGAGGACTGCTTGAAGAGATGATTAAGAATATAAAGTAGATAGTAAAACGGAACAAGTAGAAAATTAGAAACTGTGGCTACTTAGAGAACATTGCATAAAAAACAAGAATGAAAATGAAACCCAGACATGTAAAAAAATAGCTTTAAGTTGGTGCAATACGTTGTTTTCAATTAATCCCCACAGATTTGTAGGGTAATTAGCTCACAATCTCTGAGTCTGCCAGAGTAGAAACTCTTTCCTGCTCTAATCACCCTCAAGGAGTTATGCTCCAGCCTTTTGCATATTAGATTAGATAAAAGCTCCCTTTCAAAAATGGTTTGCAAACATATAGAATACATGTGTCAAACTCAAGGCCTGCGGGCCAAATCTGGCCCGCCGTAGCTTTTTATGTGGCCCTCTAGACTCCAGATTACATCAATAACTTCCTGACAAATCCGCAACAAAATCAACAAGCCCCTGCATTTTCTTCTGACTTTACTGCAAATTTATCAAAAACCTTGATTTTCAGTCAGTGTTGCCTCAGCTTTAATTGATGTCAAATTATAGTCCGTGACCAATATGGCAAGTACAAAAAAGTAACTTTAGCACCAATAACGTAAAAATTCCTTGTAAATATTTCTAAATTAGCACCTGTAGTTTTGAATGCAAAAAAAAAAAAAAAAAACACTAAAACAATTACAAAATCCTGGAGAATCTGATCAGTGTGGAGAGATGTTCAATGCTACGTATTTTAAGAAACACTTATTGAACGCTGGAACAAACAGCTATTTATTAATATTTCAAAAGTACAATTGGTTTTATCAATACATTCTTGCACAACTGGCCCTTTAAGAACATTCAGATTTTGACCCAAAATGAAAATGAGTTTGGTGCCCCTGATGTAAAACTTCAAGGTACAGAGTTTATTTGATGATTTAAAAAAAAAATTAGAACACATTTTAACATAAAATTGAAACACAAGTGACTTAAAGCGGTCTGTGTTTCACAATCTGAGCATGCCCAGATGTGATTTTGTCATTGACACTCTCTAAATGAGGATGGACCAGATGTCATTTACAAAAAAAACAAACATTTTGGAGGCTTTTAACTTTATTAATGACCAGAAAAAAAAGAATGGTGTGTGACTTTTTGAGCCATTAGAAACATGCAGAGGATTTGTCACGAATCCTCTTGAACTCATCTATTCCTCTGCTTTTCCCCTCCAGACGTTCCAAACATTTCGTTACTGATGAGATGTGAGGCAATGAATTTTCAAACACATCAGTGACATTTCTTGGCAGGGTCGGTTCGTCTCGGCTCACCAGCATGTTGGAAACAGATGGGAGGAGAAATGCAGGACAATGTCTAAACCATCACCAACACTTCTGTCATGGCCTGCCTTGTTCTGCGAAATAAAAAATCTACAAAAAAATAGGAGAAATTTGCTGTAAATATATGTATGTTCTTTTTTCTTTTAAGAGAACCCAGATTTTTTCCCCTTTAATTATTTGATTTCAATCTTAAAGAAAGCAGTGGATTTAGGAATTTTTTTTTTACAAGACAAGAGAGTATTAGATTAGCTTTATTGTCAAAAAGTCCAAAAACACTAAAATACTTTGTATTATATCACTGAAAGGAAACAAAGAAAATGTTTAGGTAAAAACATAATTTGTCATTCAGTTAATTTGTAATTATGCTATTTGTTATATCTAAATTTTAGTCTTTAAAATACCCACATTGCGCTTAACTTTCTATTTTTATCAGCCTAATGACTAAATGTTAAATAAGGTGTTATCATTAACTTTTTTCGCATTAAAATAATTTTATGAACAGCTTCTTTTTGCTATTACTTTTGAACTAAAGTGCGTGGTGAGTTGCATCTTAAAAAGCTGCAGGCATCTGGTCAAAGATGTGGTGTCCTTTTATAATTGCTCAGTTTACAATTCTTGATGCAACAAAACTAAATGATCAGCAAACATCACACTTATAACGCCTTTTTTGATAATACAGTTGCTAAGCTATTGAACTACTACAAAAAACACGTTCTGCCACACTCTAGAAAGTTCCAACAGATTAAGGCTCTGATAGGTTGTTGTGGACCATGATTGACAGGCAGACCAGCCAATCACAGTCCAGAGAAGTCTGCAAGGCACAGTCCAGCACTTGAGGTATTTTCCACAACTTTAGTAAAAATGTTTTTGAAGTATTGCTACTTTTACTGGAGAAAAGTTCTTAGTATTTACTTTGAAGGATATCAAAGGCTTCTGGATAAAAAAATTTATGATTTTAATGACATACAATTTGTGGGATGGGTTCAAGGCTCTACTGCAGGGAGGGCAGTTGTCCCCTTTGTCTACCCCTCTATAGCCACCTCTGAAAGATTGAAACTTCAACTTCAACTCAAACTTCAAAGCTAGTCTGTACAAATATGTACTTCGGACATTCTGAATTTCTTGTTTTCTGCTTTTGTAAGACTAAATATCTTTTTTTTTCACTGGTAAAGTTTCAAAAAACCATTTTTTGTTTGTATTTACCTCATGAAGGTTTATCTAGCGCACAGTTCTTCAAAGTAGGGGCCACCAGAGGGCGCCAAGGCTACCTGAAGATGAAAAAAAGCAAAAATAAAAAAATTAATCTAATACTTTTTTTAACCAAAAGTTTAATATTTTTTTAAATCATAAAATTGTATCAGTTTTCAACCATTGTAGAGTAAAATGACATTGAACTGTTATTTGTCATATTTCTGATTCATCCAGCTGTTTTGCTAGCTGTTAAGCTAGCATAGCATGGACAACTGAAACCAGAAAATATGAGGCATGATTTATTCTAAACCAATGTAATAATTACTGACTAAATGTTGGTGCTTCTTCACATATTTTGCAGCATTGACTGTGTGTTTGCTTAGGGAATCCTTGCCCAAAAGCTAATGCTCCTTCTCCAAGTCTTTCCCAAGATGTGGAAAAGTTTGGGAACCCCTGATTTAGTGCAGTACAAATTGACAATTGACTGAAAACGTCTGGAAGCTGCTCCAGAGGATGTCAGGGTGACAAAAAAAACACACAAAACAACAAAGAAAAAAAAGCTAATAGTTTCTCTGTAGAGTGTTATATTTTGGGCTTAACTGATACTCTTTAGGCCCAACAAGTGTATTTGCAGGTGCTGAGTTTTTGTTTTTGAGAGCCAAATCAGATACGGAGCAACAGAGTAATTTGTATGAGCTACACAGACAAACTTTCAGCATTCTTCCTTTCAGAGCCAGACCACCCAATAGGACCCACACCCTCCTACTTCTTCCCCTGCAGCTCGCCTCCCCCCTTCTGTCTCTGGTTACAGTCGCCGGCTCCAAAAGAAAATGTCACAGAAAAGGAACTTGGACTTCAAAGAGCGACCAATCTGAAGTGCCCCGAGTTAATTGTGTGCATCTGTTTCTCAAAGCTCAGAGACTTCAGACCTGCAGGAGGGTTTAGGCAACACAAACCAGGAGACTCCTGAAATTATTACCACTTGGTGGCCAAGAGAAAGGAGCTCCCTGGTGAATGCTGTTGATCAAGCCACATGGGAAGGGTCTGAGATTTCAGTTTAAGAGGCTGTTTTTAATTTGTTGTCTTGACCTCAATGTTGCGCTGAGGTTACTGCCAACGGGTAACCCAAATCAGCGCAGGCTAAATGAAACATTTGTCACGTTTTTTTTTGTACTTTCACTGCTTCTAAAAACAGCCCAGGCGCTTTAAAAAACACACCCAGCCGTGTTTTTTCGTCAATAAGTTTATGTTTTTGGTATGCGTTTCAAAAAGCTCCAGATAGTTAGGTCATATTCCAAAGGCACTGTGCCGTTACCTAGCAACTCCAGCAAAGCCCAGCCTGTTACCTAGCAACACAAATAGCGGAACTCAAGCGCGATTGGTCAGAGGCTGCTGGAGAAGCAATTTAAATAGCAACTTTAGTTCCAAAATATTATCCTGAGAAGTTGTCAAAGTGTAAAAGAAGAATTCCACATTGATAACATGCAGAGTTTAAGCAAATTGTACAAAATTTCTCAAATTGGTTTTAGGAAAAAAAAAGAAAAAAAAAAAAAAAGCAAATGTTACTGTTAAGTGTAAAACATGCTCTTACCTTGCAGTTTGATTGTCAAGAAATAGGAAGATAAATTAAAAAGTTATTTTTAATATGAATTAACATTAGTTTCAACAAGATTTAATCTCCCTTTGGGATCAATAAAGTAATTTGAGTTTGAAATTGGCCAAAATTGAGCTGAGTTGCAGTGATTGATCAGAAAGGAAATACAGAAAGCATTAAGGTGATTGATCAGACTTGCAATGACTGGTGAAAATTGCAATTTGTGAGTTTCTGAATAATGAGTGAATTTGAAGTAATAATTGTGATTGCAAAGTTGCAACTTCCAGGAGGGATTGATTAACCATGGTGGTGGCAGTGTTATGCTGTGGGGGACGCTGTCTGTTATCACTGATGCTCACTGCCAAATCTAACTGACCTTGAGCTATTTTGCAAAGACGAACAGGCAAAAGTTTCAGTTTCCAGATATGAAAAGCTGTTTTTAGCAACTTTTCATAAAAAGTAGGTTAAGATGTGCTCCGATCTAAAAATGGCGTCAGATGGAGGTCAGATGGAGGTCACACAGCTCTGGTGTTTAAAAGTCAACCTGCTGCCATAAGAATGAATGTTTCTGATTTGGATCGCCCCGCCCAAGGAGTTGAACAAAGACAAGATCGTTAGAAATGGCTTCCACCGTTTTGCATTCGCAGTGATTTATATGTTTGCACAGCTAACCTAAAGGTAAACACATTAATGCTAATGATGAAGAGAGACCTCATTAGCTTGACTTTTATCTGACTGCAGCCCAGAAACAGATTTTGGGACCTGAGCTTGGTAATTAAAACACACCTCTAAATCTATACACACACATGTTTTTTCCTGCAGTGTACACACACCTAAGACGCGTCCTGGTTAGTTTGGAGAAACCTGGATGATTAAAAGCTTCCTGGGGTCTGATAAGGCTCTCTGTTCTCCAATCACAGAAATCTTGGCCAGAGACACAAATACTAACCCGCAGTAAATGTGTGCAAAGGTGTTGGGCAACGAAACCAACATCTGAGGAGCTTTAAATGTAAACAGAGAGATGAGGAGTTAGAGGAAGAGGACGCGTCTGCCATGACTCCTGACAGCTTTATGGTCCAGGTGGTCGAGGTTTGCAAAAGGACAGACCAGGCAGAACTACGGTACTGTGCAAAACTCTTAAATCAGCTCATATTTCTTGTCTTGTTCAACAGTTATTTATGCTTTTCAGTCTCAGTGCTGCCCTCCTTAGGTTGAACGTGGCTACTGCAGTTGAATTCTCCTACAAACGGCGCCAGAAAGGTGATACTTCATAGTAAAATTACCCCAGAATTGTACTGAAGTAAGACTGCCACTACTTCAAAATATTTTTACTCAAGTAAAAAGTAGCCATTCAAGAAATTACTCAAGAGTTAAATAGTATTTGGTAACAAGGCTACTGGTCATTTAATATATATAAAATTGCATCATTTTACCAATCAAAATGTAAAGTTTTGTGGAAATTCTTGTTTTTTTTTTTTAAAGATAAAACCTAAAATATTTTATATAATTACAAAATAACAAAATTAGGCAAAAAGAAACGTTATTCCAAATTAAATTTTCAAAATAAAACTTATTTTTTCTAGAAAATAATCTCAATATTTTTCAGTTTTTTGTAGCAAATTTTCCACTTTCAGGGCTCAGAAATGTTTTTTTCTAGAAAATTTCTAAATTCAATCTCAAAATTTGAGCTTTTTTTTTTTTTTACTTTTAAAACTCAGAAATTTACTTGAGTGTAATCTGAAATTGTATTACTTTTTTGGCAGAAATTTACTCTTCCTTTTTTCCTATGGTATTTAACATACTGTTATACTTTCGCAAGGGAAGCTACACTTTCACTTTAACTTTGTAGCATTCCCATAGCATGATGCTGTCATCACAGTTGGCCCGGCTGGAGTCAAAACTGGGTTGCAGCCAGTTTTGGTTCCCAGAGTAACATACACCAAAAAGTAAGAATACCTTTGAAAGGTACTGTATGAATTATTAAAAGAGTAAAGACAAACGTAATAAAAGATATAGACAATTTTAAATGTTAACTTCTATCAGAGTGAGACCTCCACAGTGAAACCAGCAGCTGCAGGCAAAACTCAGATATTTTTTTATCTGTGCTATCAAAGAGGAGAAAAGGAGGTTTAAGATGAGAAGATAAAATCCTGAATGAGTAAAACAAGGATGAAGCAAAGTGACATTGTGGGAGATAAAAGATCCAATAAAGACGGAGAAGAAAAGCCAGAAGACAGGAAGGGATTAGATGGGCAAGAAAAAAGAGAGTTGGAAGAAGAATGCAGTGAGGTGGAACGAGTGAAGAGAGATGGAGGAGGAGCAGGGGAAGAAAAACGAGAGAGATAAAGAAAGTCAAGGGAGAAGATAAAGAACATGAAATAATAGATGGTAAGCTAGCGGGGGGAAAAAAAGGAGCAGGAATAACCTGAAAGTAAGAAAAATGAAAAGGAGCGAAAGGAATGCAAATGAACAGAAAAAATAATATAAAGAAGATTTGGAAAAGGAACAGAACTCAAGGAATTGATGAGAATAAAAAGGAAGGGAAGAATAGGAAGGAAAAATGAACAGGATGAAAAACAAAAACTAAAATTAAATCGTTATTTACTACAAGGAAGTGGAATGTCAGAGAAAAATAAATAGAACAATAATAAATACAACTCTTATATCCAGTTCCACAGAAACTATTGCTTATGCAATTGCAACCATAGAAAAGGGTTAAAAAATAACAGAGAAACTGATATAAATTTTGTCCGAAAACGGGTAAAGAACAAAAGAGCAAAGCTGAAAATAGATAAAAGAAGAAAGGAAAATATGAAAGATTAAATAAAAAGAAAGAAAGAACAGAGATGGAAATGAGAATAATAGAAAAGGAAGTTGCGCAAGAGGAAAACAATAAAAAAAACCAGTCTGATTAGCAATAACATTATCAATATTTTAACGTGTTTCCATTCAGACATTTTGCTCCAACTGTCTTTGGCTGCAGAATAAAACTCCCTGCAGGGCTGAATAAAGCATCATGTGCAGGTTTCTGGAAGCAGAAGGAAACGGTGCAGGTGGGAGATAAGAGGCAGCGCAGGCAGCGAGGCCCGGACTCCCCGCTGAGGAGGGATGCGATGCTAATCTAGCAGCCGGAACATCTGGTCTGGGCCCGAACAATGGCTTCTGCAGGCAGATCCAGATGACTCGATAACCCGAATCCAGCCACGTGACGCGGCGGGTCAGCGCAACGGCGGCCAACAAAGACGGAGCCTGTCTGCGGGCCGCAGCTAATAAAGCTGGAGGTCAGAGGTCGGAGAGGAGCTCATGTGTTCAGGGTGATGAGTGAAAACACCGGGACATTCCTGAGAGAAACACCTGCCATAAACACGAAGGAGTCTTCCTTCATGTTTATGACTGTTGTCATGAAGGGTCATTTGGTAGTGACACTTTTAATGAAAAGTGTCATTATTTACTGAAAGACACTTAATGTTCATGTCAGGTATTATATGACAGTGTCATGCCAGTCTTACTGCAAGCCTTCAAATAAAGTGTTACCAGTAGCTCTAATTACAAATATCTTTACTAAAGTAAAAACTAAAAAGGGCCATCCAAGAAATTACTCAGTTAAGTAATTTGGTAAAAAGTCTAATCAAGTACTGATCAAATTATAAATCATTTCATACTCGAAAATTACATAATCAGATGGACCAAACTATAAAGTTAATTGGAAATGTTGGTATATTAAAGACCAAGAAGACAATAACAAATATAACAAAAATAATAAAGATTTTTTTTTTTTCCAAAATCAGTTTCTTTCAATAAAAAGATGAAACTTTAACAAACACTGCAGCTGCGTCAGGTGAGTTTTTGGTTAAAACAGGTTTGTTCTTCATGAAATGAATCCAGAACATTTACTCATGTAAAATAACTTCATAATAAAAATCACTCAAACTTTTACAAAACGTTACTGAAATAAATGTACTAGGGTTTACCCACCTCTGCTGTGAAGTTACTCACAGTGGGTTCTTACTTTTAGGAGTACTTTTTACTTGAGTAATTTCATTATGAAGTATTTCTACTTTTACTTGAGTTAAATTTCTGGATTTTCTACCTGTTGAATGAAAAACAAACATGTTTTAGCCAAAAATTCACCAGACTCAGACCTGCAGTTTCTATTAAACTTTCATCAGTTTGTTATTGAAAGAAACTGATTTGGAAAACTTTATTTTGCCTGATTTATTAATGTTTTCAACTTTAAAATACCAACATTATTAAATTAAATGATTGATAAGTACTTGAGTAGACTTTTGCCCAAATACTTTTTTACTCTTACTTAAGTAATTTCTTACTTTTGCTTGAGTAAAAATACATTGAATTACTGCTACTCTTTAGTACAATTTTTGACTATTTGTATGAATTATTTTAATTTTGACCTTTAAAATAACACATTTTCTACTTGACATAATTTTTAAATATGAAATGATTGAGTTTTCTTTTTACCAAATACTTTTTTCTCTTGAGTAATTTCTTGGACAGCCACATTTTCTTTTATTTGAGTAAAAATATGATGAATTAGTGCTACTCTTACTTGATTACAATCTTTTTTTGTACTCTGCCCACCTCCGCTCTGCTCCACAAATCATTTAACAGGCCAGCACTGCGCCAGTAGAGGACAGTAAGTGGAGATGCACATTTGGAAGATGATTTATTGCTTTTTAAAATCATAAAAGCAGAAGACAGATCATGAAGTTTCTTTAAAAAAAAGGAGAAGAATTTCCAGATGGTGCTCAGGCGGAGAGGACGACATTATGCCTCATGAATGTCAGCAACTCTGATTAAAAGCCATCATGCTGGCTTGAGGAAAAAAAACAACAACATATATGTATAAAAATAAAGAAAAAAGCCATGAGCCTTCTCCTTTCACACTCATCAATCATTTCATCTTGTTTGTATACAGTCGTTTTATTCTCTCAGAGTGAGACAGAGATGAGATGAGTGTAATTAAAGTTTTTTTTCTTTTTAATTAGATGCTGTTCTTTTCTGGGAAGCCTGTGGCGGCGCTGGGTGGAGCCTGAGTGGAGACAGGAGGCTTGTGGTCTGGCTGATGGAACCTGGCCGGCCCGGCGTAATGGAAACCGGGTGTTCACTCTGCACATAAACATACGCGAGCGCACTGAGGCTGGAGAGAAGCTGTGTACATACGCACATAAACCCGTGCAGACGTGACTCTTAGGTCACAACCCACTCAATACTAATATGTACCACATAACGCTCTCATGCCGCGCTGTGCAAAAGTCTCGAGTCATTAGGCCAGTCGCAATAAGCAATAAATTAATTAATGGTGTTAAACTCACTCGATAATTTCCAATTGCATTTTTAGTCGCCCTCTTTCTACCAAAAACTGGATGACAAAAGTCTTCAGCATGGTGCATCAGTCTCAACTAGCCCCTTTTTTGAATGGCCTAGTCAAAGTCAAGACCTAAATCCAACAACCAATTGAGACAGTCATACATTCTGACTGAGCTTGAGCCGTTTTGACAAAAAGTGGGTTTTATATGTGTGAAAGGTTGATCAATGAATGGACTGAATACAAAAGTACACCACACTTTTCAGAAATTTACTGTCATTTTTTTTAAGACTGTGCACCTTTTCCATTCACATATGAATGGAAAACCACAAAACAACCACAGAAAAATCCTACTAAAATACATCACAGTTTGTGGTTACATGGCCAGAACTGTCACAACTCGTTTCACTGAAATTTTTTAAAAAATGTCTTAAATTGCCAGTTTTTTAAAAATAATTATATGTCACAACTACATATAATTGTTGTGACATATGTCCAAAACAATTGGACATGATCTTGTCCAATTGTTCTCATTTTATATACTTCTAATGTCTATTTCTGTTATTTCTGTTTGTCTTGTCAAACAGATGTGCGTCTTATGATGTGTGTTGCTGCCTTTCTTGGCCAGGTCATCCTTGTGAAAGAGGTTTTGATCTCAATGGGTTTTTGATCTGGTTTAATAATACAAAATGGTGCAGAAATGTGTGAATTAATACTTCTGCAAAGCATCGTATGCTGCCAATGTTAGAATCTAAAATTTAAGAGAAAATTTTAACAGTCAGTCTGCATGGAGGCCATGAAACGGGAACATACAGGAGTGATTTAAAACCTTTGCACAGTTGTTTGCACAGTTGTTTGCACCTTTGCACCTGAATTCATGCAAACAGAGCAAAACCTTCTCAAACACAGGTCAATAAATGCTGATAATGTGTTCGTGTGCATGCACAAGCATGCATGCATACATAAAACAAAGACTGTCACGGGGCATCCTGCATGAATGCACTTTGTGCATTCATCCCTGCCTGTCATTCACACAAAGCTATGTGCATTTGCACAGATGCATGCAAATATAGACAAACACTGCGTGGAGCACACACACACACACAGCCGCAGCGTGACAGTGATGCAAACCCATATCCTGCCTCTGTTATGGGTTTTAATGCACCCACTCTCTTTCTCACACTCACACACACACACACACACACACACACACACACATTGCGTCTTTCTATATTCACAAGAACTTTGCGATATTTGTCATCCATTTCTATAGTTGAACCCAGAGCCAGATTTACAGGGTTGGGGTTAGGGCACCAGTTTGCTGTGATCTGCACTTTTCTAATGCAAACAGATACAGTTACAAATTCAGCCTTTTATCACCCGAACAACATTTCCAGGATTAGGAGACTAAAGTCTCACCCAGATCTAGACCACAAAAGTCAAACTCAAGGGCCAGAGGCCAAATCTGGCCTGCTGTAGCTTTTAATGTGGCCCTGTAGACTCCTGTTTACTTCAATAAGTCCTTCCAGTTTTTCACAAAGCTGCAAAATTCACACAAAATTTTTTTTTTCTGATTTTACTGCAAATTTTCTCAAAATGGGTCAAAACTATTGAGTTTAAGTCACTGCTACCTCAGCCTTATGATGTCAAGTTAAAGTGCGTAATTACTATGGCGAGTAATAAAAAGTCACTCTTAATGTCTTACACTAGCGCCAATATGGTAAAAATTTCTTACAAAGATTTCTAAATTGGCTCCACAAAATCTGTAATTTTGATTGCTAAAAACACTAAAACAATCATAAAATCCTGGAGGAACAGCTTTTTATGTATATTTTATCAATTAAATTGGTTTTGTCAATATATTTTGGCACAACCGGCCTTTTAAGAGCATTCAGTTTTTTGATATGGCCCAAAATGATCTTGAAACTCATCCATGCTTTTATCTTTAGTCACATTTACTACTGAAACGGTGTCTTAACAAAAAACAAAATCAATCCCAAAGCTGCAGCCGATCCAGAACGCTGCTGCTGGTGTCCTGACTAAAACCAGTTAGATAGAAACCATCACTCCAGTTCTAAAGTCCTTCACTGGCTCCCTGGAGCTCAGAAAATAGACTTTAAAATACTGTCACTGAACGGCTTAGCACCACAACGCATTAAAGATCTGCTGTTGTCATAGCAACGTTCCAGAACATCAGAGGTCTTCTGGTTCTGGTCTGCATCCCTAGAACCAGAACCAAACATGGAGAAGCAGCTTTCAGCTTGAATACACCACAAATCTAAAACAAACCTGTTTTTCAGCCGAAATACTGAGTTCCTTTAATAACTCACCTGTTTAGTCGCTTTTGAAACATCATAAATTAAACTCTAATTGACAAAATGTAATGTTTCAATTGCTGCCTGTGTTCTATGGTTGTGAATTTTTGTGTTTAATCAATCAAGATTAACTTTATTGATTAATTCATTAATATCACTTGCAGACTTTTTCCACTTATGACAAGACATCTTCCCTGTTTTACGTGAAACGAGTCTGTCGGTGGAGCTAATGCTTTTTTAAAAATCTATTTAATAGTTATTGACTCAAAACAAGCTTAATTGTCTTGCTGAAAAGTTACTTTTAACGTATTGTTGTCTCATTTAAAAAAAAATGTTCAACATATTTGCACTAGAAACCAGACAAAAATATTTGGGAAGTTTTATTGATCTGAGGATGTTGCATTAACTTCCATTCATTTTAATAACTGCATTTATGCCTAACTCAAACACTAACTGTACCCATTACCAACATATTCCTAACTCTAACCACAACTTAACTCGCATCACACCTCTAAACTTAATTAGTAGAGCTCAGTACAACTGAAAAAAAGTCACCAATCTTTGTTGGTCTTTTTGGTTCTCTATATGTAGCATGTACAAACGCACAGAAACAAGAACAAGGTCAGGAAATGCAGAAAACAGATCTCAGGCATCCACTGACAGCGAGGTCAGGCTTGCCTTTTCCATTAGACACTGATGTCATTTTTCCACAAAGCTGCTTCAAATCCCATGTGTTCGAGCTCTGCTCCTGTTGGCACGCAGCAGGTTGTTCTCCCATTGGGCTGCGAGGACGAACAACCAAGACGAAGGCGATTTTATTCCCAAATCTGCAGCGCCCTGCCTCTCCGCTGGCATCCCTCCAAGCACATGTAAAATGTATGAAAAACAGTGAGGTGTGACAGCGCATACATTTCACTCAGCCAGCCTGTGTTTTTCATTCTGAACTCAGCTTCCTTTAATAAATACTGCAGGTTTTTCATCAAACTAGTGTCATTTCTGGTTCCCAGTGATGGACGGTGGACACCAGCAGGTCAAAGTTGGACAGTAACGGGTCAATCACTATGAGCAGGGCACCATCTAGTGTTGCATACAGAGCATGGGACAATCGCTGAGGTTTCTACTGATTTTTCTTTTCCTCCAGGCTTTATTATTCTCAAAATAAAAACAGTTTTGCTGAAGGTGAAGAATGTGACCCGAGACGGCTGAGTGGTTGAACCTTTACAACAAACCAAAGGCTGAGTCAAAATGCATATGTTAATTTATTCAATATGACTACATAAACAAGCTGTTTCCTTTCCAGTCATGCTCAGTCAAGTCACAGATTGACTCCACCCAAGTTGTAAATATGCCTGTCACAAGAAGCAATAAATCAAATAATCATATGATAAATTAAAAGGAGCTCAATCATTTTTGTTATTTGTTTAATTTAACGTTTCTCTCTCATCAAAAACTGGATGGCAAAAGTCTTCAGTTTGGTGCTTTGGTCACAACTAGTCCTTTTTTGAAGGGCAATTTTATTTACAGTTTTCATAATTAATTTCCTTTGTTGTTTTGCTTACTTATTATGTGTTTAAAATGACTTACAGTTAGAATTTAAAGCTTATTGATCTTTGAGAATAAAATGTTCTGGTGTCATTATGCCATTAGCATTGTAGTACTTGAAAATAGCCTCAAAACAATAATATTATTGTTTATCACAATAACTTCTGGGACAATTTATTGTCTAGCCAAATTTGTTATTGTTATTGCTTAGTGATCACTTGGGATTTGTTTTTATTGTGAATAAATAATATAGTATTTTTTCTGTAGAAAATAATTGGAAACTGAATGTAATATACTTTTAAAAAGGCAATATAAATATATCTTTATATATACACACAACAGCAATGTTCAAAACAAACATTAACTAATTAACTACTTATTATTAGTTGTTTGGATTGAACAATGTTTTGTATTTACTGTTTGCACTGATTGCATTTATTCACAACATTTGTATAGTTAAGTCATTTTAAGCTTGTTTGATTAGTAGTTAAGTCATATATAGTCACTAGCTTGTTGATACTACTAGTAGGTAGTAATAGTTATTGCTAGCTATTGACTAACACAAAATTACTCCATTCAGTATGCTAACATTAGTGTATAATGTAAAATTACCCAAAATCCTAAGAGTACCTTAAATCTGTGGTGCCCACAGTGGTTCCTCAAGGCCTGGCATCCTGCATGTTATGGTTCTCTCCCTGGTGGCAGTAACAACCTTCTCAAAGTTCTTCTTAGGGTTTCTAATGAGACATAATTTGATCCAGGTGTGTTAAATCAGGGAGTGGCCTAAAATATGCAGGATGCCAGCCTTCAAGGACCAACTTTGGGCACCACAAGCATGTAGGGTATTGCCAGTATGCTGATTTACGTAGACCTACTCCATTCAGTATGATAAAAATTTGCTAAAATGCTTAGTTTATACAAAGCTAATGTTAGCATGAGGGCAATCACTAGCAAGCAGAGTGAATAGCATGTTGACACTAATAGTAGTGTCAACATGCACTAAATGTTGACATGTTGCACCTTGCATCAGCAACATGTTGACCAATAAAAAAAAAATTCTCCATTCAGTGTGCTAACATTAGTGTACAAACAAAAATTATCGAAAATGCTATGGCTAGCTTAACTGCTGTCAGTAGCCCATGTGCTATCACCACTATGTTGATTTACATCGACTTAATCCATTCAGTGTGATAAACATAGCTAAACAAAAAAAGTACAATGCTTATTTTAGTACAAAAGCTTATTCTACTAGCATGTAGAGCGAATTGCTGGTTTGCAGATGACGTAGTAGAGACGTCAGGCAATGCAGACACGGGTCAAGAAGTAAATGCAATAAAAAAAAAAAAAACTAGAGTTAAACTAAATTTAATATTACTGAAATACTCATCTGTGCTCCATAATAAAATTAAAATGTTAGGTGAGACTACAAAAAAAAAAAGTAAATGCACCCCGTTTACACGTGGGTTTAGAATTCCTACCAAGCCAATCAGCGAACAAAAGGACAAGACGTGAGTGATGACGTCGATTTTCTGCGCCTTTTTAGCATTGTAGTCTGCCTGTGGTTTTAGCAACGGCAGCCGAGGATGTGAACGAATACGTTCAATTCGTGTTGGCCGTGCTTCTTAATATTGAATATAATCTTAAAAGCCATTTCATTCAGCTTGGCACGTCTCTCTACTAGCATGTAGAGCGAATAAATGCTAAATAAGAATGGCGGAACGCTGACAATTTCCGATATGTCGAACTGGCGCATTTCATACGTCACGGGCAGACGTTAGCCCAGCCGTACGTTAAAGAAACATTAAAATAATTGTTCTATGTTCTGTAAAGCCCTTTGTCGTTGTATTTGTTTGTAATTATTAGTGTTCTATGTTGTTCTTGTATACTCTTTTTTTTTGCAATAAATAAATAAATAAAAAAAACATTAATTGCTTCCACAAACAGACAACATTAAAACACAGCAAATGGTGTTTATTGTCAAAGTGTAGGAGTAGGACAATGTTATATGTGCATGATTTCAATATTGTGAACTCTAGTTGTGCAACAAACTAAGCTACAGTATATACAGACACCGATCATTATCTGTGGATAGCCCCGGATGACAGTCATACTGTATAACAGTAAATCTAGTTGGCCGGTTCTGCTTGGACAGGACAGTCTCTGAGGACGATCCGTCAGGAGTCCAAGACTTTGGTTTCGTCTGCGTCTTACTTTTACAGTGTAATATCAATCAATACAACTAAACACATCCATTTAAAAACATCCACATGAATATACTCAATGCAACAAATGTTATGCAGAAAATTCTTTTCTCCCCCACCCCCTCTTTCTTTCTTCCTTTCTTGGACTCTGTTTTTATCTCCATAAGATCCATAAAAGGTTAAACGAACATTTAAATGCTTATTTTATTAAAAAGAAAAGAAAAAAAATAACGTTATGAGAACCCCTCCGGTCTAGATAGCGACGATGCTTTGTGAAAAATATATGTATAGTATAGTGAACTAAACATTTACATGACTTTACAGGTGGGAAGGACATAACTCTTTAGAATTATAATAATAATCATAATAATCATAATAATAATAATACAGCCTCACAGTCTTTATGAACATGCTCTGCTCTCCTGTTCTGCACTCCCATCACTGTCCTCGTGCTTGTGTCAGTGTGTGTAAGTGGGATTAAAGTGTGCATGTTAGCAGGTCAGTCCATTGGCATCTCAATTAATTACAATATAACCAAAAAGGTAATTTATGTCAGCAATTCAATAAAAAAAAGTAAAACAAACATTTATTTAAACAATTTGACTGGCTACAACCTGATATTATCATAAAATGACGTGGGATTTTTAATGCAGAAATGTTATGAATGTTTAGTGGAAGGAAAAAGTGTGATAGTAGACAATGTAAAAACGCAGGAAACACCTGATGCATGTTACATATTTGGCTATTTCTGAATCAGGCCCAAGATTCCTCTTTAAAGGGAAGTAAAATTTGCGTCTTTGAGGACAAATGAGGTCCAGTGTAAAGTTTTCATAGTCAGTGATGATGATTTGAGGTGCAATGTGCATCTACTTATGTTGGTCCTCCGTGTTTCATCAAGTGTGACTGACTGAGAGATAGCTCTAACGTTAGCAGCTACATAAAATAACCATCTGTTAAAAATCTTATAAAAATAGTTCTGTGTTCATTTAAATCCTTAAAATTAACAGAAATGTTACTTTGTGTGAACTGCAAGGCTGAAATGATTAATCGGGTTAATCGTGATTAATCGATTAATCAAATAATTGTCAACTAAATTAGTAATCAATTAATCATCAACTGGACTGTGAGGACAAAGAGAAAACGTCATTTGCTGACAGAGGATTAATTAAGCTAAACTGTAGAAAAATACAAACTCTTGATTGCATTTTAAGCAAATTTAAATTATTTAAAAATTAAATTATTTGCATTTTTAATACTGCATAAAAAAGGTTTAACTGTAGAATCAGTTTTTTTTCATCCAATCATAAGAATTTTTAATTATTAATGGTCAGAAGAATAGCAATAACTAAAATAAACATTAGGCCTTGTGTAATACTTTTTTATTAATACATCAGATTCAGTTCTGTAGTTTTTACTATTTGTGGTGTGGAACATTTTTCTGTTAAAATTCCTGTTAAAACACAGATTGTGGAATTAATTGTGTTGTTTTGACTACAACCCTCTAAATCAAGGATAGAAAAAAATAATTTTGGGTCACATTCTGGTTATGATAGAAAGTATTAATAAAACTACATACTGACAAACTTAAAATATTATATCTTTCCTTTTGATTTGTGCCTTTTAAGACAAAAAAAAATTAACACACATTTTCTCAAATATTAAGTGATTTCTTAAAAGTAATATTTATCTTAAAATTTTAATTATGTTGGCCCTCTAAACTCACGAGTCTTGAGCCATGAACATAGCTTTGGCGGGCCGGATTTGGCCCACAGACCTCGAGTTTGGCACCTGTGCTCTAAAATAACAGAAATTAACATTTGAAAATATTCTGTGTGTAATTAATTGTTTTTTTAAACATGGAGTTTAAAGGCCATATTGAGAAAAAGACTAAAAAATAAAATTACGAGAATAAAGTCAAAATAATACGAGAATAAAGGAATTATATTTTGAGAATAAAGTCAATAGTATGAGAATAAATTCATAATATTATTGACTTTATTCTCGTAATTTTCTTTATTTTCTTAGCATGGCCCTCATCATCCGTTGTACGTTTTGGATTAAATGACTGAAATAAAATTACCTTATTGATTACGTTCCTATTTATTGAGACGCCCCTGTATGTCAGTGTGTGTGTGTGTGCGCGCGCGCGTGTGTGTGTGTGTGTGTGGGGGTGTGTGTGTGTGTGTGTGTGTTCGGATCGCTCAGCAGTCCCCAGAGTTGTGCGAGTGTGACCCGGTCTCCAGTTTCCAGTCTCTCTGGTCGGCAGCCTCCGCCTGGCCGTGCTGGGAGGCGGCGGGCGACAGCGACATCTGTCTGCGTGGGTTGGCGCTGTGCATCGTGTTCCAGTGGCGCTTCAGGTCCGACGCCTTGATGAACGCCTTGTCGCACGAGCCGCAGTTGAAGGGGCGCTCGCCCCGGTGCTGCCGCTCGTGGTCCTTCAGGTGGGACTTGTGCTTGAAGGCCTTTTCGCACATCTGGCAGGCGAAGGGCCGCTCGTTGCTGTGCACGCGCTCGTGCCGCTTCAGGTCGGGCCCCCGGATGAAGGCCTTGCCGCAGACGACGCAGCGGTGCGGCTTGAAGCCCGAGTGGATCTTCAGGTGCTCCTTGAGGTGTGCGGCGGTGGTGAAGGCTTTGGGGCAGTGCTCGCAGCCGTACGGGCGGTTGGCTGTCAGCAGTCGCTCCTTCTTGGCGTTGTGGTCGAGTGGCTTGGCGCCGGCGCTCTGGCAGGAGTTGTGGTCACGGTGGCCGTAGAGGAGGTACTCCAGCTTCATGTCGGCGGCGGAGGTCGACGACCCCCAGCCGTGGGCGTGCGGGTCCTTCCCCAGCCCCGTGTTGTAGCTGTGCGGCTGCGAGACGTGGGAGCCGCCGGGGCCGATGGCGTCCATCCCCTGGTCGTAGAAGCTGTTCTTCCTCACCTCCTCCATGGCGAGCTCCTTCAAGATGGCGTCCTGCGCCCGCATGCCGTGGTCGTCCGGCGCCTGGTTCTCGCGGGTCTTCATGTTGGTCAGCTCCCGCTTCTGGGTGCAAAGGTTGTCCAGGAAGTTGATGCCGAGGATCTGTCCGGACGACATCATCATGTTGATGTCCTTCTTCCGCACCGCCAGCCGCGCCGTGTACATGTAGTTGAGCACTTCCTCGAAGATGTCGGAGCGGATGAAGTCGAGCTCCACGATGGAGTTGTCCTCGTCGCTCTGCTTCTTAAAGAGCTTCTTGAAGTAGTTGCTGCAGGCGGCCAGGACGCAGCGGTGCGCCCGGAACTCGATGTTCTCCACCACCACCACCACGTCGCAGTGCTCGCCCTCCATGCGCTGCTGGTTTAGCATCTTCAGGAAGGTGGCTTTGTGGTCGTAGTCGATGTATCTCAGCAAATCAGACATGGTGCAGGTCAAACTGGAGCAACCTGCGGCCGACAGAGACGCAGGTTAAAAACGTCTTAAAGGGGCGGCATTAAACCTGTCACCACAACAACTGTTGCTGGATGATAAATAGTCCCAGGAATTATTGCGATAAACGATAATATTGTTGTCTATAGCTGATTTTCAATGCCATAATAGTGCAAGAACACATTCTCAAAGATCAATAAACTTCAAATTATAATTAAATGAAAGAATCAAGGCAACATTCCAGGTATGTTTTTGATGAGGAAATAACATTACAACATGATGTCAACGCAAAAATATTGATTTTCCAAAAATACTGCTCCTTTAATGACAGGATATTATTGTCTGTGGCAACTAATAATAATCTTAGTAATCAATTATACCAACAATTAACTGATTAATTGGATGGAAATGTTGACACATTCTTCAGATTTTTTTAATTTAACCACTTAAGCCTATTTTTGGAAATATCAAAAATACATTAAAGGTGCAAATATACAAACTTTTCTAAACAGTTGCCTGGAATACAATAATATTTGTCATGTGAAGCTAACAACTCAATTTCTGAGCAGCAGACACAATACGCCACAGTAATACGAAGTAAATTCAATGCACTGCTACTCCACCTCCTTTGCTTTTGTACTTGTCTTTAAATCTGTTTCACCGTATGGACAGAAAACCGAGTAGAGAGACGTTGTGATGTTGTAATAAATATTCCATTTTTGTTTATAACCATCATAATGTTCCAACCACCATATGTTAGCTTTAGCATCTCAAATGCTAAAATATAAATCCAGTACATAATAAACGGTGAGAAAACCTCCCATCGAACAGAAAAAAAACCATATTATTAGTATGCAAGGAGTGAATGTGTAGTTAATGAAATACATTAACTTACAAAACTGCATCAAAGTATTCATTTGAGATAAAAGATTAATTAGTAAAATTCACAAAGAAGCTTAAAAATGTGCAACAAGTTCCTTGATGGAGTTTGTAACCTCAAATCCAGCAGGAAATGAAGTAATAAAAAAAAAACCTCTACAATCTTTATCTTTTATTTGATCAATAAATAATCTGCAGTTGCCGTTTTATTTGTTTATAAACAAGATGTGGACAAAGTTCTTAGTTTTTATGACTTTGAGTTGAAATTTAATTGAGACGTCAGACTTTAGAAAATCGGAAATTAAATCTCAGTCAGGATCTTAATCACAAAACAGAGAATTCACTGACAAATAACTCAGCTGACGTGATCCCGAGTTTTCCTTTACCGACATCATTTCCTGTATTCTACTGAGGTTGATGTTTTTAAGCTGTTTGGTGAAGAAACCCGCTTAAATCAGCAGAAAATAATACTTTTAATATAACATATGAACATTGCAAACCTTTTTATGGGTGTTTAGGTGTGGAAGTGGTTCTACGATGTGATTAGAAACTAAAGATGTGCTTTAATTTTCTCACCAGATCAGGGCTGCATGCAACAGCAGAGGGGTGGAGCTCTGCTCGCATGCCTCTTAATTGTAATACAAACAAACTGAGAAGCAACATTTGATGCAACATACAACTAAAAGCGCTTTTATTTACAAATAAGACGCGAAGAAGAAAAACAAGCGGCTAAATCAATCGTGCAAAAAGCCTCTGGAAAGGAGAAAAATACGACAGGCCCCAACAGCGAGCTGAGCCTCGGTTAAGCTAATCAAAATAAAAATAAAAACACAAACAGAAACAAACACACGCATTGTTCTGCGGGCCACCAGCGCATTTCCGCGCCGGCGTTTGCGTGACAAGCAACGCTGCGTGCAGGAAAGGATCAACCTTTGCGAGAATATTTCACATTTCACTGCGCCCAGCCATCTTGGCCAGTCAACCAGCCTCGGTTAGTGTTTCTGCAGCCCGACAGGCAGCGCTCCGACAGCGGCGACACCGCGCGGGGCACGTACCGCTACGGACCGGGCGGCGGTTCGGCCGATCCGCGGCGCTCCGACACGACAGAGAGAGGAGAAGAAAAAGCGCCAATACCCAAAGTCTGGACGATCCCTGTGTTGTCACGCAAGGCAGTCGACGACGATCCAGATCCAGAGTTGTCGTTTTTCCTCTTCCTCCTCTTGTTGTGACTGTGCGGCTCCGTAGGAAACGGGGCATCGTTCTACTGCCACCTAACGCACCGGAGAGGGTACTGCATCCACAAGATCGTCTACATGTGGGCAGAGGAGTCACTCTGATTTGGAAAAAAATACAGCGCCTGCAAAACTGTTCATACCGCTTGAATTTCTTTCATATTTACCAAGTTACAGCCATGGCATATTTTATTATTTCTGCGATAAACCAACAAAGATAAACACAGTTGTGAAATGGAAGCAGTGGTGGTTCAAACGAATGAAACAAAAAACAAATGAAGTTTATTTTATCAATGGCCGCACGTTAAACAAAATTACATGTTAAAAACAAAGCGATTGTTTTGTATGCAAGTTTTCAAGTCACATGCTAATTTACAAACCCAGTCCTTGTTTGGAGCTGTTTTTAAAAACTGAAACACAATTGTTTTGTCTGTATTCCAACTTTTTATGATTTTCCTTTATTATACCAATTGAAATGTTTCATTTTTATGTTTGCATGCCGAAAAATTATATACAAATAAACTTCTCTTGCCTGACAACTAAAAAATGTGGTACGCATCTACCAGCATTTGAACATCTAGAAAATACCTCAAGCTGTCAGACTGGATGGAAAGCATCCATAAACATTAATTTACAAGTCTTGCCATGAATTCAGATTTTTGATCAGATTTATCTTTGTACTTTGACTAGGACATTTAAACAGATGAATATGATCCACTCTAAACCATTCATGGTCATTGTTGTCCTTCTGGAAGGTGATTGTCCCTGTTCTTGCTCCCCACCCTGACGACGCCACAACCGTGCTCCATATATAATGCCGGCCTACTGAGAATTGATGACTGTTTTATTAGCTCATTTGCATGTAAATGACAATAAATTATCGCTTTATAAAAAGACTGACCTTTCTAAAAGGTATTCTTTATTCCTGAATTTCCACACTGTGGGACATTTAAGGGCTATTTCTATTATATTAAATGCTTTCATTGCAGGGTTGGTTCCAGGTAATCATACATGGGTGATTGTTTTAATCTATATTGTGATAAAATAAAGTTTTGAAACAAAACGTTAATTTGTTTTTGGCCTAGTTTAACAACTAAAATCCACAAAAACAAAACATCACCACATTCACCATAAACGGGGGATATGAAAAAAACCCAACAGGGAGTATAAATGACTCCATAACGAACCGTTTCATATAATCTGTTTGATAACCAAAAACCATATGAAACAGTTAAGATGTTAATGCAACAGGCGCTTCTTAAAACAGACAAATGAACGAACAAATGATAAAAAGTGTATTTTAAAATTTCCAATTTCTCCTGGTGTGACGCATCTCACTAATTCACTACTCTTTGGCTCGCACACGACAGCTCAGTAAGGTGCTGACGTCATTACGTAGTTACAATAATAAAAACGCTGCAATTCTGCTGCCATATATTTGTTCAACTAAAACAGTAATTTATGTTTAAGGCTTTATAACTTTATGAGTTACTTGAGCGTAAACTAATAATTCAACTTCGACATTATTCTGAAAGACTGAAGTCATTTGATCTGCTGCATCTTAAAGGAGCAGCATTATGTATTTTCCAGATGCATAGTCATCTTACAATAAAGTAAGTGTATTAACTTCAGCTGTTAAAAAATATGTGTAGTGAAAAATACTACACATCAAAAATTACTTAAATTGGGTCTTTTTAAGAACTCATGCTCTTTCTGAAAGTCCACCTTCAGGAAGTCATCTCTACATGGCTCCTCTATTAACCCTTTAACAACGTTTTTTACCAGCGTTTCACCGAGTAGTAGGTGTAATAATGAGCTCAGCAGAAGTGCAGTTCTACCAGGTGTTTGCTAATTACTGCTGGCTAGTCTGAAGGAGCAGCGAGGGGGAGGGCTGCTCTGTGAGGCGGACGCTTGGAAACTGCAACTCTAAGAGTCGGGTCGAGGTCGAGATGTTTTGAACATGTGAATGGTTGCCGTGGACACGAAAAGGATTTAGAAACATCCATGGAAAATATCAAAGAATCACTTTGATGAGGGAATAGCAATATAAACGATGTGAAGCTACAAAATAAGTCGATTCTACATAATACTGGCCCTTTAAAGCTTTATAACTTTCTCAGTTACTTGAGCATAAACTAATCAATTTCATAGTTCCATATAAGAATGCACAATATATTGGTATTGACCGATATTAGCCATTTTTTTAGCATATCAGTATGTGTCAAAACTGTTGTGAAACATGTATAATATTTATAAATATTGGTAATCGGTCATAATAATACACATTATATGTCAGTTCAGCTGTTGACTATATGGTGTTTAGTTTGTAACTTTCTGTTTTTATTATGTAAAGCACCTTGAACCGCCTTGCTGCTGAAATGTGCTACACAAATAAAGTTGACAGATTAACTGATAGGAGGTAAAGCTATTTCTTTAGAATATTTTCAGCAACAAGGCAATTCAAAATGTTTTACATAAATCAGAAGGAAATACAACAAAATGACAAACCAAAGGAAAGTGCAAATGAAGAAAAAAAGAAAACAAAAAAGTATAACTCCATGTTTAAGAATAAGTAGTTTGTGATTTATAAACAACGAGGGGTTTCTCAGGATTCTTGTTCTGATAATGTTGATCTACTGAGGTAGAGTAGTTTCTCTAGATAAGCTAATAGGAGCAAAATCAATATCCCAAATTTTACCAGTTCCAGGTTATTCTGCAAGATTCCAGTTATTTGTTTTGCACCGTAAACGGACTGAAATCAGAGCGACTGAAAGCAATCAGAAACACCAGCTTCTGTACTGTGGTCACTTTATTATTTTAGGAGTAAACTGCAATTTAACAAGAAATGCGTCAGTCTCTGTTTTCCTCCCCTATGCTGTGGAAAACGTGGCTGCAGGTGAATCGGAGGAGCAGATAAAGGCTGTCAGGGGAGGATAACAGATTTCTATCTCTGGGCTTTGCGTCTCTTTCGGGCGGAGCTCAGCCGTCTGAGCCCTTTGCCCCACGGCCGCGCCGTCGCCACGCCGACGCGGAGCTTGTGCTGCGGCCGATCGTCCCCGCCCTGGGAAAAAAAAAAGAAAAAAACCAAAACAAAACATTCCCAGCCTGCACAGGCACGTCAAAAAGTCATTTTGTTTTTCCTCGCCGAAAGTGGAGATCGAGTGGGAGGAAAAACCAAAACGTCACAATAAAAGCGAGAAATAAAAGACAATAAAAGTGAAATGAATCCAAATGACACAAATCAACCTTAAAAAGATCATCATGGTAAGGCGGCTTTGCTGGAGAGGCTTTGATATGTACAGTGGCACCGGGTGGAAAATCATTGTGTGGGGGTGAAGCGATGCTTGGTTTTCTTCTATATTGAGGTTAAATAGTGTTTGCTCTCTAACATGTACAGCCTACAGCAATTACAAGTTCCTGAAGTGATGGCTTTATCTCATAAATAAAATGCTGCTACAGTAATTATCCTCAGCAATCATAAAAATGCATCAAAGTCATAATAAGGCAGTGAAAGCAGAAGGTTTACTTCGGATTCAGGACCATTAAAAGAAAAACAAAAACGAATCAGACGAGGCCGTTTGGTTGGTGATGCAGCTTGGCGTCCTTCTCATGCAGAGTGTGTTTGTTGGTTTTGCAGGTGATGTTTGTGAGTGGAGCGGCGAGCTGCAGCGTCCGTAGAGGAGGAGCCGTCAGACAGTCCAGACGGTGAGATGTGATCGCGGGAAGAAGAGCTCGGTCATTCCTGGAAGAGCAGAGCGAGAAACTGAGTGAGAAACTGCTGAGTGTTTTATTACCGCTGAGGCTTTTTAGGTCTCAAAAACACAAGAAATACCCAAATATTTCTGGTCCAGATTCTACTGAAAATATTTAAGTAACTTGAAATGAGACAAAACTAACTTTTCAGTAAGAAATTAATTTAAGTAGATGATTTCTTAATACTGGTTAGAAGTTATTGTTCCAGTGGCAGATTATTTCACGTATAACATGTGAAAAATGTCTTTCGGCGAAATAAACTTAAACTTGAGCTAGTATTTTTATTATTGACCTATAACAAGCTCATTTACCTCACTGAAAAGTTACTTCTAAGTACGTTTTGTCTTATTTCAAGTATACTAAGACATTTGCTATAGAAACTAGACCAAAAATACTTGTTGAGATTTTATGTTTTTGCCGTGTGAGAGGGAACAAGATGAAGGGTTTCGACAGTTTCACCCACATCAACAGAAACAGAAAGACAAAAACAAACAAAGGTTAATGGAAACGCCAAAATAAACATTTCTTTATTTCAGTTGCTCTGCAGTGCATCACGCTTTACGCAGCAGAAGAAAGAATGAGAACGAATGTAGAAACTAAGACAATAATAGGACAAAATATGGACTTTTCTTTTGAGTAGTTGAATTACTGACTAAACAGTAAAATACATTTTTTACATTTATTACTGTTATTTTAGTGACAGTATTTTGTGTTCTACAGCAGAGAGAAAGTAAACTAAAATAAAACAAAATTTCATGTTTTGAAATCTCACCCTGTAAGCCTGACTGATCCGAGAACAAAACACTAACTTACCCCATTTCAATAACTTTAATGGGTTATCCATAAGCCAACTTTTATTTTAATTACCCAGATCAATAAGTCATTGAGCCATTAGGAAAAATAAATATTAACTTATAGAAACAATCCAAATAAATCGTGTTAAATTAATGACCTTTCTCCTCAAATAAGAAAAAAAAAAAGTGTATCTGGTTTCAACTGTAAATAACATTTTCCACATTCAGGTTTTTAATCAAACGTTTATGATAAAACTGTGCAGCTTTAAAGTCAAGCACTTTCAAGGACTTCATTCAGAAATCCCAAACTTTCCAAACCTTGAAAACTTTGAAACACCTAATTTAAATTCAAGTATTTTCAGGACTTTAGTCACCAGTACGGACCCTGAAAATCAACCAAAGAGCCACAAACGGCCCCCGGGCCTCACTTTGGACACCCTGGGTATAAATGATTACGACCAAAAAATAAACTAAATAAAGAAACAACTTTGTATATTGCTACTACTTCCAAGTACTGTGTGTGTTTGATGAGAAAGTCCCCAAAAGGACAGAGAAAATATTCAGTACAGTGTTGCTAATGCTATTGAAACGCTAATTAAACAAACAACAAGCACACGCACGCACACGCCCCGACATGAAGGCTGCAGAAACAAAGCCAAGCGTTCCCATCTGGTGAGTCATGCAAAGCCTCATGCCTGCCTGCGCCTTGGGATCCGATCAGCTGCTATCGAAACGAGCATCAGAGCGGCGCAGGACGGCGCGGCGCAGGACAACGCTCAGAGAAGACGGAGTGAAAAGACAAGTTTCTTCAGGCGCAGTAACACCTGCCGGCGGCAGGCGAGTTCAAACACATTTGGGAAGTTTGCAGACACACAGAAACGAGGAGCCATGATCCAGTTTCTACAAAAACACAGTTTGCTTTTCACTTTTCTAGCTGGAGGTTAAACTCAGTATCGTCACACTTCAGCTTTGAATTTGAAATCCTAAAAGTTCTTTCAGATTTATTTTGCTGATTAGCCAAAATTATAATGTTTATTTGGTCGTTTACGTCTCCAATCGTTCATTAAAAGACTTTGGACCTTTCCAGAATCAACATGTCAGAGTTCAGTTCTTTACGACAGTTTTTAATTCTAAGTAAACTGAAGGGAACTCCAAATTTTTACATTTATTCAGTGGGAAGAACTGAAGGACTTAAAGAAAAGAAGAAAAAAATGGAAAAAAGGAAAAGATTAGGGCTGCACAGTGGTGCAGTTGGTAGCACTGTTGCCTTGCAGCAAGAAGGTCCTGGGTTCGATTCCCGGCCCGGGGTCTTTCTGCACGGAGTTTGCATGTTCTCCCTGTGCATGGTGGGTTCTCCGGGTTCCTCCCACAGTCCAAAAACATGACTGTCAGGTTAACTGGTCTTTTCAGGTGTGAGTGTGTGTGCATGGTTGTTTGTCCTGTCTGTCCAGCCCGACACCTGTCCAACTGACCCCACCTGGGCACCAGCACCTCCAGACCCCACTAGGGGCAAAGGTGTAAGAAAATGGATGGATGGAGGAAAATATTAGAAAGGAAGGATAGGAATTAGTAAAAGAAAAACAGAAAAAACAAAAGAAGGACAAAGAGAAACTAAAGCAGAAAGGAAAGAAGAGTGAGAGAAAAAGAAAAATAGGATAAAGTAAGAAGGAAAAGGGGCAGAAAAAGACAAATGGAAAACGGACAGAAGGAAAACGTTCAAAAGAGAAGAAGACAGAAGGAAAGCAAGAAACCAGAGCAAGGAAGTAAGTCGACAAAACCAAACACTGTGATTTTCAGCAATAAAATAATAATCTGGTTCTTTATATTTTATTCAAACTTCACGTTTCCTCACTCAGAGCCCAGGATAAAGAGTTCACTCCAGTCAGCCATAGATGATTATTTCACAGCGTTTACATTATGAAGCCGAATTAAAATCACCTCTAATAACTAACAGATTTTAAAAACACAGGAACATTAATGACTCTGCTTCTCTTCAACTAAAAGTCTGTTAGTGATGTGCAATCCTGAGGATTTCTGATCACTTTAATTTTTTTTCTGGTGAAAAATATTTTAACATTACTGGATCATACGACTCAAACTGGTGCTCAACATAACTTCATCAATGTTCCCTCTCATATTAATTGATTTTATTAATATATACACTGTGAAAACACTGATATTCAACATGTGTGATTTGGTTTAAATACGGTGCAAATAAAAAATAAAAACAACTGTAAAGTTTAGGTGGAAGATGTAATGGATGGGGAGACGAGGTAAATCTCTACCCTGATGGTCGGATCTGGTGCCGTTTCCTGCAGGAGGAAATAAACCCCTCAGGTTTGTGGATGAGGCGTCTCCAGTCAGATTTCCTCAGGCTTTCTGAGTAGCAGGTCGTGTAAACAGGCGTCAGGTTTCAGAGCGTGACGATGCGTTTGCAGTCCGGAGCCGAGAATCTCTAAGGATCAGCAGCCGGTTGAGCCGGTATTTAATCTCTACTTGTACAGACAACAAGAGGAACGCAAATGGTTTATTCTCTTCTGTGTGATTGACGTATGATTATTTTAATTGCCCAGATTATCTTGTTTTACGCGTTGTAAATTAAAGAGGTTTGTTTTTTGTCCACCAGGGGGAGTGTTGGACATAAATCCACATGACATTAACCAATTATGCTCTCTTGGGCTGTACGAAACATGGTCATTAAATGTTTTGGACAACATACTTCTTAGAAAATTAGATTTTAGTCTGATCAGTTCAGAAAGAGCTGCTTTAGGGCCTCCTGTCACTTTGAATCCAAATAAACTTCTGCTGGCCACGCCCCCCAACCCAACGTTAACACTCACACATAAAAATGGCTGCAAACAGATGCGTTATTATGCAATCGTACATCTTTGAAAAGCAGAAGTGAAGCCTCCTGCACAACCAACAAGAATAGAGCGAGGGGTTTCTGGATGGTAAGTCAACAATAAAACGCTTGCCTTTTCTACTTTCATATTAAATAAAATCCTATTAAAAAAAGAACAACACAAAATAAAACCAGCTGGGTGTTCATTTCTTTAAGCGCTTGGATTGTTTTTAGTAGCAGCAGAAACCCAAATGGAAGTACAAAAACATGCAAAATCTGAATTTTGCATGAAGGATCCCCTTTAAAGCTTTGTTATTGCAAGCAGAGTTTGTGTGATTCAGTCTGTGTGAGAATAAACACCAGCAGCCCAACAAGGCGATGCAACAAGCCGCGAGCGACAGAAGAGGGCAGATCCAAACCAAATGAAAACCCGGCAGGCTGGGGAACGGGACCCGGGTCTGGGTCGGTCTTACCTGGGTCAGTCCTCCCCCTCCTCTGGCGTGATCTCTGTCTCTTTATGCACCACTACTTTGGTCACTGACATGTCAGGGTGCTGCTCTTTGGCTTCCTTTATGGCCTGAGCCAGAGCCTGAGTACGGAGGGTGCAGTGGCAGGAGGAGAGCACCAGGGGGAGACAGAACGGGGAAGAGCGGTTGCATTGTCAGTCACCTTAGTCAGATCTGCCATTAATCCAGAACTCAGTCACACGTTCACATCATATCACAGCTTGAAAAGCTAAACTTGTTATCAAAGGTGAATCAAAAAGGAGTTAATTAGCTCAAAAATTATAAAGAAAAAGCGCTGATTTCTATTCATTTTGATGATTATGGGTTACACTGATTAAAAACAAAACTCAGTTAATTAACTAACAAGTGAATTTGACACAAAATCAATAAAAAAAAAAGATTTTTAACAGAGAAATCTTGTTATGACAGCAAAACCAAGACGAAGCCCAGGTGGATTTATAAACATCTGTGATGCTTCTACCTTTGCTTCTTTTAGGCTAAAGGGTTCCTTCACATTTTTAAAGAAAGAGACACAAGGAAGGAAGAGAGGAAGAAAAGGGAGGACATAAGGGAGGAAGGAAGGATATGAAAACAATAAGGATGAACACAAGGGAAGGACACAAGGAAGGAAATGGAAAATGACCCAGATGGATGGACAACAGTAAAAAATGGAAGAGCAAAGAACAAGGATGGAAGGTCAGAAGGAAATAATGGCAAGGCAGGGAAAAAGAGAACAAAGATAACAGAAGAAGAAAGGAAGAGTGCAAAAAACAGACATAAGGAGGTTGGATTCAAAAATAAGAAAGAAGGAAAGGCAAGGAGAGAAAGTGTGTAAGGGCACAAAGAAAGGAAAGAACGACAGAGGGAGGAAGGAAGGAGAGAAGGAAGGTAAAAAAGGAGTAAGAAAGAAAAAAGAAATGAATGAAGGACAGAAAAAGAAAGAAAGGCAGGAAAGGAGACAAGGAAGGACGTCACCTTTGACATTTAAAATCTGGGAAATTATATTTTTCCATAATATATATATATATATATATTTTTTTTTTTCTCTTAGCTTTTGGAAAATATTGAAATTAAATCCCAGACTGAATAGAAACCCTGGTTTCCTGGTTTTCTCCTCAATCCTCCAAGTTAAAACAGGAAGTTCGAACTTCAAATGATGCAAAAAAAACAAACTTTTTTGTTCATATTTCAGAGACACTTTAAAGTAGTTTGATCTTATGTTTGTTTTCCTACCCATCAAAATATTAGTGTGATTATCAATAGGTTAGCTATTGATTATATAAGTGTCACACTATGATTCCTGACAACATGGCTTCCTTATGAAGAGGATTTAACCTTGCAATAGGAAAATATATTTCTAATCTGAATTTATCCTGTATTTTCTGCAGCCGTGAGCCATAATCATGCAAAAAAAACCAAAACAGAAATAAACACCTGAGACATATCTCTGAGTGTAATGACTGTACTCAAAAAAAAGGTTTCACTCTTTGAATTGAATTTCTGATATTTATTAACTTTCCAGAGGTACTATGGTAGAAACAAGACAGACCTCGTCGTGGTCGATATCTGCGTCACCGGTAATGACGATCCGCTTCTCGATTCGAGTCTCTGAGATTCCTCCTTTCACCGTCTGATCAACAGAAAACAAGAACCTCTAAAAACTCAATCAAAACATTTTTAACAAATACAGAAGATAAGTTTTAGTTCAAGATTAGAAGCTTTAAAATGTCTATAAAAAAGACCAGAGTTCCCAGGAAAAATCCCAACTTGTTGCAGAAACTTTAAACAAATGTTCTGAAGAAATCATTTGATTTTGGGTTTGGCAGGCGGAGGTACAGAGACCGTGGATGCACTCTGACCTTTGTGATGTGCGTGGTTGTGGTGGTGCTGGTGGTTTCCGAGGTGATGGTCTGAGCGCTCAGCAGCACCCCGGGGTCCGCGTCTCCGTTCGTGTCAACCTGTTAGACAAAAAAATAAATTAATTAAAATCCCCAAAATAATTGGGATTTTGTTACCAGAAAAATGTTTCTGGTATGGAAACATTTTTTCATCCCAGATCCCATTTAGATTTTGCCCATTTTCTTTTATAATAAAGAAATGACAGGAGAGGATAAAATATAACAACATTTTATGTTTTGAAATGTCGCACACCATCCATATACTCTAATTTAACAAAAATAAATTCCCCACTTATAATAACTGTTTAAAGTATAAAATATAAGATCATTAAGTCATCGAACTGTTAGGAATAATAAATATTCATTACACTGAAACAACCCAAACAAATCACATTTATCACCTTTGTGCTCAAATTAAATGCTTAAAACACAATATCCAAAGAAAGCTACAAACAAATATAAAATTTTTCTTGCTGAGTTTTCTTTACATTTAGAAAACAGAAATAATTTTGGACATTCTGATTTATCTAAAACAAAAAAAAAAGTTTAGTCTGATTTAACTTCGACGGCGAGATAAAAATAGTGAACTAAAAGAACTGAAACCAACTTAAAGAGAAATATAGTTTCAATTCACTGTCATGTGACAATTACTGTTATTAATAGTCTTGTGATAATATTCTAGCTAAATTAATATGTAACAAAATACCTGACTGGTTCGAGAACAAAACACTAATTAAAAAAATAAAATTCAATAACGCTGTTTAACGTATAAAATATACACCAACATTTATTTTAATTACTCAGATCAGTAAGTAATTTATTTGGATTTATTTTAAACAATCAAAACAAATCATGTTACGGTAACTGACTTTCAGCACTAATTAATTGCTTAAACACAAAATATAAAGAAAGTTACAAAAATAAAAATACCTAAAAAAATTATCTCAGTTTCTGTAATTTAACAAATAGAAATAATTTTATGATTGCAACTGGCCTAAAACAAGAAAAGTTTACTCTGATTTAACTTCAAACTGTGGGAAACAAAATGAGTTTCTCTTTTTATTGGGTGTATGAAAATATCTGGTTTCAACTGTAAATAATGTTTTCCAAATTTAAGCTTTTAATCAAACATTAGATTAGACTTCATAGCAAAACTGCAGTGTGAACATCAAGCACTTTCCAAACCTGTTAACGTCTCGCATCAGAAATTAAACGATGCTAAAGAAGTTACAGATTAATAAACCGAATTCGGTGTTCAGGTTCTCCTGATAAACCAGCTCAGCATCGACTGAATGTCACATAAAAGGCTGCAGAGGCAGTTTGTCCTCTTCACCAGCCCGACCGATACACACGGCGCTCCAGTTGGGTCAGAGCGATGAGGTGGACATGATGTCACCAAGTGCCCAACGGAAACATCCTGCAGCTTTAAGATCGCTGTTATTGATCGTAAAGAGCCCAGCTGTGGAAAGTATGGAGCTCTGACTGGAAACGGCCAGACGGACCATAAACGACTCAATCTATCCAGCAGATTCGATCATCCCAGAAGCTTAAAGGACTCATCTAAAGAACCATTACTGAACGCTGCAGTGAAAAGAGGCATCTCATGTTTGGTTCCTTGTTTTTTTTTTTTTTTTGGTCAATCAGTCAAACATTTTCTCTCCAGGTCAGATCAGCAGCTTTCACAGAGTTTAAATTTACCTCAGCCGACTCGTAGGTGATGGTTTTTGTCTCTGTGTGGACCACAGGCACGTCTTTGGCAGCAACCTCCTCTCCGTCAGGAGCCTGAAGCATTAAAAAAAGAAACATAGACAATAAAAAACTATGAATATCTAAAAACCATCTGGGATATATAGCATTCCTACACATCTCTGTGTCTGAACTGAACAGTTTTCCAGGCTCAAATCCCCACAGTTCTCCGACCATTTAGGTGAAATTTTTAAAGTACAAACACTAATATTCACAAATTATGAGACATTTTTATTGAGGTCAGGCTGTAAGTACAAAACCTGCAAAAGCCAGAGAAGAGAAAGAAGAAAAAAAAGGAAACGAGTAAATACTGAAGGGAACAAGTAAAAGGAAGTAAAGAAACCACTAAAGGAAACACAGAAACAAGTAATGAAGGAAAAACTACAGAAAATAATGAACAAAGGAAACAAAAGGAACAAAGCAAACAAATAATGAAGAAAAGAACTGAAAGAAGGAAGAAAACAACTAATGTAAGGAAAGAAACAAGTAATGAAAGGAAGAACTAGAAGAAGGAAGGAAACCACTCAAGAAAAGGAAACAAGTAATTCAGCAAGAAACGAGTGAAGTCAGGAAAGTAGCGAGTCAGAAGGAGAAAAGTAAATTGCTTCCCTCTTTCAAGTAAGAAAAGACAGAAGAAAACAAAACAAACAGCTAAGAAATGAAGGAAACAAAACAATAAGGAAGCAAAAAAAAAGGAAACTAGGAAAAATAACAAGTGAAGAAACCAAAATATGAAAAATGGTGGCGGGGAAGAGAAATTAAAGAAAGGAAGAAGTAGGGAAAGAAAGTAAAAAGGAGAAAAGAAAGGAAATACAGGAGGGACAGTTGGATGATAGATGCAACATTTAAAATATCTGACTTTTTTTTTTTTTTGCCCTTTCTGTGTTTTGTAATAAAAAAACAAAAACAAAAACAAAAATCAGCAGGTTGAAGCCAACCCACCTCTGGGGTCAACAGAGGTCATCACAGCTTCTACTTTCTGTTTTGAGGATCACAGGAAGTAAGAGGGAGCAGCAAGCCGGCGATGTTACAGAAAATATGGCAAAATCACGGCGAGAGGTGAGTCACTCCTCACCCCAAACAGAAGACGGCTTTTTCTCAATTTACTCAGGAAAATATTTAACACCTATTCCAGATCCTTCTAGCATCACACATCCTAATGGAAACAAACAAGTGTTCTCTCCATCATCTACATTCGTTTTAAAGCAGCCTCCTGTCTAACGCACATGACATCAAATTAGGATAAATAAGCTCCACATGTCAGCCGAAGATGGAAACCGAGCGACTCAAATCTCCAAACAAGCAGGCAGTCATGCATTACTCCCTAATCCAGTGAAGACGAGGCTGCTGATGAGCCAGAATCACAAGGTTTCCATTAACTTTCTGCACCACAATCACATTACATGCCCTCTGATCTGAGCAGCTGCAGAACGGACAGATGCCACGAGTCGATTAGCGGTAACTGGTCAGACTGGGTCAACTGGAGAGGAACTGGTGGGAAAGATGACAGTCGGAAAGTTCTTTCACTCACTGGATCCTCTTCCTATTAGAGTAACACAAAACGCCTGGCAGGGAACATTGTTTGATTTTGTATCCTGTGTGGTTCAGTAATTAAATATTCTACTGTTTTTTTTACATTACTACCTAAAACTCCTTTTACCACTAAGGCATGTGTTTGCAGAAAGAAAACACAGAGCATCTCCTCTAAACCTTAGGTAAAGTCTCTCTAAACTTTGTGCACATATACAACTGTAATGACATTTGGATGAATAATACACCTAAACGTCTCTCTTCATCTGTGGTGGAAGAGAGACAAGATGTCTGGCTGGGATTTTCCTTTCAGTGGTTACATGATGAAACACATTTAAAATCGCTCAAAACTGTGTGGAAATATTTATAATTTACAAATGATAAATAAATTTAGTCAGACGCAAATGGTTTGGGTTCATTTTTTGTCCCTTTGTTAATAAATACAGCGATACAGACTCTTTCATTTTAATCAAGCTACTGGCAGGGAAAATTCAAGATTTGGTGATAAATTTGTCTCTGCTTTGCTGATTACATCTGAATTCCTGAGACTTTTTAAAAGGTGCTTCTTCGAAAACCTTTTAAAAATACTCAAGAAGTCAAAAATCCCTGCTCTCCCATCTCACAGTATTTAAACACTAACAGACGCATTAGTGATTGAAATATTTCCCGGCTTGGATTGTTAAAATCTAACAATTGCACAGTCCAATTTGAAGTCTTTTAATTCAGTTTTGCAGTATAACCGCTGTGAAACAATCCCAACTGCAGAACACTGCAGGCTAATCCGGACCAGAACATTTTCTCCTCTGCTTGTACCGGAGTCAACATGGTGTGTTTGAGCGGCTGAAATTCCTTTAAAACTCGTTACCATTCAGATTTTTGAGGAGTTACAAATGTAATTGCTGTAGACTAAGAATAAGTCTTAGTTTCTTGGTAAAACCAACAGCCTTTAATATTTTATGACTGATTTCTTTTCCTCTGCTCCTTAAACTACTGAAGCTGCATGCATGGTTGAGTTTGACTATTATATTTGCAAACAGGATAAGTAGGAGGATGGTGCAGTTTGGTGGAAACACACACATAAAAACAAACATTTATGATCAATAATTTCTGATGGTGACTGCTTCAACAATGCAAACAATCCCGATAAGCTGAAGGCTGCAGTGCTCAAAACTAACCTTTGGTTTTGGGGACTCGGCTTCGTTTTCAGTAACGACTACAGCCTTCTCCTGGTCAGCTGATGCCTGTGAACGACAGACGCACCCTTGTTTAAGTTTTGCATCACAACTTCAAACATCACTGTCTTGATTCTTATCACTCCCGATAAGATGGAAAAAAAAAATTCTGAATTAGTTCATTTTCACTGGGTAAAATGAAGATGCAGCGCCTTGCAAAAGTCGAGATGCAGCCACAAACTTCTGTGTTTTATGCGATAAAACAAAGTGGCAGAGAGGTGAAAGAAATCCTGAACGTTAGATTCGAAAAGTCTGATTGTATTCCCACAGCAGGATGCTGCCACCACCGTGTATTACATATAACTTCTCATAGTTTTGCAAGGCACTGTCATAATCCAGAGAGCCGGCGTTCACCTTGAGAGACGGAGAAACCCATCCAGGCGCAGACTGGTGACACAGCGATGAGCGAACACAAAAGACAGAGAGAAAAGGTAAGAAAAGGACAGTAAAACATCACAGCGAACAGCAACAGGTCAGAACAGGAGGAAAAATAAAGATGTGAAGGCAGCTGATTGTATGGAAAAACCAATATGAAGAACAAAATCTGGATTTGGAATCCACTGGAAACATTTAACTGATTTTTCAGGTAGATCCATACAATAGATTAATCACCTGTCCTTCAGGGGGGAGGTGGGGATTTTGGAGGATGTGGTGGGAAAAACTACAACTGGAGCTATGAAGTAGGGGTGCACCAATTTATCGGCCAGCTGAAACATTTTTTTGGGAGATCGGCCGATGCATGAGAAGCTGATCTTATCTACTGCAGCAAAGCTCTAAAAATCAACCAACTTCACTGTTGTCAACTTAGCGACTTTCTTGCTATATTTAGTGACATTTCAGATAAAACAAAAAAAGGTATTGGCCAAAATTTTAATCAGCAAGTCAGGATTTTTAAAGATAAATTGGCCAGAAAACTGCAATCAGTGCACCGCTACCATGAAGGCACCCCTTTAAATGAAATGAGAACAAGGAATAATTTAGCTGAAAAAACCCCCAGAAAAAACAAACAAAAGTCAGTCAGAGCTCCTGGTAGGTTCCTCATCGATGGGAGAGAGCTGCTCAAGCATGGAAAGCTCTCAATAAAATGCAAAACAAACCTTAAAAAAAGACTTTGGGTTACAAAACGAGCAACAGAAAGTGGTGGTTAGCCTCCTGAAGGATTATTAGCCATGCTGGGTTGTTCTGTTAAACCGATGCAGCAATGGGGGGAGCTGGTGGGTGGGCGGGGCATGAAGGGCGGTTTGCTTTGGGTTTTCATACAGTACCACAGCTAAGGATGCAGAAACCGTAACGTGAATCGGGCTCGACTTCGGCTGGATTCCTTCGGATTTCTGCTGTGGCTCATCCAAAGTCTTCAGCTCTTCCACTTCCTTTGTAAACACACCGACGACCTCTGAACTCTCCACCTTCTCCTCGGAAATCCACGACGCCATCGCTTTCTTCGGCGAGTCGACGCCTCTAATCTGACTCACGTCTGCATTTTTAATCTCAGCTTTCAGCGAAGCTTGGCGTTTCTGCTCCTCGTTGCCGTCAGTTCCCGATTCCGCCCGGCCCGCTAGTCCTTCTTTCTCGCTCGTTTCCTCGCCCTCTTTGTTCTCTGCCTGCTTAAAGATGATGAGCGTGCCTTTCTTGTCGCTGATGGCCTGCGACACTTCCTGTCTCACCGCTCCAGGGCTGAGCTTCGTCGCTGATGCCTCTTCCTCCTCCTGGGAGTCCGGGGTTTTGCCCCCCGCCTCCTCCCTCAATGTCCCGTCCATGAAGACGTCGTCGTCCATGGTGGTGGACAGGCTAATGCCGTGGGGCCCTGAGGAGGTGGCCCCCTCTGTCACAACGCTATCCGCCACATATTTCACCAGATATCCCGCCGCCGCCTGGAGAGAAACTCCACTCGTTGGAAAAAAGGAACGGCTCAGGTTAAAAGGACAGAAGGCGTCACGCAACGAGAACCAGGAGGACGCACAAACACAGGCAGAGCACCACAAGTATCCGGATACAATTTACCTTTCAATAATAAAAATATAATTTACTTCATCTGATCAGAACGGTTGGGAGTTTGGGCTTACTTTCACATCAGATTAATTAACTGATTAAATCATATTCAGCAGGATCTACATACATGTGGAGCTGGAAAGACACAAGAAGAGCAAAAGCAACACAACATGTAGAAACGTCTAAAACGTCCAGAAACAGGAAGTAGCTCACCACAGTGTCTTTAGGTCCCGCCTCCTGCTCCGTCTGCTCATCTTTCATCTGAAAGGAAACGG
This sequence comes from Poeciliopsis retropinna, assembly GCA_010277075.1. Classification (NCBI taxonomy): domain Eukaryota; kingdom Metazoa; phylum Chordata; class Actinopteri; order Cyprinodontiformes; family Poeciliidae; genus Poeciliopsis; species Poeciliopsis retropinna. Next base: position 6,379,476 of record VMRM01000021.1, read on the forward strand.
AAATACAAAAAGTTTGAAAAAATTTAAATCAATGGGGAACATTAAGGGTTTAAATCGCCACCAGAGGCACTGATACTAAAGAAAAAAGATTACCCAGCTTTTAAAAAAAGTTAATTGTTACAAGTAATCTAATTAGGTGTATCCAGAAAATATATTAGGTTTATTTTTTTAGTTAGTTTTAGTCAAAATGTGAAACTAATTGCCGATATTAATTAGAGACTTTATGAGTTGACAAATTCATATGATAACCAATTGCCAATGAGATAGTGTGACAAATCCAGTAATAAAACTGAAAACACAAAGTGCAAAGTGAATTATATTGTTAAGGAACACTGTAAAAAAACAACAAAAAAACAAACAAACAAAAAACACAGCACAATGTTAAAACATTTAAGAAACCTTAAAATGTACAAAACCTCTGATGTGAGAATATTTATTCAGTGTTGGAAAAACATTTCATGTGAAAATATATTTTTAATCTAATTCCAGAAACTTTATTAGAGATTCTTGACTTGTTTTCCTGTGGTATGGATAAGACAGGACAGATGTCTAACTCTGTTAGTCTATTCAAAATGAGAAAAACGTGAGAACATCCAGTCATACCATCCAAACAAAGCAATGAAAGAAATTCAGAACTTTTTTTGTGAAACAGTCAACAGAAGCAGAATCAATAATGACGCGCTCCTCCCATAAGGGCTTTACGTCCCTTTGTTCAGAAACTAATACTTTGAGGCAAAACCCGACAGACCAGCTGACGATTTGAGTCCAGATCAGCCCTAAAGTCAAACAAACAGACAGACAGGCAGGCAGCTACACTTACATCCCGACAAAAAGACAATCGAATCCAAAAACACTCAAATAGGATGAAAAAGAAGGAAGTCTGAAGTTTGTGTTAGTTTTAAAGACTTAGCATTAGGGCTGGGCGGTGAGTCCAGTTTTTGGCTTGTGAAGATTTAATTTGTGGAAAATCTGGATTCCCCCCCCACCAACCGTCGTTGGGTTTCCAGCGTTCAGAGTGACGTCAGCACGCCCGAGGCGGCCATCTTGTTTGACAAATGTATTACATCTTTATTTGGACTTTGAATTCAAGTTGATTTTACAATTAGGACCAGGACAAGGCTTTTTTTTCCTTCCAATTATGAAAATAAAGTCAGAATTTTATGAGAACTGCAGTTCAAAAAATTTAAAATTAAAATGAGGATGACACAAGCTTTATAGATAATACTTAAGAGAAACTTTTAAAATATTAGCATTAAATTATATCAATAGCAGGACCAAGTGTATTCCAAGATGTTTGCACTAGATTTTGTGTTTTTAGAGTGTATAGAAACTCTCGGAAATCAGACGGATTCTGATGCCAAATATATCTACACTCCCATAAATCTGAGACCACCACCCTAAAATGTACTCAGCAATGACTCCTACTGCTGGTATTTCACTAAAATAAAGACGCCCCACACAGACATGCCGTCGTTACGGCTGCAGCTTACGTCCTGCAGCTCCAGCGGCTCTATCATCGGGGCTTCGTCCGCTCTGGGCGAGCGCAGAGGCGACGACGACAGTCTCTTCTCCCACTCCGTCAGACCCGGAGCCGCCGCCGCCGCCATTGCTACCGGTCTCCAGGAAGGAGCGCTTCAGCTCGCTGATGTTGGTCTGGTGCTTGACCACCTCGGATAAGGGCTCAGAGTCCTGCGACCGACGAACCGCGGCACAGGGAGGGGATGAAGGAGGGAATGGAGTCAAGCTTTATTTCTGCAACAGCAGCTCGTATCTCCAAATGAGGTACGAAGTAGAAAAATCTGAATGCTGCTTTTCTCTGGGTTCCTACACACATTCATGTCAAAACGCTACAATATTCAAGATTGTCTGCAAGTACAAATACAACAGCTCAATATGAGCTTTTGGCAGATATTCTACAGTGAGACAGATTGGCTGAACTGGGGGACAGACAAAAAGATATCCGCATTAACAAGCAGATGGATGGATGGAAGGGTACATTGCAAAAAACACAAAATCTTACCAAGTATTTTTGTCTCGTTTCTACTGCAAATATCTTGGTACACTTGAAATAAGATGAAACTAACAAACAAGTAACTTTTCAGAAAAAACAGAGCTTGTTTTAAGTCAATAATTCCTTAAATTGATTTAAAAAAAGTACAAGTTCCTCTGGCAGATTTTATAACTTATAAAATGGGAAAACATCTTGTTATAAGTGAAATAATCTGCAAGTGGAATTAGCACTTTTAAAAACAAAACAAAAATCAATATAAAATATTTGCTTAAAACAAACTCCTATATCTTGCTTAAAAGCTACTATGCATGAGAAAACTAACTTATCTTCAAGTTGGTTTTGTCTTTTTTTAAGTGTATTAAGATATTTGCAGTAGAAACTAGATCAAAAATATTTGGGTAAGATTTTATGTTTTTGCAGTGTTGATATAAAAATGGATGGTTGAATGAATGCATGCTGGAATGAATGGATGAACAACCATACGGAAGGATAGTGAATGGATGACGAAGTGATGGATGGATGAATGATCGACAGATGGCTGTAGAGCTTTTGAAGACTGATAATCTAAATTTATTCCAGATTTCTCCCTCATCTTATTAAAAGTTAAATTCTGGGTTTTTCCCAGACTTGTGTAGGAACCCTGATTTCTGCAGACTTGCACCACAAACACGCACACTTTGTTACTATGAGGGAAGTACTTTTAAAGGTTCTGCACAACCTTTAAACAAAAATAGAAACTTAAATGCTTAAAAGCAACTTATTTAGAGAAAATTAGTTAGAAAAAAAGTTTCATGCTTTGTATTTAAGCATAACACTCCCACATCTCAAAACAAATCTACTCCAGTTCAATTTGGTTGTTTGTTTTTGAAGAGTCTGAAAGATCACAGCAACAACTACTTCAAACTGCAGTCAAGAAAACCGTACGTAACACTCTGATTTATCTGTTCATCAGAAGTATTAGTAATTCCTTACAAGCACCTGCATGCATATTTCAGATGCGCTCCGTTTCTTACCAACCTCTAGCATCAGATTACTGTGCCTGATAAAAACATTTTCCCCTTTTGCTCGTTTTATGAAACTATACTGCAAAAGATAGAGAAAGGAGTTGTTAGGCGCTGCAGTTCAACTCTTATTTGGAGAAAATGGGAGTTTTGGCTTCTGCTGCATGGGAGTAACTAAAATGTAATGAGAGTAAAACAATCATGCCAAAAAACAAACAACTTAAAAAGGACAAAATCTGACTCTTGAGTATGGCTGAATGATAACCCAGACGAAATGAACAATTAGTTGGTTGTTTGAGGAAAACCAAAGCAGAAAAGAAGGGAAACCAATGAGTGAAAGCTGATTTTGGTTCCAGTCACCCAGCAGGGTCACACAGCGACCCCGGTGTACCTGAGTCCGCATCTCGGAGTCTTCATCGGCTTCCGACTGACAGCGAGGAAAACGGAGAGAAGAAAGAAGGTGAGCGGAGGCAGAAAACCGTCGTGAAAAAGAAGCGAGGTGGATGGTGAAATCAGAAAATAGACAGAAAATAAAGAATTAAAGGCAGATGTTAGGGGAAAAAAGATTTCAGATTTGAAACACGACACACAACTTCTGGCTGTTAAGGTTTTAAAGCTCTGCCTTGAGAAACATTTCACTTTTAAAACGGACATGAAACCGAGCTGCATAAAGTTTCTCTCTCATTATTGTGACAATTAGCAAATAGAAATAATTTTGGCGATTCTAACCAGCAGCGCCTGCAGCTGTACGGCTCTACGCTTTGTGCGTACCTTGAGATTTTTCTTATATAATTATTATTGTACTTTTTATTATTTGCCCCCTTTGCTATTCACAGAATTGTGGAAAAAAACTGTCTTTTGTGCCAAAAGTGGACATATGTCCGTCCTAAACCTGAATGTTATTGCTCCGTTTACTTTTATTTGCCGGCTTGGCGCTTTCTGTAAGCTAAACATGAATAAGCAAACTTTTAACCCTCAAACAGTTTTAAGAGGGGTCGAGTGAATCCCGCTTTAACTTTTTATCCTGTGTACGGTCCACCTTCGCTGTTAAAAGTTATCTTTCTGTTCGGGAATTGAAGCGCTGACGGGACACCCCATTGCTTCTCCATTGACTGACCGTAACACCTGCCGCGCGCTTCCCCAACGTCACACTGGACTGGGAGACTTATACAGTTAAATCTAGTCAAAAGGTTCACCTCCTCTTTCTCCTCTGGAAGTCTCAAGACACCACCTGAACCTGGAAATCTCCATCCTCATCCTGCCGTGGATCATATGCTGTTTACCCTAACTGCTGTTTCTGTGCCATGCGCAGTGTGGAGTCGGTTTGGGTAAGATTTTCGTATGCATCTTTGCTTTTTTTTTTATCCAACCTAAAACAATGTTTTACTTTTTTCTTTTTTACTTGTGCCATTTTATTACAGAATGACACTGTAACTTGGAATTTGGCTGGATTTAGTGCAAACAAAACAAAGCAGGAGAATTAAAGTAAATTACTTTCAACATGCTTAAACAGTCTTTCCTGCAAATTTCCATTAGCTAAAGGGGACACTGTGGAAACTTTTATTATCTTTAAAGAACATCTCACAGTGAGTGGAAAAACTGTGTTACGACTAAAGCATACTACAACTTGAACCCCAACTGAGCCAGGTAACAATTTGTTGCGTTCAAATAAACAAAAATCCCCCAAAAACAACAGAAATGGTCCTGGCTGCTATAAATGGTTTTCTGCCAAATGCATTCCATATTTTAGTTGGTAAAAACTGATGATTTTATACAAAAGTTTGATCGTATCATAAAACTAATTATAGTTTATGCTTTTAAAGGAATGGCATCATAAAGGAAAGGCCCACAGATCAGTGAAATGAAACTAAAAGAGCTTATAAAAAAGAAGATACTCAAAAATAAGGAAGTGCAAAAACAAAGACAATAACTAAAATGTGCAGACCAACCATTTGAGTGACCTTCAAACATTTGTAGAAATAAAGCTTTTCTTTTGCTTTTTTCTACTCTCTTTTTGTTGTACAAACCTCCGTGGCGGTCATATCTCCATCACAGGCAAAGTCCGTACGTTCGCTGTCAGTCTGCGATTGCAGACCAAAGCAAAACATTCCGAGATGCAAACGAGAAAAAGAAGAAGGACCCAACTTGTAAAAAAAACTACATCCATAATCAACACAGATCTGCCGCTACCATACATGAGAGGTTGTCGATGATGTCACTGATGTCAGACAAGGACTACAGCTAAAGTCTGAAACTTACCAAAACCAAAACAAACAAAAAAAAAAACAATAAAAAAGGAAAACAAAGCAAGCAGAACAGACTCAGAGGAAGCTGATCGGAAAGTGGACTGTCGCTCAATTTGTTCTGAAGAGGCTGCAGCCTTGAGCTGCAGGGTAGAAGTTTACAGACACTCATCTTTAAATTTATAAAGTAGCATTTTGAACTGTTGTTTTTACAGGGTGGAGTGGTGACCCAACAAACTATTTCAATGGTTAAAAAACTTAAGGAAATTTGGGTTTCAGGATGACAGAGTTGGGCTGTTGTTGAAGTAGTTTTGCAAGAAAGGACAAAATGTGTCTTTTTGATTTCTGTTTCAAATTCCTCTTCTGAAAAGAACGCCACTGACAAACACTTTTGTTCTTAGCTTGCATAAAAAAAATAAAAAAATCACTTGAATTCTGGTAAGAAAGCTAAATATCCATGATCAAACGTTCATAGGTGGAGCCTAGAATGATCATGTCGGGCTAAATGACGTGTAAAAGTGCTGTTTTGATGTGACAGCTTGAAATGCATTCAGAATAAATACACATATTCATGGGGAGTGAAGATCTTCTGGGACACAACTGAATGTATTTTAAAAATGAAGGAGTTGTGCCCTGATGAAAGTCACTGATTGAACTAGTTGGCCTAAACCACGGACACGGTTTTAAACACGGCTGACCTGCTGATTTTAAATTTTGCTGATACCGATTTTTTTTTTTGTCTGAAAAGACGCCAAATATTGCGACGCCTCAGCAGTGGGGCGACCATTTTTAACCACTCATGTGCAGACGTGACCCAGTGGGCCGATCTACTTAAATTTGGGGTTTAAAATTGTTAGAATTATTTGTTGCATCACCTTTCCACTCTGGAAAAAAAAAAAAAAGGTCAAGACCAAGTTATTTTAGGTTTCACTGCTCATGATGGCTGCCTGTAAACTTCTTATCAGCATTGCGTACACCTGTGGATAATTTGCAGTGAGACACGGTCTCAGACTGAAGCTCATCATCAGATCTGATGAGCAGATTTTGTGGCTGTACAGTCGCCCGACTTTCAGGCCCTCCCCCTCCTCTCCATGCATGTCAACATGGTGTGATGTGGAGGCGGCTGGCGATCCTCGTCTCTCTGCATCACTTCATTAAGCTCATTGTTGCAAAACGAGCTGCTGGATGTGAAATAACACATCCTAATAGTGATAATCAACAGAAACATGATATCGATAAGTGATCGATTTTGTGCAGCTTCGGCTGAGTTGGAAAGAGATGCAGGGAGTCCGAGCGGAGAAATGATGTTAAATGACGATTAAATATGGTGTCTTGCAAAACTATCCATATAGACCAACACAAAGTTTGCAAAATTGTGAAGCGGAAGGTCTGGCTTTCGAAATGTTTCACAATAATATCTGAAAAGTGCGGCATGGATTTTTACTTGCCAAACAGCTCGAGCTCAGGCAGACTGCATAGAGAGCATCTGGGAACATTGGTTTTCAAATTTCTCCACAGATTCTCAGTTAGATTTAGGTCTGAACTTCAACTCTTTCATTCAAATACACGAGGAGACTCTGATCTACGTTCTAGATATTTGAAGAATTGATAATTGAATTAACCATCAACTAATATAGTGGATAAATTGAGTATTAAATTACAATTTTCTGACAGAATAACACACTCAGAGCAGTAATTAAACTAAAACTATAAAATGAATATGTACATTTTGCTTTTAAATAATAAAAAAATCGGACATTTTTAGTTTCACTGGTTCAAATTCTATACAATAATAATAATAAAAAATTTCTATTAAGCAACTTTTGTTATTCTATTATTGATCTGTTAATCAAAACAAAAAGAAAGAAAATCAGTGCTATGCTTCTATTTCAAGCAGAAAGAGTTGAGCTTTTGTTGATGTTAAAAGTATTTTTTACCTGCAGATGCATCCTTTGCTACAAATGATCAAGCATTCGCAATTTTTTTTTATCTTGCTACATTTTAGGCAATAAATGTTTATTCACTTATTTAAAAAAGGAATTGAATTTTCTACAACTTTGAGTTGGTCACAGAAATTCCCAATAAAATACATTAAAATTTCTGATTGCAACATGAAGAAGCAGAAATGTGAAAACATTCAGGGTGTATGAAAATCTTTACATGATGTTGCTGTTTTCTGAGTTCTTGCTGAACAGGGTTAGTCAGAAATTGGGAGATGGGTTAGGCACAAACAAACCAAGTTATAGGAAGATTTGTCTCTAAATAACGAAAGGCTGCTTCTAGAAATCCAACTTTCCTCAACAGAAAACCGTCTCTTCAGTAGCCGCGTTTCCATCACAAATGTGCGCAAAGTTTTTTGATATTCTGATGTCGAAAAAACACAATTTTGCAATTGCAGTGTTTGTATTTAAATGACACGGAAATAAGATACTGCACTCAATAAGTCATTAAAATCGTGGACGTAAACACTTGCATGAGATGTATTCATAATTCAGTCACAGCGCTATGCTCATCATCCATCAGAGGAGTCATCGGCGTCTTATTCAGGCACTGGAGCGACAAGCCCCGTCTGCTTGGGAACAACGTTTTGGGGAAATTGTAGAAGAGTTATGGCTTTAATAAGTTCGAATTTCAACATTTTATGAACTGTGCAATACTATGAGAGCTCTAGTGAAGCCGACTGCAGATTGTCTGCAAGTAAGCTGCTGTGTGCAAATTGGCATAATGCGAAAAAACCCGTTTCTGTTGAGGTTTGCGAAAACCATAAATTTTCACATGGCTGAAAAACCACCTCATCCTAGCACAAAAGCGTTTAATCAAAAGATGGTGTTTGCATGAAGTAAATTTATTTGAGTAATTCCAATTTGCGCAATTTTATGGTCAGTGGAAACACAGCTACTAATCACAAGGGCAACTCTGTTGCAAGAATCAAACCCGCTATTTAAAAAGCTTGCAACAGTGACTCATCCTCATCCTAGCTACAAACATAATCAAAAAATGGGAATTTCTTTTAAATTGGCATAAATATATTTTCATTATTCCAATATACACAATTTTATGGTCTGATCACGATCGTAACAAACTAAATTTGATGCCACTGCAGGTAAAATAATCCAGCGTTTGTGTCTAACCCTCTCATCATGGTGAAGCAGCCAATCAGAAATGAGATGGCGAAACTTGCAAGTTCATCTCTGTCGGCTGAGTGATGTTTGATGGTTTCAACAGGATGAGACGGCAGAGATGAGGCTCTGAAAGTAGGAGACTGACAGACACTGGGACACACACGATGTCCAGGTCGGATCTGAACGATTACGGGACAGAATCAGGCGTGAAAAGGTCACTCTGAGGTCAGCTGGAACACACACCTCCTCTTCCTCTGAACTGTCATGGTCATGGTAGCCCTGGGCTATGGAGGCGGTCAGGGAGGCTGCCTTGGGCTCCAGGTAGCAGAGGCAGAGCGCCAGCGGGAAGGACAGGGTGAGGGCGTAGGGTACTGAGAAGGAAGTGGTGAGCAGGAAGAAGAAGATGAACAGGAAGCAGGGGATGAGGGACGGCGACTTGATGGGGAGGAAGTTCTGCGCGCACTCTGGGATGAAGCGCATCTCGGACAGATCGGGGAAGGTGATGTAGCCGTCCTCGTCCAGGATGGCGGACAGGTCAGGCAGGTGCAGGGAGAAGGAGAAGAGCGTGCCGCCGCCGGTGCCGCGCCGCCCGCCATGCTCCAGGCGCAGCTTGCGGGCGGACAGCAGCAGCGCCTGCTCCTCCAGCAGGGCTGCCTTGCGGTCGGCGCGGGCCTGCCGCCGCCGGCAGCCGCCGCCGCTCTTGGCCGGGCTGACCGACGACGCCCGCTTGCGGCCGCTCTCCCTGCGCCGCCGCCGCACTTTGGTCGAAGAGATGGGGGAAGATGGGAGGGAGAGCTCGGAGCGCAGCGGGTCGCTGGCGTACACAGGGGGGGGCTGGATAACGTATGTGTGGATGGAGAGAAGCGAAGGGGGGAAGGAGGCGGTGAGGGGGACACGCATGAGCACACACGAGTAAAATGTGAGGGTCAAAGGAAGGACAAGAAAAGAAAAGTGAATTAGTAAAGCGGACAAAGGATGAGAAGCCTGACTACTGCAGAGGGTTAAGCTGAAAGCAACTGGGAGTTTTACAACAGCCATCAACAAAGTGATAAAGAAATAAATAAGCAGGAAACAAGAAAAAACAGGAACTCTGAGTATACGCCTCGGTGAGAGCCGGTGGACAAATCTTTACCTTGGTGTCGTGCCTGAGCGGCGTCGTGGCGGCGGTCTCCGCGGCAACTTCCTGCGCATCCTCCTGCTCTGCATTCTCCTCCTCTGCCTTCCTCTCTGTCGTTACCGTGGTGATGATGTCCTCCTTGGCTATAACTTTGGGCACCCCGTCTGCGGTGCTGCCCTTCACGGGAGTCTCATGGTTCTCTGTGATGGGAGCTGAGGAGAAAGACGGAGGAGATGGCCTTTAATCTGGGATTATCTGGGAATGCGATGGTTTTAAAGAAACAGACTCGTTTTTACTTTAAGCAAAAAAAAAAAAAAACCCCGCAGAAATGTGAAGTTACAACATTAAAAAACTATTTTTTGTCACGTGGGCCAAAAAATGTACTTTAAAAATTGAATTCTCACTAGGCTTCCTTCAGACCTCAACAAGGATCGTTCACCTCCATGCTATGCTGCATTGATGCAGTAACAAACACAAATCAAGCCAGAATCCAGAGTTTCCAAGCAGGACAATCTGACCTCCGTCTAAGCTGCGCGACATGTTGTAGCGTTTGCTGGAGGAGCGCTCAAACAGCGGTGCCGGCCTGGCGATCTGCGCGCTGGCCCTCCGTGTCTGGGCCTGGGTTCTGCCGCTGTAGCGAAACTTGGAGCCGAGGCTGAGGAACTTCTTTGGCGGAGCCTCAGGAGACACGAGCCTGTGACAAGTTACAAACAAGCACATTAGTCAAACCAGAAATAAAACACTGATTTCAGCCACAGCACTAAAACTCCTCATTTAAATGCGTCTCCAGGGAGCCCCCAGGGCGGCTTCGCTACGCCAAATGACTCGAGTGAACGCATTTTAGCTTGAAGAAGCAACTTTACATCATGAACTACGACGAGGCTCAGCACAGTCTCTGCTTCACAGGAAGGAAATAAAGTACAGTGACACGAGGAGGAAAGTGCAAAGCAATCTTGGCTCCCTCAAATTTAAATACGGCCACAGAGAGAACTCATGTAATTTAACTTCATTCATATTTAAAACCCAGCATGCCTTGAGTTGTATTATTTTTCCAAAGTTCAGTGTATTTTATTGGGATTTTATGTAATATACCACAACAACAACAACAATCTCAATAGATAAGTAGGAGTTTTCTGTTGCAATGCGACAGCGTTCAAGTGCTAAAGAAATTTTACCAAGACGCTACAGATAAGGCAGATTTTACAAATAGCTTTTAACCTGAAGTAAGCTTCGTGCTGTTACCTGAAGAAGGTGTGGTGCTCCACACAGACCTTCCATAGCCTTTTGGCAGCGCGATGGTTTGGGAGCTTGAAACCAATCGTACTTTCAAACTGCTCAAACTGCAAACAGAGACAACAAAAAATACAAACTTCAGTCCTTGTTTTTATTTTCATTAAAACCCCGAAGAATATTTCCTAATGATATTACATTAGGGAAATGAAATGATTGATCGTGAGTAATTGACCATTAAATTAATCGTTAACAAATTTAGTAATCAATTAATCGTTGGTATACACACTGCAAAAAAGGCCATTTGCTAAGAGAACATTTTCAGAGCTGTAATTATGCCCAAACTGAACAAAATATATTCAATTTTTCCATTTAAATGAAAGATGTCACAATTTTTTTTTATCCAATTAATTGACTAATCGTCAGAATATTTCATTATTAAAATGATTGATAGTTGCAACATTATTCTAGTTTAACTTTCTCTTTAACCATGACAAAGCCCTACCTTCAAATTCAACGTCCCAATTCAACATTTAATGATTAAAGAGGCAAACAATAATAAATTATGAAACATTAACATTTCTACAATGTGATTTCTAGAATGTTTGACAGAGTAGTTTCCATTTCACCCAAATTTTCACATTTCAAGAACGTCTGGATTTATATTTCCTGAGGAATCATGGATGACTTTAGCGATCTGTTGCGTTTTTTACCTCTCCGGGTCGGATTTTGATGTAAAAATTGTTCCTTTTGTAGGAGATCTTGAGGATTTTGGGCCACGCGAACCTGTTGATCCGCAGCCTGTCTCTGTAGATGAGGAGGCCGCTTGCACAAACTCCCAGCATGATCTCTACGCCTTCAGAGTCCTGCGAAAACAACACGGTGAGAAAATACATGAACACACATCTGTTTCAGGAGGCTGGAGGAAAACCCACCCAACTGCATCACTCCCCTCTGTAATCCACAGCAAATAAACTTTCATAAACTCTTCGGTATGTACGGGAAGTGTTCAGGCGTCACAGCAGGACAAAGTAGAAATGTAAAAGAAAAAGGTTTGTGGTGATGACGGGGGGGTTGAGCAGGCAGGCATGGAGCGGAATCAGGCGTAAGGTTCACTAATCTCCTCTATGCACGCGGCGGTGACACTGAATGGCGGCTAGAGGGGCGCCAACTGGCAGCAGTGAAGGTTTTTAGGAAAAAAATAAAGATGATGCTCTTCACTGTACAAGCGTGAAATGGCTGGCTGAAACCAACGAGGGATCCGAAGTGGGAGCAACCAATCTCGAGTGATAAATGGGTTGTGTTGTGTGGAGCCATGCACAAGTGGAAAACACACTCACTCAGGTAGTGTAAGCGCATGGAAAGCGGCCTCTTACCTCGCCCTCAGCTGGAGCCAAGCTTTCATAGAGATTCCCTACCAACTTTGCATTTCATGAGAGAGGAGAGAAGACAAAAGAGGAAGCTCTTCTGATATGTACATATTTTCTTGTGTATCAAAACTGTAACTAATGGAGGCGGCGCTGATCCCCGACGTCTATTCAGTTCGATCAAAGCCACTTCCTCATCTCTGCCATCTCCTCCGCATCGCTCACCTACAGGCCCATTCTGACTCTCAAAGCTCTTTTTGATAATCCGTTTCATGCTCTCTCTCTTTCCTGCCTGTTGTTCTGATGCTGCTTTTGATGCCGGTGGAAGAGAAACAGTAAAAGAATAAAAATAAACAAATAAAAACAAACAAACAAAAAAAGTCAAGCTGGGCTCCAGATCTGCTCAGGCAAACCCACAGAGATGGCAGTGAGACGGTGTGAGTCGACCGGTGCAGAAGCGACGTTAAACGATGTGAAACCAAGGGGTTACCAGGGCAGCCATGATGTTTGTCAAGCAGGTGTGCTGTGAGGCATCATAAGTAACAGCATGTGTGAAATATGTGTGGGAAGAAACGGATAAAATACCTTTTCATCTCATATTTAGGAACGATTTTTATCGTATTTCTTGACGAACCTCAACTCTTTACATCTCACTAAGCATGACAAATTGAAATAAGTTCGATCATTTCCATTCTGATGATTTGTTTACAGAGACATCAAAATACATTTTATTTCTGGTTTCATGTGGTTTTTATTTCTGTTTTATTTATTGCTTTTGCTTATCATATTTTATTTAAGATATATAAAATATCTTCTGGCTTCAGTGATAACTGTTCCTTACAAAATTAAAGTTTATTGATCTTTTTGAGGGCAAACTTGCATTATTAAGCTATTATTATTTCTTTAAAATTGTCTCAAAACAACAATATTATCATTTATTGCAATTGAGTCTGTATGCTTCATACTGATATCAGCTTTTGGTTTACTGGGATTTTAAGTCACTCAAACATAGAGTAAACAAACAAACAAACAAACAAACAAAAACTCCCTAGTTATATGCGCACATCTTGTGTAACTGGAATATAGTCTATTTATTTTATTTTTAAGTAAGCAGATGTTTTCCACTTTAACTTCAATGGGTTTTTTTGTCATTTACAAATATTACTAAAGAGACTGTATTGGCTGCTGCAGTTTTCCCAGACAGCTTTGGATTCAGGAAAATGCTACACCAAGAGCAGCTGAATCACAAGTCATTTCATTTTATGATGTTCAAAGAAAGTGTCTCAGTTTATGAAGGGGGAGAGCAACTTTTTCTACACGTTTTCATCAGAAGACGATTTACATTTTAAGCCTAATTGTCCAATCATACCAAAACAAACAAACAAACAACAAAAAAAGGCAAACATTCTTGTGTTTTCTTTCTTCTGCACCAAAAAGCTGTGCATAAATACAGTATATTGTCAGCAGGAGCACGGCTACAGTTTCTCTGCAGCTGCGTTGAGTCAGATGAATGTAGAGAAGGATGGACAGATAAGACTGCAATGAATCAAATTTAGAGAAAAACTCAATAGTTCCCCACAAGCAAACTAACAAAGACATAATAAATATTTAAATAATGTATAGGAAAGATAAAAATGTAATTTTTCAGCCTGCTATCGTCTTCACTTATAGTGCCAGAACAAGAGCAACACAAAAAGTGGGAGTGGTGCCAATATGTGACCGATTCTCTAAAAATGCTGGAAAACAATAAAAGGCAAATGGTTGTGACCCATGAGTAAGAACATGCTAATAAAACATGTTCATTTTATGTTGATGACCATGTGATCAGCAGGTGGCGACAGAGTGAGTCATGTAATGACCAGAGTGGACAAAGGAGGGGCAGCTGTAAACAATGTTAACATAATAAAAAAAATATAAATATTTGATTTATCATGCTATTTATTCATATTCAAGAAAAATAAGTTCCTTTCAATTTAGCTCCTTGAACTCTGGAGTCCTGATACGTAAACTAATATAGTTTGTACTTTAAAAAAAAAAAAGTTTCAAATTTTAGAAATAAATCACCCAAAAGAAATGCTAGTTCTGGATAAGGAATACCAACCTGCCATTAGAAACAAAAAACTATTTTTTTAGAAAAATTAAGAAACCGCCACAAAAACCATGTACAGCTTATAGCTGCTGATTCTTTACCCACACAACAAAACCCAGAAAAGTATTTATCTGGATAACAATAACTTTTTTTTTAACAGTTACTTTTTATGTATTTTAAATTTAAAATACCAGTGCAGGTGCTTTTTGACTTCAGTGTGTATTTCATTATTAATTCAGCAGTTGGCTGTCATGCTGCACAAAGGTATTTATTTTTGTGTTGAGTGATAAAGTAAAAGAAAGAATAATAAATCAGGAGTTACCACTTTGTCAGCTTGTTACCTTAGCATGATGGAGGTCAACCCCGTACATAGACAGCTTTTTGGCATTTTCCAGGAAGTGGATTTCAGCTTCAGCTGGTGTCATCCCCCTGCAGCAAAAACATAAAACAAATACTAGTTACCGAAATACATTCGTGAAGCAAAACAGAAAAACAATCAGTGTCATTATATTTAAAATCCAACAGGCACAAATCAATGAATGAGGATATTATCGCTGTAGTTTTCTAAAATTTATTTTGTATTATCTAATGTATAAAAGCTCCATGCCGTTAAAAACTAAGTCACAAATAATTCTTGGGAAACTGGATTATAAATCTTGTCGTATTTGGATCATTTCCAAAGAAATACATTAAGTTTAAGTTACTCCTTTCAATGTAGTAAGTGTGGCCTCGGGGCCATTTGTGGTCGTCTCGATAATATTTGCTGTGGATTATAATTTTATTTGGCACCTCAATCCACAATTTGAGAATGGAGCGAATTTGCAATTAATTTGAGAGTTGTACAGACAAATAAAATCTTCTTAAATTTTTAATAACTTGGATACCAGAAAAAGTATTTTTCTGTATTAATTAATCCTATTTTCATTGATTACGCTTTGCTAAAACAAGCAAACGCTACACGGTTGTTACAAAAAAAGGAAAAAAAAAAAGCTTTGGAACACATTTTTGTAATTTAAAACAGCAACTGTGCAAGAGGATGTGTATATTTTGGATCACAAATGATTTACAAATTCCAAATTAAACTACTTTGCTGTATGATAATAGTATCTATACAGTATATTATTGAAGAGATGAAAACAACAAATGTCTTAAAAAATAAGTCTTTAATTTAAAAAACAAAATGTTGCCATCGAATGCTCTCCACTCGACAATATTGGCCCAAATGGCAAAAAGTTTGATTACTGACTTAATCAATAAATGTTTCATTGGGGGAATAAAGCATAACAAAACCACGGCTAAAGAGTCAGACACCAACTTGTAGGTCTTGTGGAGCTCCATGACCTTCTCCTCCAGCTCTTTGGTCTGGTTGGGTGCGAAGCGGATTTCGCTGATGTAATCGCTGCCCAGCTCCTCCGGGTCGTAGTCTCCGAGTTCAGACTGCACCGTGTAGGAGCCCAGCAGCGTGTGGGTGGCAAAGGAACAAGGCAGGCGACCCGAAACAACGTCATCCCTCAGCTGCAGGCACAGGTAGTACCTGGGAGGAAATAAAGACAAACAGGTTTCAATCCACGGCGGTATTCTCATGTCGGACGGTTTAGCTCAAGCTCCAGAACAGTATTATATATTTTTTAATTAACTGCACCATGGATTGTGGTAGTCACTTCAACTATCTTCCTAACAGTAGAATAATTAGTCCTAGAAATCAGTGATAATTAGAGAACATGATGCGTAACCTTTCTAAATCTGCAGCTCACCCACCTTGTTATGTCCTCGATCAGTTGCGACGGGTCTGGCGGGTAAAATTTCACATTAAAAGAAAAGTTCCAGGGTCCGTCTGCGACGTAGAAAGAGTGAGAGATAATCACAGTTAGGATTTAGCAGGTTAGTGGCACAGCAGGTTAGTCACTGGGATTTAAGACATACTCCGGATCTGCTTCTTAAGCTCTTTGGAAGGGTCCAACCAATTCTGCAAAACCACAGAAGAAAAAAGTCACAACCAGCTTCTATACAAATTACATAAATATGTATTTCTTAAAAGTAGGAGATCTTAGCTAGTGTGTCTCACTGACTTACTTTCAAAATGTAATCTAGGAAGAGTTACTGTACTTCAGCTTAAATTGTTATGTTATTGCTTGTGAACAACTTTATAATTTAATGGGGGGGGGAATCACAAGTTAATTTCTTTCAGATTACCTTCTGACTCTCTATGTCTCTGTATGTGATGCCAAAGTAGTCCTTCTCCAACAGGTTGAGGTGTTCACACACCTTATCAAAGAGCACTTGGCCTTTGGCTCGTTTCTGTGAGAAGAAAACCAAAAACTTGTTTTAAACTTGACTCAATTAATATAAATCCTTGAAATGAAAAAAAAAACATAAATATACATATATGCTTTGCTTTGAATATTGGAGGCATGCTTTCAGCAGTTCATAGAATAAAAGAACAATGTTCATTTTACTCAAAAATGGACATATTTAACACTAAAATTGGAGAAACTGATCATTTTTTGAGGATAAAGGAAATTCAGTGTATTTTTGGGTTGTAGGTTAAACATAAATTATATTTATCACGATAAAGAGAACATGGGAAACACATGCTGTCCACTTGATTAGGAAATATCACATACAGACAGAATAAATGTAAAAACAGAAAACTTGTCAGGGTAATGAACAGAATTTTAACTCTACTGGTTGCAGGAAGACAATCCTACCCAATCATCTCTAAGGAAGTCAACACAGTCATGTCAGATGACTTCTGCCCAACCTCTCAAGCCGACTGTACAGACACGCAAACAAAAAACGCTGTGATGTACAAAACCTCTCGGCTCAGTCAAGCAGCTATGGAAAAGATAAGGAACCAGTAACCAGAGTAAGCAAGCGGTGAACTGTCTGGATGTCTTCGCCAGGGGAAAACAAAAGCAAGCTGGAAGGTAAACTGACCTCAAATCAGATGAGGAACATTGATCTTCATCAACTGTGTCTAAACATAGAACGTAAACAGGAACAGACTCAGAGTGATCTTGTAGGAGAAGTGAGACTGCACAGTCAGACACTTATTCTGAAAACAGAATACCATTTTCATAACCCGTTTCATCTGAAAGGCACTTTCTGCATAAGTCGTTGCACAAACAGAAAGTCAGCAAATATAGTTTCACATTTCTCAGCTACACTACATTATAAATTTAAGATGCTTGACTAATAGAGGATAAAAATATAGAGAATTATTACGATACTTTCATCCTTTACAGTCACAGACTGTCCAGTAAGTACAAAAAGAAAAGTCTGAAGGTAAAAAGACCTTCACAGATTTAATGTCATCATCTGGGAGATGTCGGGAATTTAATTTTCCCTCTATCACAACCTAACAGAGTGAGAAGTGCAGCTGTGGGAGCTTCAGCAGCTCTGTGTCGCAGAAAATGATTGGAAACGATTAGCCTGGACTACTTCCCACAGGGGCCAGCTGAGCTGAGCTGGAAAACTACAAGGTCAGAGGGATAAAAGTGTCAAGACTTGACGTCCCAGACCAGTCTCAGATGGGGGATGGAGGCTGGGAGGAGGAAGCCTCTCTGGTAATTAGTTTTCCGACCTCAGCTGGACTGGTCATGTCTCATCTCTGCTGGGTTTAAACTGAGCTGGGAGGATGATTCAATGAAGATGACTATACACAGTAACACATCTTTACAATTCAAAAAAAGAAGAAAAAGAGAAAAAAAAACACAATAAAAAATGTAATGTATGTCAGTATTAGAGCCTCACGTCTTCTCTTGTCAAGTCCACATAATTTAAAAAAAAGAATACATCGTACACACAGTATTGGTTTCAGAAACGTTTTCATCCACATGAATCCATTAGAATCCACCCCTGTTGTTTTAAACATGCCAGGCCCATAGGGGGCAGTGTAGCACAAAGCTAAAACCTATGTCAGCCAATAAGATTGCTTCAAAACAAACACAACTTCTTGCTAGAAATTAAATATGGCGCCAGGAGGTTCATTTGTGTGGGCAGACATACAGGCTGGACTGCTTTTAAATAGAACATTAGTATAAAGCTGTAAAAACACAAAACAATGTCAATCAGAAATCATGTTAAAGCAACACTGTGGATTAGGGGCATCAAACTCATCAAGGTCAGGATCACGAATGCTCTTAAAGGGCCGGTGTTAATGTGTTAAAAAAACCGATTAACAAAATATCAATAAATTCTTAAAATTACATGATATTATTGAACATCTTTTCAGTCCCTCCAGGATTTCGTGATTATGTAAATTTTTTTTGCAATAAAAATCAAAGTGTTTGTGGAACTAATCAGGAAATATTTGCAAAAAATGCGACTTTTTATTACTCGCTGCATAGATCATGGACAATAATCTGACATCAATTTAGGCTGAGGCAGCTGTTTAGTACTAGTGAGCAATTTTGACAATTTTTTTCAGAAACATCTGTAATAAACTCCCAATTACTAGCACAAAAAGTGCGGGATTTGTTGGTTTTGTATGAATTTCCATAATAATTCTCAAGAAACTATAGGAACTGATCGATATGATTGGGCAGTAAACAGATAAAAACTGCATTGATTTGATTGATAACATAATATTTAAGTAGACTTAGTGTTTAGTCTAGAGGGCCACATAAGAAGGTTTGGCGGGCCGCATCTGGCCCATGAGTTTGACACATGTGATGTAGATAGATTGGTACAGATTGTAATGTGCGGATCCCCAAATCTCCATTTCCGCTTTCGTTGGTTTGGTTTTTAGGGACACAAATCAGAGTTTTCTTGCGGATGAAAGGCAACATGCACAAAAATGTATTCTACCTTTGAAATGAAAATTAAACTACAGGAAATTCCTACAACAAATTAAAATGCAGGATCCGTTTCAAAGGTGCAAAGATAAATATGCAATCCTTCCTTCTGTTTTACTATGGTGGGACATTACAACAAGGTTTCTCAGCAACGCAACAGGAACAGTCGGCAAACCTCGGCATCCAACCCCCTGCTGAGGAGGAATCTGCTTAATAAAAAGGTTTGCAGAGGAAGGTCTGAGATCCTGTTCAGCCTGGACACATCCGAGAAATCTTCTAAGGTTTTCTGTCTCCAAACTTGGAGAAAAGCTCAAAGGAAAGCAGCATTAGTGAAATGCCAAACAAAGGTCCCATTTATTCCTGATACAGCGAGGATTGAAGAGAAGATTAACTTCACAGGCAGAAAGAGGTTGTTATGTTGTAAAGCTCAAATTCACACATTTAAAAGGATAGAGCTTTTTTGTTTCAGGCTTAAGTTGAATCAATACAACTGAAGAGCTCAGTTTGTCTCATTTAAAGCTTCTTATTTAAGTCAAACAGACAGAAGTTTATCATTTATGTCTTTTTCACAGCAGCTTTGATGTGCTGAAGTGCCCAATGAGGAGCTTTTTCCTTAGACGAAACAGAAAAACTAAGGGCAATAAATCACAAGAAGTGACTCTCAGTGGACAAATGTAAATGTGCAAATCTATAAAATCACAGTAACTGTAAATCTGCGTCCTTAATCCATTTGGCTGCAAAACCTGTCCTGCTAAATGTCAGGAAATTTTATGCTTGGGTAAAACAAAGCCGTAGCGTTGTCCCGTCAGACCGTCAGTTACCAAAACCACACTCAAAAAATGATAAAAGCACAAGAGGAGTCAATTCAAGCCCATTGGACTGCGCACAGCGTAAAAAACTTGTGAAAAATTATTCCACGTCTTAAAACCGACGGAGGGTTAATGAAAACAAAACCTCTCTAATCTTTTACAACGGCCTGTAAACCAATTATTAAAAACATTTCACCTCAACCACCTGCAAAGACTCACCTCCACGTTGACGGAGTAGTCGGAGCCGTCCAGCAGAGCGATCTTACACTGCATCATCTTCACCTTCTTCACGCCCCTGAGGGGAGACCTGGACAGACGACTTGTGGACGACCTGTGGGACTCCTGGTCGTCCTCCTGCTGCTCCTGATGGAAAGGGAACAAGTGCAAAACTTTTATAAATCCATTTGTACTACTCTGGGGACTCTTATTTCTTTCCCATTGGTAGTATTCCTAGTTCAATGCTTCTGTGTGCTATTGAAACAGAAAATTAATTCTCATCTTTTCAAGTATAAAATGTACTCCAAGCACAATGCTTGTGTGCTTAGCAGTGTCTGTTTCCTACAAAATAGCCACTGAGGCATCATTTGCTCCCAATATTTTCCAAGTTTGGAGTTTTGTGTTCTTTTTCCATCCCTCTTTCATGTCACAGTAACAGCAGATGGTCTGCTGGCGCTTCCAACTGTAAAAATTGAGTCATTCCTTTAAATTGTTGCCACATATCTAATCTAGTACTAAATTACACTTTTCTCTTGCATCTTAAAGCTATGAGGAATTGTTGCACTCAGATTAAAACGCTTCAAAAGACCAAATAAAAACTCTTCTGTTGCCATTTTATTGTGTAAATGTCCTCGCCTGGATTGTCACTTCAAGTTATCTTTGAGGAAAGAATAAAACAAAAACAATTTGTGTCACATTCCTGAAGCTATAAATAACTGGGACCATGCCGGAAATTTAATGAAGTCCCACAGAGAGGAGCTTGAGGTGTACCACAGTTTTTAAAAAAGAGAAAATCCACTTTTCCACTTGACCAAACACAAGGCCCTTCCTAACTGAATTTATCCTGAAAAACAAGCTTTAGAGAGGAGTCTTCGTTTCTCTTCTCGCATCTTGGGTTATATCAATCAGCTTGCTCTGAGTTTTCACTGAAACTCAAGTGGACAAACTGTCCAAACACAGCAGAATATTACTTGGAGACAACAAAAATGTGAAAGTTTCACATAAATAGCTTCTCACAATAACAAATTTTGCTGGACAATAAATTATTCCAGAAACTGCTGCGATAAACAATAATTTAGTTGTTTTACGACCATTTTCAAGTAAAATATTCAAAATGGCATAATAATTCAAGTCCACCATTTCAAAAGCCAACAAACTTTGATTTTGTAAAGAACCCTGGATACAGGAAATTAACTTTACTTTAAATATCCAAAATAACCAGAAGTGAAACCATAAACAAAATGGATGATGAGGTGTCTGTAAACAAAACTTTAAAAATGATCAGAATTTAAATGATGAAACACATTTAAATTTTTTTATTTTGCGATTAATTGATAGTTTATTGCAAAAGGCTGTTGATTAATGTCTGATGAGCAGAGGTGCTGCAGATGAATGAAATCGCAGCAGAAAAACTGTTGTTGGAGCCACTTCCTGGGGCATATGCGTTTCACAGGGATGACAGACGCCGCCGTGCCGGA
This sequence comes from Poeciliopsis retropinna, assembly GCA_010277075.1. Classification (NCBI taxonomy): domain Eukaryota; kingdom Metazoa; phylum Chordata; class Actinopteri; order Cyprinodontiformes; family Poeciliidae; genus Poeciliopsis; species Poeciliopsis retropinna. The sequence goes on from VMRM01000021.1 coordinate 6,400,955, forward strand.
GCGCTGGGACTTTCCTCCGGCTCGTTAACAGTTTACACCATCGCAACAAGAGCAGTGCATCATCCATCAGTGGCTCTTTAGTGCAGCCCTGAACATTTCAGAGCTTACCGAGGAGGAGGAGGACGTTACCAGGAAGAGGAAATAAAACTGGTTCAGTTTGGTCTGTTTTGAATATTCATGGGGAAAAAAAACTGTTAAACAGTCGGCGTTTTCTAATCAGGCACCTCAAAGGGTAACAAATCAGAGGATGATCGGACGACAAATACTAGTGAGACTAGAACATTTACATCAGTGGTATCCAAGCTTTTTGCACCAACGGTCAAAATCCCAAAGTTGAAATTACTCAGGGGCCAAATTCAATCCCCCCCCCATTAAAAAAAAACAATATTGAGAGTTATTGCTCTTTTACCTGCACAATAACAAATAAACTGTAATATTTTACATTTACCCTAAAATTTGCAGCCATTTAACTTTTTAGGGTTATTATTTTCCATTTTTGAAGTCCATAAAATTTTTAGTTTATCCCCAACAATGAAAATACAATTTTTCTTCTACAAACTTTGCCAAACATAAATAATGGGTATGACCAGGTCTAATTATGAGTTAAAAAAAGAAAAAAAAGGAGGATATAACCATCATCCTAATGTCATAGATGATTGTATATTTTTTTAAAAACATAAACGATGTGATTTACAAAATAGTGATATGTCAAAGCTTATTGCGTTGTAATATTTGACAGTTTGCAATGGGAATATATATAAAAAATATGTTTAAGCTGCTTTTTCCAGCTTTTTAAAGTATATTTCAAGATCCTGCAGGGAATCCACAAAATAATACTTTTAAATATTATTCTGTCACAGTATAAGAGCTAGCTCTTTTAAAACATACAATGGTTAGAAATTATTTTTCCTAAAAAAAGATAATTTTCTGAAACTAAACTTCAGCCTGGCCAGTGGATTTTTGTGGAAGAGGGGGATTTTCTTGTGAAGAAGATGCAAAGTTATGAACCGTCCTTAAAAATAAAAACCAAGCTTACATGGTTTTACTTATTCTGATGTGTTAAGTTATTTTAAGAACAATTATTCAGTCTAAAACCATCTGCCCCTGAAAGAAGTTGAGCTTTGACTTCCAAAGTGCAACTTCAGTTGCTCCGTTTAGTCACTGCTCCCACAGTCAGGGAGTTGCTGTGTCAACCTGTTGGAATCCAGTTCAGAAATAAGAAATATCCAAATGTTGCAAATTGTAGCCAAATCACACCTTTATTTCTTGGGAGAAATAAATGAATGGCGCAGCAGCTAAAACAAGAGCTGGCTCCATCAGATTTGCGGGTCGTAACAATAGAGGAGGACACTGAAATCATGCCGTCACCACAATTTCCATTTTCCTCACAAAGAACCGATTCATTCTGGAGTAATCATGTTGTGAAATGTTTCCTTTCTTTAAATGGATTAGCACGGTTTATCTAGAATATGAAAGCCGTTTATTGATATATTCACAGGTTAATAAACCTTTGCTTTGTGTGTTTTCATGTTACGTCCAAGTACGTTCCAAGGACGTGTGGAACATGAGGAGGCTGACCTGTTCTTTCCTGGCCGGGGTGCTGTGTCCAACTGCAGCTGGGAGCTGCTCCGGCTGGTTCTGGGGCGAGGCAGGGTCCGCCGCTGCTTTACTTTTCCCCTTCTCTGCCTCCTTCTTTGCCTGCGGCTGTTTGGCCTCAGAGTCTGCGCCCGATTCGGTTGTCATGGTAAATCACACTGCAGTGGAGGGGAAAAGCAGAGTACAGGAGAAAACCCTGAGTCAGTCGACAGTTTATGAAATGATAAAGTGCCTCTTTAAAGGCCTGTCCACAGATGAGCTTCCCTCTGATGCAAATGCAGGGATACCTAAATATTGGCTGACAGCAGAAAAAAAGACCAAACAGACATTTTTAAAGTGTCTTTTGATGACGCCTGCCATTTGGTTTGCACAAAGGTTTTCTTGCTTAAATAGGGCCAAAACACAGAAGCTATAGGCCTTACACTCAATTAGGAATCTTGAATCTATATCGGTAATAATGCTAGTATTAGCATGTTGCTACCGATTGCAAACATTACCCATCCCATTTAACTTAAGTTTAGGTGTTTGCCTTCTATTAATATATATAATTTAGTCACAGTATAAGACTAAGTTTAAGACATAACTATAAGACACGCTCTTATACTTATGTCTTATACTTATGTTTAAGACATAACTATCTGCTATGTTAAACAGTTCATGATACAGTTATGCTCGTTTTACGTCAACTATCATTAGCCAACATGCTACAAATTAAGTAATACAATAGTATTTGTTGATTTAATAGAATTAGCCAAAATGCAGATCATGCTATCCTAGCTAACAGCTATGGTATCCTAGCAAGCAGATACTGTTAGATATGGCATCCTACCTAGCAGTAGCTAACATGCTAACAGAAATTTATAGAATACCTTCAGCTGCATTAGGATGTTAGCTAGCACTTTCTAAGCTAACACACAACAAATGTCTCCTGTCAAGACTTTTAGTCAGCACCCAGTATGTTACCCCATCTATTAGTCTACTAGCAGTTTATTTAGCATCAGTTTATATTACAAAACTGAACTAAAATGGACTGAAAGTTTATGAATCGCAAATGGCAAAAACTAATTTGCTTACGTAAACAAGGTTGGCTCTAAATGCATGTATATACTAGAAGGATTGACTAACCATTTCTTCTCCATGTAAAACTCCCTTTAAGTTTGGAAAACAATGACAATTTGAGCATATTATGGATGTCAAACCTTATTTGATTTTGATTAAGAACAAAACAGTGCATAAAAGCAGATGTTTTGAAGCCTTTTGTGAAGACTTGCAGATCACTGAGATCAGAGATCATTAAGGAAACGTCCAGCAATTTAGATTTGTGAACAGCTGCTAAGTACTTCTCCTCTAATTCACTCATGAGTACAAATGAATTACTTCAAAGCAAATTAAATAAAATTAAAAGATGTACTTGTCTTTCAACTACGAGGAAAAGAGGACAGAAAAACAATGTGTGGAAGGACATATGAACGGACAGATAGATAAATGGATGGATAATTTTTTGAGAATTAAATAGTGAATAAAAATCAGAAAAAACAAATATTTTAAAATAGTTTCTTCTCTTTTTTTCTTAGGAAAACCCCAAAAATAAAACTCCAGACTTTTCCAGATCATCATCTATTTTTGGGTCGTTTTAAAGCCAGACATATTCCACACCAAAAGCATTTGCAGTATTTTTAGAAATTATTACAAAATTAGTTTACAATAGACTTCGTCTTCATGTATCATCACTATTTCCAGTGTGAGAAGATTAAAGAACAAGCTAAATACACTTGATATGAGCCCTTACTGTGCAGAAAGTTTACCTAAAGGAATCTGAAGAATCGTCTGTCATCGTTTAACCTTTTCTTTTCTGAAACACCAACAGGCACAGATTGTGGAGAGAAGACGTTCAACCCTGGTATTCGAGAAGCCGGGACAGATCTCAGTAAGCTGCTGGGGCGAGGGAGGGGTGCGTTTCCGTACCCCTGTGTGTTGCTTCACACTCCACATCTATGCTGGGGTTGGTAGTACAAATGCCTGTCATTCTGCTGCTGGCCGGTTTCTCCCCCAGCTCTATTTATAGGGACGTGTTTTTACCGTCGGGGTGGGAGGACTTCTGACTTCCAGCCGTCAACAACACTTGGGAACGAGATGATCCCCAAAAATGTCAACGTGCGCGTCAAAACCCAGACGGGTTGGATTATTTTTTAAATGATGCAGGAGTAGCAACTACGTCTTAGAAATTTTGGCCATCTTCTATCTATGAATTCATTATGCTACACATTAATTTGATTCATCTTACTTGCTTCATGTTCTGTAATGGGGGATTATTTTTTAAAGACATATTCCCTAATGAGCTGCTTCCTTGGATCCCACAGGAATTAATTAAAACAAGGATTGTTTGGAATCAAGAAGCCAAAGAACTTGGCTACAGCAAGCGATTAAACGCTGACTGAAGTAGCAATAAATCTCGAGTCTTGAGGGAAGTCAGAAGTATGAGTTTTCTTTTCCAAAGGTCAGTCAACGCAACATGCTGATCTGACTCTGGTCAACCTTTGATGCTATAAAAACCCTTATAAAGACTACCAGATCCAGACAGCAGGGCTTACTAAAATTAATGCAAAGAATCACTGAGCCAAAAGATCCACATTCCAAGCCTGACTTTCAAGAAAATAAAAAATAAAAATTTAAGGCAGCACTGAGGTGAACTCAATCAAAATTAGCAATCATAGCCTCTGAATTGCTGTATCACGTAGAAACCGGCTGACAGTCGACCTTTGCATCCATTAACCCCCGCAAGAAACAGGAACTATGGAGGGAGGGGTGAGAGGAACATCTTAGCACCATAGAAATTGAGGAAGAATACGTTCAGTCACTGGTGACAGGCGCTCTTCACAGGGCCACACAAGAGCTTGAACACTAGTCCTGTGTGTTGCTCCTCGCCATGGGATCGCCGCATACATTGTGCACTGAAAAGCTGCATTCACAACGCATTTAATGCCTTTGATTACAGACGATTGTTTAATATTAAGTACAGACAAAGGTAAATCTAGTAAATGCTTGCTTGAGAAAACATTTAACATGCAAGTTTACTGAATGTTCTGGTGTTTTGAAGCTTCTCAAGAACACAGGAAAATGTCACATCTAATGAACTCAGATCTATAATTGTGGAAAGGAAACTACTTGTAAAAGAAGAAGAACTATTTCTACAGCTTATAAATTAAAGCGATCCTGTTTGGCTCGCTCTTACTGAACTCTGGTTTGTTTGTCTGGACAGTTTGGTTTATTTGGGGATTCGTGATTGTCTCATCGAACTCTGAAGCGGACCACAAAAAAAAAAAAAAAACCCAACTCTCATCCGCATAAAAGCCTCGGTCTCATATGTGAATGCCAAGTGGACCAAGTCTACAGATACAGCGCATGGCATTCTGGGTAAATACACCAAGATGTTAAAGTTATTAAAACGTTATCTGCAACAGCCCCTTTGGTGTTACATGAACGCAAACAGAGAAGAGACAGATGTCGCCTTCAGAATAAAAGCGGTAAATACTTTAAGGAGATGTAATTAAAGATTTTTCTGCTGACCGTTTGTTGTGTCCCAGTGGTTTATATAGGACCAAATAGGATTAAATGAATCTGATGCATTATTCACTCATTTGGAAGCAATAAGACTGTAGTTGATTTTTTCCCCCACACTCTGCTGCCGCAGCTTAAATCCAACGTTGGCAACTTGCATGTCAACGTGCAAGTTGACATGCACTTGCATGGCGTTAACTGACATTTTTTTGGCTTTAACTAACTGACTTCTCCTTAGTCGGTGTATCCTAATTGTAAGTTGGTAATTACAGCAGGAGCAGAGGAAGGCAGATAGTGGATAATACTCCTCTGGTGAGACTTATCCACATTAACAGGAGGAGTAAATTCACAGTGACTGGCGCCGCTGACGCGCCATTAGCTGGATGTCACTTTCGTGTCCTTCCTAATGCTGTGGCAGAGGCTGATCAGAATGAAGCTCCATTACATAATTGGTCACTGACACTAGATGTGCCGTCCATGCATGTAAACCTCCATTTTAAGCTCCACTTGCAATTGTTCTGCACACTGCTGGAAAGCAGCCCGTCGCGTGCATGTCAACCCGCATGCGTTCATGTTAACCCACATTCGTTCATGCGAGGAACGTGGGCGCTGCCATCTGTGCTGGCTGCCATTAGGCAACTAAGTCACAGCTGGACTGGTCTGCTGTGGCTGCAATCCAGCCACCCCCCGGCAGGTGGGGTGGAGAATACTTGTCGTTTTTGACATGCTGAGACCCGTCCTGAGCAGGCCTGAAGTCCATGTTGAGACCCCGTCTGCATGGCTGCAGGACGGACAGCTGTCACGCCAAACGGCTGCTGTAACAGGAAACCGCCAGGCTGCGCTGGACACTCAAATATGACAACTGTTCAGCAGCCAAAGGTCTACAAAACTCTCTCTTAAATAAGTGCAACACTTATTGGAAACAAAGCTCTGGAAAAAATGAAGAGTCCACTGCATTGAACTCCATTGAAAATCTCGTGGTTATCCTGAGTTAAAACATTAGTACTGTTGTTTATAAATGAACATGAAGTTGTTTTCTTTGCATTACTTGAGGTCTGAAAGCGCTCCATCTTTTTTTGTTATTTTTCTGCAAATAAATACAAAAATTTTGCTTGTAATTTCAGAGACATGTTGTCAGTAGTTCATAGAAGAAAAGAACAATGTTCATTTTACTCAAACATATAGCTATAAAAAGTAAAATCAGAGAAACTGATAGTTTTAAATGGTCTCTTAATTTTTCACAGAGCTGTATGTTTTGATTTCAATGTTGTATAACTTCAAAATTTAGAAGTAGAAAAAGTCCAAATGGATTCAAATGACAAAATCCTAATAAATCAAAAACTGATTATAGTCCCAAACCTGCAGATACATTTAAAAAAAGTTAGACAAGCAACAGGCCTGTCAATATAAATTGTCCCAAAAGTTACTGCAACAAACATTAATATAGTTGTTTTAAGAAAATTTTCAAATAAAATATTGGTAATAGCATAATAATGCAAGCACGCCCTCTTCAAACAAAAAAAAAAAGATTAACAACCGTTAATTCCTAATTAACGTTTAACACTGGAACTGGAAGTAATTTGAAATATTAAAATTAATAAAACACCTGGATAAAATGGATACTAAGTCTCTGTAAACAAAATTATCCTTCAAGAAAAAACAACAACAAAACAACAGGCTGATTGAGATCAAAACACCAAACTGAAGACTTTAATCATCCAGTTTTTTGTAGAAAATGAGAGAATGTTATTATTATTATTATTATTATTATTTTGTGACAATACTTCTGTGCATGGAAGTCTGTTTGCAATCTAATCTTTCAGTAGTAAGAACGACCATGAAAAAAGCTGAGAAAAGAATTGAGCATTAAGACCTGAGCGTAACCTTAAATAACCTCCAGGCATCTCTATGACTCAGCCTTGTCTCTTTAAACTCAGATTTAAAACAACTCAGGCCTGATTTCAGCGCAGTAAATGGAACTTTCTATAAAAACAGCAAAGATAATTCATTACTCAATCACGGCTAAACACAGGGAAAAGTGACTCAGCAGAAAAACCTGCAGGGCTTTCTCCACGCTGTCAAAAAAAAGTTCACTGGGAATTTATGGAAGCCATTCCTGCAGGAAACCGGCTTTAAATAAAGGAACCAGCAAAAAGAAAACAGTCCAGATTAATGAATGAAGGGATGAGCAGCCAGTCAGAAGGATAGATGGGTGGATTAGACTTTTACAAAATGGGATAAGAAAACAACCTGAATACACAAATGTTTTCCTAGATACTTTTGCAGAGGTTGAAAACAAGAACAAAACATTTTCTGTTTTAAATCAGTTTGGACTGCAAAGATTGCTTATTTTCATTAAATGCCAGAATAACAATTTATTTATTTATTGCTTTTATTGGCTGCACAATGCAAATGGTGTGGATGCCAGTAAAATAGTTCAAAAAGACATTTTATTCCCAAACCTGATGCTGAATTTAGTGACTTAAAGCTGAAACATTTTGTGGAGTACAAACGCTGTGACGACAGAAAAGATGAGACGATAATCTCGGTTAATCACAGTCAAGAAATCATCGCAATATTTTCCAACAATGTCCCAGTTGCATATTTTTCTGCTATTGTGCAGCTATAATTTCAGAATTTATTCAGTTCACAAGATTTTTATTGTCATAATCTGAATTTCTTTCACATTTCTTCCCAGATTGAGTGAAGAAAAATGTCACCAAAACAAAAGCTACTTAATTTTTAGACTTTAAAAAGCTTGTGAAGTCTAAAAATTGTAAGAATGTTTCACTTCTTACAATATTAGCAGAATACTGGCAACTAGACTGTATTAATTCAGCCATGTAATTAATATCTAGAAAATGAGTCAGATGGATGGTGGTTTTTAAATCAGTCAAACTTTCATTAGGCTGCTCAGTTAAATTTCTGCCGTCGGGCTGTAAAAACCAGTGAAACTGGGACTGAAAAACAAACCATTAACAGTGAACCCTCACAACTGGATGCCGCTGCTCTGCAGAAGAAAATCTACCATCTAACCAGACTGAAGAGAGCATGTCTGGTGAGATTTCAGATACATCCAGAATCATGACGGCTGTGCAGCAAGTTGGCACAGACAGAATGTCTTGTTTGCTTTCCCACACAGTTCACTGCCTTTAACACATTACACGGACAAAGCTGCACATTTGCAAGCAGCTCATAAACACTGCAGCTGTTTTTCTCCACAGCTGCAGGAATACAATGGAAGGAGAGCAAAGTATTCTCACTTTAAAAAAAAAAAAAAAGTAAAGGGCAACACTGGTGATGATGTTTGTCCTACAAGTTTCAAGCAAGAATCTGAAAAGTAGCTAAACTTGGCAACAGGTTCAATCCGGCCAGCCAGACAAAGCTGCTGTGTGTAAACACCAAAAACTAACAGTCTCCTCAATTAATCAGTCGAAAAAAGAGCTTACTTGGGTATTTATTCCTCAGATTTTTGCTCTAACTCAATCCAGACATGTTAATTTGAGGCTGTGCCCAAACAGACTTGGAGTGGCACTTGTAAGAGCACATTTTCAGGGAAGGCAGTCTGGTCACATGAAGGTGACTCAAAGCAGAGCGCTGTTTTTGCTGAGGAGGTCATAAATCCTGTCAGCTCACATTGCTGCGTTTACATTCTTAGCATTGCTGATTTTTGCACCGAGGCGTTTAGGGGTGCAACAGGGAGCCAATTCAAGCCGACTGCGTGTTGGAGGGAATGTGGAGGATCGCAGTCGACTCAGTCCAGCTGTTCGAATGTTTAGACAGAGAGAAAAAAAAGATGTCTGTTTCTACGCAAGATTAGAGGTATGGATTTAAACATTGATGAGAAGCCAGTAACTTCTTACTGGCTTACTGGAGTTGAGAGACGCCAGAAGGCTTTACACATTTCAGAAGATCAACTATGAGTAATCTGCAAATCAGCTGTGACCTCACCGCTAACACTGTCAGCTGTTATTAAGAATAAAAAGCATTTCAGCAAAAGTTTATAAGCTCATAAGGGAAACAGAAAATAACAAGAAATCTGAGTATTAGGGCCCCTCTAAGGAAATAAAAAAATAACAAAATTAAGAGAATAAAGTAATAAAATTTTGAAAATAAAGTCAGAAAATGACGATGCTGAAGAATAGTCATAGTATTATGAGTCTAAAGTCATATTATGTCTTTATTCTTGTATTATTACAACTTTATTCACATATTATTTCAACTTTATCCTCGTAATACTACAACTTTATTCTCATAACATAATTTGTTTTCTTGTAATTTAGTTTTATAATTTTGTTTTTAGCATAGCCCTAATAATCCAGTATTATCCAGTTGTTGGTTTGTGAAAAGTATTTGCAGCCTTACCGCTTTCTACAGTTTTTGTTTTGTTTTTTAGCATTAAAAAGTAGAAAATGCAGTTTTAAAATAAAGCGTTGCAAAGGAGAAAAGCTGCAGATCTTCTATAAATCCATTGTAGCGAGTACACGCTTGTCCTATCATCTTTTTTTACTACAGAATGAGTTTCTTCAGTCAGAGGCTTCTTTAGAGCTTCTGTGACACAGACCACTACAGGAGATCTTTCCTGCCCACAGCCATCCGCATCTACAACAACCTTAGATAATATGGTTTACAACAACATTTAACTTCCCTTTGAGATTAATTTAGTATTTTTGAACCGAGTTGGCGGTCAGCAACCTGAGTGAATTAACCATTAAACCTCTCCAGACAATATTTCCTCTCTCTCCCCAGATTGCTGCTGCAACAGCATGTTACCGTGCATTTTAATTAAACCGGGAGCTGCTGCTGCCTGCAGCCGAGCCTTCAGGGATGGAGGGATGCTAAAAGAGGATCCAGACCATGTCATCCTGCCGCCGTGGCCACGCCCACCGCACTGCAGATCAAAAACAGCCCAATACGTCGCTTTAACCGGCCGTAACACACCACTTCCAAAGCCCCGAGTCTGAATCCAACATCCTCTCATTGCCTTCCGTGTTTACACGTAAATCCGCGGCTAAAGGGAAAAGCGGCGTTTTGCCCCCGCTGTCTGTCTGTCCAAACTTGAACGCGTTAGCTTACTCCACCGAACCAGCCTCGGACTTTCTTCAACTGAATATCAGGCGCTGCGAGCCGCTGGAAAGCCCCGCGTCACCTCCGTTTTGCCACACACTGCCGAACCGTGGCGTGTAAACACAAACAGCCCGTTTTTTCTGAGCACAAGAGCCGCGGCCACTCGAGTTTTTTTCCAGTGAAAATGCTCCATGTCATGTATATCATGTGTCATCGTCCGCGGCGGCCGCGACCAGAAACAGGATCTTAAGAAGACACAACGAACCGGGAACGTCTCTTAAAACCAAACAGGGGGTTTAGAAATAAAAAAAAACAGCTAATGTAATAACAGCAGAGAGGTTGGTTACCAGACGGAGCGTCCTGTTCAGCTGCATTCATTCAGAGGGGGCTTCTGTCTGCTTCCTGACAGCGCCGCTGACTGTGCTGCAGTTCCCCTCCTCTGCAGCCTATCACACTGCTCTGTGGGGCTCACAGTAGGATTGTGGGATATCAGGACAGCCAGGGCATTATGTTTGGCACCACCACCAACAATTTGCCCACACTCTCTCCTTTTTGGCAGCCGAGTTTCCATTAAATGGTGCCACATGTGGAGGGAAAGTGTTTTTGAGGGTTGAGCCGGCTGAGAAACTCCACAAACGCCCCCTTCCAGCAGCAACAAACAGCTTTTGGTGGAGGCAGAGAGAGGAGGACATGGGGGGACTAATTAGAAGCAATTACAATGCATAAATATTAAGAGTAGATTTTGCAAAAAGGGCCAATCTACACTGTTAGGGAGAATTCACATCAGTCCTGTTTAATATGCTTTATTCATTTGTCTAAAAAGTCCAGTACGCTTGGGAAAAAGTGAAGTGAACAAAGCGAACTCTGGTCGCCTAAAAACCTCGGTCTCTGTTTGGTTGTAGGGAACTCTGGTGCAGTTCAGATGCATATGTGAATGCAAGTGGAACAGAGACCACTCCAAAAGCAGGAAGTAGATTATCACGCAAAGCATTGTGGGTAAATATAACCTAAGCAAACTCTTCGGTTGCTTAGGTTGTAATAATCCATTTCTGCGCTAGCAGAAGAAATGGATTGTGGTCAAGAACTTCTATACTTCTTAATGTTAGAAATGCACTTTCTTGATAGATTCTTCTGTTAAATATCAACAAGTTTGACACACTATTACTGCGACATGAACAGTTTAAAATAAGTCTGCAGAGAATGCTACGTCCACAAAGGTATAACAGCAGCGCAAAGCACATGTTTGTTAAATTGATGTACTGCTAAACTGCCAACATGTCTTGTGTCTTCACACAGCAATCGTCCAATCCAATAAAAAGCACTAAACAAGACTCAATAACAGAATGAGCTGCTTGGTTTTGGCAGATAGGAACTGGCAAGTTTTTCATGGGCTCAACCCACAAACTAGGCTCCGCTGCTCAACCCACAAAACACAAATGTGGCCCCATTTAAGGGGAAATAAACAGGTTTCCCAATGGCAACAAATTTATTGCTAAGAAGCATTGTTGCAAAAAAGAAATAATCAAAACAAACATACATTTTACTAATTTTTCTTGCTAACTACGGACACACTGAGCAGACTAATTTATGGCATGGGGCCTGCTGCTTCTGTGGACAAAGACAGCTCCAGTCTTGTCTATTTAGGGAAATGTGATTGGGTTAGACTGATTTATGTGTGGAATGTAGCAGGTAATTTCTAAAGTCAGTTTATCACTGAAGTTGGGCTTTATGAAGTAGCATTAAAGGACCTTCTTTTCATTTTTTTCACATTATAACCACAGACTGTCGTTTCTACTCCCTGTCTGTTGTGCTTATTGTTCGTCATAATGCTGTTTGCTCTCGAATATTGTCTACGAAACCTCAGACCATCACAGAACAGCTGGCTTTTTACTGAGATTAAATTACACACAGGTGAACTCCATTTACTAATTAGATGGCTACTGAAGGGAACTGGTTGCACTGGGTTTTATTGAGGAGTATAAAGATTAAGGCAGCTAAACACAAATGTTCCCTATACTGTTCAGATATTTATTTACAAAAAAACATCATTTTCTATTTGGTGCTAATACTCTACTTGGTTGTTTTTTTTTAATTGTGTTGGTTGATCACAAAAATTCCAATAAAAACACACAGAGGTTTGTTGTTGTAATGTAATTAGGGTGTCCAGTTACCCTAATTTGTCTGTTTTTCGACTGATAAAGGAAACTAGAGAACCAAATGGGAATTGATGTAAACTGGGATCTGGACCCCCAAACTTTCTTGCTGTGTTGTAAAAACCAAGAGACCAAACTGCCCACCATCAGAAATGTTCTGACATTCTGATTCCATTAAATAGTCAATATGACTCTCTGGACACAAAATGTTGCCAACACCTAGGTGAAAATCCAATTTCACTAAACAACAGTCGGCTTTACACAAAACCAGGTGTGCTGCGCTCTTTCTGAATGGAAATATGGCTACATGTTTTAAAGATGGAATCAAGACATAATGACAAAGACCCCTGCAGCTGAAAACGAAAACAATCATCCAATTTTCTCCAATGTGATCCGTTACCATTCAAACCTGACAAACAGCTCAGTCCACTGCGTTTGAGACACAACTAAACATGAAACAGAATCACCTATTACAAATGTTTAAATAGGTGTTTAAAATGATTTTTTAAACAAAAAAACATTGCTAAATCCCAGTCCCTCATAGTTGAAATTCAGTTATTTTCTAAACTTTATGAATCAAAAAAATCTTGAGCATTGATTTGTTTTCTTGTGGCATTTTAAAAATTTATTTATTTAATTTTTTGCAAGAATGTAAAAAGTGAGAATTTACCAATGCAGCTTAAATACAATATAATAAATCTAACTTTAAGGGGTTTATTTATTTTGTAATGCAAAAATGTCCTTTTGAAGTTTGCCATAAAATGTGTGTCAATGGGATTTTTCTCATTTTTCATCAATGTTATTAACTTTTTAATCATGTCTGCACATAGATATTCTATATATATATATATATATATATATATATATATATGTACGAAAAGCAGCTTGATCAAATTTTTGCACCAACAAAGCTAAAGTTATGCAAATATGAAATAAAACAACAACTGTTAAGGGACCCAGGATAGTTAGTTGTACTTATCTCACAACATGAGGTGGTTAGCGCATAAGCATGTCTGTGGGAGGAAATAAACATCTGCTGCTCTCTGTTTCGTATGGCCATGTTTGTGTGGACGTAAAATCACAGAAGCGAGTTTTAATTAGTGTGGGCTGCTTCTTTTGAGGATTTTCGGGTCTCGACTCCCGCCACATGGGGGGTGCACGCTCACTCTTCTGACTTCTCCTTCATCTAATTGCTTTCATGCGCTGCAGATTATGCAGATACACCACCAGCCATGATCAGCACAGCTTAAGATATTTCACTTCTGCAGATACAAATTCCTTCAACAGTGACAGAGACCCGGGTTTGCTTAGCCGAAAGGCTTAGTGTAATAACAAACGGCACTATTCTGCAGCCTCTTATTATGTGTAGCAGGGCTGGAGCAGCCAGCTCAACCACAACAACGAATATTCAGATCATACACAGAGGAAAAAACATAGAAGTTATAGGTGTACGAAAAGCAAGTTCAGCTGCTTAAACAGCTATGAAGGCAGAATTTCATATCTGGAGCTGCTGAAGCTTCAACAATAAGTGCAATTTTCTTTTGTTCAGACAGGAGATACCTGTGGGAGGTTGTCGAAATGATACCTCCCACAAATGTGTAATAACTGACTGAGCTTTCATCCTGTAATATAAAATAATACACCCATTGGCCACTTTACGGCTGGGAGTATAAGTGCTCTGAAAAGTATTCATACCTTGTGATTTAACACAATTACCACAAAATATATTATAACAAACTTTTACGCTATAAGCCAACACAAAATAGTGGAAAATTGTAATATAAAGAAATACAAGATCTTCAAAATTTCTTTTACTAATAAAAATTATATTATTTTGATGTGTTTGTTTTCTGTCCCCTTTATCATGATACCCCAAAATAAAATCCAGCATGCAAATTGACTTGTAAACCCACACTGTGCTTTAAACCAGACGAAACTAGGAAGCTTTATGCAAAAAAAAACAGAACATGGGTTTGAAAAGGGGCGCCAATACTTGTGTCGGACGCAGCCTGCAAGCTTTCAGGTAACGTAAACCATCAACCTAATTTAATCAAACAGATTAAATTCGCTTGCCTCACCTTCAATCTTCATCTTCCTACATTTGATTTACTCCCGAGATATTTTGAGCCTCTGCGCAACAAAACCCACTTCAATGGTCTTTCCCTTTAAATTTCATGACATTTGCAACATCTGAAGGAAGCAGAATCAGAAATCTTCTTAAAACTTTTTTAGTTTTGTTTCAATTGAAAAAAAAAAAAATAAATCGACCTATTTTGTCAGAAATGTTTTCGTTTATCAAAGTTACTTTAACTGTGTGAGTCAGAAACACTGAAAAAACAGCCTTGGGGAAGATAACATTGGTTCAAAATGTTGAAGTAGAACTTGTCACATGAGCTTAACATAAAAAACAGACGTTAGTTGCTACATTACAAACGAAACACTACACCAAGTTCAGCCAAAAACAGGGTGATATAAGACACCTGTAACTCAACGATCAGTTTTCAAAAACCCTGGTGTGTCCATTTGCTAACATATGAGTCTCTATGAACCGCGAGTCAGCCATAACTAACCGCAGCAAATTTATCATGGCCAACAAATTAATTTAACTTATTAAATGTTAATTATATTTGGCCATGCTTGCTCTCTACCTCAGAAGTATAAGCCGTCAACTGAACTGAAAGCATTAATAATTTAATGTGTGTTTTAAACATGATATAAACACATGTTTCGTGTGAGCAACTACAAGGAATATATTTAAAAAGTCTGCTATAGTTAGTAAAAACTAAAACTATTTTGCATTACCAAAATGCAAAATAGTTTTTTGCCTTAATTAAGGAAGCAATATTTAAGGACTTATTTATAAGTCCTTACAATTAAGGACTTATAATTAATTATAAGTCCTTAATTATATTGATTTTTTAAAATCAAAAATCAATATTTCTTTTGGTTTTGTGATGATAACAATAATTTCTATCTAGATTTCGTGTAAGCTAGAACGTTGTCCCATCATCCAACCGTGCAGAGTTTGATGCAGTTAAATTTAAAATTTCCTATAGCAAGTAAACCAGCAGTTTTATGCAGATTCAATGCAGCATAAAAAACAAAAAAAAAATTTCTGGATTTAAAATGTGCTGTTATATTCACCTGCTTTATTTCCCCTCACATCATCAGGGTGTCTCTGATATTCTGTGGCTTTAGGTGCTAAATGTTGAGGCTCTGCAGTAGTAATCATTGCTTCGGTTTACTCTCTATAGTTCAAATTACTCACGCTATCCAGGACTGTTACATTATTCTCACATTAATCACCACGGCCAAACAGATGACAAAGTGAAGAAGCTCTCAGATGGTTTTGCGCTGCGTTGACTTGACGCTGGACATCTCAAATTTTCACATTTAATCAGAAGTTCTGATTACATATCAGTTTGTAGTATTCCATTCTAATTCAACGCCTTCATTTTATTTTCTGTAATTAATGTTAATGTCTTAGCCCTAAAAAACATATTTAAATGTCAATATACTTTAGCTTCAGAGTCGTCTCACAATATAAATTATATTTAAATATCTTGATTTGATTTGACTGAAACTGTTTGCGAGAACATCTATGAGTATTAGTATCATAGATTTAGCTGAAAAGCTTTTGGTTCTCATCTGAAGCAAGAAGAAGGAAATCAAAGAGACTGCTAGTCCTAATCTAAAACTAAGACAAATGCCAGGGTTTATAAGTGCAATTTTTGTGTTTTATTTTCTTCTTTGGTTAAAAAAAATAATAAGAATCGCACACCTTTCAGGGAGCTTTTTTGTTTTCTGCTAATGCAACTTTCACTCTCAAATATCTTGCTAAAGAAAATTCTTGCGGTGATAAATCATCTAATGAAACATTAATTAGGCTGGTAACTGGACAGATAGCTGATAGCCAAAGATAAATGTTTGCCACGCCTTGGGCTATATTTCTACTCTGAGATTGTGTCTTCTTCCTGTTGGGCGTCTCTCTCCTTGAGATAAGTGTGCGTGGATGTTTATGACACGTCCTGGCCTGCAGGACAGAGCTTGGTCAGCAGAATGATTAATTCCACACGAGACAGACAGCATGTGATCTCTGGACTCTCCTTAGCTTATGCGATTGCTTATGTCTTCACTTTTTTCTGCTGCGTACAAAAGGCAGAAGTCATCTGTACCATGTAACGCTTACCCCAAGAGTTTCAAAACCTCGTATTTTCCAAAAAATATACATGGTGCCCTGGTTAAAGATTTACTACACAAGCATATTCAGCAGATAAATAAATTATAATTTGTTAGATATACGAGGTATTTGGCTGAGAAAGACATTTTTACTCTTTAGTTTCTGTAAACTTGTGGAAATGGGCAACGATGGGTAACCTTATGAACCTCATTAGGGTAATCTAATTTCCACAGCAGCGGACATGAGCCTTCAGCTGGCACCTGGTCAAAACATAATTATATGGAAGCGTGTTTCTGACAGTGTCAAATAAATAACCCGTATGATCTAATTTTGAGGAACAGAAATATGCAGGCCAGCATTTCCTGCTCGTCCCGGGAGACTTTGTGAGGGTTATTCCAACTGTATATTCAATTAAATCCTAACAAAAAATAATACTAGCCGCCTCTTACACACAGCGCTACAGCCTTAAAGGAAAATATCAACGCATTTATAGTTTTTAGGTCTGTTTTCAAGCTGTGAATGCAACACTAATAGTTAGGACTGATTTGTTTCGATGCCAAATCAAAATAAATCAGTCCTACCTAAGTATTTGACTATTTAAATCGGTCAAATAGTTAAGACTGATTTGCTTTGCCGCTAAATCCCACTTTGACATCTTCTGGCTTCAGTTCCCAGTTAAAGACTTTCCCCCACTGTCCAGCTTCCAAAAAGCTGCGAGTCAGCCCACATGCAGGAGAAATTAGAGCCTTATTTCAGTGCCTCTAACTGGGCCAAAGCTCCCAAATCAACCCCCAACCTCGACAACACCGTCACCCAATCATACCGCCCATTGGCCGAGTCTTTCCAGCATTTCTACCCTTTTGCCCACAGCGAAGGTCACATTCAGAGCTGCTGATGAATTCAGATTAGTTACAGACACTCCCTGCTCACGTTCAACAGATAGGCGGCATATCTTATCAGGAGCAATCAGAAATACGCTGTGCATTTGTAACCTTTGGAAAGTTGAAAGGTTATTGTCTAATTTACAATAAAACAGAAAGGGAGAAAATTTCTAGAAGCATCAGCACAAGCATTTAGGGTTGAAACAATTAATCGAATTGATCATAATTAATCAGGTTAATCAACTATTGAAACAATCAACTAATTTAGTAATCAATTAATCATTAACTGACATATACAGACCCCCGAAAAAGGCCACTTGCTAAACTAACTACATACTCAGATCAGTAATTAGGCAAAAACTGCAAAAAAAAAAATCCAACATTTTGCATTTAAGATAAAAAAAAAAACAGGCAATAAAATGTTTATTTCCTTATTCAAAAAGGTAGTGGAATTATTTGCTTATTGCATATTTAAAGCTTTTTTAATATCGTGCAATAAACGCTAACGTGGTTAAACAAAAAAATCTGCAGTGCCGATTTTTAAAAATCCGATTAATTGTCAGAATAATCGATAGAATAATTGATTACAAAAATAGTCATTAGTTGCAGCCCAACACGCATTCTGTATTAGCAAATTGTGTATAAATTATGATATGAATCAAGCATCTCCATCTAAACATGAAAATAACACATGCATAATAACTTGAGATTGTGAGCTATTACCATCCAGTTTTATTGAAAAGACAAATAAATAAATGCTTCTGCGTTCAGTCAAACCAATTTACAAATGTGATTTAAACAGAAAATATAAAAGGTTATATGAAGATGTTTGCTGATGTTTATGTGAATGGGGTTGAATCTCAACTAACAGTAGCACTACTTCAACATATTGTTACGCAACTAAAGGTAAAAAGTACCAAAAATTACTCAAGTAAGAGTAAAAAGAGTATTTGGTGAAAACATCTACTTAATGATGTTGATAAATACTTATCAAACATTGTCATCAAACCAACAGGAAGTGAGTGAAAATCTGAATTATTCCAACAATTTCCGTCTGAGGACGGAAATTAAACTCTGCCTCTCGTCTATAATCGCCACATGTCAAGATGCTCTCACTCACCGTCGCTTTACAGCTGCAGCTTTATTGGGATGAATCGGCTCAGCGCCGCTTTCAAGTGATCCAACAACGGAGGGAGATAAGAATCCTTCCAACAAGCTTATCAGTTCACTCAGCGAGATTGAGTCATAGACGTTATCTGCTCAGGCCGACCGAGACAACAGGAACCGGAGACAATGACCAGAGCTTCATTTGACTTTTGGTGTGCAGAAAAAATATAAAAATTTTTGAAACATTGGAGGAAGCAAGGAGACAGGAAAGGAGGAAAATAAATAATAAAGGTGGGATACCAGGAAAGAATGAAAAAATACAGAAGGGAAGACAAAGAAAGAAATAAAAAGGTATGGGTGAAGAAAGGAATGGAGGAAGGAAAGAAGGGAAGGAAGAAAATGAAGGAAGGAAGCAAAGATGGAAAAAAGTAAGGAAGAACAGAAAGAAAAGGAAGACAAAAGGAAAGGAGGAAAAGAATCAAAGAAGGAAAGAAGGAAAGGCAAAAATGAAGGCTGAAAGAAAGGAAGGAGGGAGGGATAGCAGGAAGGAAAGAAAGTTAGAAAGAAAATGATTAAACAAAGAAGAAAAGGATGGAGGAACAGAAGCAAAGAAGGAAAAGAAGAAAAGAGAGGAAGGAAAAAGATAGGAAGAAGGAATGAGACAAAAAGAAGGAATGAAGAAAGAAAAAAAGTAGGGAAGGAAGCACAGAAAGAACAAAGAAATAAAGGTAACAATAAAGAAAGGAAGGAGGGAGGAAAGGAAGGCACTGAAGGAAGGGAAAAAGGAGTGAAGGAAAGAAATTAATGGCAGAAAAAAGGAGGGAGGAAAAGAAGGAATGAAATGAGGAAAGCAAAAAAATAGAAGAAAGGACAGAAAGAAGAGTTTGAATAAAAGGATGAAAAAGAAAGAAATAAAAAGAAAGGATGAAGGATGGAAGACAGGACCTGAGGAAGGAAAGGAAGTAGAGTAAAAGGAAACATGAAGGATATAAAGAGAAGAAATACAGAAAGACGGAAATAATGACAGACTGACAAGAAGAGGGAAAGAAAAACAGAGTAAAAGGAAAGACAAGAAACATAATGAAGAGGAAGGATGGAGAGAAGAAATAAAAACAAGAAAGAGAGGGGGAAGGAAGAATTTATACAATGTATATCAAATCTCAGACTTTTCCAGTCTCTGTTTTTAATTAAATTAAACTGAATTAAAGGTCAAAGGAGACATGAAGCCACTTCTTTCCTCATTTATCCAAAAATAAATGAAAAGATGGCACATTTAAAGCATCAAATACAAGCCTTTTGACATTCAAGATGCCAGAAAGGAGAATTTCTCTCAACATAATGATATTTAAGCAGGATTTAAAAAGGTCACTATGTATCTACATGCATTTGATTCAATCTAATTGGATTATATTTGGCATGCTTTGCTTTCTGCTGCCAGCATTTAGTGAATCAGTCCTGTAAGTCACACCCCTAAAGAGCAGCAGCAGCAGCAATAAGAGCCTCTTTTCCTGGAAAATGTCTGATCCATTGATCAGGAACTAACCTGAAGCTGCAGCAATTACATCAATTTCCAAGACAGATTTTAAGAAACAAATGGACAAATCTTTCTTTCAATGAAATTAAACACTCTTGTTTTCCTTTTTAAAAGGTCATGAAGTGCAAATCGTCTTACCCAAAGTAAAACATCCAATCTAAAAACATGTTTCAGTTTAACAAAATATTAAAGGACCTAAAAGGATGAGGTCTCCAGCAGACCTACGCCTTTAACTGCTCAAACTGCGATGTTATTTATTACCTGGTTGGACCTATAGATATATGCTTCATTCCACTTTCAGTCTGAATTTGGGAATTCCCGGCTGCTCAACCATAATTACAGCCTTCCTGTGTTGCATTGGCCAAGCTTGGAAAAACCAGGACCAGAAACATGGTCAGCCGTAACATCTTTCACGTTAAAAAAACAAGAATGGCATGATTTACAGCCAAGGAATAACCTTACAAAATGGCATATTTTCAGTTCCAATTTGCAGAGCAGCATTACTAGCATTACTATAAGTTTAACTCTGACTATATGCAGATGAGTCATTTTGTAAGTTTTTGTCTTCAGAGAGCAACAATCTACAATGAAGTATTAGTGCCATACTAGGAAAAACAATCAAAAAATAAAAATACAAGAATAAAATTGTCAATATTACAAGAATAAATTCTAAATATCACAAGAATAAAGTCAGAATATTATGTCTATTCTAGTAATGCTATGACTTCATTCTTGTACGACTTTATTCTCGTATTTTATGACTTTATTCTTACAGTTTTATTATTTCTTTATCAGTCGCGTGGCCGTAATACTCCATCGTAAAAGTCTTTAAAAGGCTCAATCCAATTGTTTTCCTGCTTGAACAATGAGAGATGAATGCGGCTTTGATTTCAAAAAATTTTACTGAAACTTTGGAGTTTTACAGTCCAAAAATAGTTTAAGCATCTTTGTCTTAACTTTGCTACATCTGCTTGTTTATGTCGCAGCAGAGATAGTTCTAAACTCTCATTTTATGACACTAGCTCTTATTAAATACACAAAGAATAATAAGAAAAAACTACAGTGCTTCACTGAAATGTAGAGGAAAACTAACATGGTAGAGCTAGGCAATAAATCAATAACAATATTGCAATGGACACACGATCAATGTCAATAGATAATAGATTATTCATTTCACTGAACTCTGATGCAGAACTGCCCAGCTGAGGAAAGGCTTTAGCTGCTCAACCTCACAGCCAGCTAAGCAAGGCAGATGGCATCAACTAACTTCCTCTTTCTTTGGTTACCTAGCAACTCACTCACTCTTTGGTTACCTAGCAACAACCTGCTGAGTAACTGACGCAGCAGCAGTTTAAGGTTTTGCCACACACTGCTTAAAAAAAATAAAAATCAAAGGCATGGACTGAAGTACAACAGCTCAAGAGGAAATTGTGAACTGAAGAGGAAAGGTCACGTCACTAGTTAGCAGAATTTTAGATATTTCAAACAAAAACCTAATCAATATTTATCAATATAGACTGATGCACTCCAAAAACAGAAAATCTTACCAAGTGTTTGTGGTTTAGTTCCTACTGAAAACATCTTAGTCTCCTTGAAAAAAGACAAAAACTAACTTCCAAGAAACTTTTCTGCAAGACATAGGAGCTTGTTTTAAGTCAATAATTCCTTAGTATTATTTTTAAAAAGTACTATTTCAAATGGCAGATGATTTCACCCACAAGACACTTTTACCATATTATACAATAGTATGATTTAATAACATACAATAGCCAACCAGAGGACCAATAGAATCGCTTAGATCTAGGCATTTATGGGGTTGAATGGCCCAGTCAAAGTCCAGACCTAAATCTGTGCCAAGACTTGATGCAAACTGTAAAAAAAAATAAAAATTTATCTAACCCAGCAAACATTCGTCCCCCTCAATCTCCATAAGAAACATTTTACACATTAACTCTGCACAGTAATTCACAATCTATAGTTACCAGTTCAAGGTTGTACAAAACATCTCGAAATGAATCGAGTGAGACATGAACTGAGGACGAGACATTCTCCTGATTAGCTGGATGGGACAAACATGTGTCTTGTTTATGGTACTGCCAAGATGTCGGTTATCTCCAGCTATTATTTTTTTAACTGATATCAATGCAGAGAGCACAGGCAAGCAGAAGAGATTATATTTATTGTTTCTGTGAATCCTCAGGACAAATGTCTGTCCTGCTCACATGCGGACTCATTGGTACATTTATTGGACTTTGGAAGCTGGCAGAGTAAAGTCCAGAGTTCTTTGCATAAATCTATCTATAATCTAGCATACAAAGAGATCACTTTACATGCACAATTTCCTTAAAGACTACAAATGCTACCAGCTACCAGTGGTCCATGCAAACAGGCAAGACTGCACATGCTGCCACCAACCAGAGAACAGTTCAAGTCTCACGGACTTTGGCCCAGTTTTGTCTCCCCGGTTCCCCACATTCTTTATCGTGATTCGACCTCGTTGACCTGGTGAAACTGTTTTTGGCTGAGAAACAAACAATCGGCGTGAAACTTCAGACTCTTTGAAAGAAGATAGTAAAGATACTTTCCAGAGTACTGTGCAAGAGAACAAATTTGCCCACTTTTCCTCTGGTTTTGTCACACTAATGTTTCAATTTTGTTTATTTTACAGGTGAACTAAATGAATAATGAATTAAAATATGATATTATAATATAAACAAAACTGTCCAGGCCCAAGAACTGACCTTCTGGTTAGGCTTAACTGGAAGAGTCTTCTACGTAACAGTGTAGTTATTTTCACTCACTCTTCTTTGAGAATTGTTTAATATGATCCCGAAGGGGCATTTTTTGAACATAAACAGACAATTTAAAATCATTTGGGTCCCAAAGCCATTAAAATTGCTTCCTAAACCTTTCCAGTGTGACTGGGGCATGAGATTGATGTTTAAATCTACTTCTGTTGCCAGACAGGTCCTATATTAAAAGGGTGGTTACTTTCGCACAGAGACAGTTGTTTTCATTTAATAACTGAGATTATTATTTGAAAACTGCATTTTGTGTTCATTCAAATTTGTTTGTAAGAATAACAGAAAAGAAATGGTCACACTGTGACCGAGCATGCCCAAAGCGAGTTAGACTGATTTTATAAAAGAGGTCTGGCCTTCAAAATGAAGAACCTTCCCTTCTCTGATCCATTTACATTTCTATTCTTAGTCAACTTCAAAAAGGAAACCCATGCTGTGACAACTTCCCATTTCCGAACTGCCTGCATGTGTCCAGCACGGATTTTTATTTAAATCAGATGACAGTGTGTGTGTATCAATGAAGCCAAGGTTAAGTGCTTTCTCAGCAGTTATAAAAAGAAGAGAGTAAAGGAACCTCCTTGAGAAGAAAACAGCTGATAAAGGCGAATGGACCTGACAATCAGCACTTTTAAGGAGCCTGCAACGTGTCATGGACTTTAATAGTCCAGGGATTTGCTTGTTTTTTTTCTTTTTATCACAGTCAGCATATTTTATACTTTTAATTAACAATTAAGTTATCTTCTTCAGATTCAGATTGCTGCCACAACAAATGTTGTCTCAAAGAGAGAGAGAGAGAGAGAGTCACTAAACGCTAAATAAAAAGTGACGGTTACCTCACACAAGCTCAGTGCTGACATTAACGTGTTTTTAACTGATGTCTGGACTGCGTGACGTTTTGCGTGAAACATTTGTGAATGAACACTCGCTCTCACCGTTTCACGTTCCCGTGCCACCAGGAAAACAGCAGCCCCGTCACGGCGCGTGGGGGGAAAGCCCGGTGGTGTGGGAGGACAAACACGAATCAACATGTTAATAACTATGACCCACACACAAACGCTGTCTTTTAACCGTTTGTGCGAAACTGAAACTCGGAACTCAAACACTTTACCTGAGTCTTGAGGGGGCAAGGAGAGAAATCCCTAAAGAAGCGGCTGTCACACAGCGGCGTTACCGACAGGAGGGAACGGGAATCCCGGCGTGGGGCTCGACCGAGTCCGGGCGCAAAGGACCGGACACCTGTAAGCGCTTAATTTTGGTAAACCTCCCCCAATGAAGGAGCGTGTTAACCCCGCCCCTCGCGCTTGAAACGCAGGACCTTGTAAACACCCACTTTAGCAACGGACTCTTTACGTCATTTTCCGCGCAGTGCCCCCTACTGGCGGCCGCCAGCAGCAGCAGTGTGCTTGATGTAAAGCAGAATGTCACATGACCACTAAGGGGCGCATCAGGCTGGAGCCACACTTTAGTTTAAGTTTGGAAATTAAAATAAGCTTAAAGATAAATATTTGAACATTTCCTGTGAATATTTATCTCACTTAGCCTCAATTTCTGTTCTGTTTACATCACCGTAACAGTTATTTCATAGACATAGATAAGCAGAATTTATAGTCATTCAACTATACATTTAAAATGAGTGAAATTCAAACCAGACAACAGAAACCGTTTTTTAATTTGAAGAATATTTTTGTCATTTACTATTAGCTGTATTTTTGCAAAACCTTTGGAAAGGAGGTGTAAAGCTGGTGCCTTGTAAATATGTTCTATTTTCTTGCCTTTAATTTTTTCAATTAAAGGCAAAAAAAAAAAATCATAGTTTAGCTGTTCTTTTGGATGTTTTTATGCAACATCTGCACAGAATATTTTCAACAGAAGGAAATCAATTACTTTTATAAATAATTTAATGTTTACTATCTTCAAACTATGTGTTTTATATTTCTAGGTTAGATACCAAGCTGTCATTTTTACCATTTTCTGGAAAGATAAAATAAGGATTTAAATTTTTTTTTTTTCAGTTTTTATGTAGAGCATTTTTTGCATGTGTATCAAGAAGTTCCATTTTCACTTGTTTGCTTTGTCTGTAAAAATCTGGATACATTTATGTTTATAGCTTTCTTCTGATTAATGCTCCCCTTGTCTGCAATTTAGATTTATTTGTTGGAAAATCTGGAAAACAATCTGTCATTTTTTTAATCTCTTCACAATTATGTATGATTTTATGTTGGTCTATCACATAAAAATCCCAATAAAATTCAATAATAAAAAAGTCACCTTTTTTTCCCATAATCACTCTTCATTTTTTTTCCACTCATTTTATTTAACGCCACCATCTTAGAGTGTTTTTGATTTAACAAAATATGTTTTAGTTTCCTTGGTTCAATTTTGCTTGTTTTTCTGGATGCAGTTCCTTCAATGACAATGGCTCTCAGATGTCCTTGTTAGGTCATTCTTTGATTTCCCTCTCCAGCACTACCTTTGTTTATAAGCCAATGATAGCAGCTATTTAGCAACTGTTTTAGCCAAGTCCTCCGCTTCCAATGAGATTTTCCACCCTTCTGAGTGTTTTAATAGCATTGTGTAACCTCCAGCGTGGAGATCTACAGATCTGACTTAAAACAAAAAAACACAAATGATATAAATGAAAACATATGAACCCTTTCTCAGCTTGTAAAAAGATTCAATCCCTCAGGAATGCTCCTTTTATAGACATAAGCTGTTGCCAGCTAACTGTCTTTCAGTAGCTGTAAAGTGTTCTAAGGTATATTTTCTTGGTCTTCTCAAAAAATCCAAACAGAAATATATATTGTACAAAAACAAAAAGATGTTACTATGAATATGACATCAAAAAGAAAAAAAACCTGGATAATTTAATTAAAAAATGCTAATATTTGTTAATATTAAATGCCTTGTAAACAACTTAATTCAGCTGAACAATTAACAGAGCTGAATGAACAAGA